>CM062807.1:1007988691-1009188691 GCA_031772625.1 Pinus tabuliformis
TGAGAACACATGGCTAAGGAGACAACTACAAAAAAAGGAAAGCCAGTTGGAAAAACTATGGCGGTTTATCCTTGGAGGAAATCTAGTGCAGGATGCCCACTAAAGTCTTATGCCTTGTATCTCAAGGAACAATGGATACAATTCTAAATAAATACCCTAGCACAAAGAGGAACTATGCCCTTCCAAGGACTATAGAGAATTCATTGATCTCTGTGATCAAAGCACCTTGGAAGATAAAGAAAAAATATCTGAGTTTTACCTACACAACTTAGCCTTGACAAATTTAAATGTGTGGGACCCAAATTCAAAGATAGGAGACTTGCAATTGATGGCCTTAACATCATGGATGAACCATGAGGAGGCAAGAGCTATAAAGATGAAAAGATAATGGAAAAATAAGAGACATAACACCTTATGATCAGAGTTGAACAATCTAACCCAATGGTTGTTATTAACACCCACAACATCATTGCAAATGATCTCAAGCTTGCACCAAGGTACCTTGTTGCACAAGAACAAATAGTCACACACTTTCAAGACATGTCCAGATTGCTAGGTGATGATAGCCAGCAAGTTTGCCAAAGGAGATGGAACACCTTGCCTTACATCCTAGAAGTCAGAGAATACCATTCTCTTGACAGAATGAGAGAGGCACTAAATAGAACCCCCATGTATAAGCAAACTCTACAAAGACTCAGAGTCAATTGGATTGGCTTGAGGCTCAATCCACCATTTCTTTTGGGAATGTTGGAAGGAAGGAAAGAAGAAGAAAAAAGAAAGAAGTGGGAAGAGATAGAGAGGAAGGCATGATTTTATTCACAGGAAGAAGAGACTACATCAGAAGCATGGGATGTTAAGGAAGCCACTAGAGCAATGAAGGACATGGACATACATTAAGTTTCTCAGAGGATGAGCAACACTTTCAGTAGGGGGTGATGATGAGGCTCATCATTGGGTAAATATATGGACCTTAATACACCTCCAAGCTTACTAAAATCAACTCTTCTCATAATTCCTTACATGTTTTAATTATATTTTTCTTAATGAGATGAGTAAAATTTAGATGTTATGTCTAGTGGTCTAATGTGCATTGATTGCAGGTTTTTGGGAGAAAATTATGGAAAATTGTGGCTAATTAAGGTGTAGGAACTTGAATGAGACAAGAAGGAGAGATTATAGGAGATAGATCTTCCTCATTAAATCCTCACTCATTCAAAGATCCCTTAATCAAATCACACTAGCTCGGAGTTGCAGGCAACCGAGTCATGAGGATCATTGGCAGTCGAGCCAGTGATAGTTAAGAACTAGTTTATCTTGAGATTGGGAGCCAAGCCTCCCTAGATTTAAGGAAGTTGTTGGCAAATTCAGTTGTATAAATAAAGAGGCCTAGAGCCTCATTAGGATTCATATTCTTTTTATGCAAGATAACCGAGCACTTTCGAGTTGAAGGATTGTGGAAAAACACTGTTATGCATTTTTTGATATGCTAATAAAAATGAACATTTCCTTGATCCAACACTGAGTTGACTCAGAGGGTTGAAGCTCTTGGTTAGGTCCCAACCCTAGCAGCAGAGGTTCCTCTTACTATACTTGTATGCTTAGGTTATTTCATAAATTAATTGTTGAATTGATTTTGGCATTGTTTCATTGCGAGAATTGGTGAATTTGATTAGTTTGCTTCCATTTGTGCATAGATTTAACAATAGCTTTGGAGAGATAAAGGAATATAAAAAAGGATGATAATAACAGTTGGATCTTTCCTCACTCCTCCTTTTAGGGACCATGGTTTGAGGGAAAACTCCCATTTAGCCACAAAAAGACAGAATTCCGATTTCTTATGAAATTTAGGGTTTTCTGCTAATTAGGCCAGCATCTTTTTTTTTCAAGGATAGGTTGCAGTTGTTATTTCTGATATCTCCAGATTTGTATTATATTTAATGGTGTTTCACAATAGGCTGCAAGAATTTCCATGCATGAACTAGGCAAATGAATGTGAAATTATGTTTTCTTATGTTGTTGGAAATCTTTCTTGTTTTGACATGATTTATGGGTAAATGCCAGTGATGTGTGTATTTCAGGAGTTTCAATAGTGTAGGAAGACCTCATATCAGTAGCCCCAGCCTAATCTCACCCATCCATGACCGCCAAAAGCCACTAAGTCCATAAACCGAGTTGTCATTTCATAAGAACAACTTGCCATGCAAATCCAACCATCATAAAAACTTGGGTTTGAGTTCTGAGGAAGTCCTAGCCACTTCCTTGTCTTATTACTTCCATCACTCACCTTCCCTAAACCCTGTACCATTTTCCAAATCACTCCTTATGCTTTCGGCCTATTCCTATAGGAATATAGGGGATCCTGTATCTGAATTAGTACATCCTGTCGGACGACCTGTAGTGGCCTATTTTGAAGCCGATTGGTGAGAAATGCATCACAAAAGATAGGAGAATACCCCTGCTTGCCTCTCAAGCCATCTAACCCTTCACAACCATCTCTCTCCACACCTACCCACCTGCCATACAATCAAGAAGAATTAGCATTCATGTTTTCACAAAAAGGACAAAAGAAAAAGGTTGTTATGTTCATTCATATGAACACCAATAAAGTGTTTGATTAGATCATATTGCATGCTTACGTTAGTTAGGGTTTCACATGTGTTATCTTAGAATTCTTTTGAAGCAAGATATCTTAACAAATAATTAGATTATTGGTGTGCTTTAAGCATTTATTTCAGTCTTTCATTACTGCAATAGATAATATTTCAATTCTCTCAATTAGGGTAAAATTCACCTTTCTCCATTGGTAATCAAACTTCTTCAGAAGGCTGGTTTGAGAAACCCTATTAGTTTATCGCCAGCTCAGCAGTGACAAAGAGTGGACCCATTGCATCTATTTGTGTATACAACACTGTCACCTCCAAGTTTGTATGAACCTTGGGTTGATGAAGTAAAGTTGGTAGCCCCAGGAGTTGCAACATTTTTTCTGCAATACTGGTGCTCATCCTTAACAACATCTCAAAGGCCTCTCCTTTCTTCAGAAGCTCAATGTAAATCTCGCCAAACTGTGCATCGAACCCTGTATCCAAGACATCTGGGAAAAATATACCCATTGTTTTGCCCACAAGTTCTGTTATTGGGACCTTCTCTCAATTATTTCTAATTAACACAACTTGTTCCAAGGGTGACAACCAACTCCCTTGGGATTCATCCAAAAGGCTTGAAACCTTATCATGCTTAGCTAGTTCATCCACTTCACCCATTATGTGGGTCCGTTTCTTCTTTTTCGAGGCAGTTTCTTCCATATTCAATGCTTATTTCTCCGTACTCTTGATAATTATGTTCTCTTTCTTCAACATTTCACTGAAAGAAGCAATTAGGTCTCTGTCTTTTGATTGAGAAACTCTTCTTTTTGAGGAATTGGAATTCAGAGAAGGGTTTTGTGTGTAAACTTCTATGACTGTATAAAGCTTTGTCGTGCATTTGTTGTTTGTGTATTTTACTACAATTGAAATAACTGTGAAGGGATTCAATGTTAATTGTGTTATGGGTTTCCATGCCCAGTGATAAAAATTTGATTTGGTATCAATATTTATAGTAGTATATGGATATTCTTTGTCATCGAGTGTATGTAGATGAATGATTATTCTAACTGAGACCATAATGGCCTTGCCAAAGTTTAGCAGACTGTCCAGGTCGGTTTCTGAGTATAACATACTAGCAGCCCCATCACTTTCAGATACATTAGAGACATTTTTTTTTAGTGTGAAATGCAATCATAGAAGATGAATTTACAGATCCAGATGTGGCTACCAAATTGGGCTGAGAATTAGGAAGAATTGCAAAGCTATCCAGATTCTCAGATATGGTAGTGGTTGTGGAATCAGGCAGTGGACTAGATACCACATATATGTTGTCAGCAACTGGCACCTCATCAATTGGACCAGATTCAGGTTCTTTCAGTTCCACGTTTTAAATGGAGACAACCATAGTAGAAATAATCACATCACTCTCACCACCTTCAAATCTCAAACCATTAGTTTCCTCATGAAGAAGAAAAGACTAGTTTGTACCTATAGTCTCATGTAGTTTCCTGAAACTTCTGCATCTTCCTCATTGTTATGATATTGTACATCTCCTTGTTTCTCAAGATAATCCTCATCCACATTATCTTCATTTGGATCATCATCTTAATCAATATTATTCTCATATTCATCATTATATATTATATTTTCATTATCATTATCAACGTTATGATCAACATCTTCTTTTCTTGCTTCACCTTGTTTCATTTCTTCACTGTTGCTATTATCTTCCTTATTATCGATTTCCTTTCGACATGGTTTAAATTCTACATATGATTTTTCTAAACGCTGAAATGCTTCTTCAATTTTACTAAACTTCTCCAAGAATTCAGGATGTGAACATAATGGCATATTTTGCGGTGAGCAATGTTCAAAGAATCGCATGGTTATATAGTGTGACATGACTCTGATACGACTGAAGCAACAAAACTTATAGCTTGTTGGATTTAATGTAAAAATACACAAGAGGTATTTGTAGTAATAATTTATTATATATAAAAATGTATAAGTGATTTGAATGTTACAATGAGGACGCACATATATTCCTAAGTAGGTGTCCTTTCGTGACTAGGCATGTCTTTTAGACATGATTTTTCACTTAACTAATGACTACTTTACATAAACATTACTTGATTATTTAGTATTTATATTTATTTACTTCTATATAATTTATATTCGTAACAAATTCTTGGAAAATTTTCGGTAACCAGCTGGAAGCTATTGTTGAGAAGCAATAAGGGTTTCTAATAGTTTGGAGGCTTCATCCAAACAAGGGAAACGTTGAAATGGATGATTCCATTAACATAACTTATAGGGAAACTTAACTTTAACCTTCTTTTTATGGACTTGATTAGAACTAGTCAACAATTGATCACCAACATGATCTCCAGAGGCCGACGACAAGGGCTGATATGAGCCTGCAGACAACACTTCTAATACCTGACCAATACGAGGAAAATATCTAAGGAGGTGGCTACCCTTACAAAGCATGCAAGTGGATTTGACTTTATGGGGCTTTGAAGGACTAGCTACATTAATTGTAATGGTTTCTTGTTTCCCCCCTTTGCTTATTTGGCTTCTATGTCTTCTTAGCCTCCTGGTTACTAACACCAATACTTTCATTAGGCGAGGAAGAAGAAAGGGAAGAAGGAAAAGGGCCAACTTGAGGTTGATGTTGTTTAGGAAAAGAGTCAGGTTTCGAAGCAACCAAGACATTTGGAGGCAAGGAGGTTGAAAAGACCATATTAGTAAACCTATGGTAAATCCAAGAAGGGATAACATACCCATATAAGGAGCATAAATATTTCCAAAAGAAGGGAGAGTACCAAGATTCTTGTTAGAGGGGCTTCCTTGACTGTTGGACTTCGGAACAATTTCCATTAGGTTCAACCTAAGGTCTACTAAGGAGTAAAGCGATAATTTAATGTCTCATGAACACTGAATATGTTGTTTCACGATTGATTAATTGAATTTAGAACAAAAACAAAAACAATATAAAGGAATTACCAAGTCCTTCTATACTGCAGAATACCATTTCCAATACGTGTAGGTAATCCAAACAAGGCGACTGAATTGGTTACTTATGGCAAGTTTGCAACCTAGTGGGGACTTCCCATATACTTGAGGTATGTGGAATCATAGTCCATGGTAGTGTTGTCTAATACGTCTTGTACGACAAGAATAATTTTGATATACTTTTCATACGCGGAGCACCATCCGATATACCCAAAGGTACATGGGGAATGATCCTATATACTTACATACATGGAATAACGACTACCCACAGAATGTAACATAAATAAGTAATGATAACTCCTACGTTTAAAGACACCGAAACACATCTTCTAGACTAGACCTCGATGTATGTCATTAATATTCCAAATGCTCCTTAGGTTAAATTGAATAAATTTTAAAGTTGATCTTCAATTAAGTTTCAATTTCAAGGCTCACAAAACAAATTCACCTGAATTTCCTGTGATGCAACTAACATATAAAAATAACTCTTTTTCTTTCAATGAAGATCTATCTACGAGAAGGAAGAAACACACAATGATGAAGCAAACAAAATATTCCTAACGATATCTTTCAATTGCACTATTCCAATTCAATTCAAAGCCCTAAATGCAATACAATGAAAAAAATGAAAAAATTCTTTTCTTTTCATTTTTCAAATGCAAAGAAAAATGAAATGTAACTAGACTATTGATCGAAACAACTCACACAGACTAGAACCTTAATATGAAAATTCCTTTTATTAAATCAATAATCAATCTAATTTCTCACAAACCCTAATTGATAAGAAGAAATAAAAATAAACAAACTCTCATCAAAAGGCTATCGCTCTTAAATGTAAACACATTGATGGATTTACAGAGACAATGATTAGTTTAGAGACTCAATTAAAACAAATAATACAACTAAAAAAAACTCAAAGAAAGGAAAAAAAATGTATTTTTTTCATCCTACAGGGATGATCACAGGTTATATATGACAACCAACACGATTCATCGCACTCAAAGAGAGAGACTAGTGTGTTGGGTCGCTCTATCTTAGACCAGAAAGTGCAATGGGGTTGATTTTGTCCAAAAGACGAAACTCAAACCCTACCAAGCTCACGAATAGAAATTCCTAAGGCTGATTACTATTTAAACAAGTCAAATTGAGTCGATTTCAAAGCTTTAAAAATATTAGACAAAGGAGACCACTAAAGGAACATCTCATTACATAGAGGAGTCACCAAGTTGTTTGACAGATAGTTCTCTTTTGCAGATAGAAGTGAACTCCCTAGATCTAGTGGCTTGATCTAGAAACAACAGAAACAAAAATACTTAAGCTTTCCTTAGAGAAATTAGAACATGGAGGAAGGACCTACCTGGAATCCAACACAAGTTCTCCTCTTCTCCCTACTTGTAAGATTTAACTCCAACTCCAAATGCTATAAATAGGACATGAAAAAAAATAGAACAAACAATATCACTACAACATACAAATAGAATGTACTAATATATTTAAACAATGAGTCAATAAGGCATTATAATACATATGCATCAATGAGACATAAGTATAGGAAAACAAAGAATTTTTTGTATTTTTGAATATAGGAGAAATTACAACCCTTTACAGATCTTGACCTTGTAGATGTCTCCTAACTATCATGTCCTTCTCTTGTCACAAAGCAAGCCTTCAATCAAAACTCAAGTGCATGGATGGATAATGGATCCTTAGGCACAAATCAACAACATGAGGGAATAACTAAGAGTCTCCAAAATCCAACCCAAACTCCACAAGAGGCAGTAAATTTATAGGGTAAATGGGGTGGTTTGGGATTTAACAATCTAGAACTTATATCCACATATAATGGAGGATATTATATGGGGGTAAGAGATAATACCTCAAGAGTATGCGTTCAATATTGTAATTAATAGTAAATGTTTAAAACCACCTTGGAAGCTTCTGGAAAGAGAAGATTCATTTTTTATATTTATTTTTACCAAATTCTAGAGCCCATCAAACTTGTAGCAAAGGAAACATGCACTGGTCAGTGCATTTTATCAGTGTACAACCTGCAACCAGTGTAAGTTTCTCAAAGGGAAAGTGAGATGGGGCTAAAAACTAGGATTTTGAGCTATTTAACCTAGAATTCTTGGACTTCTTAGAGAGAAAATGTTCTAGGCTTTGCAGGGGATGAATGGAAAGTGTCAGTGGTTATCCGGTTTCCAGGCCATTTTATTGGATGTGGCAGAATGACTTGTAACAGTAGGAACCAACCTATTAATATAAACTTTGTAGGTACCAACCTACTATTGCAAACTTTGTAAGCACCGACCTACAGAAGATACCAATCCCACCTATTGCAATATTTGTAGGAACCAAACTACAAGGGAAACCAATCCCCTCTACTGCAAGATTTGTAGTCACCAACCTATAGGAGACACAAATCCGCTCCAAGTTTACATACTAATTTTATATTCATTAGGTCTATTAGTTGCTTCTGCCTTCACTAGGTATGATTGTTTCTTCTACCTTCACCAGGTCTACTTGTTGGTCCCTATTGGAAAGTTGAATATACTAAGAGGGGGGGTGAATCAATATAGTGCATTCATGGTCATCAAATTTCTATTTTTACTTTTCTTTCTTATAGTTATTTGACCTATTAAATGAGTAGCGTTAGATCATATGGAAAACATATTTAACATGTAAACAACATTAAACTACAACATAAGGATCAAGACACAATAAAAACGCATGTGGACACTGGATATAAGTGGAAACTCATAAAATAAAAAACCACATTTTTGTTGTTGTTGTGATGTAAATCAAGCACCCACTCCCTTATTACATGAAATTTTGGAGGCTCCAACCTCTCTGCTATTTTTCAAGATACAACTTGCTCAAAGCACCCACTAACACTTACATCAATTTCATGTAGGCTTCTACCTATAAGAGGTTTCTACCACGATTTTATTCTACAACCTACAACTTGCTGGGAAGATCCTACTTCCTCTTCTATAGGCTCCAACCTACTCTTTTTCCGGCTACTACATGAAAGGAGACATCAATCCCATGATACATAAAATTTTTAATATGTCAGTTTACCTAGTCTTTAGTACTAAATACCTCCATCTCTTTGTATATGTTATGTACTCTTTGCTCCTTCTCCTTATTTCTACATCACATATGATCCTCTTCCACTTTCTCCTTGTGCCAAGTAACTCACAAACTAGGTATCACAACAACTAGTTTTCTCTCTAATAAAACCAACCATCATGCCATCCAAAAGCACATATTTTTATGTACATAACTTGTTGACTATTAGTATTCCATGCAGGAATATGAAATGAAAGTCTAACTCTTTGTGTTCAATGTATTCATTTCACATTTTTAAAATTTGAATATTTAAACAAAATTAATAATCCTCGAATAATATTAAAAGATTAATATCAACCACTTTAATGATTGTATGAGTCAAGGACAAACCAATGCCAAGAATTTACATCACAATATATCTATGCACCTACATCATAAAATTTTCATACACCTCTACACTTGACCACATATTTCAACATCACTTCACATCACAACATCTACAAGACACCTCTGTAACTCTGACCTCTGCAATATAACTCGCTGCTTGGCAACATACTCTTTCAACATCATCAACTAAAAAACTGCAAGAATTTACATCACAAAATATTATTTTCATTTTCACATCATATTCACTCACTGATAAACAATATAAAACTATGTTATGCACTTGACCTATGAGAATAACATAATTCCAGAAATACGAAACAATATTGCGAGAAACATAGAAATATCACATAAATGGAGACAAGCTGCAAATATATTTTATTATTCAAAAGCATAATATAATGTTCACTTGCCCCTTCGAGGCGGAAACCTCCAACCGAGTAGATCTCAATTACAATAAAACTCAATGATTCTTCCCTTGCTATCTAAGACTATTTATAGCTTTATGACATCCAAAGCGCTAACTACTAGTTTTCCCTTCAATAATACAGGTTAACCACTTTATTATTAAATATGACCCATTTATAACTAATTTTGGCCCACTTTATTATTAATGTGGATAAATGATTACGAGCTTTATTGACTGAACTAACTAAATATGGCTCTGGCTATGCCCCTTGGGCTTATTGCATAGATAAAGGGGTTAGGGTTGGACTCTAACATGACCTAACCCATCAAAAGAAGCCTTGTCCTCAAGGCCGAAGTTGCAGAAGATGCTAAAGAATAGTGGCTCGTTCCCATGTCGCATATTTTGGAGAGGTGTCCTTCCACTTGATGAAGAATCCCTTGATTGTGTGGTCATTGAGATGTATTTTGCGAGTATCAAGGATATGTTCGGGTCAGAGCCAAAGTGAACCTTCCTCATCCAATTATGGAAAACTTGTTTGAACCCTATAATTGTTCCCTACAACTTTCTTGAGGTAGGATACGTGGAATATTGAGTGGATTTTTAAAGTAGTCAGTACAACCAGTTTGTAAGTGACTTCTCCTATACACTGAAGTACCTGATAAGGCCCATAGAATTTTGTTGCTAGTTTCTCACATCCCTTTTATTTGAGAGAGGTATTATTATAAGGTTGGAGTCAAAGGAACACCTGTTCACCTAATTGAAATAACCTCTCTAAACAGTGTTGGTAAGATTATTGCTTCATTCTATTCAAAGCTTGATGTAGATTATCTTTGAGATGAGCGATCATGGTGACACAGTTCTGTAGGATATAAGAAGTTGGTGAAGGTGGGAGTTGGACATACACTACCTCATTTGGCGTCATCTTGGTGGCTTCATGATAGTTAGTATTATACCACCCTTCAGCTAAAGGAAGCTGCTGTACCCATTGATGATGCTTTTCTGAAGTGAAGCACCTCAGATAGGTCTCCAAACATTTGTTGACTTCTTTCATTTGATCATTAGTTTGGGGATGATAAGTTGTACTCAGTTGGAGTTGGGTGCCCTGAAGTTTGAAAACTTCTTGCCAAAATTTGCTTGTGAAAGTGGGGTCTCGATCAGACATAATGGAAGTCGACATGCCATGTAGATTTGGTCCATGAAAACTTGAGCCACCAATGTTGGGGTAAATGGGCATGGTAGAGCGCAAAAATGAGCTTATTTGGAAATTTAGTCAACAACCACCATGATGCCAGATTTGTTGCGTGACTTTGGGAGACTTGTAATGAAATCGATGGAAACATCTGTCCAAAATGGAATTAGGGAGTGGAAAGGGCCGTAAGGTTCCCAGTAGCTTGATCATTTCCTCTTTGTTGTGCTGGAATACATAAATAATTCCATTCTTCATGTCGGTCCAAAAGAAAGAGTGGTGTTCTCATGCAAAATTATTATGAAATATTGAATGTCTTGCAATAAGAGAGGAGTTCAACTCTTCCAAGATGATGGTTTTGGGTGGAGGTCAAGGATAACACTACTTGACCCTTATAGCGGAAAACCTCATCCTTCCAAGAGTAGTCCTCCGAG
Organism: Pinus tabuliformis; assembly: GCA_031772625.1. Classification (NCBI taxonomy): domain Eukaryota; kingdom Viridiplantae; phylum Streptophyta; class Pinopsida; order Pinales; family Pinaceae; genus Pinus; species Pinus tabuliformis. The sequence goes on from CM062807.1 coordinate 1,007,999,774, forward strand.
GAATCAAGATCTGATTGTAATCTATTAATGAGTTGGGACAAAGACGGATGGGAGAAAAATTCATGATGAGCTTCTTCAATCCAATATGGTATGTGTAGAGAGAGGGATAAAAGGGTGACCTCATCCTCAAATTGGTGCGATAAGGCATCGACCACTACATTTTCATACCCCTTAGTTTAAATTATTTCATAATTATATCCCAACATTTTTGTGAGCCATTTATTTTATTGTGGTGATGATAGGAATTTCTCGAGGAAATATTTTAGGCTATGATGGCTAGTGCATATTTGGAAGCGACGCCCCAATAAATATGGTCGCCAAATTTCTATGCATGTAAGATGGCCATCATTTCTTTCTCATATGTAGATTGACTTAGATGCTTGCCACTGATTTTTTGACTCGTGAAAGTCAATGGTATACCCTCTTGCATTAATAGTGCACCAATACCCATACCTAAAGCATCACATTCAATCACAAAAGGTTTTGTAAACTCTGGTAGGGCCAATACTAGAGTGGAGCACATGGCCTATTTGAGAGCCAAGAAGGCTTGCTTAGTGACATCAATCCAGAGAAATGATTTTTTCTTGAGAATATTAGTGAGGGGCCAGGAAATACATCCATAATTGCAAAAAAAATTGCAATAGTAGTCTGTGAGACCCAAGAATCCCTTCAAAATCTTCAAGGTTTATGGTTGGGGCCAATCTTACATTTCTTGAATCTTCTTCGGATCAATTCTCACTCCACAACCTACAATGTGTCCCAAATACTCTACTTCTTCCATGCCAAAGGAACACTTGGATATTTTGAAAAATAGTTTATGATCTTGAAGCAGTTGCAATACATGGTCAACATGCTAAAGGTGAGTGTCCCATGTTATGTTGTAGATGAGAATATCATAAAAAAAGACTAGGACAAATTTTCTGAGATATGGTTTCAGAGGGCGGTTCATGAGGCTCTAAAAAGTGGATGGGTCATTACAAAGACGAAATGATATGACCAAGAATTCATAATGGCCTTCATGAGTTTAGAAAGTTGTCTTGGGAATGTCAACTTTCTTCATTTGTATTTGGTGACAACCCAAGCAGAGGTCTAGCTTGGTAAAAAATTTGGCACCATGTAGTTCATCAAGCATATAAACAACTATTTGGATAGGAAATTTGTCCTTGATAGTAAGCTTGTTAAGGGATCTAATGTCTGGAAAAATGTGCCATTTACCATCTTTCTTTAGAACCATGACCACTCGAGATGAATAAGGGCTAGTGCTGGGACAAATAACACCAACTTTGAGGATTTCCTTGATGTTTTTTTCAATTTCATTATTTTGTGCAAAAGGATATCAATACAGGTGGACATTTGGCAGCTGGGTACCTAGGAAAAAAGGGATGCTATGAACATGTTCACCCCTAAAGGGTGAGAGGTCCTTATCAGTTTTCAAAGACCCGCTGGTGGTGATCTAATACTTGTTGCATATTAGGACGAATATGAGGAGGAGTGGATTCAATGACATGGATGACATTAAATTGTGTAACTATCCCATGATTTCCCTTTTTTAAAATCTTCTGCATTTGATGAGAGCTGATGATAGTAGGAGCACCTTCCTGGAGTCCCTGTAGGGTATGAGTGTGGTCTTTTTTCTTAAAGCTCATATATAAGTCTTGGAAGTCCATTGTGATAGGACCTACTATGGAGATCCATTCAGAACCAAGGACAATGTGACAACCACCAATTCAATGGAAAACATGGGGGTTTTGAGGTGATAATCCCCCATTTGAACCTTAATATTTTCACAGTGTCCTTCACATTTCATGGTCTTCCCATTAGTGATAAGGACTTGGAAATTATATACTGCCCTAAAAAAACAATGAATGACTTCTGCTACTCTCTTATGGAAAAATTTATGCATGCTGCCACTATCAATCAACACCACTACTGGCCGATGTTTAAGAAAATATCAGATTTTGAGAGTCTGGGGAGAAGAAATGACAGCCAGTGCATGGAGTGAGATAACCGACTCATTTGGCGTAGCTGTAGTATCAATGTCCAGGGATGTTATGGGTTCAACCTCTTCCTCCTCAGGAACTTTAGTGGATGGAGCTTCATTGGCAGAGTTGTTTTTAGTAGCGTTGATTTGAAATAATTTTGGTTCCTTGCATTTATGTCCCAGGGAGTATTTTTCATTACAGTAGTAGTAGAGTCCTTATTTCCTTCTTTCGACCATTTCTGTTAGCGACAACTTTTGAACCTTAAGTGTTTGGGTGGGGCCCATAGGCGGGGTGGGAGGTGCCCATGCGATGAAATTTGGATGATTAGAATGGAAACTTAAGGAAAATTCTGTATCTAAGGCCTTGCGACATTCTTGCAACCAAGGAGCTGGGTGATGCAGTCATACATGGGATTGGATGGCTTTGTTTAGGCCATTGATGAAACATTCCATGTAAAAGGCATCTCCTAGTCCCTCAATCTACATGAACAATTGTTCAAAGGCTGCAATGTAGCCTTGTACCGTACCCATTTTCCTTAGCTTAGTGAGACGACCCAAAAAGTGAGATTCCCGATCAAAGTGGTCATAAATGGCTCTAGAGAACATGGTCAAAGTTGGCCTCACTGGATAGCATTTTTGATGCCACTGCCACTACTGCCATTACTCTTGATCCAAGTAAAGAGCTCAAACATGTAGTTTAGTTTCATCATCGCAAATAATATTGAGGTGGAAATATTGCTCCATTTGTTCCACCCATACCACTGGGTTGGAGCCATCAAATTTGTACATGTCCAGCTTGGGTGTCCAGTGGCTCGAATATTGGTGACCTCCATGGAAATGAATGTGATGGATAGATTCTCCTTCTACATGTGCATCCACATTGTTTTATTCCCCTATGGGTTCACATGACTTGGTTAGGTCATGCGATACTTGTGAGAGTTTGTCGATTTTGTCTTCGATGGATGTTTGGAATTCATAGAATTTTTTCTCGAGGGTGTCAAAATTTTCCAAAGCCATAACTCTAAACTGGGTAATGTACATAGACTAGCCTTGGTCAAATTTTGAGCTTAATTAAGAGTAGTATGTGTGGAAAGAGGGCAAGATTAGGAGTCTAGTGATGCGGGTCACTTGAATCCGAGTTGGGAAAAATTTGGGACCGCATGAAAATTGTGGGCTTATAGGGGAATGGTACCACTGCAATCAATTTGTCATCTTGAATTTGATGGGATAGGTCTCTTACAAGTGTTCCATGATGGCCCAAAATTTTTTTGTTTACTTCGAATGGAGTTTTACTTCCAGCTGATCAATACCGCAGTGGCCAAAATCCAAAATGCTTGATACTACCAAATATTTTGTGCAAATCAGAGCTGGATTGTAGTAACAGAAACCCCAAGATCTTGGCACTGTAAAATGTGTTGTGAAAATCTGATATGGACTATGGCGGCCAAAACCCTCACTGCACAAATAGTCTCATTTACGTTGTGAAAAGACCAACTGTTGAATTTGATCAGTACAACGACAACAGAACACCAACTGGTGTATCTGATATATACAACGACGGTCAAATCCCAACTACTAGATATGATTTGGATGAAAAGGTAGGGGGAGATCTACAGATAGCTGAGGGAACTATGGTCACAAAGGAGTGTCAGGTGCTATAGATCACAATATACACAGGGGTCCAACAGTGGTACTCGACCCAATATTTCAAAGTGCTAACTAAGGAGGATCAACTGTACCTTTAGCTGTACTACGTGACTACCCTATTTTACATTCGAGTAATCTCCCCGAGTGCTGTTCTCAGTGTACTGTAGAAAAAAGATGACCAAAAAATTATCTAAGGTTAGGTTTCAAGTTGCCCTAGGGGGGGCTTCTGATATACCCAAGTGTATGTGAAAGTGCAGTCCATGCATGGTTCTGTCTAATGTGCTATTACTCTAAGGGGTACCCACAAGGGTTATAAGGGAGTCCAAGAAGCGTGACCACCTCTTGTAGTTCCTATGTGCATGTCTCCCCAAATCTATAGGTTTATGCCCTCAACAACAGATCCTATGGTTTAAAGACGTCAAAACACATCTCTAGCCTAAAAAAATATTCTACCAAAATTGGAGGTACAACTAGATTTGGAAAGTGCTATGATATCACTTGTTATGCACTTGACTTGTAAGAATAATATAATGAAAGAAATACGAAACAATATTGCGAGAAATATAGAAATATCACATGAATGGAGACAAGTTGCAAAGATATTTTATTATTCAGAAGCATAATAAAATGTTCACTTGCCTCTTCGAGGGGGCAACCTCCAACAGAGCATAACTCAATTACAATAAAACTCCATGATTATTCCCTTGCTATCTAAGACTATTTATAGATTTATGACATCCAAAACCCTAACTACCAGTGGTCCCTTGCATAATATGGGGTAACCACTTTTTTTATTAACTATGTCCCGTTTATAACTAATTGTAGTCACTTTTCTGTAATGCGGTTCAACTACTTACAAATATTATTAATGCGGATAACCGCTTATGAGATTTATTGACTCAACTAACTAACTATGACTCAGACTAGGGCCCTTGGGCTTATTACATAGATAAAGGGGTTAGGTTTATACCTTAACAAACTCAACTATAGCATTCTAACAACTGTATATGATATCAACATACTCATATCTTTGACATCAATCATAAACATACTATCAATTGTGAGGTGCATGCATAAACTAACACATAAACCTTCAACACCCTTTTCTATCATGACAAATTTACCAACAATACCCCCTTTGACATTGATGACAACATTGATTTCATCCTCCCCATGACATAAGAAAGAAATGGCATAGTCATCAAACAATTTTTCTTCAAATTGCTTTAGTTCAGTGACCTGGCATTTCAGTTTGTACTCGGATAACACTTTCCTTTATATTATGGCATAAAAAAAGGGTCATCGCAAGTCCATGATCTAGAAAAGACCACAATACTACCAAAGTATAAATTCATGGTTCAGATTATAAAATACATCTTGTTCATTACTATCCAAAATCGGTGGCATCTAGATTCTATACTCATTTCCTTCACATTCTGGGTTGCATTGAAAGTCATTTGTTGAGTTCAAATCCTGTAATGAATCCTCATAGCCACATCTAGGTGTGGGGCAAGCGCCATCCACAAACATAAACTCCAATTCACCATGTAATATAAGTACTGGTGTGCCACATTATCGTTCTGCAGGAACATTAAGGAAATCAACGGACAACCGGAACATAAACAATATAAAAGACTAAAAAAAATTGACTTCACGGATCCTGAGATATTTGAATTTGTAAATAACGTACTCTACATAAAGTTTTAGAAATCCAAGGAGTGCCATGTCTTGAAAAGAATGAAACTTTCCATGTCAATAAGACTTTCCTTGTAGCCCGTGTAGTCTTCTCTTTTCACGTAGTTTGCTCTTTCTTTGCCAAAATTATTTTTACGTAGTCTACTCTTTATTCACGTAGTTTGTGGGTGGTCTATAGTATCACCATTTTTATCATTTATAAGATCAAATGAAAATAACCATATTTTCTTCCTCTATCTATCTTCACCGAGAATCTCCCTCTCACAACTTTGTTTTCGATTCAAAAATTTTGTATCAACAACTTGGACATGAAAATTGGAGTTGGATAGTTTTGGGCACAAACTCATTATTTGTAATGTACAAATATACATATACATATGGATACAAAATCGATCCAATATAATACATTTAGGTACGTTCCATTGGAAGTTTGTGTTGTGGATTTAAAGAATGAACATGAGATATGTTGCAGAAGAGATACAAAACATAGCCATGTCTCTTCTCTGTTTCTTGTGACAACATGAAAATGTATCTTCTCTCTTAGATTGATAATTCTTATTGAGTACAAGTGCAATGCGAAATTCAAGCCTCCTGAAACTCTTGGACCATCCATCAACCCACAACAATTTAGTTTCTCTGTTAGCGCAAGTAGCAAAAATACAACTGAAAGCAAAAATCTCTACTTATTGTGGCCTTCACGAATCATTGTGAAAGCAAAAATCTCTACTTATAAGTATTCAACAGTACCAATCTTTTCTTCCGATTTCACATAATTATATCCTCTGATATTCTCTGGCATTGCTACGTCTCTGAGTTGTAATGTATATGAAACGTTTCATTGCAATTCCTCTGTTTTGGCATTGTGACGGTTTTGACTTGTATTCCATGACACTGTTATGGCTATCCTTGACTTGGCTCTATCCTTAGGTCCAATATTCTTTTCTATATAACTACTCTATTTTGGAATCCTTTGTTTTCGTAGACAGTTCCATTCCTCATGTTCCATCCTCGTAACACATATTTGATCTAGGCTGAGACTTGTAACATTCCATTCCTCATAGTCCTTCACTTCAAATAATGCCATATCAGTCTAACATGCCATTGTAACATTGTTCTTACTTGACAGAAGGTAACAAATGACACGAAACATATACCACTTTAGGTCTACTTGCTCTTCCTTAATCAATCCTTATTCCATTATTCATTGTTGAAATTCCTTTAGACCACATATTGTTGGTAATGTGAATCAGCCATCATATTTCTGGTATTAATCCTTTGTTTGATACTAATTCCTCAATAAAGATGTTCATACACTTTAGATTCGTATATCAATTATGGGTGATTTGTTTTCACTCTCTCCATCTTAATAGCAACCTCCTCAGCACTCATTCTCATTTCTCCATCAGTCCCTTCAACAATAGATTTTATTTTGATAGATCCATCTTTCTTCTCTCCTTTATTATATTTCATCTCAAACCAGTGGATAAAGATCTTGTTTCCCTACCAAACTTGGGACCTAATCTCTTCATCAATATCAAGATGCGAGTGATTGTCCATCCTGTTAGTTTAGAGCATACATCACATATAGCAGATTTATACTCAGAGACTTAAACGACAATAGCAAAGAATAATTTCAGAGACAGACAAATGGAGAAACAACAAGATTACTCAATCAGAAACAATAGAATAGATAAAACAATCACTGGAGAACATAAATCACTTTGCATTACGTAATAGGCTTGGACCTTGGCTTGCTTTCCTTGGCTAGAGAAATTACAAATTTATAGAGGCTGAAGAAGGATCTAAAATCCTGCATGTGATTTAGATGGAGATCTAGAAACTAATGGCGGTGTAGAAGGATCTAGAATCCTGCATGTGATTTAGATGGAGATCTAGAAACTAATGGCGGTGTAGAAGGATCTAGAATCCTGCATGAATTTGGCTTCACACTTAACATTCTCCCACTTGAAGCCAAATAAGAGTCATGAATCAAGTCACACTGAGTCCTACCATGACTCTACATAACTCATGTTTATTTCGTGGTAGAATCTTAGTGAGCATATCAATAGGGTTCCTATTTGTATGGATCTTTTCCAAGGATAACTGTTCTTCCTCCAACACATGCCGGATCCAATGGTACCTTAAGTCAACATGCTTGGTTTTTGAATGAAATGCTGGGTTTTTCGTCAAGTGAATGGCACTCTGACTATCACAATATAACACATACTTGTCCTGTTTTATTCCTATCTCTTCTAGGAATTGTTGCATCCACAACATCTCTTTACAAGCTTCTATTGTAGCTATGTACTCTGCTTCTGTTGTAGAGAGGGCTACTATTCTTTGTAGCCTTGACACCCAAGATACTGCTGCACCTGCAAATGTATAGAAATAACCTGTAGTGGACTTTCTAGTGTCCATATCTCCAGCCATATCTGCATCTGTAAATCCTTCAAGCAAAATCTCATCATGACCAAAACATAAACAATAATGACTAGTACCCTTGATATACCTTAAAATCCATTTTACTGCTTGCCAATGTTGTTTGCCTAGATTGGCAAGGAACCTAATCACTACTCCCACTAAATATGCAATGTCTGGTTGTGTGCATACCATGGTATACATCAAACTACCAACTGCTGAAGCATAAGGAATCTTGCTCATCTCTTCTTTCTCCTTGTCATCACTAGGACATAATTCATTACTCAGCTTGAAGTGGGCTGCAAGGGGTGTACCAACTGGCTTGGCATCCTTCATATTAAACTTGTCAAGCACCTTTTTGATATATTTTTCTTGTGACAGCCACAACCTTTTGTTTTTCGGTCACGCATAATCCGCATGCCCAATATCTATTGTGCTGGTCCCAAATCCTTCATTGCAAATTTGCTACCCAAATCTTTCTTCAACCTATTAATCTTATTCTTATCATACCCAACAATCAACATGTCATCCACATATAACAATAATATGATATACTTTCCTTGATCATACCTCTTGATATAAATACAATGGTCAGCTTCCAACCTCTGAAAACCATGTTCCAACATGAATGAATCAAATTTCTTGTACCATTGTTGAGGTGCCTGTTTCAACCCATAGAGACTCTTCTTCAACCTACAAACAAGGCCTTCTTTGCCTTTTTCTATGAAGACTTCTGGCTGCTCCATATAAATTTCTTCCTCCAATTCACCATGAAGGAAAGCAATTTTTACATCTAACTGTTCACATTCTAAGTCTAAAGTAGCAACTAGACCAAGAATGACTATAACAGATGGCATTTTAACAATAGGTGAGAAAATTTCAGTGAAGTCAATACCTTCTTTTTGGGCAAAACCTTTCACTACCAGCCTTGCTTTATACTTCTTCTTCTTTTCGTCACCTTCATGCTTAATCTCGTAAACCCATTTGTTTTGTAGAGCCTTTCTACCTTTTGGGAGGTTTACGAACTCCCAAGTTTTATTTTCCAGCAAAGAGTTCATTTCTTCTTCCATTGCTTTCTTCCATTCTTCACTATGCTCAACTTTACAGGCTTCTTGAAAACAATTAGGCTCACCTTCATTAGTAAAAAAAATATAGTTTGAAGGAGGATACCTTTGTGAAGGCTTATGGGGCCTAGAAGATTTGCGAACCAACTATGGTAGTGCATTATCAAGTTGAATCTCTTGTAAAGGTCCCTGCAAGATTCCTTCTTCTTGTTGTTCATCATTTTCCACTTGTTGTTCTTCATGCTCCTGAATTTGCGGTTCATTTTCTTGTATTGGTGGTATGTTTTCCTATTGCTCTTCAAACCTGTCAATAACCTTCTTGACCTCCAACTCACCTACAGTCCTCTTGAACATTTCTGACTCATTAAATATAACATCCCTGCTTCTAATAATTTTACGTTTGACTAGATCCCATAGACGATAACCAAAATCTTCATCCGCATATCCCAAAAAAATGCATTTCATATATTTATCATCTAGCTTAGTTCTATTTTCTTTGGGAATATGTACAAATGCTTCACATCCAAAGATTTTCAAGTGAGAATAATTCAAATTCTTACCAGTCCAAAATTCTTCAGGGATACTGCCATCCAAGGCTGTATTTGGAGATCTATTTATGAGGTAGAAAGCAGTCCTGACTACTTAAGCCCAAAAATTCTTCTCCAAACCGGAATTGGACAACATACTTCACACCTTTTCCATAATGGTGCGATTCATACTTTCTGCGACAACATTCTGTTGAGGAGTACGAGGCACAGTCTTCTCATGCTTTATGCTCAACCTGTTACAGTATTCCTTAAATGCATTCGAGCAATATTCTACACCATTATCTATTCTTAAACACTTGAACAATTTGTTAGTCTCTCTTTCAACAAGAACATGAAATTTTTGAAATATTCCAAACACTTCATTTTTACTTTTCATAGGATATGCCCAAACTTTCCTGGATGCATCATCTATAAATGTTACAAAATATGTTGCTCCTCCTAATGATTTGATGTTAACATGCCCAAACACATCTGAGTGTACCAATTCTAACACATTTTTCTTTCTGTCACGGCCACCTCTAAGGAATGAAACCCTTCTTTGTCTACCATATATACAATGCTCACAAAGATCAAGATTGTAGGATTTCAAACCTGGCAATAAATTTTTACCAATAAGGATTTTTAAGCCCTTCTCGCTGATGTGACCCAAACTCTTATGCCACAGATCTGTTGAATTTCCTTCTTTTGTGATAGCAGCCAAATCTGATTTTTCTATCAGTGTCTTCAATGTGTATAATTTTCATGTCTTGGGTCCTTTGGCCATGATCGATGCTCCTTTGCTAATTTTCTAGCCTCCTTTTCCAAATCTTGCGGAATAGCCTTCATCATCCAATCGTCCCATAGGGATTAAACTCATGCGCATTTCTGGTACATGCCTGACCTGTTTCAACAATATATCTTGTCCATATTTCATCTTGATCTGCACATCTCCCACTCCAACAATACTGCAAAAATGATTATTCCCCAAATGCACTCTACCATAATCACCAGGATTATATGAAACAAAACTATCTTTGCATGGGGTTACATGTGAGATGCCCCAGAGTCAAGGATCCAATCAAAGTTACTACTAGATGTATATACACATACTTCCTCTACTGAAACAATAAACAACACATCACCATTTGTGGCTACAGCAGTAGTCTCGCCTTCATTTGTGCTGGATGACTTGTGATTTGTACTAGACGATCTTTGATCCTTTTGTCCTTTCTTCCAGAATCGACATTCTTTATTCATGTGACTGGGTTTGCCACAATGAAAGTAGATGATCTTGCCTCTCCTTGTTTTTGATCGACCTCTCAATCTTGATCACCCTTGCCGGCTGTTATCTCAAAATCAGACCCTGGAAGGCTGCAGACCAGGAAGACTTCAAGTAACTGTTTCAGACCAATCTTTTAGCTAAGGCTTAGCCTCCTTAGCCTGAGAGGGCTCTCTCAAAGGGTTTAAGATTTGTGATTGTGATTGAGATGGCTAACTCTTTTATGAAACAAATAGGAATGAGGCTGGTAAAATCTAAATTAACAAGCATCCATTGGGCTCATGGAGTCATATGTCATTTAGCATCAACAGTGAATTGGCTTTGCAATGAAATCAAGGCATTCAGACTTCAATATATATAAAGTACAACAGACACAAAAGGGACAGTATATGAGTACATGAAAGAAATTAGAACACAACATGTGATTTCCAAGTAATCAAGTACTCATCAAACTGTAAACAACATGAAAGACAACAAGAGGAATTCATACATTGAAGTCACTATGATTCTTGAGCAGCAAAAACCATTACTGTATTACCAAAAGAACAGAGTCTTTACATAAGCTTCACAACAGGGCTTTTTTACATAAACTTCCAACCCTTATTACATTTCCCTTTCTCCTATATATAGAGTTCCTCCTACCTGACTGAGATTCCTCCTTAAACATTAAGGGAACTCGAAAACTACTTCTAATGACACCTGTTTGACATATAACTGCCTATTAAATGTAACAAACTTCAACTAGACTTTCTAGAGATCTAAATCAAGTAGGACTCTAATTCCATATTATGCTTTGACTTATGATCATTCTCACTCCTTGACATCTGGTCCCCTTCTAGTTTGGCTGTGATGGATGTTCAAGGCTCCATGTTGGTCTTCAATGTCACATGTTTTCCATTTCCCTGAAACATAGGAAACTACCCCTATTTACCGGTCTTTGGTTTGCCTCAAAATGTTCGAATCCAAAGAAGCATGTCCTTTATCCTTTAATTATCCAAAATAGAACAGATTGCCATGTCCTTGATGTGCTATCCACCGTTTTCATGTGTAAAGGCAAAAGTTCTTGCAAACTGTTTGACATATCCTGAACTATGGTAAATGTGCTCACTTTATGACAAAAAATCTAAAGTTGGATTCGAATACATATTTTCTCCACTTGTCTTGACCTGGTTGAATCTTGATAGCTTCAGATGATGCCTTGTATACCTTGTACATATTCCACTTTCAAAATTCCCGCTCATATTCAAAACCGGTTGAATGAGATTAGATTGTGTAGCTTCAACAGTTTCGTAGCGCGCTACAAAATTGCTGAGCGTTAGTCACCATCTTCAGCAGTTGCAACCTCACTATTTTTTCTCCTTGTAAAAAGGTTGAAATTGTTCTCTATTCCAAGGTATTGAATCAAAGTTACATTTTGAAGGTGCATAGGAACGCTGAAAGATCATCGAACAAAACATTACCATTGTCCATAACACAGTCTTGTAATATGTCTAATATATTATGTTGTATCTTCAATGGTCCCTGGTCCTCATCTACTTCCTTGGATTTGGAATTATCTCCATTTTAAGAGCATTAGTTTCCACAAGCCTCTTAATCACCTTCAAGTTCACCCATAAATTATTGGTATTGAAGATTTTGAACTTTTCAATCAAACCAAGCAAACGATTTCTCTCTAACACCTCGGCTATGAGTTTTGTTGTCGCTATAGTGATCAATGGTGTAGTAGGAGCACCTTTCCAAACAACACAATTGCCACAAACCAAAGCGATGCATGCAGTCCACCCCAGTACAACACATGAAAAGTTGAATGCAGTAATTACTCCGACTATGCCAAGAGGATTCTAAACCTCCATCATCATATGATTGGGCGATTCTGAAGATATGATGGAGCCATTCAACTGTCGACTTAAGCCAACTGCATAATCACACATGTCAATAAATTCTTGAACCTCTTCTATCCCTGAGTAGGACGGTGATCCTCGTGACAAAAGTCACGAGGAGCTCCAAGCTTAATTCCATACTTCATACTGACTGTATGCTTAACACCCATGAAGTTGTAATTCCAATGACCTTTATCTGGTACCATGTAAAATCCCAGGTAACGGTCACTGAGAAGCATTTGTACTTTCTCATAATGAGTAGGCAGATAACCATGTGGATTGCTTCCAGTGTCTTTGTTGAGCCGCCCCCATTCATAACCTGTTGGAGTAAGCTTATATGCAGTTAAGGAGTAGGAGCCGGGAGTGAAACTGCATGTAGGAATGATACATTTCTCTCCATCCCACTGCTTATTATTCTCCAAGATTCGAGCATGGCATGTTAAGTCCTGAGGTGATAATTGAGGAAGCTCGTTGGGTTGTGTATGCATCCATCCCAAAGGCTCTAAATCATTCAAAAATTCGTGCTCCAGCAAAGCCAAAGGCAAATGAACTTGCTAATGTGTTCCCCATTGTGGAGGCATAGCTATACATCGAATTTTATTCACCTGTGGATTGTCGAGAAGGCTTATACCATAAATATACCCCGAAATCTGAGTCCTAGGGTCAGCTATGCAAATGAATTTTTTCAATATGTTCTTTGGCATAATGTATGTATAGCCAGTTTCCTTGATATCATCAGAGTTAACATATATATGATTGACTCGGAGATAGAGACTTGTGGCAGATATTGCCCTTACATGCCAATCCGTTTTAGAACCAAAAGCAGCCTGCTCAAATAGACTAGTTGTGGTGACAATCAACTTATCACCGTGCACATTTGTAGTCCTCGTGGTAACTGCAGTGAGCTGGCTTGCTTCCTTTGCCTGCTTTTCAATTTTAGCAATATGTTGCCTTTCTCTACGAGGATTTTTCCCATCTCCAACTATCGCATGCCCAATCCACCACAGATGCAGGTGAAAATGACCTTGAACTCGCCAGTATGCTCCTCTGGAACCTGTGCAATCTCTAGAAGCTGAACTCGGCCTTCATAAGAGATAAGCATACCACCTTTTACATGCTGTGAGAGTAGTTCATCAAGCTTCTCACTGTTCAAAAGAGCAGGGAAAACAACTCCGTGACCAGGTGGAAAATTCATAATGGCATTCTCAATAAGATAAACCAGGTGGCACAGTTGATTCTCTTGAGACGTTGTATTCTGTTTTCCAGGCTTCATCAAAAGAACAGTTCTCCCATTTGTATAACTGAATCTTTTAATTGATGCCAGTGAGCAACTTTCCATTAAATACATGCAGATTGTAAACAGAACCCTTTGTCTCCTTCTCAGCAACAACTGCAAACATGTGCCAGTACCAAGACACCTAACGACCTAAAACACAACGGATTCTAATAAGTATGACAGCTGGGTGAGATTTGCTATGGATCAGCACAAAATCACCTAGACCAGGTTTCTGCGCTACGAAATCACCTGAAAAACTGACTTATGCGCTACGAAAACACCTAAAACTGACTTATGCGCTACGAAAACACCTAAAGAACTTTGTAGCACATAATAACCTTTGAACAAAGCTGACACATGGAAATAGTGTGAATTATGAGACCAGTGGTGAATGAGAATGCATAGTGGACTCCTAAGACTCAGACTCTAAGGCAAACAAAAACTCAAACCTAGACTAGCACCGAATCTTTACCATGAAACTAATGTGAGCAGTTTTGGAAATAGAATTCTTAAGTGATAACAATGGCTCCACTTGGGATAGTGTGCTCCTGTAGTACACTAAGAACTCGCAGGTCTAGTGCTTTATCCTTTTATGATAAACGGAAATTTTCTTGACAAGCATCCCATTCAAGCTTCTGGGGCCTTCACCTCGGGCTTGAGCTTGATGATTACTGTAGGAGAGAGACGTCTATATCTACTAAAAAAAATGCTCAGTCAACCTTGAGCTTATTTGCATTTTCCTACCTACCTACCCTATTAATTCAAACTTCTTTTAGCTCAATCAATGTGAAATTTCCAATGTAGCCAATCATTTGTCTTATCTGATATTTGAGTTTTTTAACTGCATCGGAGCTCAGAGCCACTATGATATTGTGATGACCACTGCCACTGAAATTGCCTCTGATCTTCATAGAAAAAATGAAACACTGGAGAGTAAAACTCTTCCATGTATTTAGCTATAGGATCCCAGAATGCATGATCAGCTTGATGGTTCTCGTAACTTTCTGGTTGTGCAAACTGATCTTCAATAGCATTGTACTCTTCCTCAATCATGAAAGAGAAAGGAAGCAACACCCTCTCCTTGTGTTCTGACATAGAAACCTTTTGAAAAGAATGATCATAACCATGAAGACTATATGATTGAATTTGATCTTGTATACCTTCAATGTCTTTCTCAATGTCCTCAGCAACTTCATCCAAAAATTTCATCTTATCCTCTGTCTTGCAGTTAAATGATTTTACATAATAAGACAAGGACAAAGAAAAATTTTCATCTATTTCTTCATTTATATGATGATCATTCCATTGTTTGAAACCTTGAATTGAAGGAGAGTTTGCCACCACCTCTGATCTATCTATCCATTCCTCCAAAAACATAAACCAAAAGTCTTCAAATGACTTAATGGATTTGGCAGGAAAACTTTCAATCCACCGTTTACATTTCCCTTGAAATGAATCATAGAACAACATAATGCAAACATCCTCATGTTTAACTCTAAGAAGCTTGATAAAATCATAGAAATCTGATATATGCTTCAAAGTTAAACTCAAATCTTCTCCGTTGAATTTTGGACCATTCCTTAGAAAATATGCATCCTTGGGAAAATGATTTGGGAAACCATGAATTCCTGAAAAATTTATGCATGCATACCTTGAAATAAGAATGGCAACATCTGGGTCCTTCATAACTCCAGTGGAATCACCATGAATCTATGAATTTCGAATTCTTCAACAATGGAGTCGCCAAGGTAGATTTGCAGCCTTGAAAAGTCTTCTGAGCTTCTGCTACCTTCAGAAGTTCAGCCTCTTGATTTCGGGAATGATTAATCTTCAGACTCCCGGCAGACGCACCAAAATGTTATCTCAAAATCAGACCCTGGAAGGCTGTAGACTAGGAAGACTTCAAGTAACTGTTTCAGACCAATCTTTTAGCTAAGGCTTAGCCTCCTTAGCTCGAGAGGGCTCTCTCAAAGGGTTTAAGATTTGTGATTATGATTGAGATGGATAACTCTTTTATGAAACAAATAGGAATGAGGCTGGTAAAATCTAAATTAACAAGCATCCATTGGGCTCATGGAGTCATATGTCATTTAGCATCAACAGTGAATTGGCTTTGCAATGAAATCAAGGCATTCAGACTTCAATATATATAAAGTACAACATACACAAAAGGGACAATATATGAGTACATGAAAGAAATTAGAAAACAACATGTGATTTCCAAGTGATCAAGTACTCATCAAACTGTAAACAACATGGAAGACAACAAGAGGAATTCATACATTGAAGTCACTATGATTCTTGAGCAGCAAAAACCATTACTGTATTACCAAAAGAACATAGTCTTTACATAAGCTTCACAACAGGGCTTTTTTACATAAAATTCCAACCCTTATTACATTTCCCTTTCTCCTATATATAGAGTTCATCCTACCTGGCTGAGATTCCTCCTTAAACATTAAGGGAACTCGAAAACTACTTCTAATGACACCTATTTAACTTTTAACTGCCTATTAAATGTAACAAACTTCAACTAGACTTTCTAGAGATCTAAATCAAGTAGGACTCTAATTCCATATTATGCTTTGATTTACAATCATTCTCGTTCCTTGACATCTGGTCCCCTTCTAGTTTGGCTGTGATGGATGTTCAAGGCTCCATGTTGGTCTTCAATGTCACATGTTTTCCATTGCCCTGAAACATAGGAAACTACCCCTGTTTACCGGTCTTTGGTTTGCCTCAAAATGTTCGAATCCAAAGAAGGATGTCCTTTATCCTTTAATTATCCAAAATAGAGCAGGTTGCCACGTCCTTGATGTGCTGTCCACCGTTTTCATGTGTGAAGGTAAAAGTTCTTGCAAACTGTTTGACATATCCTGAACTGTGGTAAATTTGCTCACTTTATGACAAAAAATCTAAAGTTGGATTCGAATACATATTTTCTCCACTTGTCTTGACCTGGTTGAATCTTGATAGCTTCAGATGATGCCTTGTATACCTTGTAGATATTCCCCTTTCAAAATTCCCGCTCATATTCAAAACCGGTTGATTGAGATTAGATTGTGTAGCTTCAGCAGTTTTGTAGCGCGCTACGAAACTGCTGAGCGTTAGTCACCATCTTCAGCAGTTGCAACCTCGCTATTTTTTCTCCCTGTAAAAAGGTTGAAATTGTTCTCTGTTCCAAGGTATTGAATCAAAGTTACATTTTGAAGGTGCATAGGAGCGCTGAGAGATCAGCGAACAAAACATTACCATTGTCCATAACACAGTCTTGTAATATGTCTAATATATTCTGCTGTATCTTTAATGGTCCCTGGTCCTCATCTACTTCCTTTGGATTTGGAATTATCTCCATTTTAAGAGCATTAGCCTCCACAAGCCTCTTAATCGCCTTCAAGTTCACCCATAAATTATTGGTATTGAAGATTTTGAACTTTTCAATCGAACCAGGCAAACGATTTCTCTCTAACACCTCGGCTATGAGTTTTGTTGTCGCTATAGTGATCAATGGTGTAGTAGGAGCACCTTTCCAAACAACACAATTGCCACAAACCAAAGCGATGCATGCAGTCCACCCAAGTACAACACATGGAAAGTTGAATGCAGTAATTACTCCGACTATGCCAAGAGGATTCTAAACCTCCATCATCATATGATTGGGCCATTCTGAAGGTATGATGGAGCCATTCAACTGTCGACTTAAGCCAACCGCATAATCACACATGTCAATAAATTCTTGAACCTCTTCTATCCCTGAGTAGGATGGTGATCCTCGTGAAAAAAGTCACGAGGAGCTCCAAGCTTAATTCCATACTTCATACTGACTATATGCTTAACACCCATGAAGTTGTAATTCCAATGACCTTTATCTGTACTTTCTCATAATGAGTAGGCAGATAACCATGTGGATTGCTTCCAGTGTCTTTGTTGAGCCGCCCCCATTCATAACCTGTTGGAGTAAGCTTATATGCAGTTAAGGAGTAGGAGCTGGGAGTGAAACTGCATGTAGGAATGATACATTTCTCTCCATCCCACTGCTTATTATTCTCCAAGATTCGAGCATGGCATGTTAAGTCCTGAGGTGATAATTGAGGAAGCTCGTTGGGTTGTGTGTGCATCCATCCCAAAGGCTCTAAATCATTCAAAAATTCGTGCTCCGGCAAAGCCAAAGGCAAATGAACTTGCTGATGCGTTCCCCATTGTGGAGGCATATCTATACAGCGAATTTTCTTCACCTGTGGATTGTCGGGAAGGCTTATACCATAAATATACCCCGAAATCTGAGTCCTAGGGTCAGCTATGCAAATGAATTTTTTCAATATGTTCTTTGGCATAATGTATGTATAGCCAGTTTCCTTGATATCATCAGAGTTAACATATATATGATTGACTCGGAGATAGAGACTTGTGGCAGCTATTGCCCTTACACGCCAATCCGTTTTAGAACCAAAAGCAGCCTGCTCAAATAGACTAGTTGTGGTGACAATCAACTTATCACCATGCACATTTGTAGTCCTCATGGTAACTGCAGTGAGTTGGCTTGCTTCCTTTGCCTGCTTTTCAATTTTAGCAATCTGTTGCCTTTCTCTACGAGGATTTTTCCCATCTCCAACTATCGCCTGCCCAATCCACCATAGATGCAGGTGAAAATGACCTTGAACTCACCAGTATGCTCCTCTGGAACCTGTGCAATCTCTAGAAGCTGAACTCGGCCTTCATAAGAGATAAGCGTACCACCTTTTACATCCTGTGAGAGTAATTCATCAAGCTTCTCACTATTCAAAAGAGCAGGGAAAACATCTCTGTGACCAGGTGGCAAATTCATAATGGCATTCTCAATAAGATAAACCAGGTGGCACAGTTGATTCTCTTGAGACGTTGTATTTTGTTTTCCATGCTTCATCAAAAGAACGGTTCTCCCATTTGTATAACTGAATCTTTTAATTGGTGCCAGTGAGCAACTTTCCATTAAATACATGCAGATTGTAAACAGAACCCTTTGTCTCCTTCTAAGTAACAAGTGCAAACATGTGCCAGTACCAAGACACCTAACGATCTAAAACACAACGGATTTTGATAAGTATGACAGGTGGGTGATATTTGCTATGGATCAGCACCAAATCACCTAGATCGGGTTTTTTCTCTATGAAATCACCTGAAAAACTGACTTATGCGCTATGAAAACACCTAAAAATGACTTATGCGCTACGAAAACACCTAAAGAGCTTTGTAGCACATAATAACCTTTGAACAAAGCTGACACATGGAAATAGTGTGAATTATGAGACCAGTGGTGAATGAGAATGCATAGTGGACTCCTAAGACTCAGACTCTAAGGCAAACAAAAACTCAAACCTATACTAGCACCGAATCTTTACCATGAAACTAATGTGAGCAGTTTTGGAATTAGAATTCTTAAGTGATAACACCGGCCTCGATCCATTCTCCTATGACGATCAGTTAGAGCTAGAGCTTCTCCTCCCTAGTTTTCCGCAATTGACTTGCATCGCAGTTCCTCATTCATTAAACTGCTGTTGACATCATCAAACTTCAAGGTCCCTGCAGTTGTTGAAGTGCTCATAGCTACAATTAAATTTTCCCAGCTGTCTGGCATAGAACACATTAGAAAAATAGCTCTAATTTCATCATCTAAAATGATTTTAACAGAGGCAAGTTGATTAGTAATAATATTGAATGCATTCAATTGTTCAACAACTGAAGCACCCTCCTTCATTTTGAGATTATAAAGCTTCTTCATCAAGAACACTTTGTTTGATGCCGTGTTCTTGTCATATAGATCATGGAGCTTCTTCCATAATCCTTCAGCTGTCTTTTCTTCGGACACATTGAAATACACATTCTTTGCTAGATATTGGCGGATTGTTGCAATCGCCTTTCTATCTAGCTTATTCCATTCTTCATTTGTCATCGATGAGGGTTTCTTTGTTGTGCCCTCAATCGGCAAATACTGATCCTTCAAAATTAGTATATCCTCCATCTGTGATTTCCATAGGGCAAAATTAGCCCCGCTCAACTTCTCCATATCTGTAACTGTTGTCTCCATTTTCAATATATTGATGCCCAAAAACAAAAACTCCACTTAAAAATAAAACTTTAATTATTACTCTTTAAAATTTAGTAATAATGACCTTCCTCCTTTTAAAATACCCTTTTCAAAATTCCTGCTCCTTTTTAAAATATACTTTTCAAAATTCCAACATATAATTATATAAATATAAAAAATATATATAATGTTTTAACCTTTTCACATTTCACACATATGTATGTTGGTTTGTATACGTGAAAGCTTGATAAAAAAAATTTACGAACTCCACGTAAATCACTTACGCACTCCACATTTTAGGCTTCATGGCACGTTTCACCATATGCCCACGACCTTTTTATTTCTTGCAACAACTGTCTTAACGTTCCTCAGCTAGTTCCTCAGCTATTTCCTAAACAGATCCTTTTCCTAGACTCTCTTCTTTGCAGCGATTTCCGATTTCCTGGACAGATCCTTCAACAGCTTCATTTTAATGAACGCTGCTAGAGTAAGGTGATGGCACTAAGTGGCTTGCACAGTGGATATTCGACCCTAGCTCTGATACATCCCCGATATGAATAGTCAGACTAGACTATGCCAGATGAGGAGCATTAAACACTAATTTACTCTTTCATCATATGCATTTTCACACACTTTGGTTGATTTCTTGATAAAATATGTTTTGGTTTTAAGCAAAGAAAAATAATTTCATCTACCTTTGTTTTTCAAATTACATTTCAATACAATAATGAAGGTGGCAAGGTTTGTGACATATTAATTCTCTCCTTGTATTTTCCTGTCCAAAAAAGAAATATATTGTTTTGTATATTACGACATGACTCTGTCATGGGATGCCCATTAATATGGCAGATGGTTTGAAGAGGAGATTTGAATTCAATATCAAAGGCTATATTTATATTTTACTTACCAAGATATCTCCAACATTTTGTCATTTGGTTGTGTTAGGGTCCTATAATTTATAGGATCTCAAGGTGATTGAGTATTTCACAGTTTTCAGATTTCAAATTCTTCATAGATTTCAATATTCAATTTATTTCACAAAAAAAGAGAAAAGAAAAGAAGTAAAAAGAGGGTATGTAAAAAAAGGAGAAAAAGAACAAAAGAGAAAAAAATGAGAAGAAAAAGAAAACCCAAAATGCTGTTCAAATCATACAGTCTTAGCATGATTGAACACATTTCAATTTTTGTTGATAGGGTAGAAAATAAAGATCTACCAAACAATTTAAGCTTGGAAAATTAGGAGTTAGGTAGAAAGGGAATTGATTCAACTATTCAATCTAGACCAATGGGAGAAATAGGTGATAGATTAGGTTAGGAATAAAAAGAAAAAGTGAAAGGGTCTATAGGTCCAAATGCACCCTGCAAATGCAAAAAGAAATAAAAAAGGTTAGATTAGAAAAATAAAGATAGGTAGGCTAAGCAGAGTTGCAAAGGGAAAAAGACATGAAAAATTCTTTTAAGGTTTGATGACATATCTCAATGTTTTTTCCTAATGTCGAGAAAAGAAATTAAAAAGGGGAATGGGTCTTATGTTATTTTCCCTAACCTTATTCCATACCCCTATATTCAATATTCCGCACCTTATTAATTCTCCTACCCCACCACTCATGTACCCATCGCATCAAACATAACCCAACCCTCACCTCTCATCAAATCTCCGCACCCACCATCTAATCTGACGACCCATATCACTTTCCAGCCCCCCCTCACCCTCTGAAAGTTAATGCTGAGGGGAGGGGGGTCTGAAATCAGTGGTTTCAAACCACTGACATGTCACACTCTAGGGATTTAACACCCCCCTCGCTCATTCTGCTTACTGCTCCCAGGTCCCCCCGAAAAGTGGTTTCTGCCTTCTCTAAACCACTTCCCCCATTCTAACCGTTTACGACTCCCGCCACCTCACGAAGCCATTATGTCCCATCAGCCTATCACCTAAATTCTCACGCTCTACCATTGCACATTCAATTGGCTGGACCATTAGCCAATGGACCCGTGCCACTTCAGGCCAATCCAACGGGAACATCGCAAAAATAAAAATTACACCATTTCACGCAATTTACAAATTTTAACGTGCCCTATCTACTTACAGGTGTAATTCACAAATCATCCAGTTATACACAGAGAAAGTAGTGAGCACACTAAAACAACCACAAAGTAGCAGAAAACTCAATTTTTCTGCAATTGTCAAGAATTCCCCTTCTCGAATCCCACTTCTTTTTCATTCCCTTTCTCTCTCCCTCTCTGAATTCCCATTTCTTCTCATCCCTTTCTGTTGCAGTTCAACTGCAAATCCAACACAGTTCAGGTTTAAAGATTTTTTGCAGAAAAAAACCATGCTACCAAAGAAGAAAGAACTAGAGGTGTTTAATCCAATGGTGCACCCACCAGTGGATTTGGATCACATACCCCTTGTAGACAACGACTTCAAAATACATGAGACACTCTCAGAGTTTGATTTATTTGACATCTACAGCTGGTGGGAGGATAAATTTGTGGATGAAGTGGATGACATAGGGCTCTGGGACACTAATTTTCCCTTCTATATCTTTCCTAAAACCCATAGCTTCCCAAAACAACCTATGCTATAACCCACAAAAAAGGGCAGTGACGGCCCCAACAGGACACATATTGTTTACCATTGATGCCAAGCCTATTATGTAGATAATGCAGGCTCCTATCATTGAAGGAACCACTCCCTTTTCCCATGAGATTCTCAGTGAGATGTATCAGAGGCTAGACTTCACCAAGAGAGCCAAAAACTTAGAACTCTTTATGACTGAGAAAACCCCACTGCCAAGCAAGAATCCTCCTTATTCCTCCTTTGCTTTTCCTGATAGAACCAAACATATAGTTGCTTTTCTTTCTTATTTACTAGGCTATTATTCAGATCAGTGGCTTGATGAAGCTA
This sequence comes from Pinus tabuliformis, assembly GCA_031772625.1. Lineage (NCBI taxonomy): Eukaryota > Viridiplantae > Streptophyta > Pinopsida > Pinales > Pinaceae > Pinus > Pinus tabuliformis. The sequence goes on from CM062807.1 coordinate 1,008,022,513, forward strand.
TTATAGGTTTCCTATCCATATTATCAACAAAGTCAAAGCCCTCTGTCCTATTCAATTTCAGTCAATTCCTAGCATATGCCATCCATGAGCAATTGAAAATTTCATCACAAAGGAAGTGTTTTAACACTCTTCAGTTCTGGTATATATGTTTGTTTATTTTCAGGCAGACATGTTCCCGTTTACAATGAGCAAGCTGAATGAAGAAGGTGAACCCCAATCTGTTATTTTCTAGACAACTTTAGTAATGAAGGATGAAAAGGATTTCAGCTACAAAACATTTGTAGAAATGTTTCTTCACCCAGCAATGAGCCTCCTCAGTGGGGCTATAGAACCTAGAATCAGTGAAGAAATTAAAAGGATCATGCAGTTGACAGATCAAGCAAGAACATCAGATTGGTACTTGTACCAAAATTATACTAAATTAAGAGTATATGGATGTGAGTTGGCCCCTTACAAATTGCCAAAGTTCCTCCCCATGAGGATCTTCGCACTTGAATATATCAGACAAATTATTAACACAGATGAAGTGCATTTTGTAGCAGCTAAGAAAAAGTCACAATTTAGGATCATATCCAAGATTGGTCCTTTCATTTGCCACAACAGAGCAGTAGGTGAGGAGGCAGACAAGAGATTGAAGGAAATGATATTCAATCACAGGTTTACATGGTCCTATGACCCATGGGGCATCATCTCCAAGAAAATGGCAGAGAAGAAGTCAACACCCTACATTCACACTCAAAGGCCTGAAATAGAAAAATATATGAACCAGATTGAGTGGATGCCTGATACAATGCAAGAGGCTGAGGAACTAGTAATTTCTTCTTCAAGTTCATAGACTTCAAGGCCACAAGAAAGGCAGAGAACATAAGACATATCAGACAAGGGTAAATAACAAGAAAAGGGAATAACAGGGAAAAGGCCAAGGGAAGATCAATCATCAGGGATTGATACTTCTATGAAGGAATTCAAAATAAAATTTAGAAAAGGGCCAGGATGCACAAGGACATAGGAAAAGAATCACCGCAACAAACAGTCATCAATCCTAGTGACATTCTAGATTCATCCCCAACTGGAGGTCAATTTCTTCCCACTACTCCAATTTCAGAAAGACATTAGTCTCTTCAAGTTTCCACATCTACAAATGTAACTGGAGAAAATGAGGAGACCGTCTTTGACACTTTCAGAGAGATTAAAATCAGGAATGAGATATTGAAAAAGAGCACTTATGCTCAATTTTGGAAACATAGTGCAACTACCCAAGGCAGAATCCTCTCAGCTTTTTGATTCTGAAAAAGGCAAAATGCATATGACATTCTTGGAAGCACAGACAACAAAGCCTAAAACTCCAATAGATTACAAACAAAATTCTTTTAAGTTTGATGCTAGAAGTGTTCATCCTATTGATCAATTGGAAATGCACAAGCAAACAGGTGAAATAATCTTATCTACTCTAACGAGTACTTCCATGAGTTTATTCAAAATGCAGGTGGCCTTGTCAAATGCTCAATCTTAGATAAAGATGGAAAATATTTCATCTCAATCAAAGGACAATAGAATTAAGTCTTTGGAAGACTTAGAAGTAACAATTGGGTATGATCCCTCAGATGTAAAAGCATTAGAAGAGATAATTAAGAAAAAATAAATGGATATAGCAACTCTGAAGAAGCAGCTCAAGATGCCTGTAATACATGATCCCTTGACCAAGGAGATAGAGGAAACATAGAGCCAAAAGGCTAACATGATGAAGTTGGAGTAGTCTCTTCAAATTAAACAAATGGAAGCAAAGATGGAGAAAAAAGTACAACAAAAAGAAAAGGCAACAAAATTGGCCAGCACCATTATGGAGGCTCTTCCTCTCACAACTCTTCCTACAACCACTCCAGCAGCTGCTGCTACAGTGATAGGAAGCAGTACATAACAACTAGCTAGATCCATGGAGGGCATGAATCTTCAGACTAAGGAGATCAAGAGACTAGAAACTCAAGTTAATGTGCTACAGGATCAAATAAAAAGGGACAAAAGTGCACATTCGATGGAGATGCAGAGGACGAAGAGCTTGATTGAAAAAAATGCAAAAATCTGAAAAAGAATCATCTATTGGAAACACTCTATGAAGAGAGAAGGAGATCATTTGGAATAACATCATCAATGCTATGAATGAAATTTGGGCCAACATCGAAATTATCTTTGAACAAAAGGAGTTAGTTGAAAAAGCTAAAGAAGCTATTTCAACTTCTAATCTAGAGTTGGGCGGCATGCCAAAAACAACCAACAGGATAATCAAATTTCTCAATTCAAGGAATAGGTATGAGTTGGCAGTAGCAGATAGAACATAAACTATTCTTGAGGTGAAAAAGGTGTTAACTAAGAAGAACTTGAATGTACAACTAGAAGAAAAATGTCAGAATTTGGAGTTGATAGTAAAGATGTTTTTTAACAAAATTGAGCCTTTAACACAGAAAGGTCTCCCTTCTCTGTTTGTTATTAATGAAAAAATCATGGCTAGAGAAGATTATGTCAATAAGCTCCAAGGCATAGGCAAAGATGCTGCAAATATCTTTGACATTAAAGGAAACATCACAGGAAAAGCATTGCTGGAAGCTATGAGCAATCAAATCTACATCCAACATGAACTTAAGCACATGTTCACAGTCAAACGTACTTTTGCGAGATACACTGAAGCTGATTAAATATACAGGAGGTTAATGAAGATCAAGATTCCAGATGAAGAAGCATGGAGTGACCTGTGTGATTATCAAGAGGAGAAAGACAAGGATGATTGAAGTGACAACGTAGATCTGAGTTAGCACCAGCCATGTCAGCAGAGCCACTACAACGAAATTAATTTCTCAGCAACAACATCCCTAAAAAGAGGACCAAATGTCCCAATTTTCTCATTGTGGCCACTTCGTGGTTACACTAGTCAATTTTATTTCAGTGTAGTTAATAACAAATTGCCAAGTGTATAAGGCAATCATTGTAGGTTTTTGTTAAATACTTCATGCATTGGAAGTATTAGGGTTTGGGCCCAAGTCTTTGAACTATCTTTTCTTTTTGGAGCATTGTAATTTTGAGCTAGAGCGTCAATAAAAATGACCGTTTGCAAGATACTTTAATTGTGTTAATCTGGTGATGTCTTCCTTTTTGTGATTGAATATATTGTTGTTTATTTATTGTGCATCATTAAGTATTATTGTAAAGAAGAAATTCTAAATTAAGATATGATGTTGGAGCACCTTATTTCTATCCATGTTTACAATCTAAATGTTTTCCTCTGATGTATAATTAAGAAATACTTAATTTCTATCATTACTGATATCATTATTTTGTCATCTTATTTTTCATTTTGCTTCGAGATCCAGTAAATATAGTTTGCTTTCCTTGCAAATGCTCTCGAAAATTGATATTACCAGCCAACCTTTGACTCCATAGCCCAATGGAAAGGATTCAAATATGACCTACCCCAACCAAACAAACAAACAACCAATAAATCAAGTAATAAACCTCTTTCACTATTATATCTAGCCTAACATATTAAAACAATGAAAATAGAGTCAAATCTCAAATATATACATAGAGAGCCCTCTTCGAGTCTAGGAGGGATAGATCCTAGACTCTTAAGTGGTTTGAAGTATCTTTTGTTATTTTGTATTTCCAATATTTAGAATCATAGAACAATAACATAGTGGCGACCATATTGGGGACCTATTGAAAATTTATCATTTCATTCGAATTTAGAGTACCCAGTCAAACGCCTTGTATGATAATATTATTCCTATGATTGGTCTCCTTTCTACTCTTGTGTATATTCAGTTTGTACATGTGTTAGATCTGAACACTGGCTCCTAAAATAATCTCTACTAGATCCCACCCAGATCCAAATCCTCCTACCATAGTGGACAATCCTGAAAAGATCTTAAGAAAAACCCCTAAAACTAAGAGTCAGACAAGCAACAAATTTCTTCACAGAGCCAACTCACTCCCTAAAAAATTTGTTACTTTTCAAGATATCCAGTTTGATTTACACTTTGAACAAGGCTTATTCAGGACTAAATCAAAGAATTGGAAAGATCATATTATCTTTGATCCATCAATCTTGCCAAAGAGCCCAGTGAGAGAACTTTCTTCACAAACCGAATCAGATCTTCAGCTCTTACAACATTTTGATACTCTAGAAGATCTAATGACATATCTCACCTCTGAAATCGATGATGCTTACATTAAACATTCAGTAGAATTAACTACTTTAAACCTAGCAGATTCTTCCCTCACATCTAAACTTGCACATATCATGGAAAAACAAGCATTTTTTCTAGTCAATTCGATAAAATATTTCAGGCTGTACATTTTACATTCTCATATCATTGCTTATGTGCCTAATGTAGTTGTCAAATATATTCTCACACAAAATGGACCCGATGGGAAGAGAGGCAAATGGATAGCTGTGATTTTGGAATATGATATAGAAATCAAGCCCACCAAGGTGATCAAAGGATATGGATTACCCAAATTGATCGCTGAATCAAATTTCAATGCATTAGATATTAACATGGTATTTGCTCTGGACGATCTTGAGGAACTAGCGACTCCAATAATAGATGAGGCATATATACATTCCCCCTGGTATGCAAACCTTTTATATGTTATGTTCAATTTAAATGCTCCTCTTGGATTATACAAAACAAAGGCTAGATTTCTTAAATTAAAAGCAGTCAAATTTTGCATTGTTGATAGTACATTATATTGGAAAGATGCTGGAGGTGTCTTACTCAGATGTTTGTTAAAAGATGATGTTGAAAAAGTTATGTAGGAATTCCATGAATGTGACTATGGAGGCCATCTTTATTGGAAAACAACTGCTAATAAAATCCTCATGGCTGGTTTCTATTGGCCTACACTTTCCCCAGACATCCATAAGATGGTAAATGCTTGTCATAAATGCCAAATCTTTGAAGGGAAGAGAAAATTACTATGTTTTCCCCTAAAACCCATCTCTGTTGAAAGTCCTTTCCAATAGTGGGGATTGGATTTCATTGGTGAAATTCATCCTCCATCCTCTGCCCAACACAAATGGATCCTAACAACCACATACTACTTCACCAAATGGATAGAAGCCATCCCTTCCAGAGCTGTTACTGATTATGTTATTATACAATTCCTTGAAACCAATATCCTTTCCAGATTTGGTTGTCCTAGGAAATTGATCACTGATAATGCTGCAACTTTCAAAGAAAAAAATATGATGGATTTCTGTCATAAGTACTATATTTATTTGGTGATTCAACACCTTAATACCCTCAAGGTAATGGGTTGGCCGAATCCTCCAATAAAAGTTTGGTAAAAATCATTAAGAAGATTCTTGAGGACAATAAAAATTCATGGCATAACAAATTGATTTATGATTTATGGGATGATAATATTGTTTACCATTGATGCCAAGTCTATTATGTAGATGATGCAGGATCCTATCATTAAAGGAACCACTCCCTTTTCCCATGAGATTCTCAGTGAGATGTATCAGAGGCCAGACTTCACCAAGAGAGCCAAAACCTTAGAACTCTTTATAACTGAGAAAACCCCACTACCAAACAATAATCCTCCTTATTCCTCTTCTACTTTTCCTGATAGAATCAGACATGTAATCATTGTTCTTTCTTATTTACTAGGCTATTATTCAAATCAATGGCTTGATGAAGCTATTGTAGGTTTCGTATCCATATTATCAATAGAATAAAATCTCTCCGTCCTATTCAATTTCAGTCAATTCCTAGCAGATTCCATCCATGAGCAATTTTCAAATTTCATCACAAAGGAAGTGTTTCAGTACTCTTCAGTTCTGGTATATATGTTTGTTTATTTTCAGGCAGACAAGTTCCCATTTATAATGAACAAGCTGAATGAAGAAGGTGAACCCCAATCTCTTATTTTCTGGACAACTTTAGTAATGAAGGATCAAAAGGATTTCAACTATAAAAAAATTGTAGAAATGTTTGATCACCCATCAATGAGCCTCCTCAGTGGAACTACAGAACCAAGAATCAGTGAAGAAATTAAAAGGATCGTGCAGTTGACAGATCAAGCAAGAACATGAGATTGGTACTTGTACCAAAAACTATACTAAATTAAGAGTATATGGATGTGAGTTGGCCCCTTACAAGCCGCCAAGTTCTTCCCCATGAGGATCTTCGCACTTGAATATATCAGGAAAATGATTAACACATATGAAGTGCATTTTGTAGCAACTAAGAAAAAGTCACAATTTAGGATCAAATCCCAAATTGGTCCTTTCATTTGCAACAACAGAGCAGCAGGTGAGGAGGCAGACAAGATATTGAAGGAAATGAAATTCAATCACTGTTTTACATGGTCCTATGACCCATGGGGCATCATCTCCAAGAAAAGGGCGGAGAAGAAGTCAACACCCTACATTCATACTCAAAGGCCTGAAATAGAAAAATATATGAGCCAGATTGAGTGGATGCCTAATACACTGCAAGAGGCTAAGGAGCGATAATTTATTCTTCAAGTGCACAGACTCCAAGGAAAAAGGAAAGGTAGAGAACATAAGACATATCAAACAAGGGTAAAGAACAAGAAAAGGGAACAACAGGGAAAACGCAAAGGGAAGATCAATCATCAGGGACTGATACTTCTACAAGGATAATTTTAGGGGCGAATGTTCGCCCTTTGGCGAAATTAAGGGGTTTTAAATTTTTAGTGGGCGAATATTTTGTATCATAGTACATTTTTACAAATCACCTCAAATAACCCACCTTATTTTAAAGGAGAGGGTAAAAAAGGTAAATTTAGCCCTTGAAATTAGGACTTACAACTTTCCATTTGCCCATTTTCAAGAATAGGTTTTATTTAAGTGAATCCATTCGCCCATTTTCAAGAATAGGTTTTATTTAAGTGAATCCTATGGGCCAAATACCATATTTATAAAAGAGGTATGGTAAATTAATAAAAATATAAATAAATGAGAGGTATGGTAAATAAATAAAACATTTTTTATATTTACTCCATAAGTCACCTTATATACATGTAAGGGTGTAAACAAATAAAAATATAAGTAAAGTGGAGGTATGGTAAATAAATAAAACGTCTTTTTATACTTACTCAAAATGTATGGTAAATAAATAAAAATATAAATAAACTAGACGTATCGTAAATAAATAAAACCTCTTTTTATATGTAGTCCATAAGCCTCATTCTATTTATGAAGGCTCAAGAAAGAGGTTTTATTTAAGTGAATCCTATGGGCCAAATACCATATTTGTAAAAGAGGTATGGTAAATTAATAAAAATATAAATAAACGAGAGGTATGGTAAACAAATAAAACATTTTTTATATTTACTCCATAAGTCACCTTATATTTACGAAACCTCAAAAAATGGGTTATATTTAGGTGAAACCTATGGCCAAAATACTATGGGACAAATACCATGGACTAGATTGTTATTAATACCATGCAAAAAACCATTATTAACCCTAATATTAGAATTAATAAAAATAAAAATGGCAAATGGTATTGACCCATGGTATTCACCTGGAATGTAGCCTATTTAAATGGGGGAATTAAACCAGCATGTAGCCTATGCTAAGATTCACTAGGACTTTACAAAGTTAGTGAAAGACTCGCCAAGATCTTACAAGATTTTATAATTGAGTAAAATATTCGCCATGCCTGGTGAGAGATTCGCCAAAAAATTATATATACATATTATATTATTGATAAAATCGCCTTCCATTTTTCCTATATACCATGGAGATTCGCCCATTTATTATATTTATAAATTTAAGGGGGGTTCTTAAAATTTTCCCTATACTTCTATAAATGAATTCAAACTAAAATTTAGAAAAAGGGCTAGGATGCACATGGACATAGGCAAAGAATCACCGCATCAAACAGTCATCAATCTTAGTGACATTCCGGATTCATTCCCAACTGGAAGTCAATCTCTTCTTGCCACTCCAATATAAGAAAGACAATAATCTCTTCAAGTTTCCACATCTACAAATGTAATTGGAGAAAAGGAGGAGACCGTATTTGACACTTTTAGGTAGATTAAAATCATGAATGAGATATTGAAAAATAGCACTTATGCTCAATTTTGGAAACATAGTGCAACTACCCAAGGCAGAATCCTCTCAGCTTTTTGATTATGACAAAGGAAAAAATTCATATGGCATTCTTGGAAGCACATACATCAGAGCCTAAAACTCCAGTAGATTACAAACAAATTTCTTTTGAGTTTGATGCCAAAAGTGTTCATCCTATTGATCAACAGGAAATGCACAAGAAAATAGGTGAAATGCTCTCATCTAATCTAACCAGTACTTCCATGAGTTTATTCAAAATGCAGGTGGTCTTGTCAAATGCTCAATCTCAGCTGAAGATGGAAAAGGTTTCATCTCAATCAAATGACAACAGAATTAAGTATTTGGAAGACTTAGTAGTAAGAATTGGGTATGATCCATCAGATGTCAAAGCAGTAGAAGATATAATTAAGAAAAAAGAAATGGATATAGCAGCTTAGAAGAAGCATCTCAAGATGCCTGCAACACATGATCCCTTGACCAAGGAGATACAGGAAACAGAGAGCCAAAAGGCTGAGATGATGAAATTAATAATGGATCAATCTCTTCAAATTAAACAAATGGAAGCAGAGATGGAGAAAATGGTACAAGAAAAAGAAAAGGCCACAAAATTGGCCAGCACCACTATGGAGGCTCTTCCTCTCACAACTCTTCCTACAACCACTCTAGCAACTACTACTACAGGGACAGGAAGCAATACAAAACAACTAGACAGATCCATAGAGGGCATGAATCTTCAGATTGAGGAGATCAAGATACTAGAAACTCAAGTTAATGTGCTGCAAGATCAAGTCAAAAGGGCCAAAACTGCACATTTGGTGGAGATGCAGAGGACAAAGACCTTGATTGAAAAGTTGCAAAAATCTGAAAAGAATCATCTATTGGAAACACTCTAGGAAGAGTGAAGGAGATCATTTGGAATAACATCATCAATGGTATGAATGAAATTTGGCCCAACATCCAAATTATCTTTGAACAAAAGGAGTTAGTTGAAAAAGCTAAAGAAGTTATTTCAACTACTAATCTAGAGCTAGGAGACATGCCGACAACAACCAACAGGATAATCAAAGTTCTCAATTCAAGGAACAAGTATGAGCTAGAAGAGCTGGGGGTAGCAGATATAACATAAGCTATTCTTGAGGTGAAAAAGGTGTTAACTAGGAAGAACCTGAATGTACAGCTAGAAGAAAAATGTCAAAATTTGGAGCTGACAGTAAACAAGTTTTTTATTAGAATTGAGTCTTTAAAATAGAAATCTCTCCCTTCTATGTTTGTTATTAATGAAAAACTCATATCCAAAGAAGATTATGTCAATACTATCCGAGGCATAGCCAAAGCTGCTGCAAATATCTCTAACATTAAAGGTGACGTCACAGGAAAAGCATTGCTGGAAGCTATCAACAATCAAATCTACATCGAGGATGAATTGAAGCACGTGTTCGCAGCCAAATGTACTTTTGCACTGAAGATGATGAAATATAATGCAGGTTAATGAAGATCAAGATTCCAGAAGAAGAAGCATGGAGTGAACTGTGTGATTATCAAGAGGAGCAAGACAAGGATGATTGAAGTGACAACGTAGATCTAAGTAAGCACCAACCATGTTAGCAGAGCCAGTACAATGAAAATAATTTCTCAGCAACAAAATCCTAAAAAGAGGACTAGATGTCCCAATTTTCTCATCGTGTCCACTTCGTGGTTACACTGGTCAATTTTCTTTCAGTGTAGTTAATAACAAATTTCCAAGTGTATAAGGAAATCGTTGTAGGTTTCTGTTAAATACTTCATGCATTGGAAGTATTAGTGTTTGGACTCGAGTCTTTGAACTATATGTTCTTTTTGGAGCATTGTAATTTTGAGCTAGAGCATCAATAAAAAGGACCATTTGCAAGATACTTGAACTGTGTTAACCTGGTGATGTCTTCCTTTCTCTGATTGAATGTATTGCTGTTTATTCATTGTGCATCATTAAGTCTTATTGTAAAGCATAAATTCTAGATTAAGATATGATGTTGGAGCACCTTATTTCTATCTGTGTTTACAATCTAAATGTTTTCCTCTGATGTATGATTAAGAAATACTTAATTTCTTTTTAATCATTACTGATATCATTATTATGTCATCTCATTTTTCATTCTACTTTTAGATCCAGTAAATATAGTTAGCTTGCCTTGCAAATTCTCTGGAAAATTGATGTTACCACCCAACCTTTGACTCCATAGCCCAATGGAAAGGATTCAAATATGACCTACCCCAACTAAACAAACAAAAAACCAAGCAATCAAGTAATAAACATCTTTCACTATTATATCTAGCCTAACACATTAAAACACTGAAAATAGAGTCAAATGTCAAATATACAGAGAGAGCCCTCTCTGACTCTAGGAGGGATAGATCCTAGACCCTTAAGTGGTTTGATGTATCTTTTGTGATTTTGTCTTGCCAATATTTAGAATCATAAAGCAATATCATAATGGCAACCATACTGGGGACCTATTGAAAATTTATCATTTCATTCGAATTCAGAGTACCCACTCAAAAGCTTTGTATGATAAGATTATTCCTAAGATTAGTCTCCTTTCTACTCTTGTGTATATTCAATTTGTCTGTGTGTTGTATTTGAACACTGGTTCCTAAAATAATCTCTACTAGATCCCACGTAGATCCAAATCCTCCTACCATAGTGGACAATCCTGAAAAGATCTTAAGGAAAACCCCTAGAACTGAGAGTTAGACAAGCAACATATTTCTTCATAGAGGCAAATCACTCCCTGAAAAATTTGTTACCTTTCAAGATATCTAGTTTGATTTACACTTTGAACAAGGCGTATTCAGTACTAAATCAGAGAATTGGAAAGATCATATTATCTTTGATCCATCAATCTTACCAAAGAGCCCCGTGAGAGAAATTTGTTCACAAACTGAATCAGATCTTCAACTTTTACATCACTTTGATACTCTACAAGATCTAGTGACAGATCTCACCTCCGAAATAAATGATGCTTACCTTCAACATTCAGTAGAATTAACTGCTTTAAACCTAGCAGCTTCTTCCCTCACATCTCAACCTGCACATATTCAGTCACCAAGCCCTATTGCCTCCATAATTCCCACCCCTTATTTTATCCTTGAACATAAGGTTACTCAAATTCCTTTACTCTCATTTCCACCTAGTACTAGTCCAACCTCATCCACTGTTCAAATTCCTTCAAGTGGCTGTTGTGGGGAAAAATTCCTATGCAGGACGATCCTATCCACCTAAGGTGTGACGGTGCCTTAGCAACAAACAGAAACAACTATTCTAGTATTCTTCCTTTATGAATTAAGAATGAAGAGAGATGGATGGACTAACCGGTGTCTTCCGTTTGTCCCTCGATCCGGTTTCTCTTCTCTTTGAGAGTTCCCAGCTACTTGCCTTCTCGCTTGCCCAGCTTCAACAGGTTCCTGCAAGATCACAAGAAGGGAACACTACACAAAGACATAGATTCATATTCATAACTAGTTCAGGATTAGAAATAAACTAAACATACTAATGCAATCATACATCAAAGACACATCAGTATATAGGAGAAACCAAGATAGCTTTATTGATGAAATAACAAGGTTCAGGAGGAGATACAACCAAGAGAGTTCCAATCCAGCATCTACCTCCCAACGAATGAAATTCCTATCTTCACCTCCCTTCAAAGCATTAAGAACCCAATGATTCCAATCTCAAACCAACAACAATTCTTTGCAATAACAAATTTCCAGCCTCTAGATCTCATGGAGAAGAGATCCATATATAGATGTTTGGAGTGAGGATGAGTCAGCTTGTGATCTGACTAGTGTCCTCTCTCTCTGTCAGTTCTTACTTCCACTTGGAGACTAAGAGCCTCTTACTCATCACTTAGTCGAACTCAGCAAGGCAAGTGTCATGGAGGAAGATTCTGGAAGCTTCCACAGTCTTGACACCTCTCACAAGAGACCCTGACATTTGTCATTTCCTGCTCAGCGCACCTTGGTAGTGCTTCCACCTGCGTTGCAATGCAACTAGCCAGTGTAGCCTCTGCATTTCAACGCAGGCAGCTAGTGGAGCTTCTGAATTGATCCTGAATTGACTTGTTTTTGAGCAGTTTCTGGTGGAGAACTTCTGTGAATTGTTGTGGTTTGTTAGCCTTGTTCATCTAGGGGTAGGAACAACATGTTTAGGGACTTTGGATCCCTTGGATTATGGACATTTCATGCTTATAGCTGTAAGGCACAAAAATGTCTATAACAGTTTCCCCCTAAAGTATGAGGCCGTTTATCGGGTGAAATGCTTTATTAGGAGGATCCGAAGTTCTTTCAATGCTGGGAGGAGATCTGTAATACAATACAATACAATACATTATTTTCATACTTTTTTCATGATCTAGCTGAGGCGGGCATTCCCATGCTCAACTTTATAAATTCATTTTCACGTACATATAACAGACAATCGTCTGATGATAGACTGATGACTCTGATAGAGCCATCATCCTTTTGGTAGGATGATTATCTGTGTTGCAAAGCTGTACATTTCCATGTCTTTATTTTCTGAATATATATCGCAGCCCGGATGGATGAAACTAGATCCGGGGTCTTCAATCTCGTCTGATCTTCACTCTAAGTACAAGTCGATCCATATGAGAATTGCTCTGAAGTCGAACATGGAAAGACATCGCTTGATTACCAGTCAATGATGTAAACTGTTAACAAGCGCGAGAGGAATCACCGATAATGATGATGACCCTCAAGGTACTGCAGTACAATTCACGTGGTGTGAATAGAGGACTTGGCGTCGAACACCACGCAAAATCTTTCGGTCGAAGGTCATTGATGTATACCTGTCGCCGGAAGTGAGAAGCTTGCCATTGAGGCATGCAAGCTTCAAAGTACTGAAGGGGGTGTTCCTAAATCAACTTCTTGGATAATGAGCTGATGTCAACAAGAAGCGATCCGTCAAAGGAGGGCCTTAATGAATCCCACATCGATGACACGGAACGGAGCTAATGATTTTGATGGAGGTGAAAACGATCTGATGACATATGATTCAGGGTGGCGGTCATGAAAGAGTATAATGTATGGTAGTGGATGGGACACAGGTGACTTCTCTGAATGACTTCTCTTGAACATATGGCCACACCGATGCGATGGATTGGTAGCATTACCCCAAGTATGGATGGTATAGCGAGACCATGGTGATGTGACCGGTGAATGAAACAACCCAACCCGATTGTGGTACGGAGGAAAAGTGTCATGTTCAAGAGCGACTTGCTACCATCAAAGTTTTCTTGAGTTTCTCCCAATTTTTCCCCGGTCATTGCTGACCAGTACCTCTCTATTTTTGTCAAGCTTGAGGAGGATAACATATGCTTGTTCTATAACTTGCCCTTCGGGCAAGCCCATCGCTATGTTTTAACGAGCCTAGCGATAGGGAAACTCGTTCTCGTCTAAAGACAAGTTTGTCGCTATTTAATGCATTTAACGAGTCTAACGACAAGGATAACTCGGTCCTTTTCATTTTTAGAGAGTCTAAAAAGGTACATAAAGTTAACTCCAAAAGTCCTTTTTCGTCATCTAATCCCTTAAGTCCGAAAAAGTATAAAACAATACAGAAGGGATGAATTTTCGATAGTTTTAACGAGCCAAATAAAACAAGCGCTCGATCTTTTTGTGCAATAATCCCTCAGGTCCAAAAAGATTAAAATCTAGAGGAGGGATAGCTCTTCCGGTCACTTTAACGAGTTGGAAGGCCAAAACTCGGCAATCTTTTCATATTTTACGAGTCAGATGAAAAGAGCTTAAAGAAGACTCGTCTTTTGAGGAACGAGTGATAAAAAGGGGTAGCAGTTGATTCCAGGGAAGGATTGGAATTTCCAAATCACGGCAGTGTCACAAGGATGGCTAGTGAAATCACTCTTCGCAGCTGTTCCTCAAAATGGGTAAACAATCATATGGAGGTGAATGATCGGCCAATAGAAAAGTGGAGGTGGTGGGTAAACACGACCAAGGCTTTAATGGCTGATGTCGCTACATTCACGGTGGTTATTTACCGGAATAGTTCATTTTTTAACGAGCTTAAACGCGGGTGGAAACATTTGCTCGATCTTATGTTTATTTTTTAACGAGCATGAACTATGTGCTAAAACTGCTCGATGATAAGTTTGTATGCCCCCAACATAATAACGCAAATCGAGGTGCATGCCCCCCAAGCTTCATTGCATTCAACTCGGTGGTTGGAATGAAGGTTTACCTTTGAGACTTGGAAAGGGGATTTGTTTCATTTTTTAATGAGGTTGACACAGTAAAAGAACTATCCTCATGACTCCTTGTTTTATTTTTTAACGAGGTCGACACGAGATAAGAACCATCCTCGGAGTCCAAATCCATTAGATATAGAAGGTTTCATATTCCACTGTGGCCACTTCCGCCAGATTACTTGGAGGCGGTAGGGAAAAAGTACCCATTAAGGCAGGGTATTTTAGGAGACATACTCCGATATTTTGGAGCGAATGATTGCTTCCATGGATCATTGGAATGCTTCCAGTAACTTGAGAACCATTGGGGAGGAAGTTTTGCTGATCGACGATTGTAATCCCTCCTTGAAAGGGAAATGCAATCTTTCTAAAATAGGTCGTCACAATAGCTGCCATGGCATAAATCCATGGTCTTCCTAGTAGGATGTTGTAATCAAGATTCCCATCGATGACTTCAACATCTATTTCTACTATTTTTCCCCCTAGTTCAACCTTCAAGTTATTTAGGATACCATATGGGGTATATGTCCTTCCGTCGAATGCTTTTAATGTTGTCGAAGATCGCGACAAGGTTGGAGATCCTAATGTTTTCCAGCAGCTCATCGACATAATGCATGTGGATGCCCCCTCATCAATAATCGTTCGATGAACGATTTTGTTGAGGGCTTTCACTTGAATAAGGAAAGCTAGTTGAGCTGGTAACTGAGGATCGTATCCTTTATGATCGAAGGATACAAGATTGGAATCCTTTGGGTCAACCCCACCGATAGCTGATAACAAAGCTTGCCTTTGGGATGGGCAATTCTGTAATACTTCAAGAGTCGACATAACGGATGGCGATTGGGCCAAATCTTCCACTATGTTATAATGGTGCGCTGCTCTGGCGCGAGGATTAAATGTCGACTTGTGTACTACTCCCTTTGGCGGTTTTATTGTTAATTCAGGAATGATGGGTGGTACAACTTTTGTCGAAGTTGTTGTCGAACTGCTTGGTTGATCTTTATCCTTGCCATTCGACAGCTGTGGATTCCCGTAATCTTTGTTCCTTGACGAAATCAAAGCATCATTTTGTTGCTTGGAAATCGACAACATAAGCACTTGCGACGGGGAAGCATTTCCACTATCAACCAGATTTTGTCCTGGATTTGGAAACGGATCAGTTAACACTGCTGAGGTTTGCGAACTCTTAAAGAATATTTTAAGCTCAACTTTGTATGGACATTGTGAGGTCCAATGATCCTCATCACATATGTGACATCCCGTTGAGGGTGGTTTCCTATTTCCAGGAGGGTTTGAAGAAGTTTTTTTAGGAGATGACTCACCCTGTTTCTTCTTCTTCCCTTTGTTTTGTTTCTTCTTGCTTCCTGGTTGTTTGGTTTCTTTGCCCTTATCTGTCGATACCGCATTTACTTCCGAAGCAAGAATTTCGTCTTTTGCATTTTGATTTGAAACCTTACGGGCTTTCTTGGATGTAGCCTTTGTCGATTTCGCGTTTTTCGTGCCAATCACGCCATCGCCGACGTGAGAGTCATTGTTTGATTTAGGAGGAGGAGAAATTGAGAATTCCGGTCTAGGGGCGTCAGGTATTTTGTCGTAGAGCGTGCCATACTGAGTATAGACCAAGTCTAGATATTGCGCACGAGCGATAACTTGCTCTTCCATTACGACTCCCCCCTTGGCCTCATCTTCCGTGATGGTAGGAAGTAATGACTTTATAAACCATTCAGCTAACAGCTGATCGGGAACGTATGTTTTTACCATCCTACGACGACGTCGCCACTCATGTATATGATCAGATATGTGAGTGGCCATTGTCTGTTTGAAGTTGGTAAGGATTTCCGTCCCCGTTTCATACCTTATAGGTAATTGAAAATGGGTTAAAAAGGTAGTGGCTAAGGTGCTGAAATTGTCGAACGAAGCTCTAGGTAATTCAATATACCATTTAGCCGCTGGACCCGTTAACGTCCTCTGAAAGAGGCGAAGCCTTATCAAATCATCATTTAAGGTGTTTGACGAACACCATAGATGAAATGTCATCACGTGATTCGATGGATCTTCACCCGGATTTCCATTAAATTTAGGAATGTCTGATGGAAGTTTGTGTGGAATCGCTGGCCACCATGGGGCGTAAGCAATTGGATCGTTTGTTAACCGATGTAAATCAGGTAACTCTAGAGTTGCCACGAATGGTAACTGCTAGCTCAGGTTAGGTGAAGCATACCCAGGATACGATGGGATCGCCTGAGCAGTTGGTCTTTGCATACCAGCATAATGCAGCTGATGCTGGTATGATTGGTAAGGTTGGTGGACAAGACCATTATAAAATGGTTGATTTTGACCGTTTTGAATGTACGGTTGCCCACTATTTGCAAAGATCTGTTGCTCCGAACCTTGGTATACTTGTTGGAATTGTGGTTGTTGGTATTGCACTAGCCATGGTTGAGAAGCCATGTGCTATTGCGCTATACTAACCGTTGGACCAAGGTGTGGGGTAATTGTACCCGTTTGGACCTGTGTCGCCCCACTAGTCGGCGATTGTGGTTGAGTCGCAGGGTCAAGGGGCTGTTGCATTACAACCTGAGAAATCTGAGGTTGACATACAACAGGCAACGTTTGAACTTGCGACACCGTCACAATCGCTGGTGTAGTTGGGATGTTCGACATAGGTACACACTGTTGCATCGAATACACAACCCTTGGTTGTTGAGGTAGCATAGGCACCCAACCACTTGAAGCAATTCCAGTGTAACCTGAACTTTGTTGTGAACTCCCGTATGGATAGCCTCCCAGAGGGGGTAATGAAAGGGCATACTGCCCCCCATACGGTGGTGACCCGGCACTGAAGGGGATTGTTTGCCCTTGGGGACCGGATTGCCCAAATTGACCTCCAAACGGATCAATTTGTCGAGTTTCAACATAAGAGTTGCCGGGTATTATTTCGGAAGAACAAACAGGAACAGACCATACTGTCGTAATAGCCCCTGAATGGGCTCCTTCCAGCGGTTGAGAGCTAGTTGGGATAGATGGTATGCCGATGAACATTGTTGGAGTGACGACAGGGAGTTCTGTTGTTGCTGTGTCAGGTGCCACAGTCCTAGATGTTGACGGTTGTTCTGACATATTTAGTCTATCCAAGAGATTCCCTAGCGATTCTACAGGAACTTCCGCTGGTGGTAGACTAACTTCTGAATAAGGATATAGAGTGACCCCGACTCCAAAGTGAGTTGGAGTACTTGTTGGAGGGTCTTCTACAATTTCTTCAATAGCAATCAGACCAGGTGGAAGAGGAAGACCGTCAGGCCTGTAAAATATTTCTGGCGCCGAAGAAGGGGTTGTATTGACAGCGACAGATGTTTGAAGAGCACCACTCTCCGGACCGGTTACTGATGGAACTGGTTCGGTAACACAAGTGTTTACTCTCAAACTAGGATCAGTATCACTGTCCCTTTGTGGCTGTTGAACTTCTTCTGTAGAGGCAGGGATTCCAGAAATGTTTGGAGTACTCGGAACCTCCGATGTCGTCAGAACACTTGTTCTAACTTTAAGAGGAGATTTGGAACCGGTTAAACGAGTTCGCTTTGTCCGTACTGGTTTCGATTCCGGAGACAAAGATGGTTGACTCGTAAGCCTCCGCGAACGACGAGGTTTCAATTGACTTTCTTCCACGATTGCGGATTACTCGATCAACTAAAATAAACAGGGGAAGTATGTTTCCGAATTGAATGAATTTTAGACGCTTTTAGACACAACTTGTTTTTTCAGTTTTAAAGAGTCGAGAAAAAACAAAAGATGACTCTAGTTGCCTTCGATGTTTTAATGAGCCCGAAGTGACAAATGCTTGGATGGACTTTTTCCGTTATAGAGTCTGAAAAAGGCCAAAAGGAACTGCTCTGGAGATCTAGGTAGAGGGTGTGCCAAACCAATCACAAAACTGCAGAATACATTTTACGGTACGACAGTCAATCTTCCCGAATGCTGTGTTCGGTGCATTGCGATCAGTAGGGCGGTCGACACGACTTCCTAAGGATAAAGGTTTTAAGCCTATAGGGGTCTCCCAATATATACGTGACGGTACATGGGAGCACAATCCGTACTGGCACTTTTGGTCCCTTAGGAGGAATCACCCAACCATCAGCGAGGCCAACAGATACCAGGTTTTACGACGCCAGAACACGTCTCTAGCCTAGACCTCTATGTTGTGCGTTATGTTAAAAAGCGTTATTAAGTTCATTCAGTTTATTTTATGTTGATCTTTCTTAGAAGTTTGCCTTTTGAGGTTCACCACGAGATGTATAGACAACTTCCTAAATGCAATCTAAAAGATGATAAGCAAATTTTATCTCTTTTTCAACAATGAAAATCCTAGCTACAAAGGGAAAAGAAAGACACCATCTTTTCTCAGAGAGCAATGAGCACACTCTAAATGCACTTTCCCTAAATCAATCATGCAAACAATCAAGATGCAAATGCACAATGCAAGTGTTTGTTTTCCGCTTTCTTAATATTGATGCCTAAAAAGAAAGCTGTTTGCACAACTTTGAATTTGCTTTTAAATGACAAATACAAACAAGTTTACTTTTTCGAAATCAGAAAGGGTAGAAGAGATTACAACACTTAACGATTTTTGAAATGAATACTTGTTTTGACACTCAAAAGAGACAAAATCAAACCAAAAGCAAAAATGAATGTATAACCAACTGTAAACAGCCAATGAACTCTCTCCTAAGATCACAATCAACAGATCTGAATCAAGGGCTACAGGATGACTATTTCACTCTTGCAAAGGGAAACTGTAAATGATGCCACAAACACATAAAAACACTCACAGTCTTTTGTACAAAAGGAGGTGGAATTTAAGCTGAGAAAAGGGGCTATCAGACAGGTACCTATGCTGGTTACAGGCTGCAAAAATCAGAGATCAAAACAAGGCAAAACAGAGTAGAGAACCCCAGCTGCACAAGGCCTAACTGGATCAACGCACCTGTATAACAGGGAAACTTAATTTCAACGCAGGTAGCCTTCACGGGAACTGCGTTGAAATGCAGAGTCTCTTCACAGAGCCTGCGCTGAAGGAGAAATGAGAGTTCCTCACTGGGTTCTGGGTCACGGTTTGCTATTTAATCTACACTTTCAGGCCAAATCAAAGCAACAAGCAAGGTACAATCAAAGGGAAGCTTTGAAGGAGGACTAAGATCTATCACAAAGGATCATCAAATCATTTGTGAGTCCATTCTTCAGATCATAGACAAATCCAGTGATTGGATCAAAGCAGCAGCTGTCTACTTTTCATCTGAGAATAGTAGATGCAGTTCGATTGTTGCTGTTGAGTCTATGAAACAAACAATGATAGAAACACAAATAAAGCGACTAAACAGATCTCCCCAGCGGAGTCGCCAATTTGTTGTGCGGAAAAATGCCTATGCAGGACGATCCTATCCACCTAAGGTGTGATAGTGCCTTAGCAACAAACAGAAACAACTATTCTATTATTCTTCCTTTATGAATTAAGAATGAAGAGAGATGGATGGACTAACCGGTGTCTTCCGTTTGTCCCTCGATCCGGTTTCTCTTCTCTTTGAGAGTTCCCAGCTACTTGCCTTCTCGCTCGCCCAGCTTCAACAGGTTCCTGCAAGATCACAAGAAGGGAACACTACACAAAGACATAGATTCATATTCATAACTAGTTCAGGATTAGAAATAAACTAAACATACTAATGCAATCATACATCAAAGACACATCAGTATATAGGAGAAACCAAGATAGCTTTATTGATGAAATAACAAGGTTCAGGAGGAGATACAACCAAGAGAGCTCCAATCCAGCATCTACCTCCTAGCGAATGAAATTCCTATCTTCACCTCCCTTCAAAGCATTAAGCACCCAATGATTCCAATCTCAAACCAACAACAATTCTTTGCAATAACAAAATTCCAGCCTCTAGATCTCATGGAGAAGAGATCCATATATAGATGTTTGGAGTGAGGATGAGTCAGCTTGTGATCTGACTAGTGTCCTCTCTCTCTGTCAGTTCTTACTTCCACTTGGAGACTAAGAGCCTCTTACTCATCACTTAGTCGAACTCAGCAAGGCAAGTGTCATGGAGGAAGATTCTAGAAGCTTCCACAGTCTTGACACCTCTCACAAGAGACCCTAACATTTTTCATTTCCCGCTCAACGCACCCTGGTAGTGCTTCCACCTGCGTTGCAATGCAACTAGCCAGTGTAGCCTCTGCATTTCAACGCAGGCAGCTAGTGGATCTTCTGAATTGATCCTGAATTGACTTGTTTTTGAGCAGTTTCTGGTGGAGAACTTCTGTGAATTGTTGTGGTTTGTTAGCCTTGTTCCTTTAGGGGTAGGAACAACATGTTTAGGGACTTTGGATCCCTTGGATTATGGACATTTCATGCTTATAGCTGTAAGGCACAAAAATTTCTATAACAGTGGCCATCCACCACCACCAATCATGGCAGCCAGATATGGTCCTTTGGTGTTTCCTGCACCATTGGCCAATATGCCACAAGACTACCAATCCAAAATTGTACTGTTTGATGGTACTAGTCCTTTAACATCCAAACAACATGTGAATACAATGAATGACTGATTTTACTTACAAGAGGTAGATGAAGAAAGTGTTAAGCTCAGAATGTTTGCTCAAAGTCTAGGTGGAGAAGTCAAAAAATGGTTTAAGTCTTCGCCTGCAAATAGTATAAATGATATTCCTACATTTCACCAAACTTCTCTTAATAGGTGGGGAGTCAAAAAGAACACTCTCTAGATTTTGTCAGAATATGAAAATATTAGGAGAGAAGTAGGGGAAAGACTTTAGGATTATTGTACTAGATTCAACAAGACATATAATGCAATTCCTATCAATCTTAAACCACCCCAAGATTTAGCCTTAATAAAGTTCCCAGATGGATTTGATGCAGACATGTCCTACCAGCTTAGGGAAATGAATTATCAAACATTAGAAGGGATGCAAACAGATGATGTGAGTGTAGGGGCCAATTTACAAGCTAAAAGAGCGAGGATGAGAACTGAAAGAAATGTGACTTTTAGAGAAGAAACATCAACTTCTGTAGCAGAAGAAAAAATTGCTTCCTTAGTAAGGACTATGGCAAGAATGATGGAGAGAATAAATATAAATGATAGGAATGTTCCTAGGGAGAACCCACCTGTCCAATAGAATTGAAATCCGAACCCTAGAAGAAACCCTCTACAAATTAGACAATGAGAACAAAGAGGCCCATATAAACAAATTAGGCCCTCATTTCAAGAAAATTATGTTGATGAAGGAGGAGAGGTGATTGAAGAAGTTGAATAAAATCAGATTAAGTTAATGGGGACTAATGAAGATGATTATATTTTTCTTACATAAGAGGAGCAATAATTGTTTTTATTAACTCAAACAGAAATGGAATATGAAGAATCTGATGATTATAAACATGTATTTGAGAATGCTATCTTAGAAGTCCACAAACAATATAATCTTAGGAGCAAGAAAAACAATGATAACTCAAATAAGAAATATTCTAATAACTCTCCCAAGAAAACTTTGGAGCCTGTTCCCAAGAAGACAACTGAAAGCTCTAAGAAAAATGAAAACAATTGAGAAAGGAGAAACACAGAAAATGTTGCTAAGAAAACAATTGATGTCTCAACAAAAGCTGTCCAAACTGGAATGCCTACTACAAGTCAACAAACAAAACTCATAACAAAGGTTGTGGCCAAAAGGACCGATTTCTCAAATTTTCTTAAAAATCAAGCACCCTTTAGTATTGAGAACAAAATTGCTAAACTCAAGATATCTATTCCTCTTATTGATTTGGTAAACAAAAATAGGTATAGGCCCCAGGTTCTAAAATTAATCAACATAGGCGAAAACCTTGATACAGTGAACTTGAATGATGACCAGCCTGAACTTTTGTTTGGACTAGAAGTTGATGGAAAGCCTCAAGAAGGGGGTGTTCCTCCATTTTATGTCAGCCTTAATATTCATGACAAGATCCTTCATAATGCCATGTTGGATTCAGGTGCATCACATAATCTCATGCCAAAGACTGTTATGGAAAAACTTGGACTTGAAATCACTAGACCATACAAAGATCTATATTCATTTGATTCTAGCAAGGTTAGATGTCTAGGTCTCATTAAGGACCTTTGTGTCACACTAGCCCAGATACCAGCAAAAAGTTTAGTGATGGATATAGTAGTAGCAGACATTCCTCCTAAGTATGATATGCTATTATCAAGATCTTGGGGAGCTAAGTTACAAGGGACACTTCAAATGGATATGACATATGCCACAATACCAATATTTGGTCAACCAAGAAGACTGTATAGAGAAAGCTTAATGAAGTATATGGTGAGTAGCCAAGAAAATCCAGACAACTACCCCCTCTACTCTGTCCATAATGATCTTTATTCCTTCATACTATAAAATGACAATGATGGAGACATAGATACACAGGTCAAGTAGGAAAAAAATGAATTGAATGAAGAACATGAAACACAAATACCCATTATGTAACAAAAACCTGAAACAAAACCTCTCTAGAATATTACTTTTGATGGCTCATGTGGTAAAACAGGATCAGGAGCAGGAGTCTGGTTATACAATTCAAAAACTAATCAGGTTGAAGGTCATTCTTATAAACTATTTTTTTTGTGCACAAACAACATAGCAGAATATGAGGCATTACTATTAGGATTGAAATTGCTTAAAAAGGTAGGTGCTAAAATAATTTATGTCCAGGGAGACTCTGAACTCATCATCAAACAAATTAAAGGACAATACTCTACAAAACATCCTAGATTGAGAGAATACCGAAATGTTGTAATTGATTTTATTAAAACATTTGAAGAGTATGACCTTGCTATTATCCCTAGGCTCCAGAATGCCCTGGCCAATGGATTAGATTTTTTAGCCAGCACCTACAAATTACCTCATCCAAATAAACAATACACAGTTGAAGTGAAACATCATTCTACAGTGCCTGATAACATGAGATACTGGCAAGTTTTTGGAAATGATAAACAAATTGAGAGTCTTTTGCAATCAATAGATGAATTTGAGGATAGTAATATAGATTTGGAAGATGAAATAGACAATCAAACTGGTGTACATGTTGATATAGGGCAACCTACTATTTCAGATGGGAAAATTTATGTAAATAAAACTTTACATAAAAATGAAATACATAAAGATCCAGAAAAAGAAGAATTCAAAGTACTACAACCAAAGATGATGTTTTACCTAGAGGGATTTCCCCTTTGGAAGAGTTTTTTGACTTTAATGATGTTGCTAGAAAGCCAAAAATGGAACCAACAGGAAAAAATATTGAAGAATGCAACAGTCAAGAGAACCCCAAAATCAAAAAATTGTCAAAATCACTGCCTCTCATGGCTAAACAAAGGTATATAGCTCTGTTTAAATAATTCGTAGATGTGTTTTCTTGGAGATACGAGGATTTAAAATCTTATGATACTAGCATTATACAACATAAAATTCCAATCAGAGAAGAACAAAAATCATTCAAACAGAAACTACGTAGGATAAACCCTGTCGTAATGCCTTTGGTGGAAAAGGAAATCAAGAAATTGTATGAGGCTAAGATCATAGTCCCAATTAGATATTCTAAATGGGTAGCCAATATTGTGAATACAAGGAATAAAACTGGTGAAATAAGATTGTGCATTGACTTTAGGAATTTAAAAAGGGTTTCCCTTAAGGACAACTATCCCTTACCAAAGATGGATCACATACTGAAAAGGGTAGTGGGTTCTAGAAGGATCTCCTTGTTAGATGGTTTTTCAGGGTATAATCAAGTTTTGGTACATCCTGATGATCAAGATAAAATTTCTTTTACTACTCCTTGGGGAAATTTCATGTATGTGAAAATTCCCTTTGGGTTAATGAATGCAGGTGCTACTTTCTAGAGAGCAATGGACATTGCTTTTGCAGATGAAATTGGACATTTCATTGTGATTTATCTTGATGACATCACTTTATTTTCAAAGACTTATGAAGAACACCTAGCACATCTAAGAAAAGTATTTGAAAAATGCAGAAAGTTTGGTATCTCACTAAACCCCAAGAAAACATTGTTTGGTCTTGAAGAAGGAAAACTTTTAGGCCATATCATCTCCAAAGATGGAATCAAAATTGACCCCAGTAGGATTGAAGGTATCCTTAAAATCAGTCATCCAAGAAACATGAAATAACTTCAACCTGTTATTGCAAAAATCAAAATTTTAAGGAAATTCATACCAAATCTTGCTGATCTACTCAGAAATATAACAAACATGCTCAAGAAAGACACATAAATTCAATAGAATGTTGAAGCCAAACAATCTTTTGATCTATTTAAACATGCATTAATAGAAGCAAAAATTTTAATCAACCCAAATTTCACTAAATATTTTATTATCTTTTCTTTTGCATATGAACATATTATTGCTGTTGTGCTATTACAAAAAAGCAATGAAGGACATGAGCATCTAATAGCATTATTTAGCAAAGCTCTCAGAGATGCTTCTTTGAAGTACAATATCATGGAAAAACAGGCATTTGCTTTAGTCAAAGAAATAAAAGATTTCAGGGTGTATATTTTACATTCTCATATCATTGCTTATGTGCCTAATGTAGTTGTCAAATATATTCTCACACAAAATGGACCTGATGGGAAGAGAGGCAAATGGATAGTTGTGATTTTGGAATATGATATAGAAATCAAGCCCACCAAGGTGATCAAAGGACAGGTATTAGCCAAATTGATGGTTGAATCAAATTTCAATGCATTAGATATTAACATGGTATTTGATCAGGACGATCTTGAGGAACTGGCGACTCCACCAATAGATGTGGCACATATACATCCCCCTTGGTATGCAGACAATTTATATGTTCTTTTCAATTTAAATTCTCCTCGTGGATTATCTAAAACAAAGGCTAGATTTCTTAAATTAAAAGCCGTCAAATTTTGCATTGTTGATAGTACATTATATTAGAAAGACGCTAGAGGTGTCTTACTTAGATGTTTGATAAAAAATGATGCTGACAAAGTTATGCAGGAATTCCATGAAGGTGACTGTGGAGGCCATCTTTATTGGAAAACAATTGATAATAAAATCCTCAAGGCTAGTTTCTATTGGCCTATACTTTTCCCAGACATCCATAAGATGGTAACTGCTTGTCATAAATGCCAAATCTTTGAAGGGAAGAGAAAAATACTACCTTTGCCCCTAAAACCCATCTCTGTTGAAATTAATTTCTAACAATAGGGACTGGATTTCATTGGTGAAATTCATCCTCCATCCTCTGCCCAACACAAATGGATCCTAACAGCCACAAACTACTTCACCAAATGGATAGAAGCCATCCCTTCCAGAGCTTCTACTGATTATGTTATTATAAAATTCCTTGAAACCAATATCCTTTCCAGATTTGGTTGTCCTAGGAAACTGATCACTGATAATGCTGCAGCTTTCAAATAAAAAATGATGGTGGATTTCTGTCATAAGTACCATATTTATTTGGGTCATTCAACAACTTATTACCCTCAAGGTAATGGGTTGGCGTAATCCTCCAATAAAACTTTGGTAAACATCATTAAGAAGATTTTGGAGGACAATAAAAAGTCATGTCATAACAAATTTATCTATGCATTATGGGCTGACAGATTGACTACAAAGAAATCCATTGGCATGTCCCCATTTCAACTGGTTTATGGAATATATGCAATTTTCCCTTCTTCTATGGGAGTGCTAGTCATGAAGATTATTACGAAGGTACAAAGTGAACCAAATGATATACAAAGAAGGATAAATTAGACAATTCAATTGAAGCAGTCCAGAGAAGAGGTATACAATAGAACCTAGGTGGTCCAGGAAAACATACAGAAGATATTTGATAAAAGAACCAAAGCTGATGATTTCAACCTGAGATACAAAGTGCTAAAATGGGACTCAAGAAGAGAAGACAAAGGGAAACATGGTAAATTTGAAAAACTATGGAAGGGTCCATATATTATTTATGCTTTTAGAGGGAATAATGCATTTTTCCTCAAAGAGTTAGATGGAACAAAATTGTCAGGAGGTCCTGTCAATGGTAGGATGCTGAAGCATTACATTTCATGAGTACATAGATTTCCTCACTCCATTGTAAATATCACAATATTTTAGGGTTTTAGTTGGATAATTCAGTTGAAAAAAAGAAATAAGATTGAAGATAATGTAGATTTGAAGGACTCAAAGTTACTGGTCATATGTTCTTGACACTTCAAACTGAGAAGTTCCATCCCCAGCGAGAGCCACTATTAGGGTCCTATAATTTATAGGATCTCAAGGTGATTGAGTATTTCACAGTTTGCAGATTTCAAATTATTTATAGATTTCAATATTCAATTGATTCACAAAAAAAGAGAAAATAAAAGAAATAAAAAGAGGGTATGTAAAAAAAGGATAAAAAGAACAAAAGAGAAAAAAAAATGAGAAGAAAAAGAA
Organism: Pinus tabuliformis; assembly: GCA_031772625.1. NCBI lineage: Eukaryota > Viridiplantae > Streptophyta > Pinopsida > Pinales > Pinaceae > Pinus > Pinus tabuliformis. Next base: position 1,008,049,380 of record CM062807.1, read on the forward strand.
AATTCCAAATTCCATTCAAATCATACAGTCTAAGAATGATTGAACAAATTTCAATTTCTATTGATAGGGTAGAAAATAAAGATCTGCCAAACAATTTAAGCTTGGAAAATCAGTAGTTAGGTAGAAAGAAAATTGGTTCAATACGGACCCATGGGAGAAATAAGTGTTTGAGTAGGTTAGAAATAAAAAGAAAAAGTGAAAGGGTCTGCAGGTCCAAATGCACCCTGCAAATGCAAAAAGAAAGAAAAAATGTTAGATTAGAAAAATAAAGATAGGTAGGTTAAGTAGAATTACAAAGGGAAAAAGAAATGAAAAGTTCCATTAAAAAGGTGAAGGGATCTTATGTTATTTTCTCTAACCTTATTCCATACCCCTATATTCAATATTCCACCCCCCTATTAATTCTCCTACCCCACCACTCACATACCCATCACATAAAACATAACAAACCCCTCACCTCTCATCGAATCTCCGCACCCACCATCTGTTCTCATGACCCATATCACTTTCCGGCCCCCCTCACCCTCCAAAAGTTAATACCTGGGGGGGGTTCAGAAATCGGTGGTTTCAAACCACTGACATGTCACACTCTCGGGATTTCGCACCCCCCCTCGCTCATTCTGCTTACCGCCCCCACCATCCGATCTCACGGCCCATATCACTTTTCGGCCCCCCTCACCCTCTGAAAGTTAATGCTGGGGAGGGGGTGGGGTGGTCAAAAATCGGTGGTTTCAAACCACTGACATGTCACACTCTCGGGATTTCACACCCCCCCTCACTCATTCCGCTTACCACCCCTAGGCCCCCCCAAAAAGTGGTTTCCGCCTTCTCTAAACTACCTCCCCCGTTCTAACCGTTTACCACTCCCGCCACCTCACGACACCATTCTGTCCCATCCGCCTATCACCTACATTCCCATGCTCTACCATTGCGCATTCAATTGGTTGGACCGTTAGCCAACGGACCCATGCCACTTCAGGCCTATCCAACGCAAATACCCCCAAACTACAAATGCACCATTTCACGCCATTTACAAAATTTAATATGCTCCATCTACTTACAGGTGCAATTCAAAACTCATCCAGGCATACACAGAGAAAGCAGTGAGCACACTCAAACAGCCACACAATCACAAAAAACTCCATTTTTCTGCAATTTTCAAGCCTTCCCCTTCTCGAATCCCACTTCCTGTACATTCCCTTTCTTTCTCCATCTCTGAATTCCCATTTATTCTCATCCTTTTCTGTTGCAGTTCAATTGCAAATCCAACACAGTTCAGGTTTAAAGGTTTTTTGCAGAAAACAACCATGCAACCAAAGAAGAAAGAACTGGAGGTGTTTAATCCAATGGTGCACCCACCAATGGATTTGGATCACATAGCCCTTGTAGGCAGAGACTTCAAAATACATGAGACACTCTCAGAGTTTGATTTATTTAACATCTACCGCTGGTGGGAGGATAAATTTGTGGATGAAGTGGATGACATAGGGCTCCGGGACACTAATTTTCCCTTCTATATATTTCCTAAAACCCATAGCTTCCCAAAACTAATCAGAAAATGCCACTTATGTTATAACCCACAACAAATGTCAGTTTTGGCCCAAACATGACACATATTGTTTACCATTGATGCCAAGTCTATTATGTAGATGATGCAGGCTCATATCATTGAAGGATCCATGATCCGGATTTAAACAGGGACATAAAAATTACAGATATAACCATACATATAGAGATGCAACATAAATAATACTTCATTTCATTACTGTAAAATACTGAAATATGCTTACAAACAGAAATGAAAATAAACTAGCTAGGGCGATGGTAGCTTATCTCTGAGAAGAGATGTGGCGGCTACATGCCTCTAAAATGTGTTACAATGAAGCTCGAAGGTCTATTTATTGTTGAGAAACAATAGAAAACCCTAAACATCCAAAAACCTAACCCTAGAAGATGAAACACCAAATTGTGGGCCCCGTTTGGGTAAATTGGTACATCAACTTCCCGGGGTCATAACTTTGGCATACTATCTCCGTTTGACGCACACAATAGCTCGTTAGAAAGATATATCCAAGAACTACAACTTTGGGTGAACAATGGTCCATGGACCCATGTTGCTCCTCGTTTTCCCAAAAAAATGTAGTTTAGGGTCTCAAAACGACTTCGGAAGTTCAGGACCCGAAAAACTGCTAAAAATAATAAACTATGCTACAATTAAGGAAACTGAAAATTTGAAAGAAACAATGGTGGGGGTCCAAGTGGACTTGGCGGGTGGCCACCAATATCCACCTGGATCATTCCTCCCCCTAGGAAGCAATGGTCCCCATTGCGTTGATTTCCTCCATGAGATGAGGAAACTTCTACTAAACTTGGTCCTTGGTGAGCCACTTGCCCTAGTGAAGGAGTTGGCCTGCTTTGACGACACGATATAGTTGGATATTCTGCTGGCAAGTGTGCTTGATCTGTGTTTCCATGATCCAATCAGTTGCAGCTTGTTCCATGTAATCTGGATTTAACACTGTGGGTGTGAGCTGTTCTGCAATGTTGGATGTGTCTAGTAATGGTGGAAAGTATGGCCGAAGGTGGTCCACATTGAACACTGGGTGTAGGGCAAGGAATGGGGGAATGCTTAGCTCAAATGCATTGCTCCCATAGCCTTGGTAATGGTGTAAGGGCCATATCAGAGTGGTATGAGTTTCCGATAGGCTCCGGTAAGGCGTTCCCTTTGAAAATGCAACCAGACTTTGTTGCCCACCTCAAACTTGTGTGGCACCCGATGTTGATCATGTCGTTGCTTGTACTTGGCATTTGATTTCTCCAAAATGTCGTGGATTAGCTTGCGAATATGTTGGATGTGCTCAGTGAATCTGTTTTCCTTATCTGTTTCAGACTCGACATGAGCCGAATCTACGTAAGTAGCTGCAAATGGCATGGCCACATCAATGGGACATAGTGGCTGGAATCCCACGCCCACCTGAAAAGGGATGTGGCCAGTCGAGCTGTGGAGAGCCCGGTTGTAGAAATCTGAATATAGTGGAGGCTCTCATCTCATGTGCATGGATGCTTTGAGTTGTACATTCACAAAATGTGTATGATCATCCTGTTGACAACCTCTGTCTGTTAATCCTTCTGAGGATGGAAGGCTGTGGACTTAGTGAGTTTGGTGTCCAGCATCGACCAGTGACTAGACCGAAATGTATTGAGGAACCTGCTATCCCAATCTGAGATGATAGACCATGGGATCCAAAAGTGTACCCACACTCATTCAAAGAAGAGTTTAGCAGTGGCTTCTGCTGTGATATTCTTCTTGCAGGTCGCCATAATGGCCATCTTCGAGAACTTGTTGACAACCATAAAAACACAGTCATTTCCATGCTTAGTACAAGGAAGGCTCGACATATAATCCATGGAGATGGATTCCCAAGGTCAACTAGGGGTAGGAAGCGGGGTATAGAGGCCTTGCTTCTTGATGATCGGTTTGGAAATGGCATAGGCAGTGCATGATCTGATGTACTTCCTGACATCCTCTCGAAGATTCGGCCAATAGAAATACTTCTGCAGTACTGCTACCATTTTCTCGACCTAGAAATGCTCAATAGTCCGACTGTAGTGTGCCTCCTAAATCATCTTGGCACACTCGCTTGAAGGAACACAAAGGTGACCCGGGTGGCATAACAGGGCATCCTGGAGCTGAAAATCTGGAACATGCTGACCCTCCAAGAGTGTCTGGTATGTGTGACCGAATTCTGGGTCACTTTTGTAGAGAAGTGGCCAATCAGAAGTTTCGTGCCTACAAGAGTTGAGCACGGTGGTTAACGCCATGATCAGTGGTCGACTAAGGAAATCTGCAACATTATTGGTGCTTCCCTTCTTATACTTGATATTCAAATGGAACTGTTGCAGGTATGTGGACCACTTCCGATGGTGATCATTCTACAATTTCCCTTGGGTTTGTATGAACTGCAGGGGTCAGTGGTCTATGTGGATGACCGTTTCCTTCCCCAAAATGTAATGCTTCCATTTTCGGTAGGCTTGCACAATGGAATGCATCTCTTTGTCATAAGTGGGATACTTCTGGACTGTGTCTGAAAGTGTATCATTGTGATATGCCACTAGATGCCCGTGTTGAGTAAGGACTGCCCTAATAGCATAGTCAGAGGCATTTGTCTTGACTTCGAATGGTTGTTTCAAGTCTGGTATGAGAGCATTAGTGTTGAGCAAAGGCGATCTTTCAACTCTGTAAATGCCTTTTGTTGAGATTCAGACCAAAAGAATTTTTCTTTCACTCCTCCCCTAGTGACTTGACTCAAGGGCCAAGTGATATGAGAAAATCCCAACACGAACCTGCGGTAGAAGTTGGCAAGACCTAGAAAGCTGCATAGCTCTGTTAGAGTGGTTGGAGATGGCCAATCCTAAAAGACTTGGATGTTGGCTGGATCCACATGCACCCCCCATTCATCAATAATGTATCCTAGATACTGAACCTGGGTCATGCCAAAAGTGCATTTCTCTAAATTGGCACATAACTTGTGTTGCCGCAGTGTTTGGAGAACCTGTCGGATGTGGTGGAGGTGCTCTTCCCAACTGTGGCTGAAGATCAAGACGTCATCCAAGTATACCACTACAAATGAGTTGGTGAATGGCTGCAAGATGTCATACATTGGCCTCACGAAGGTTGCAGGAGCATTCGTTAATCTAAAAGGCATAACCAACCATTTAAAAATGCCCTCCTTGGCTTTGAAGGCAATCTTCCACACATCGGAGGGTTCAATTGGTACCTGGTGATATCCAGAATTCAAATCGATCTTGATAAAATACTTTTCACCCTTCAGTTGGTCCAGGAGGTCATCAATCCGTGGGATTGGGTACGTATTATAGACATTGATCTTGTTCAACACCCGATAGTCAATACAAAGTCTCCAAGTCCCATCCTTCTTTTGTACCAACACGATCAGGTTCCCACAAGGTGATGAACTCAGACGTATGTGACCTTTCTATAGCAGCTCCTAAATCTGCCTCTTGATTTAATCGTTCTCCAGAACGGAGCACCGATAGATTGGTCCATTGGGCAATGGCGTACCTGGGGTCAGATCAATGGAGTGCTTGACCTGATAGTGTAGAGGGACCTCTGTGGGGGAGGTGAAGATGTCCTTGTACTCCTCCACGACCTTGTCCATATGTAGTTGTCATGCGGAGGGGCCCTGTCTGGAGGTCGTGGCCACCATCTTCTTCTTTCCTTGAGGGCATATCATCAAGAAAACAAATTTCCTGGTTTTGGAAATGAGCTTACTATATTGTTTTGCAGTAACCAAAGAGATGGCGGTAGGTGGTGCTAGCTTCGGTATCCTATACAACTTATTTCCCAAAGTAACAATAACAACATAGGGCCTTGATTCTTACACAACACGTCGCTTCCCCAAGTATGGTTGTCCTAATAATAGATCACAAACATCAAGGAGAGCAACATCACACAATACCTCATTCGTGCAGGCTTGATGTTGTATGGAAGGAGACATTGCTGGCTCAGGTGAAGATACCGTCCTTCGTGAAGCCACCCGATGGTATATGGTTGTGGATGTGTTGTGGTTGATAAGCCCAACCGATTCACGACCTCTACCGAAATGAGGTTTTTTTGGCTCCCACTGTTGACAATGAACTATATCAGGGAGCCCTTTACCGACATCTAGGAGTGGAAGAGACGCTCCTCCTCCTCTGGATCTTCGGGTTCCTCCTTCTGGATCTTCGTGGTGGCAACGATAGCATTGGGATCCGCATCAATAATCTGCTTCCCTTTGTCATTCCCCTTGTCGGGTTCTGACTTAGAGTCAGAACATGCATCTGATTATGAAACATTTAGCTCGGCCACCAGTGACTACTTGGCCCGCCACTCACTTATGTTGTGAGTGGATCTCTTATGGAACTCACACCACTTTCCCGTGTCCTTTTTCAGCTTCACGGCACTATTCTTTGCTTGCAGCTTTGGTGGGTTACCTTAGGCTGCCTCGCCTTGGCTTTGTCCTTTATTCTACGGTTTGGGGGAACCTTTCCTTTGCTTCAGATTTGCAGATCCAAAGTCTCGCTTCTTCTGTTTAAACTTTTGCTCGATCTTGATGACATATCGGTATACCGTGCCGAGCGAGGAGATGTTCGAGAATTCTATTTCTTCCTGGATGTACCTGTGCAGGAAATCGTGGTATTTGAGTACCAAATGCTGCTCCAAATCCTTGATACCCAACTTTGTGGAAAGGGTTTGGAAAATATTAGTAAACTCCAGCACATCTTGCTCCCTTCCTTGCCACAACATGGTCCACTTTATGTATTGATCCTCATAGCTTCCGATAGGGTAGTACTGCTCCTTGATGGTAGTTTGGAATGAATTCCAAGTGGGTGTGGCTGAAAAAAGTGAGGTCGTACTTTCATCCTTCTGCTCGCAGTAGGTTTCCCACCAGTCCTTGACGTGGGGGGGCAACTTTGAGAAGAGCAAAAGTAAACATTTCTGGGCCAGAAAAGTCATGAACAAAAAAATACCCTTCTAGAAGATTTAACCATTTAGCTATGACGTCTGCATCTATCTGACCCTCAAATATGGGAATGTCAAAGTTAACTTGAACCTTAAATGGTGTGGTGCTTCTAGAGTAGCTATTGGAAGTAGATGTGTCACCCCTGGGTAGCCACTGAAGGATCTAGGCAATGTTGTCCATCATCGCATCCCTTTTGATAGGATCTCCTACCCCTCATATTTCTTTTCATCTGCCATGGGAGGCTGGTATTGCAAAGGTTCGACCAGTTCAAGCCCTAACTCCTTATATCCCGACCTCGTTGGGGACATGCAAAGAAAGAAAAAGAAAGAGCAGACCACTCTGATACCACTGATCCAGATTTAAACAGGAATGCAACAAATTACAGATATAACCATACATATAGAGATGCAGTAGAAATAATACTTCATTTCATTACTGTAAAATACTGAAATATGCTTACAAACAAAAATAGAAATAAATTAGCTAGGGAGATGGTAGCTTATCTCTGAGAAGAGATGTGGCAGCTACATGCCTCTGAACTGTGTTACAATGAGGCTCGAAGGCCTATTTATTGTTGAGAAACAATGGAAAACGCTAAACATCCAAAAACTTAACCCTAAAAGATCAAACGCCAAATTGTGGGCCCCATTTGGGTAAATTGGTACATCAACTTCCTGGGGTTGTAAGTTTGGCATACGATCTTTGTTTGACACACACAATATCTCGTTAGAAAGATCTACCTGAGAAATACAACTTTGGGAAGAGATGCATCAGTTCGTGGACCCATGCTACTCCTATTTTTCCCAAAAAACGTCATTTAGGGCCTCAAAGCAGCTCCAGAAGTTCAGGACCCGAAAAACTACTAAAAATAGTAAACTGTGCTACAATTAAGGAAACTGAAAAGTTGAAAGAAACAATGGTGGGGGTCCAAGTGGACTTCGTGGCTGGCCACCAATATCCACCTGGAACAAACCACTCCATTTTCCCATGAGATTCTCAGTGAGATGTATCAGAGGCTAGACTTCACCAAGAGAGCCAAAACCTTAGAACTCTTTATGACTTAGCAAACCCCATTGCCAAGCAAGAATCCCCCTTATTCCTCCTCTGCTTTTCCTGAAAGAACTAGACATATAGTCACTGTTCTTTCTTATTTACTAGGCTATTATTCATATCAGTGGCTTGATGAATCTATTATAGGTTTCCTATCCATATTATCAACATAATCAAAGTCCTCTATCCTATTCAATTTCAGTTAATTCCTAGTAGATGACATCCATGATAAATTTGCAAATTTCATCATAGAGGAAGTGTTTCAGTACTCTTCAGTTCTAGTATATATGTTTGTTTATTTTTAGGCAGATAGGTTTCAATTTACAATGAGCAAGCTGAATGACTTTAGTAATGATGGATCAAAAGGATTTCAACTACAAAACATTTGTAGAAATGTTTGTTCACCCAGTAATGAGCCTCCTCAGTGAGACTACAGAACCCAGAATCAGTGAAGAAATTAAAAGGATCATGCAGTTGACATACCAAGCAAGAACATGAGATTGGTACTTGTACCAAAATTATACTGAATTAAGAGTATATGGATGTGTTTTTTCCCCTTATAAGCCACCAAAGTTCCTCGCCATGAGGATCTTCGCAATTGAATGTATCAAGCAAATGATTAACGGAGATGAAGTGCATTTTGTAGTAGCTAAGAAAAAGTCACAATTTAGGATCAAATCCCAAATTGGTCCTTTCATTTGCAACAACAGAGCAGTGGGTGAGGAGGCAGACAAGAGATTTAAGGAAATGAAATTCAATCACAGTTTTACATGGCCCTATGACCCATGGGGCATCATCTACAAGAAAAGGTGGAGAACAAGTCAACACCCAACATTCACACTCAAAGTCCCGAAATAGAAAAATTTATGAACCATATCGAGTGGATGCTTGATACACTGCAAGAGGCTGAGGAACAAGTAATTTATTCTTCAAGTGCACAGAATCCAGGGCAGCAGGAAAGGCAGAGAAGAGAAGACATATCAGACAAGGGTAAATAACAAGGAAAGGGAACAACAGGGAAAAGGCCAAGGGAAGATCATTCATCAGAGATTGATACTTCTATGAAGGAATTCAAACAAAAATTTAGAAAAAGGGCTAGGATGCACATGGACATAAGCAAAGAATCATCGCAACAAACATTCATCAATCCAAGTGACATTCTGGATTCATCCCCAACTGGAGGTCAATCTCTTCCTGCCACTCCAATTTCAGAAAGACAACAATCTCTTCAAGTTTCCACATCTACAAATGTAACTGGATAAAAGGAGGAGATTGTCTTTGAAACTTTCAAGGAGATTAAAATCAGGAATGAGATATTGAAAAAGAGATCTTATGCTCAATTTTGGAAACAGAGTGCAACTTCCCAAGGCAGACTCCTCCCAGCTTTTGATTATGAAAAAGGAAAAATGCATATGGCATTCTTGGAAGCACAGACAACTGAGCCTAAAACTCCAGGAGATTACAAACAAGATTCTTTTGAGTTTGATGCCAAAAGTGTTCATCCTATTGGTTAGCTAGAAATGCACAAGCAAATAGGTGAAATGATATCATCTACTCTAACGAGTAATTCCATGAGTTTATTCAAAATGCAGGTGGCCTTGTCAAATGCTCAATCTCAGCTAAAGATGGAAAATATTTCATCTCAATTAAAGGAAAACAAAATTAAGTCTTTGGAAGACTTAGTAGTAAGAATTGGGTATGATCCCTCAGATGTAAAAGAAACAAAAGAGATAATTAAGAAAAAATAAATGGATATAGCAGTTTGAAGAAGCAGCTCAAGATGCCTGCAACACATGATCCCTTGACCAAGGAGATAGAGGAAACAGAGAGCCAAAAGGCTGAGATGATGAAGTTAATAATGGAGAAGTCTCTTCAAATTAAACAAATGGAAGCAAAGATGGATAAAATGGTACAAGTAAAAGAAAATGGAGCAAAATTGGTCAGCACCACTATGGAGGCTCTTCCTCTCACAACTCTTCCTACAACCACTCTAGCAACTACTGCTATAGGGACAGGAAGCAATACAAAACATCTAGCCAGATCCATGGAGGGAATTAATCTTTAGACTGAGGAGATCAAGAGACGAGAAACTCAAGTTAATGTGCTACAGGATCGAATCAAAACGGCCAAAAGTGCACATTTGGTGGAGATGCAGAGGACAAATACCTTGATTGAAAAGCTGCAAAAATATGAAAACGAATCATCTATTGGCAACACTTTAGGAAGAGTGAAGGATATCATTTATAATAACATCATCAATGGTATGAATGAAATTAGGCCCAACATCCAGATTATCTTTGAACAGAAGGAGTTAGTTAAAAAAACTAAAGAATCTATTTCAGCTACTAATCTAGATCTGGGAGACATGCCAGCAACAAACAATAGGATAATCAATTTTCTCAATTCAAGGAACGTGTATGAGCTAGAAGAGATGGGAGTAGCAGACATAACATAAACTATTCTTCAGGTGAAAAAGGTGTTAAATAAGAAGAACCTGAATGTACAACTAGAAGAAAAATGTCAGAATTTGGAGTTGATAGTAAACAGGTTTTTTAACAGAATTGAGCCTTTAACAAAGAAAGGTATCCCTTCTCTGTTTTTTATTAATGAAAAACTCATGGCTAGAGAATATTATGTCAATAGGCTCCAAGGCATAGCCAAATATGCTGCAAATCTCTCTAACATTAAAGGCATCATCACAACAAAAGCATTGTTGGAAGCTATCAACAATCAAATCTACATCGAGCATGAAATGAAGCATGTGTTCGCAGTCAAACCTAATTTTGTGAGATACATTGAAGCTAATGAAGTGTTGTTGGGAACGGGATCCCCCAAGGACATTTTTGGGACTAAAAGCCCATGTTTTGGGTCAATTTTATAATAAAATAGTAGTCTCTGCATTTCCTGGTCGTGGAGCGCGAAGGTGTCATGAGTCATAAAGGGTTGTCTGCCCTTATTTTGTAAAGTGTAAATTCGGTTGCAAAGATCCACCCATGGTCCACAAACCATGGGATTGTATAAAAAGAGCTAAGTAAGTAAGCTCTAAGTAGTCTAAGGAAAGTCTGGAAAATGTATTGGAGAGTCAAAGGGTGGAAAGAAGTCTAAGTGTTCTCGGGTCTTAGCGTAGGTAGAGGCTCTGCAACTAAGTGCATAGGGCGGATAGAGTCTGTAATAATATGGAAATATCAATAAAGAGAAATATTCTACAATTTTTGTGTCTTTATTTCCTATTTATGTATCTGGATATATTGTGTTTTGGGTTTAATATATAATGTTTAAGTGATGCACGAATATATGTGACTATATGGGTTAATTGAACACAAGAAGAAATATCATATTACGTGGCGCTAATTGTAATTTCTCAGTAACATAAGTAACACCCTTAAAATAATTTGGGAATCATTACAATAAACTATCATTGTTGCGCGAAGATACCTGAACCGTATGTTAGGGCTGCGTGAAGGCCAATCGTACCCCTTTGTGGAGGTACTGAAGAGCAGAACAAATGGGTTCATCGAAAGAGCCCTAGAACTTAGTGACCTACGTGAAGGCAGGAACAGAGAGTATAAACTGACATCACGACCATCTCAGGGTGTGGAAAGTTGGTTCTAACATCCCCGCATACTGGTTCGGGTGAGACTTTGGTCCGTGCTCCACGCGTTGATGTCGAAAGGGCCAGTAGTGTAGGGACTTGTTTGGCTAATTAATGCTGAACCTGGGTCAGGCCCCACACAGCCAAAAAATTGTTCCATTGACGGGATCGAGATCTGCATAAGAGACGTGCGATGTTGTATCATTGGAATCCAACTAAGAAAGGGATCGAAGACTGCTTGGACTGAAAGATCCACGAATTCGCGGTGCAAGAGAACAAAAATTTGCAGCTGACAAAGGAACTGTGGCTGGACAGGTACCTGTATACAGAAATTCACGGGATCTTTTTATGCTCTTTTCCGGTTGAGCTATACGAGTGGACCGTGAAGCTAGTGGATAGCCAAGGAAGGTGGACACTTGACGGTCCTATTGTCTAGACCATGGAGTTAGTGCAGAGACTGGAAGCCTCTGAGGATAATATCGCCCACGTGATCATTGATTCGATCGCATCATTGGAGGATTTGTGACTGAATTCGCGGTCAATACCTCGGTCAGTTACAGCGAGGCGGAGTGGTACTTCTTCAAGGGTCCGCGAGGTAAGTACTTGAAGTCTTTAAATACTTGGATTATGATGTTGTTGTGAAAAAAGCAGGTTATGCAATTACCTTTATGTTGGGAGCTACGTGAAGCGGAAAGACTTACGTGAACGAAGGAAGAAAGGGTCCTGAATATAGTCCATTAATTTCACCTCCATTAGGTGATGAAAAGGGAGTAGCGCAGGCTTCTCTGCGAAGTGCAATTCAGTTAATAAGACAGGGATTCCCGGGACTGCCACCTCCAACTTCACCACCATCACTTGCGACTTCACCCATACCACCACCACCTCCACCACATTTCAAAATGGAAAATTCGGTGAAGCTGCCTTTGTGTAAAGGCTTGGGAAATGAGGCCCTAGACCAATTCTGGTTCGTCATAAAATCTGTATGGGAAGTTCAGAGGGTTACGAATGATAACATGAAGAAGGAAACATTGATTAGTGCTCTGCAGGATCGTGCACTCACCTGGTACATCAAGTACTCTAATGATAACCCAAATGCGGGGGTGGCAGACATCCAGACTACATTGAATAAAGAATTCAGTAGGCCTAAATCTAAGGCATAGTCGATTGTGGGATTTAAGGAGAGCGCGGTGAAACCAGGCAAGACACCTTGGGAATTGGATCAGAGTTTGAAGTGTCGAATCCACGAAGCTAATATTAACTTAACAGATGGGAACCACGAATGCTTTGTGGCTTCGCTCCTAACACACCTAAGGGTTGCGATATCACAAATGAAAATTTCAACTCAGGCAGAGGCCTTGGAGATTGCAATGAGGCTGCATGAAACACTGATGCAAGACCCGATTCTAGGGGTTGAATAGATCCATGTGGAGTTGAAACATATTTGCCTCGAAATGAAAAGTCTGAAGCAAGAATGAGAAATTTGGCCTGAGGTGCACGAGGAGATATGGTACCTGAAATGTAAAGGTTAGGGGCACGAAAAAGACCATTGCCCGGTCTTTGTGAACTATATTGCGTGAGGACGACCGATGCCGTTAAGGCCGGCAGGCCAAGCATGACCAAGCACGGGGCCTGCATTGTGGTGCGCTATATGTCAGGTAGCAGGAAAACATACAATGGATAACTGTCATTTACTGCAAAAGTTTGTACACATCCCACAGAAACTATTCTGCAACTTCTGCAGGTCGGTAGGCCATGATGAGAGTAACTGTAGAAGAAATTAATTGATGATGGATAGAACACCCGCCTATAGGGTTCAGGCAGAAACCCAACCCCCTGACCAGAGCGCTGGGATGGGGTGAACAGGATTTCAGGGGCACGAATGAGGCCGAGGAGGAGGAGGACCTGGCAGAGGTCGAGGACAGCTGATCTGCTACAACTGTGGAGGACCAGGACATTATGCCCGTGATTGCACTAACCCAACGCGTCCGTCATGAAAATATTGCACTCAGTTTGACCACAAAATGGAGGATTGTCCTACGCTGATAGTGAAGATACACAACAAAGGGGCGCTACCACCTCAACCGACTCAGAACCTGCAGATGATGAGGGTTGAGGCTCGCGAAGAGGATCCGAATGTGAATATAGTTCTCTGAAGTGGAATTACAACAGGGGATGATAAGGGGAAACAACTTGAAGATGCGCATGGGTCAAGGATAATTTTAGGGGCGAATGTTCGCCCTTTGGCGAAATTAAGGGGTTTTAAATTTTTAGTGGGCGAATATTTTGTATCATAGTACATTTTTACAAATCACCTCAAATAGCCCACCTTATTTTAAGGGAGAGGGTAAAAAAGGTAAATTTAGCCCTTGAAATTAGGACTTACAACCTTCCATTCGCCCATTTTCAAGAATAGGTTTTATTTAAGTGAATCCATTCGTCCATTTTCAAGAATAGGTTTTATTTAAGTGAATCCTATGGGCCAAATACCATATTTATAAAAGAGGTATGGTAAATTAATAAAAATATAAATAAATGAGAGGTATGGTAAATAAATAAAACATTTTTTATATTTACTCCATAAGTCACCTTATATACATGTAAGGGTGTAAACAAATAAAAATATAAGTAAAGTGGAGGTATGGTAAATAAATAAAACGTCTTTTTATACTTACTCAAAAGGTATGGTAAATAAATAAAAATATAAATAAACTAGACGTATCGTAAATAAATAAAACCTCTTTTTATATGTAGTCCATAAGCCTCGTTCTATTTATGAAGGCTCAAGAAAGAGGTTTTATTTAAGTGAATCCTATGGGCCAAATACCATATTTGTAAAAGAGGTATGGTAAATTAATAAAAATATAAATAAACGAGAGGTATGGTAAACAAATAAAACATTTTTTTATATTTACTCCATAAGTCACCTTATATTTACGAAACCTCAAAAAATGGGTTACATTTAGGTGAAACCTATGGCCAAAATACTATGGGACAAATACCATGGACTAGATTGTTATTAATACCATGCAAAAAACCATTATTAACCCTAATATTAGAATTAATAAAAATAAAAATGGCACATGGTATTGACCCATGGTATTCACCAAAATGGCACATGGTATTGACCCATGGTATTCACCTGGAATGTAGCCTATTTAAATGGGGGAATTAAACCAGCATGTAGCCTATGCTAAGATTCACTAGGACTTTACAAAGTTAGTGAAAGACTCGCCAAGATCTTACAAGATTTTATAATTGAGTAAAATATTCGCCATGCCTGGTGAGAGATTCGCCAAAAAATTATATATACATATTATATTATTGATAAAATCGCCTTCCATTTTTCCTATATACCATGGAGATTCGCCCATTTATTATATTTATAAATTTAAGGGGGGTTCTTAAAATTTTCCCTAGCATGGGTTCACAAAGCTCCGACGAAGGAAGCTAAGTTTGGCTTCGAGCGCGTAAGTGAAATGTTCATGGAAGAAAATAAGAGCTTCGCTAAGGCCTCCACCTTAGGAATAAAGGATAATCCTGCTCAGGAATTGGACCCCTCTATGCTTACAACCTTTATAGAGACCTGCATGAAGCTGCTGCACGATAGCAAGGCTATGAAGGGATTACAGGAGCTTATAACTAGATGCGCCAGAACCACCACAGGTGAACCGCGCGCGGTATGAAAGATTGGTAAGCATAAAGCAAGGACAGGATGAGAGATGAGACTAACCGTGTAGATAGGAGAATATGAAATGGATCAGGTTACTTTGGATCTCGAGTCTGACACAAACATTCTACCAAAGCAAACTTGGGAGTAGATGGGAAGATCCACATTGTAGTGGTCTCTGATTCAGTTAAGGATGGCCAACTAGCAGAAGATCATCCCCATGGGATGACTACAAGGAGTAACTGTAGACATTGAAGGCACGAGCGCATTGGCTGACTTTGAAGTAATAGAAATTGTGGATGACAACAATCCCTACCCTACGCTCCTTGGCATTGATTGGGCTACTAACATGAACAGGGTGTTCAACCTAAAGAAGCGAAATATGATATTTGAAAAGAAATCGCTCCGCGTAATAATACCCCTAGATTGTTCCTAAATCATGCTAAAGGATCACACTATACTGAACCAGTTCGCGATTATGAGAGTGATGACCATTTGGACTACATATATAAGCTAACAACGCGAGACCAAGATTGGGTGAATCTGACAGCTGATGGATGAATTACATGGGATCGCGAAAGTTCCTGCACCTTAGACTATGATGAAGAATTAGAGTGCTGGCAGATTCAGCTACATGAAGTAACCGTGCTAAGCTGTAACATGATGACCTAGTCGTTGCGTTGTGTGTTGTCGGAGGTAAGGAGTCTTCCCACTTATGATGGCCTGAATGACATAGATGTGTTCTTGGATGCATTTGAGAGGGAGGTACCAGAAAAACAATGCTTCCAGGCTCTGGACTGGGTACTTCACGCTACGCCCGCAAGGTGGTGGGGTACACACAAGGGTAGCTTTGATGATTGGCATGAGTGTAGGAAGATGATGAGAACACGCTTTGGGAAGCCAAAGGTAAGAATGACAGACAAATATGATGGGATGAATGCTCCGCATGCACACTTGGCCAAATGGGCTCATGCTTATGGAGCGAAGCCCCAACCAGAATGGGTGCACTTGTTCTGTCATACCTTGGATGTCATCCCAATGAACTGGTACTTGGAAACAGAGCTTTGCCATGGTACAAGTGAATGGGATGTTTTATGCAAAGGATTCATAATAACATTAAACTTTGAAGACAGGTTTGATTGTATTGACAAAGCACTACAAGAAGTGGAAGAAGCCATCTTTAGAATATCGCAGGATCCTTTGGACCTGATTCAACCCGATTGAACTACTCAGTTGAGCCATGTGCTAGAATGTTATAACGTGACTTCTAACATCCCTAAAACGGAGGGACAACGCGAGGTTGAGTGACCCCAGATTGAGAATATTGATATAACCACGCCACTGAAAACGAAACAGGTAAATATTGGTACGAAGGCGGAGCCCAAATTCGCGAAGGTTGGAGATTACTGGGATGATGTGATGGTGGATAAGGTCGCTAAATTGCTTCGCAAATACCAAGATTTGTTCCCTACCAAGTTTACAGAGCTAAATGGGATAATAGGAGACCTAGGAGTTATGAAGATCACATTGAAACCCGATGCGAAGCCAGTTAAGAAAAAGCCTTAGTGTCTCAATCTGAAGTATAAGGAGAAGGTCTGCTTAGAGCTAGACAAGATGCTCATGGCAGGCATCATTGATCTTGTAGAAGAATCTGATTGGGTAAGCCCAATGGTGGTATAGGAAAAGAAGTAGAAGGGCGACATAAGGATATGCGTAGATCTCAGGAAGTTTAATGACACTTACATACACGATCCTTTCTCGACTATGTTCACATATGAGGTGTTGGATAATGTAGGTGGCTAGGAAGCATACTCCTTCACTGATGGGTTCTCTGGGTACCATCATATCAGAGTTGTGCCAGAGGATAGAAGCAAGACAACCTTCACGACTGAGTGGGGATGTTTTCAGTACACTGTAATGCCCTTTGGATTAAAGAATGCGCCTGAAATTTTTTCGCGCGTAGTCATTGCTGCGTTCAAGGAGTTCATTCATAAATTTCTGGAGGTATACTTTGACGACTGGACTGTGTTTGGGATGGTGAAATGCCATGTGGCAAGTTTGTACCTGATGCTAGATACTTGTCGAAGGTACCAGATCGCGCTCAATTTGAAGAAATATATGTTTTGTGTTCCTTTTGGAACCATGCTAGGACATGTGGTTTGTAGGTAGGGACTAATGGTAGATCTCACAAAGATCACAATGATACTTAACTTGGAGGCACCGAGGAGTGTGAAACAGCTGTGCACAAATTTAGGGCATACGCGGTATTACAGGAAGTTTATCAAGGGCTATGCCCAGATCACCGTGCCCATGGAGAAGTTGTTGGAAAAGGATGTCACATTCTATTGGAATGAGGACTGCCAGAAAAGCTTGGATTTATTGAAAGAAAAGATTGTCACCACACCAATTTTAGTTTTCCCAGATTGGAAGAATGAGATTCATGTACATGTCGACGCGTCATGTATAGCACTGGGAGCAGTACTCACACAGGATGGTGGAGGAGAATTGGACCATCCTATCGCGTTCGCAAGAAGAATGTTATCCAAGATGGAGAATAACTATTCCACTATTGAGCGCGAAGGGTTAGCCATGGTATACATGCTCCAGAAGTTTAGACACTATTTGCTGGGTGGACATTTTAAAATGTATATGGATCATTCCACGCTGAAATACCTGGTCAATAATCCTGTGTTGGGGGGGAGAACCTGCAGGTGGTTTTTGTTGTTCCAGGAGTATGATTTTGAAGTTATTGTGAAACTTGGACGATTGAACGTAGGACTAGACCATCTGTCGTGCATCGAAACAAGGGAAGAACCCACTAATTTGGAGGAGGGATTTCCTGACGCGCAGCTCTTTACAGTGCGCATCACGGATGGTCATTTTGAAGACATCATACACTTCCTAACGACAAGAGCTGCCCCAGAAGGTTACACCGTCCAACAGAAGAAGGAGCTACTGGTGTGCACGACAGACTTTTCTGTCATTACTGGGCATCTGTACAAAATGGGGTCTGATGAAGTATTGTGATGATATGTACCAGAGTTTGAAAGGAGCAGTATCCTCGCAGACGCTCATGGGGGCGCCGTGGGAGGTCATTATGCAGGAAGAGCGACCACATAGAAGATTCTATGCGCAGGGTTGTGGTGGCCAACCCTCCATCAAGATTCAAAAGCTTATTGCAAGGCGTGTGATGTGTGTAAGAGGACTGGCAGGCCATCACGAAGAGATGTGATGCCTCTGAAGACATTACAACTATTCGAGAAATGGGCAATAGATTTTGTGGGACCCATTCATCCTCAAGGAAAGAAGACGGGTGCGCGTTACATTATCACCGAGACTGAGTATTTGACTCGATGGGTGGAGGAATAGCCTATGAAGGATTGCATAGGCGCGATGGCTGTGAAGTTCCTCTTCGAGTATGTACTGATGTGATTTGGGTGTCCGAAGATTTTGATGAGTGATCGTGGTACGCACTTTTTAAACGAGACAATCAATACACTAATGGAGGAATTCCATGTATATCACTAGAAAATCACGCCTTATCACCCACAGGCCAATGGGACGGTGGAAGCATTCAATAAGGTACTGGAGAACACGCTGACCAAGGTCTGCAATGCTTAGAAAAGTGATTGGGGCCTACGCATACCCACAGTACTATGGGCCTATCGGACGACATGCAAGAAGTTGACTGGGCAAACACCCTTTAGGCTTGTATATGGTGTTGAAGCAGTGATTCCCATGGAGTACATTGTGCATAGTCTACACATAGTAGCACTAATGGGTATGAAGGATCGTGGAGCCCTGAAAGAGAGGATCGCGCAGCTAGATGATCTCGAAGAAGAAATATTTCTAGCTGGATTTCACCAACAGGTTCAAAAGCAGTGCGAAAAAGCATGGCATGATCGGCAAATTAAGTTGCGCACCTTCAAGGTAAATGATATGGTTTTTTTATATGATAGTAAGTTCGATAAATTTCCAGGGAAGTTCCAAATGCACTGGTTAGGGTCCTATTTCATTAAGGAAATTACTGATGGTGGAGTAGTTCAGCTAGTCAAATTGAATGGAGATCCCTTCCTAGGAAAGGTGAATGGAAGCCGATTGAAGCCATACATGGTGGCCCAACCATGTGACTATATGAGGGTAGCATAGTCTTAGCGCTCCAGGTAGCTGAAAGGAGGTGCGAGGCTATAAACTACACTACCCGGGTCGGGGAGCTGTGCGATTGCAGGATTGTGCGAAGCAAGGAAGTGTCACAGGGTTCACAACAATGCGAAGGGAGCTGCCCTACCCAGGGAGAAATTGCATAGGTCTGCCAGAAAGTGACCGCTAAAGTCACTGTTCATGAGCTGATGATGGAAATGTGGCCAAATGGAATCGATGCACGACATTTAAGACAAAATTTATGGGTCAGATCCTTGGCAATTTGCTGCCAATTCGGCATTAATGAACTGAATGTGGGGGGAGCGATCGGTTTTGATTCAAAATGCCCTATAAATTACAGGTGGCTGCCCCAGCAAAAAACACTTGGCATTTTGATAATTGAGTTGTTGCGCTCTCAGGCGCACATGAACCATGAATTTTGAAAGATCTCATAGCAAGTTCGGCGTTTGAACAATTATCAAAGGAGACACAAGAACTGGTGAATATCGTCATGTCAATACACGTAGAAGCTATGGACACTGAAGAAGTGGCAACTGAGGAGCTTGTGTAGGAAGTTGATATGGAGGTCGAGGATGCTGCCCCAGAGGTTTCCAAAGTATTAGCTGAAGTCCCCAAATCACCACGGACACTGAGACTGAAGCCAACCCCAACCAAGGAGAGCGAGAAGGATAAAAATGACAAGCAGCCTGCGATACCGACACGCACGTCGCCAAGAAGAAACCCACCGAAGGACAAGCCCACCGCACTGGAAAAGGGCAAAGCCATTAACCTAGAGTCAAAGGAAGAAGAAATTGAAG
This sequence comes from Pinus tabuliformis, assembly GCA_031772625.1. Classification (NCBI taxonomy): domain Eukaryota; kingdom Viridiplantae; phylum Streptophyta; class Pinopsida; order Pinales; family Pinaceae; genus Pinus; species Pinus tabuliformis. Next base: position 1,008,069,168 of record CM062807.1, read on the forward strand.
ACATCCCGTTGGAGGATGAGGACTTGGGGATATATGTGGAGGAATTTGAAGCCCAGGGTGCTGACCCTATCACTCGGTTGCCTGAGTACATCCCTCCACGCAAGGGAAAGACCAAGGTGTCGAAAGAAATTAACGAGAGCAAGGACCCCCTGCAAACCCCTTTGCTGCTAGATAAAATTGTCTTTGAAGGACCGCGCTTCAGTTGGGTTCCTTTGTTAAAATTGAAATATTGGGACCTAGCTGACCATGAGAAGTTCCCGCACCTGGCAACCTAGTAGCTGATGCGCCGCATTATTAACACAACCACTGGGATGACCGCATTGGAACTGCAGAGGTGGCTTAGAGGAGTATACAAGGCAGGTCTACTCAGCCTGCTATGGGTGCTACACTACAACCGCACCCCGATTATAGTATTTATCATCAAGCAGCTACTATGCTTGGTGCATGATGGGTGTTTGTGTCTGGAGGAGCCAATACCCATCACCGACAGATTGATCCATAGGATCACGCGGTTGCCCTACGTAGGAGAAAATACGGCCATGATTTTTGGCAGAAAAGGTGGCGAGTAGGTCCTCGCGGAGGACATGGAGACAAAATTTAAGCTTGTGAAGAAGCCATGGGGCTATGCCATCTCAATTATCAGTGAATCGACAGTCAATGTGGCCACATAGATTTTGGTCGAAAAGATGATGCAAAAGTGTCGTGCAGATGAGGTGCATGCACCTGTTGTCACACTAGCAGCCTAATGCGCTAAAGGAGTCCAATTCAATTGGGTGCGCTATCTCTGTGGTGAATTGCTTGTGAACTGCTACGAGGCACAGGAGCTCAGCAAGACTTTCCACTATGTGTGGCTCTTGCTGTCTATTATGCTGGTAGCATGGGAGTTGCCAGAGGACAGTCAATTCCCTTCGATCGCGCCATACCTACCAGAAGTAGCGAAGTACGCTTCACTGTGGGTGACCAAGGATGTGCAGCGCATTAAGGAAAACAAGGTCTTCTGGATCTCGATGGATATGAACATCCGCGTGGTCATCAATCACAAACCACAGTTGTCGCTCACTGTGTTTGCCAACTTGTAAGGGTACACGAAGTTCAAGGCATATTTTTACCATGTGTCAATTAGGGCATGGAAGGACCCTTCACAGACATGGTATGACTTGCCTTACTTGGCAATGGATGATGCAATTTATGCAATGCTTAAGCATTGGTCAGTAGAGTGGCGCACTACATCAGACATGTCGGTGAGCAAGTCTGCTGCGCAGCGGAAGGAGGAGGCCAAGCTCAAGATGGCGTAGCTGGTCGAGAAGAAAATGAAGGAGGCCGCTGAAAAGGCCCAGGTGGAGTGCGATGCCGCTTAGTAGACAGAGAAGCAAACAGGTGGAAGAGAGTGGGGCTCTGAAAAATGCGCGAGGTCGCCTTTGCTTAATACAGAGGAAGAGATAGATGAGAAAACAATGCAGCACGACACGAACCCACAAGCTATGTCTGCCTACACCAAGTGTCCAAGGGAACAAGAGTAAGGAGGGTCGAGGAAGAAGTCCAAGGCCACTAAAACGTCATTGGACCCAATCATCCTCATAAAGGGCGATTTGTATGATATTGCGGACACGATGCAGGATGTCACCGTAGAGGCCCTACAACAGTTTGAGCAGCAACAACAACTAATATTGGGGGCCATCTAGATAGGTCTGCAAGAGCTGCAGACCCCCGCAACATAGACTGGCATGGTGTCCACTAGCCTTTCTATTGGCACTTCAGAGGTTGCTAAGATGTTGCACGCGAAGGTCTCCAACGTGATAGTGCTGCCCGATGGAGCACTGACCACAAAGAATGCTGACAGGCCCACTGTCATCGCCCTCAAGGGATTAGGGTTGAACTTCATAGCGCTCCCTTGGCGAGGCGCTCCACCAACTTCAGGATGGAGTGATTTCGGAGTTGAGAGCCCACGGGCACCACGCCCTATAGGTGATTAGTGAGAAGAGGATTAATAATGAGTAGTTGGCCCTACAACGTGACTCTGCCATCGCTGATGTGACCAAGGTAACTGACCAAAACAAGCGTATTATTCAGGTTGTGGAGGAGGCATGCTGAATGGTCCCAGATTTGGCCATTCCTGAGGAAGAACTGGTCGAGGTGTGCATCCGCAAGCTTGCTATAGGGGTGCGCGATGCTCACACAGAAATGGCTAGGGTTTAGCTGGAGTTGAACCTACAGATTGCAGACTTACAGTTGAAGGCCCAACCTTCAAATCTGCCAGAGGTAAAGGAGTAGTGTGCAACCACTATCATAGAGGTGATATCGGCGGTCGACAGTGCAGTAGCAGACTGCACTCAACTTTTTGAACAATCATTCGAGGTCCCGACAAGCCTACATGAGACCCTAATGTACAGTGGCTCGAGACAAAAGCGCGAGAATTGTAGCAATGCTATGATGAGGTCAAAGGCACAACGTGAACCATCATGCTCACGCAGAGATTGGAAAAGCTACAGGAGGCCAAGCAGTTGAAAGAACATATAGATGCAGTGCAGCACAAGGAAGCAGTGATGAAGGCGCGACTGAAGCCTTGGTTGGATGAGGCTTACGTGGTCACAAGCTTTATCAAAGAAAATCTTGTGACTCTGCAAGAAACATAGCAGAAGCTTCAAGCTGATGGTTCAGGAGCAGTAACCGAGTAGACAGTTGAAGAAGCAAAGTAGGTGGCCGCACAGTGCACTGCCGAGGTCGCGGTCATATAGGTTGAGTTGGGAGGTATACGCACCAAGATCTCTGCGTCCGTAGAGTGACTCGAGGGTGAGTCACCATGTTTGTATTGGGGACCTATTGGGAACATGATCCCCCAAGGAGAGTTTTGGGGCTAAATACCCATGTTTTGGGTCAATTTTGTAATAAATTAGTAAAGTCTCCGCATTTTGTGGCTGCGAAGTGCGAAGGTGTCATGAGTCAGAAAGGGTTGTCTGCCCTTATTTTGTAAAGAGTAAAGTTGGTTGTAAAGATCCACCCATGGTCCGCGGACCATGGGATTTTATAAAAAGAGATAAGTAAGTAAGCTCTAAGTAGTCTAAGGAAAGTCTAGAAAAAGTATTGGAGAGTCAGAGGGTGGAAAAAAGTCTAAGTGTTCTTGGGTCTTAGCGTAGGTAGAGGCTCTACAGCTGAGTGCATAGAGGCCTAGGGTGGAAGTCTGTAGCTGAGTGCGCAAGGCGGATAGAGTTTGTAATAATATGGAAATATCAATAAAGAAAAGTATTCTACAATTTCTGTGTGTTTATTTCCTGTTTATGCATTTGGTTGTATTGCATTTTGGGTTTAATATATAATGTTTAAGTGATGAGCGAATATATGTGACTATATGGGTTAATTGAATGCAAGAAGAAAAATTAGATTACACGACACTAATTGTAATTGCTCAGTAAGATAAGTAACACCCTTAAGATAATTTGGGAATCTTTACAATACACTGTCATCGTTGCACGAAGGTACTTGAACCGCGGGTTAGGGCTGCGTGAAGGCCAATCGTACCCCTTCGCAGAGGTACTGAAGAGCAAAACAAATGGGTTGACCGACAGAGCCATAGAACTTAGTGACCTACGCAAAGGCATGAACAAAGAGTGTAATTTTGAGCTGGAGCATCAATAAAAAAAACCGTTTGCAAGATACTTGAACTGTGTTAACCTGGTGATGTCTTCCTTTCTCTGATTGAATGTATTGCTGTTTATTCATTGTGCATCATTAAGTCTTAATGTAAAGCATAAATTCTGGATTAAGATATCTTGTTGGAGCACCTTATTTCTATTTGTGTTTACAATCTAAATGTTTTCCTCTCATGTATGATTAATAAATACTTAACTGCTTTTTAATCATTATTGATATCATTATTCTGTCATCTCATTTTTCATTCTGCTTCTAGATCCAGTAAATATAGTTAGCTTTCCTTGCAAATTCTCTGGAAAATTGATGTTACAACCTAGCCTTTGACTCCATAGCCCAATGGAGAGGATTCAAATATGACCTACTCCAACCAAACAAATGAACAACCAAGCAATCAAGTAATAAACCTCTTTCACTATTATATCTAGCCTAACATATTAAAACACTAAAAATACAGTCAAATCTCAAATATACAAAGAGAGACCTCTCTTAGTCTAGGAGGGATAGATCCTATACTCCTAAGTGGTTTGATGTAACTTTTGTGATTTTGTCTTGCCAATATTTAGAATCACAGAACGATAACATAATGGCGACCATACTGGGGACCTCTTGAAAATTTATCATTTCATTTGAATTCATAGTACCCAGTCAAAATATTTGTATTATAAGATTATTCCTAAGATTGGTCTCCTTTCTACTATTGTGTATATTCAGTTTGTCCATGTGTTAGATTTGAACATAGGCTCCTAAAATAATCTCTACTAGATTCCACTCAGATCCAAATCCTCCTACCATAGTGGACAATCCTAAAAAGACCTTAAGGAAAACCCCTAGAAATGAGAGTCAGACAAGCAACAGATTTCTTCACAAAGCCAACTCGCTCCCTAAATTTTTTTTTTACCTTTCAAGATATCCAGTTTTATTTACACTTTGAACAAGACTTATTTAGGACTAAATCAGAGAATTGGAAAGATCACATTATCTTTGATCCATCAATCTTACCAAAGAGACCAGTGAGAGAAATTTCTTCACAAACTGAATCAAATCTTTAGCTCTTACAACATTTTGATACTCTACAAGATCTAGTGACAGATATCACCTCCAAAATCAATGATGCTTACCTTCAACATTCAGTAGAATTAACTGCTTTAAACCTAGCAGCTTCTTCCCTCACATCTCAACCTGCACATATTCAGTCACCAAGTCCTACTGCCTCCATAATTCCCACCTCTTATTTTATCCTTGAACATAAGGTTAGTCAAATTACTTTACTCTCATTTCCACCTGGTACTAGTCCAACCTCATCTACTGTTCAAATTCCTTCAAGTGGCCCTCCACCACCACCAATCATGGCATCCATATATGCTCCTTTTGTGTTTCCTGTGCCATTGTCCAATATGACACAAGATTATCAATCCAAAACTGTACTATTTGATGGTACTAGTCCTTTAACAACCCAACGACATATGGATAAAATGAATGATTGTTTTTACTTACAAGAGGTATATGAAGAAAGTGTTAAGCTCAGAATGTTTTCTCAAAGTCTAGGTGGAGAAGTCAAAAAATGGTTTAAGTCTTCGCCTGCAAATAGTATAAATGATCTCCCTGCATTTCACCAAACTTTTCTTAATAGGTGGAAAGTAAAAAAGAACCCTCTCCATATTTTTTCAGAATATGAAAATATTAGGAGAGTAGGGGAAAGTGTTCAGGATTATTGTGCTAGATTCAACAAGGCATATAATGAAATTCCTATCAATCTTAAACCACCCCAAGATTTAGCCTTAACAAAGTTCCTAGGTGGTTTTGATGTGGAAATCTCCTACCATCTTAGGGAAAGGAATTTTCAAACATTATAAGGGATGCAAAGAGATGCTATGAGTGTAGAGGCCAATTGACAAGCTAAAATAGAGAGGATGAGAATTGAAAGAAAAGTGACTTTTAGAGAAGAAACATCAACTTTTGTAGCAGAAGCCAAAATTGATTCCTTGGTAAGGAATACGGAAAGAATTATGGAGAGAATAAATATAAATGATAGGAATTTTCTTAGGGAGAACCCACCTGTCCAACAGAACCGAAATCCGAACCCTAGAAGAATCCCTCCACAAATTAGACAAAGAGAACAAAGAGGACATGATCAACAAATTAGGTCCCCATTTCAAGAAAATTATGTTGATGAAGGAGGAGAGGTGATTGAAGAAGTTGAAGAAAATCAGATTAATTTAATGGGGACTAATAAAGATGATTATGTTTTTCTTACACGAGAGGAGCAAGAATTGTTTTTATTAACTCAAATAGAACCAAAATCTGAAGAATCGGATGACTATAAACATGGATTTGAGAATGATATCTTAGAAGTCCACAAACAATATAATATTAGGAGCAAGAAAAGCAATGATAAATCAAATAAAAATGATTCTAATAACACTGCTAAGAAAACTTTAGAGCCCGATCCCAAGAAGACAACTGAAAGCTTTAAGAAAAATGAAAACAATCGAGAAAGGAGAAACACAAAAAATGTTGCTAAGAAAACAATTGATGTCTCAAAAAAAGTTGTCCAAACTGGAATGCCTACTACAAGTCAACAAACATAACTCATAACAAAGGTTGTGGCTGAGAGGACTGATTTCTCAAATTTTCTTAAAAATTAAGCACCCTTCAGTATTGAGAATGGATTGCTAAACTCAAGATCTCTATTCCTCTTACTGAAGTGGTAAACAAAAATATGTATAGGTCCCAAGTTCTAAAGGTAGTCAACATAGGAGAAAACACTGATACAATGAATTTGAATGATGACCAGCTTGAACTTTTGTTTGGACCAGAAGTTGATGACAAGCCTAAAGAAGGGGGTGTTCCTCCATTTTATGTTAGGCTTAATATTCATGACAAGATCCTTCATAATGCTATGTTGGATTCAGGTGCATCACGTAATCTCATTCCAAATACTGTTATGGAAAAACTTGGGCTTGAAATCACTAGACCATACAAATATCTATATTCATTTGACTCTAGTAAGGTTAGATGTGTAGGTCTCATTAAGGACCTTTGTGTCACACTAGCCCAGATACCAACAAAAAGTTTAGTGATGGATATAGTAGTAGAAGACATTCCTCCTAAGTATGGTATGCTATTATCAAGATCTTAGGGAGCTAAGTTACAAGGGACACTTCAAATGGATATGAAATATGCCACAATACCAGTATTTGGTCAATCAAGAAGACTGTATACAGAAACCTTAATGAAGTATATGGTGAGTAGCTAAGAAAATCCAGACAACTACCCCCTCTACTCTATCCATACTGATCTTGATTCCTTCATACTGTACAATGACAATGATGGAGACATAGATACACAGGTCAAGTAGGAAGAAAATGGACTTAATGAAGAACATGACACACAAATACCCATTATGCAACAGAACCCCTAAACATAACCTCTCTGGAAAATGAATTTTGATGGATCATGTGGTAAAAAAGGATCAGCAGCAGGAGTCTAGTTATACAATTCAAAAACTAATTAGGCTGAAGGTAATTCTTATAAACTAAATTTTGTGTGCACAAACAACATAGAAAAATAGGAGGCATTACTATTAGGCTTGAAATTGCTTAAAAAGGTAGGTGCTAAAAGAATTTATGTCTAGGGAGACTCTGAACTCATCATCAAACAAATTAAAGGACAATACTTTGCAAAACATCCTAGATTGAGAGAATACCGAAATGTTGTAATTGATTTTCTTAAAACATTTGAAGAGTATGACCTTGCTGTTATCCCTAGGCTCCAGAATGCCCTGGCCAATGGATTATGTTTTTCAGCCAACACCTACAAATTACCTTATCCAAATAAACAATACCTAGTTTAAGTGAAACACCATCTCGCAATGTCTGATAACATGAGATACTGGTAAGTTTTTGGAAATGATGAAAAAATTGAGAGTTTTTTGCAATCAAAAGATGAATTTGAGGATAGTAATAGATTTGGAAGATGAAATAGACAATCAAACTGATGTACATGTTGATATAGATCAACCTGCTGTTTCAAATGGGAAACTTTCTGTAAATAAAACTGTACATAAAGATCCAGAGAAAGAAGAATTCTCAGTAATACAACTCAACGATAATGTTTTACCTAGAGGGCTTTCCCCTTTGGAAGAGTTTTTTGACTTTAATGATGTTTCTAGAAAGCCAAAAATGGAACCAACATGAACAAACATTGAAGAATGCAATGTAGGAAGTCAACAGAACCCCAAAATCATAAAATTTTCAAAATCATTGCCTCTCATGGCTAAACAAAGGTATATAGCTCTATTCAAAGAATTCATAGATGTGTTTTCCTGGAGCTATGAGGATTTAAAAGCTTATGATACTAGCATTATACAACATAAACTTCCAATTAGAGAAGACCAAAAACCATTCAAACAGAAACTGCGTAGATAAAACCAGTCCTAATGCCTTTGGTGGAAAAGGAAATCAAGAAAATGTATGAGGCTAAGATCATAGTCTCAATTAGATATTCTAAATGGGTATCCAATATTGTGCCTACAAGGAAGAAAACTATTGAAATAAGATTGTGCATTGACTTTAGGAATTTAAACAAGGTTTCCCTTAAGGACAACTATCCCTTACCAAAGATGGATCACATATTGCAAATGGTAGTGGGTTCTAATAGGATCTCCTTGTTAGATGGTTTTTCAGGGTATAATCAAGTTTTGGTGCATCCTAATGATCAAGATAAAAATTCTCTTAGTACTCCTTGGGGAACTTTCATGTATGTGAAAATGCCCTTTGGGTTAATGAATGCGGGTGCTACTTTCCAGAGAGCAATGGACATTTCTTTTTCAGATGAAATTGGACATTTCATTGTGATTTATCTTGATGACATCACTGTATTTTCAAAGACTGATGAAGAACACCTAGCACATCTAAGAAAAGTATTTGAAAAATGCAGAAAGTTTGGTATCTCACTAAATCCCAAGAAAACATTGTTTGGTCTTGAAGAAGGAAAACTATGTCATATCATCTCCAAAGATGGAATCAGAATTGACCCCAGTAGGATTGAAGGTATGATTAAAATCAATCATCCAAGAAACATGAAAGAACTTCAATATTTTATTGGAAAAAATAAATTTTTAAGGAGATTCATACAAAATCTTGCTGACCTACTCAGAAATATAACAAACATGCTCAAGAAAGACACAGAAATTAAATGGAATGTTGAAGCCAAACAATCTTTTGATCTATTCAAACATGCATTAACAGAAGCTCCAGTTTTAATCAGCCCAGATTTCACTAAAGATTTTATTATCTTTTCTTTTGCATCTAAAACTATTGTTGCTGTGCTATTACAAATGAAGGACATGAACAACCAATGGCATTCTTTAGCAAAGCTCTAAGAGATGCTTCTTTAAAGTACAATATCATGGAAAAACATGCATTTTCTCTAGTCAAAGCAATAAAATATTTCAGGGTGTACATTTTACATTCTCATATCATTGCTTATGTGCCTAATGTAGTTGTCAAAGATATTCTCACACAAAATGGACCCAATGGGAAGAGAGGCAAATGGATAGCTATGATTTTGGAATATGATATAGAAATCAAGCCCACCACGTTGATCAAAGGATAGGGATTAGCCAAATTGATGGCTGAATCAAATTTCAATGCATTAGATATTAACATGGTATTTTCTTTAGACGATCTTGAGGAACTGACGACTCCACCAATAGATGAGGCATATCTAAATTCCCCCTAGTATGCCAAACTTTTATATGTTCTATTCAATTTAAATGATCCTCTTGGATTATCCAAAACAAGGGCTAGATTTCTTAAATTAAAAGAAGTAAAATTTTGCATTGTCTATAGTACATTATATTGGAAAGACACTGGAGGTGTCTTACTCAGATGTTTCTTAAAATATGATGCTGACAAAGTTATGCAGGAATTCCATGAAGGTGACTATGAAGGCCATCTTTATTGGAAAACAACTGCTAATAAAATGCTCAGGGCTAGTTTCTATTGGCCTACACTTTTCCCAGACATCCATAAGATGGTAACTGCTTGTCATAAATGCCAAACCTTTGAAGGGAAGAGAAAATTACTACCTTTTACCCTAAAACCCATCTCTGTTGAAAGTTCTTTCCACCAGTGGGGATTGGATTTCACTGTTGAAATTCATCCTCCATCCTCTGCCCAACACAAATGGATCCTAACAACCACAAACTACTTCAAAAAATGGATAGAAGCCATCCCTTCTAGAGCCGCTACTGATTCTGTTATTATAAAATTCCTTGAAACCAATATCCTTTCCAGATTTGGTTGTCCTAGGAAACTGATCACTGATAATGCTGCATATTTCAAATCAAAAAAGATGGTGGATTTCTTTCATAAGTGCCATATTTCTTTGGGTCATTCAACAACTTATTACCCTCAAGGTAATGGGTTGGCTGAGTCCTCCAATAAAAGTTTGGTAAACATCATTAAGAATATTCTGGAGGACAATAAAAAGTCATGGCATAACAAATTGATCTATGCATTATGGGCTGATAGATTGACTACAAATAAATCCATTGGCATGTCCCCATTTCAATTGGTTTATGGAATAGATGCAGTTTTCCCTTCTTCTATGGGAGTGCCAGTCATGAAGATCATTTAGGAGGTACAAAGTGAACCAAATGATATAAAAAGAAGGATAAATTAGACAATTCAATTGCAATAGTCCAGAGAAGAGGTATACAATAAAACTTAGGTGGTCCATGAAAACATAAAGAAGATATTTGATAAAAGAACCAAAGCTGATGATTTCAACCTGGGAGACAAAGTGCTAAAATGGGACTCAAGAAGAGAAGACAAAGGGAAACATGGTAAATTTGAAAATCTGTGGAAGGGTCCATATATTATTTCTGCTTTAAGAGGGAATAATGCACTTTTCCTAAAAGATTTATATGGAACAAAATTGTGAGGAGGTCTTGTCAATGGCAGGATGCTGAAGCATTACTTTTCATGAGTACACATATTTCCTCAATGCATTGTAAATATCACAGTATTTTAGGTTTTTAGTTGGATGTAAATTCATTTGAAAAAAAGAAATAAATTTGAAGATAATACAGATTTGAAGGACTCAAAGCTATTGGTGATATGTTCTTGACACTTCAAACTGAGAAGTGTCATCCCCAGATGGAGCGACTGTTAGGGTCCTATAATTTATGGGATCTCAAGGTGATTGAGTATTTCACAGTTTACAGATTTCAAATTGTTCATAGATTTCAATATTCTATTGATTTCACAAAAAAAGAGAAAATAAAAGAAATAAAAAGAGGGTATATAAAAACAGGAGAAAAAGAGCAAAAGAGAAAAAAAAAAATTGAGAAGAAAAAGGAAACCCAAAATGTTGTTCAAATCATACAGTCCAAGCATGATTGAAAAAATTTCAACTTCTATTGATAGGGTAGAAAATAAAGATCTTCCAAACAATTTAAGCTTGGAAAATCAGTAGTTAGGTAGAAAGGAAATTGGTTCAACTGTTCAATCTGGACCAATGGGAGAAATAAGTGATAGAGTAGGTTAGAAATAAAAAGAAAAAGTGAAAGGGTCTGCAAGTCCAAATGCACCCCGCAAATGCAAAAAGAAAGAAAAAAAGTTAGATTAGGAAAATAAAGATATGTAGGTTAAGCAGAATTGCAAAGGGAAAAGACATGAAAAGTTCTTTTAAGGTTTGATGACATATCTCAATGTTTTTGCCTAATGTCGGGAAAAGAAATTAAAAAGAGGAATGGGTCTTATGTTATTTTCCCTAACCTTTTTCCATACCCCTACATTCAATATTCCGCCCCCTATTAATTCTCCTACCCCACCACTCACGTACACATCGCATCAAACATAACGAACCCCTCACCTCTCATCGAATCTCCGCACCCACCATCTGCTCTGACGACCCATATCACTTTTCGACCCCCCCTCACCCTTCGAAAGTTAATGTCGGGGGGGGTGTGGGGGTCTGAAATTGGTGGTTTCAAAGATTGAAGGAAATGCCAAAACCTTAGAACTCTTTATGACTGAGAAAACCCCACTACCAAGAGAGCCAAAACCTTAGAACTCTTTATGACTGAGAAAACCCCTTCAATCAGACAAGAGATTGAAGGAAATGCAATTCAATCATAGTTTTACATGGTCCTATGACCCATGGGGCATCATCTACAAGAAAAGGGTGGAGAATAAGTCAACACCCTACATTCACACTCAAAGCCCTGAAATAGAAATATATATGAACCAGATTGAGTGGATGCCTGATACACTGCAAGAGACTGAGCAACAAGTAATTTCTTCTTTGAGTGCACAGACTCTAAGGCAACATGAAAGGTAGAGAACATAAGACATATCAGATAAGGGTAAAGAACAAGAAAAGGGAACAATAGGGAAAAGGCCAAGGGAAGATCAATGATAAGGGACTGATACTTCTATGAAGGAATTCAAACTAAAATTTAGAAAAAGGGCTAGGATGCACATGGACATAGGAAAAGAATCACCACAAAAAACAATCATAAATCTTAGTGACATTCTGGATTCATCCCCAACTGGAGGTCCATCTCTTCCTGTCACTCTAATTTCAGAAAGATAATAATCTATTCAAGTTTCCACATCTACAAATGTAATAGGAGAAAAGGAGGATACCGTCTTTGACACTTTCAGGGAGATTAAAATCAGGAATGAGATATTGAAAAAGAGAATTTATGCTCAATTTTTGAAACAACGTGAAACTTCCCAAGGCAGACTCCCCTCAGATTTTGATTCTGAAAAAGGAAAAATGCATATGGCATTCTTGGAAGCACAAACAACAAAGCCTAAAACTCCAGTAGATTACAAACAAACTTCTTTTGAGTTTGATGCCAAAAGTGTTAATCCTATTGATCAACTGGAAATGCACAAGAAAACAGGTGAAATGATATCATCTACTCTAACTAGTACTTCCATGAGTTTATTCAAAATGCAGGTGGCCTTGTCAAATGTTCAATCTCATCTAAAGATGGAAAAGATTTCATCTCAATCAAGGGACAACAAAATTAAGTCTAGTAGTAAGAATTGGGTATGATCCCTCAGATGTAAAAGCGACAAAAGAAATAATTAAGAAAAAAGAAATGGGCATAGCAACTTTGAAGAAGCATCTCAAGATGCCTGCAACACATGATCCCTTGACCAAGGAGATAGAGAAAATAGAGAGCCAAAAGGCTGAGATGATGAAGTTAATAATGGAGCAGTTTCTTCAAATTAAACAAATGGAAGCAGAGGTGGAAAAAATGGTACAAGAAAAAGAAAAGGTAGAAAAATTGGCCAGCACCATAATGGAGGCTCTTCCTCTCACAACTCTTCCTATAACCACTCCAGCAACCACTGCTACAAGGACAGGAAGCAATATAGAACAACTATCCATATCCATGGAGGGCATGAATCTTCAGACTGAGGAGATCAAGAGACTAGAAACTCAAGTTAATGTGCTGCAGGATCAAATCAAAAGGGTTGAAAGTGCACATTCGGTGGAGATGCAGAGGACAAATACCTTGATTGAAAAGATGCAAAAATCTGAAAATGAATCATCTATTTGAAACACTCTATGAAGAGTGAAGGAGATCATTTGGAATAACATCATCAATGGTATGAATGAAATTTGGCTCGACATCCAAATTATCTTTGAACAGAAGGAGTTAGTTGAAAAAGCTAAAGAAGCTATTTCAGCTACTAATCTAGAGCTGGGAGACATGCCAACAACAACCAACAGGATAATCAAATTTCTCAATTCAAGGAACATGTATGAGCTAGAAGAGCTTGGAGTAGCAAACATAACAGAAACTATTCTTTAGGTGAAAATGGTGTTAACTAAGAACCTGAATGTACAACTAGAAGAAAAAGGTCAAAATTTGGAGCTAACAATAAACAGGTTTTTTAACAAAATTGAGCCTTTAACACAGAAAGGTATCCCTTCTCTGTTTGTTATTAATGACAAACTCATGACCAAAGAAGATTATGTCAATAGGCTTCAAGGCATAGCCAAATATGCTACAAATCTTTCTAACATTAAAGGAAACATCACAGGAAAAGAATTGTTGGAAGCTATCAACAATCAAATCTACATCAAGCATGAACTGAAGCACGTGTTTGCAGTCAAACCTACTTTTGCGAGATACACTGAATCTGATGAAATATACAGGAGGTTAATGAAGATCAACATTCCATATGAACAAGCATGGAGTGGCATCAGGGCCCTTCATTGGCGAGCCTGGAGGTTTTTGTTTTCTGGGAATATCTTATCAAGAGGAGCAAGAAAAGGATGATTGAAGTGACAACATAGATCTGAGTCAGGACCAACCATGTCACCAGATCCACTACAGTGAAATTAATTTCTCAGCAACAACATCCCTAAAAAGAGGACCAGATGTCCCAGTTTTCTTATCGTGGCCACTTCGTGGTTACACTAGTCAATTTTCTTTCAGTGTAATTAATAACAAATTGCCAAGTGTATAAGACAATCGTTGTAGGTTTTTGTTAATACTTCATGCATTGGAAGTATTATGGGTTGGATCCGAGTCTTTGAAATATCTTTTCTTTTTGGAGCATTGTAATTTTGAGCTAGAGCATCGATAAAAAAAACCGTTTGCAAGATACTTGAACTGTGTTAACCTGGTGATGTATTCCTTTCTGTGATTGAATGTATTGCTGTTTATTCATTGTGCATCATTAAGTCTTAATGTAAGACAAAAATTCTAGATTAAGATATCCTATTGGAGCACCTTATTTCTATCTGTGTTTACAATCTAAATGTTTTCCTCTAATGTATGATTAATAAATACTTAATTGCTTTTTAATCATTATTGATATCATTATTCTCTCATCTCATTTTTCATTCTGCTTCTAGATCCAGTAAATATAGTTAGCTTGCCTTGCAAATGCTCTGGAAAATTGATATTACCACCCAGCCTTTGACTCCATAGCCTAATGGAAATGATTCAAATATGACCTACCCCAACCAAACAAAAAAACAACCAAGCAATCAAGTAATAAACCTCTTTCACTATTATATCTAGCCTAACATATTAAAACACTGAAAATAGAGTCAAATCTCAAATATATATAGAGAGCCCTCTCTGAGTCTAGGAGGGCTAGATCCTAGACTCCTAATTGGTTTGATGTATCTTTTGTGATTTTGTCTTGCCAATCTTTAGAATCACAAAATGATAACATGTTTTTTAGTTTTCAATTGTAACTCGTGAGAGGGAGACAAAGACAGATAATATCCTTCACAAAATTCAATCATCAACCACCTACTGTTGCCACATTTAGCGTGCATTCAACTACCATTTTTGCATTTAAGCATGTATTAATTTTTTACACATATTTTAGATGCTATTAATCATTGAAACAATGACATTACTCATTGTGTTTGAATGTTTGATGCTCATTGTTCTTCTCACATTTTCTTTCGAGGACCGATGTGACTTTAGTATTCTTCAAAATTGAAGTTATTTCCAAAAGTTGAAGTATGTTATCCTTGTGATGTTTCCATTCCCCTTGTGGCTGTCAATACATGGATATTTTTGTCTCAGTTTCATTTATTTAATTTCTCCCTCTACATATATAAATGTTGGTTTTGGTTTCCATTTGCATGATTGTCATGTTGAATGCTCCAAGTGACCAAACATGAATGTGATTAAAAATTTCAAAGTAATAGTGGGCATATACAAATAGAATTCATTGCTGCTCCCTTTGTGTGTAAATATATAGTGATGATAGTTTCTCTTCCGGTGACTAATATATCATTGTAGTATGTTGATCATTTATTGGTATAGTTGTTATATTTTATGTAATGTCTTGGTCATTTAATAGGAAACCATATTGTTAGGCTAGAGGATTGAATAATATGCCATGTTGCTGCTATCTTTGGCTGACCATGTGATTGATGCATCATTGTCTATGTAATATTCATTTAATATAGAAGTGCTATATGAATAGTGATAGTCAACATAGCACATAACGCTCTTACACCTTGAAAAATAATATTCTCAATTGTTGCCTCACTTTTTATCCTTGAACTTCTTTGCCATTAATAATGCAACTATCCATTGATGAAGTTGTTGTTAGTGTTGAAAGGAATCTAAGAGGTCTCCCATAATTAATGCAAAGTTTAACAAGACATGTAGTCTATATTTGTATTAATTCTTACATTTCTTAAAGATGTTTTATCAATGTTATTAGCTACTTGACACTTCTCATTGTCCTCATGGATAAATGATATCTTGTCAAATAAATTTATATAGTTAGGTTCTCTTGAAATAACTCAACCTTGTAATTTATTACCTCCACTTTCTCGTAGTGTGGAATTTTTGAATGGCATTATTACATTTCATGCACCATTATTTGTAGATTCATCTTCACTTGTGTCCATGGATCTTTTGTTTTCTTATGTGCAAATATCTTCTAGTTTCTTATGTGTAGGTATATTCTATTTTCTTATGTGCATAGAGATTCTATTTTCTTATGTGCAAGGATCTTCAATTTTCTTCTCTTCTTTGAGATGAGCCAAACACTTAATTGATAGAGTAATGGCATGGTCTAGGATAGAAAATTGTCTCATTTCCATCTCAATTTTCACTTCCGAATCATTCTCTAATTCCACATCTTGTACATAGTCCCCTGTTTCATGTCCAACATTTCCATAAACATAGAACATACATCCATGCCATTCAATCCAAGATACATGAAACATAAAAGCATATACTTGGCTGTCATGTTTGCTATTGGGTTCTCTCTCCCCTTGAGGTGTTTCACACTACATGATCAATATTATGAGGCTGACCTAATTGTTCTTTGCTTCCTTGAGAAGCTCCCCCTGAGGTCATGCTGACTTAAATTTTTCATTGAAGTCATTAGTTGATTTTTATTTTTATTTATATATCTATATCTATCTATCTATCTATCTATATATATATATATATATATATATATATATATATAGATATAAATTTTCTTTTAATTTAATTTAATTTATTTATTTATTATTATTATTATTATTTTTTTTTTTTTTATACTTTGGTGGACTGCCTTCTGATCTATGCATCCTCTTCCTCTTTACTATATAATATGCTTTAACTATTCACCTTCATTTGTCTAGTTTGCGTCAATGAACTACAAAACTTTCAATCTTCGGACATGTGGCCCAGGTTGCCACATATATAGCACCTTATGTGACTTAGAAAGGGAGGAAAGGGTTTGTTTCTTCTTGCGCTATTATCCACATACAATGAATTCATAATTTTATTTGCATATGGTTTTGAATAAAAAACCTTATGGCCAAAAGCATTGCATGAATAACGATATCCATAGAGAGAATTTTGTACCTGGTGGATGATGATCTTCTCAGAGGTAAAGACCTTCTTTGATTGTTTGCTTGAGGGATCTTCCTTGCATGTTTCATCTTTGTGTGATAGACCTTGATTTCATTTTTATTACAATCAACTAATACATGCCTGAGGTTATGGAAATATAATCACTTGACATCTTTCAAAGGAGCAAAGGAGTTCCTTGTAATCTTATAGATTTTCTCAACTTATCTATGGAAGAAAATGGTCTTCTTGCAAGGGACACTTTCTTTGAATCATTCCTTTGTTTCTGGTTCTACTGGTTGTTCTTGTTTGTTTCCTTGCTAATCATACTACCGACATCTTCTCCTACATGCATTTTTGGAGCTGAGTTATTATCTTCCATGGTTGCCTTTGAGCTACTACTCTTTTCTAACTCATTTCTCATGGAGACAACCTCCTCCTCTAAATTTTCATATCGTCTACTCATTTTATCTAGCTCATTTCTTGCCAAAACTACCTCAGTTTCCAATATTTCACATTTTTCCTCTCTTTCCTTTAGCTAGCTATTGATCACCTCCTCAACTCTCCTCACTTCTTCCATATATGTCCTTAGGCTAATAATTTATTCCTTGAACTCATGCTCTTTCTCATCAAATATATGCAACAATTTATTTTGATATTTCTTTTCAACTATAAGTCTTTTCATTTGTCTTCTTCTCATGATAATCATGTTCTTTCACATTGTTTTTTTCCACGATCTTGGTGTCTGGGATAAAATCTTAAATATCTGACGCTACCAAACCAAGAATCACAACGAAACTACTTTTCACAGTGGAATATCAACAACAGCAAATCACACATGCACAAAATATAGATTTTTTTTACAATTTTGTACAATAACCCATCTTCTTTATATTAATCAAATTGAATAATACAATAGTCTAGGGATCCTGTACTAGGGATAATGGCCCTCATACATCCACTAGTACAAGATACAAAATGGGGGCTTGGTGTCAATCCATCGACAACCAATCTACCTGATCCGAATGGAAAGTGGCATCTACCCATGGTATTTATTCACTCATGGTATTTATCCACCCATGGTATTCGTCCACCTGTGGAATCTACCCATGGTATTGTAAGTGGCATCCACCCATGGTATTCATCCACCCATGGTATTTATCCACCCATGGTATTGATCCACCCATGGAATCTACCCATCGTATTGTAAGTGGAATTCACCCATGGTATTCATCCATCCATGGTATTTATCCACCCATGGTATTGTAAGCTACATTGTGGTGGACAATCTGTACCTTCAACAAGATACTCTGACCATCTGGCTGATGTAGTTGACTCTCTCAGCTCCTCTCAGTCGTACCCTGTACGTTCCTGATCCTTCAGCTTCCAATTAGCAACTCTGCCTCTATCAACGATCCAATTCCATCTTGACACTGAACCTCAACTATAAATCTGCTCACTAGTTGTGCCTTAGTCCATCAAGAGCACAACACATAGAGACTCCCGTTGGGTTGTTCACAACTCCATTTGTGAATAATTCTCAATATGCCCACAGTTTCTCCTCATCTACTCAGGGATTTCAACCCACTATGGTCTTCCTATGCTACTCCGATGAAGACCAACATACGACACGAAGGGATGCTACCTATCACTGCAAGATGTCCATCTCCCATAGTGAACATGGGCTAGGAGGACCACCCATCATCTGCTGTAGAAGTTCTTCTCCACACACAAGTCTAGGGCTACTCAAATGATCATATGGTTTGTCAACCCTTGAGCTCAACAACTACCACTCTAGCAACCATCTAGGTCCATGAGGATGGTGCACATCAGGCTCTAAATTGGGCACTATCACGCTGTCCTCCAGCAGGACATAAATGCCCAATCCATGTCCAAACTTGGTCCACTCTCACACTTCCCTCCAATAGACCACGAGTGACCAATCCTAGCTATAGCATATTCTCCTAGTTAGGGAATCCAATCATCTAGGAAGCCCTTCCACTTGGCCACCATTAGAATTCACCAACAATCCTCTTCTAGGACACCCATCTACCTGCATGTCATCAAATCAAGAGGATGACCAAACTTCCCTACAATGTTCTATTTCTCCTCTTGACATGACACATAGGCTACTGATGTAATCTTCTCCTTAGGATGTACTTATCTGTAATATTCCCACTGATTAGGGCTTCTAACATGCCATGTCATCCCTACCTCTTGGCTCTTATATTCCTTCAATTCTATCCATCCATTTGATCCAACTAGTAGCCAACACCTGGCAACAAATATGAGAAATCACATACCTTGCATGTTGTTGTCCATATAATAAGGTTTGATCATTGGTCAGGGAAAAACTTTAGCTTACACCATCCCACCATTTGTGACCAAAACCTCACCAAAAAATGCAGTCTCCTTATATCTTCAAACCTATGCCACTCTTTGTTTTTACAAGCTCCTACAACACCTTGTTTAGGCTTGTTTAGCCCTCCAAACAACCACTACAAATCTTTGGTTTAGACAACACAGGACTGTGAATTTATCAAGCTTATTCTAGCAAGGTAAACCAGGTCAAACTAGCCCATGAAACCTCATAACAACTTCATCCTACCTCCTTGGAAGTGATGCTCCTATACACTGAATATTGGGCTAGATACCAATCCCTAATAGAGCCTCACGACTCCCTGTCTTCATTGTACATGACTGTGGCCTTTCTTCCAGAAGTCTACTAGAAACACACTCGAAAACCATGTTAGAAACAAACCACAAACATACCTCACCTACTCGGCTTCCAAAAGAGGCACTAAACCATGTCCTTTCCTTCTTCATCTGTTTGCTCCTAGTTTGCGGCCAAAACAAAGGCATTTATCCTCTCTTCAGCGAGATCCCTTGTTGCCTTATGTTTCACCTTGGATGTACTAAAATGAAACCATCTCACCTTGTATTTATATCATATACAAGGGATCCATCCAAACGTCCAAGAGGGCTTGAAAATTTGTCATAAGGCCTCTATAACAACTAGCCGTCCTTAACTCTTCTTGTGCAAACCCACTCCATAACTTAAACAATTCATAGCTCCATTTCTGCAACTCACAATCAGATGATTTTTGATGCGTCGAGTTCGTCTCGATGAGAAATATCATCCTAATCCATCACATGTCGAAATATACCCATGTTTTTGTCCCCAACATCAATGGGTGTAAAACCCCAAGCTTAGGTTTCAAGCCCACAAGGCCACTTATGGAACTCCTTCCTCCAAACCCTCAATCCTCAAGGCTTGGGGTACCTCCCAAGCTACAAAAATGAACACTCCCTCTTAGCGAGGGAGGTACTTCCAAGACTAGGAAGTAACCATCATCATCTAGTGACACTAGCCCATTTAGCATCCATCAGTACAATATACCCTGTAGAATGAACCCGACATCCTTGGTAGTGCCTCTACCTCATCACATCTATACTTGAATATCCCAAACCTCCATAGGGATTCTCCCTCTAATGCTAGACTCCCTTTAATCCTACATGATCTCCACTGGCTCAGTCTTGCAAGCACTCATCCTCCTTGATCAAATACTACTCATTCAAATCCCTCCAATATTGGATATGCAACATCACGATCCGATGGAGACTCTATCCTACCAATTCATCATCCATCACATGAGGCCATCTTGGTTAACCTAATCTCGTCCAAGCCAAAGAAATCCTCGAGCTGTCCCAACCATCCATGCCAAATCAACAGAAGTACATGATCAACAATTTTCCCTGCAACAAACTGTTGTTCACTAGGTGTTCCACCAATCCAGTAGAACTCTTAGCCAATCTCACTGCCAATCCAATCAATACCATAAAATCTCCATGTCTTCAACTGAACCCTTTGCTCCATGATCTAGATACCCACAACTCCCTCTGAGTTGCTTCGCTCTGCACACTTTGATTCATTGTCCCTTAAAGTAGCTCAGACACGCTCTGATACCATGTTGTTTTTCCATGAGCTTAGTGTTTGGGATAGAATATTAAATATCTAATGCTACCAAACCAAGAATCAAAACGAAAATACTTTGGAAAATAGAATATAAACAATAGTAAATCACACATGCACAAAATATAAACAACTTTTTACAATGTTGTACGGTAACCCATCTTCATTATATTAATCAAACTAAATAATACAACAATATAAGGCTCCTCTACCAGGGATAATGGCCCTCATACATCCACTAGTACAAGATACAAAACTGGGGTTTGGTGTCAATCAATCGACAACCAATCTACCCTCAACAAGATACTCTGACCATCTAGATGATGTAGTCGACTCTCTCATATCCTCTCAGTCATACCCTGTACCCAGTCATTTGGTTCCTAATATGCAACTCTTCCTCTATCAACGAT
Organism: Pinus tabuliformis; assembly: GCA_031772625.1. Classification (NCBI taxonomy): domain Eukaryota; kingdom Viridiplantae; phylum Streptophyta; class Pinopsida; order Pinales; family Pinaceae; genus Pinus; species Pinus tabuliformis. The sequence continues at coordinate 1,008,090,556 of CM062807.1, forward strand.
CCAAGTCCATCTGACCACTAAACCTCGACTATCAATCTTCTCACTAGTTGTGCATTAGTCCATCAAGGGCACAACACATCGAGACTCCTATCGAGTTGTTCATAACTCTGTTTGTGAAAAATTCTCAATATTCCCACTACTACTCCTCAACTACATAGGGACTTCATCCCACTATGGTCTTCTTGCATTACTCCGATGAAGAACAACATATGGCATGGAGGGATGCCACTTATCGCTACAATATGTCCATCTCTTATAGTGAACATGAGCTAAGAGGATTTCCCATCATATAATAATAATAAAAATAGAATGATTTAAATTGAAATATTTAACTATATAATAATAATTCTAGGTTGATTTGTTTAGATAAACTAAGGTGCAACCCATAAGCTTTTTTATTTAATGTGTCAAGGTAAGCACGAGTTCTCGCAATTTCTGAACGGAGAAGGGACTGGCTAGCTTTGATAAAGATGTGATTATTTCTAGGGTTTCTAAGGGTGTGTTTGATATATTAAAAGTATTAAAAATAATATGAAAGAGATTTATTTAGAATTTCTCTCTCTCTCTATATTAGATTCATTTTGTTTTTATAAAGGATATATTTTTATTTATTTTAGATTTGTTTGAATATAATTTTCGTAATTTATACCTAAATTTTGTTATTATTATTTTTTGAAATTTTGTATAATATATTATATTGGATTTATTATATTTTTAATTTTATATGATATATTATAACTAAATTTATATGCTATATTTTCAATTTGATAAATTAATTATAATATATTATAACTAATTTTAGTGTATACTATTTATTATTAATATAATATTAAATTTTAAATTATAATTAGATTAAACAAAAAAAAATGTAAAATATAATTAAATAAAATAATTTATAATTTAAACATTTATTCTTTCCAATAATTATAATTTATTTGTAAATAATAATGAATGGGATGATTGGTATTTTAGGTAAGCTGATAATTTAATTATCCAAAATTTATGTATAAATATTATAAAATGATTAAAGAAACAATTATAGAACTTAGAAGTGTGATTTTCCTGCCCTTCTATGTGTTCATGCATGTAGCAATTTCATTCTTATTCTTTAACAGTTCCAACTTCTTTTTCACATTTTTGGAGGTAGAGAGAATTATTCTGCCATCGATTTCGGCCCTAATGGAGACAGAACATCACATTTGTGCATCTTGTGTGTGAATTGCAAGCTAAACGAGAAGTATAAAATTGTCAATTCCTTGCGGCGTAATCATCATTTCTTATAGAAAAGGTTGGATGAGAAGCTTAGAGCTAAGAGTGATGTGGTTGAGCAAAAACACTCAAGATTCACTCATGCAGAAAAGATTGCTCAACAAAAATAGACATTTCATATCAAGCAACATTAGCTTTGTCAAGCAAATTCTGAACTATAGGAGAAAACTAATTAATTAAATACCAAAATTAACAAACTAGTTGAAGCCCCTGCTTTGTTAAATAAGAGAAAAACGAAAGAGTTGAAGTTGCATTCATAGCTAATTTGCACCCAAATCTCGACTCTCATAGAAGTCTAGACAAAGCTTCTACAAAATCAGTTTGTTGCAATAAAACAAAATTATTTTTTCTTATTTTAAACTCTCCTCCTATTCATATGATAATATTAAGAGACTAATCCCCTGGGTTTGTGCTTCCTTTTATTGATGATTTAAGGGAGATAACATTCTGATACGACAACCTTCTCCTTTAAATTCATTGAGGACATATGCATTACTTAAGATCCTAGTTTCTTTATGATCCGGATTGGATCATTATATTGTTTGTCATCCCACTTAATGATTTTAGAGTGGAAAAAGTGGATGAATCAACTCATAGGACCATTTTTACTGGTGGGACCCAATTTGGCAAATTGGGGTCTGAAATGTTTCAAGAGCATTTTGAGGCATCATATCCTTTATCAAAAAATTGGCTTACAATTCAGAGATTGTGTCTCAAAATTTTAACTTATAGGACATTTTATGTTTCGGCGCTTCCATCATCAAGAATGACAATCCTCTTTCTAGCAACCCTTTCTAATGCATTACCTCCAAGAGTAATCTTTTTCTTGTCTTAGAGTAAGAAATTACCGTTATCTCATGTCATGTAATTTGAGCATCCATTGTCAATATATTGGTAGCTTGTTTTTCTTTGAACATATAGATATAGTCCACATCTTCCTAGATTTCTTGTCCTTTTTTCGATACCTTTTTGCATTGTTCTCTATGCTTGATAATATCTTGTTTCTTTCCTTTCTTGGGAAGTCTTATTGAGATACTTCTACAATCACATCCTTTGTGCTCATAGTTATTAAAATTGCAACATTCAATATGATTAAGTAAGGGAGATATTGAGTTGTATCTTGTACTACCTTCACGATTTTTGGATTTGTTTTTCACAAAGTCATATCTTTTACAATTCATAACTTTATGACCAAAATTATTACAAGTGTAACAATAGCCAAAGAAGGTTTTTAGATACCTGTTGTGGCCAGCAACAACCCCCCTTCTTATTTAGTTTTATTACTAATACTAAATAAGTAGGGACCCTTTATCGAAAAATTAAAAAAATAAATTAGCATTTGTATTCCCTTTTTGAATAAATCTTACTATCATAAACTTAGGAAAATATCTGCAAAATCCAAAAGAACTTAAGTTTTATGATAAGTTCGAACAAAACTGTTCTCTCAATAATAAAGCGTCGCATCACAAAAAAGGTAAATGGATAACATCATATAAGCAAACTCCTAAGATTACAAAATCGCGATGCGAGATCGCACACCGAAGAAACTCATCGCATCAAAGTTTTCATACGCCTCAAGTATCACTTAAGGTGAAATACCTCAAGCCGCCGATATGCGATGACGCGTCTCACAAATCGCATTTCATAGAAACATATGGTAATAGATGATTGTCAAACGCAATGGATTAGCGATATTGCGATCTGCGATATTGCGAAGCAAATCGCAAAATCGCTTTATCGCAGATCTACAAGGCTCATCGTTCAAAAAAGTTTTTCGTAATCCGATGCCAAGTTATGCGCATTAATGTTAATTTAATAAGTTAGTTGATGATCATTAATGAAATATGGTTTGGATCTAATCGAAAGGTCATTTCACGTAGGGTGATATATTTTATATGATTTCGGCATTTAAAGCTTTCCCATCACCTTATTTCTTATCATTACTCTTTCCTTATTTGTAAATTGCAGGAGTGGAAAGTAGAAAGGTATACATAGCAGTGTTCAGAATATTATGGGAAATAAGGGAAAAGCTCCAAGTTCTGAAGACAAAGAAATGACACCCTTATACACAGACTCCACCTGTAACAGAGACACCGACATTACTACTTGGGAAGGCATGTACAGTCTACTCGAGGAAGGAAATCCCAGAGTAATGGGAGTTACATCAACTGCAGACTCACGCGGGTCATCTGAGGCATCAATTACACAATTAGCCTATTCATTCTTACACCGGATAGCGGCAAGACCCAAGATTCTTCCATACACGGACATGGTCAAATGGGTATTGGATAGTGCTGAGATAACAAACAGACAGTTTAAGACTAAGAGCCAAGGACTCATTGGGTCGTTCACTTCACAAAATTTAAGGTTTATATATCCTCTAATAAAAACGCACAAGAGGTGAAAAATATCACCAGGGAAGCCCGGATCAAGAAACAGAGGCAGTTTCCGATGCGCAATGGGCAAAATCTCTTAAGAAGGAAAGCCTCTGATCACTCAGTCGCCTGTAAGCTTGGAAAATTGTAGGAAAAAATGCTAAAGGCTAAAGGCAAAACCCGAGCTCTAAAAACCAGTGGTATTTATCAGGGATATCCTTAAGTGTACTTGGTTAAACCACACAGTCAATGCATGACTCTCAAATGTCTCATTAACTCTGCCGAGAAGATAGCGCCAACACTTGCCGATTCTGTTTTCGCAGGGCAACTAAAGTCGGAGGTCGGCCAACCAACTCTCCTCAAGCCGATGCTAAATGCTTGCGACCACAGAGAACAGATACATAGATAGTTAATTGCCAGATTCAGTTTTAGTTTTAGTTTTAGTTTTAGTTTTGATTTATTTTTGCCTTAAATGAGGACGGTCATTTAAACCTCCTCCTATATTTTTGTAATAAACTATTTTTAGATTTAGCTAGTAGTATTTCAACCCTTCTCATGCATTTAGAGAAGGGTCCTGAAATTTGTCAAAAACGTTTCCTCAGAACATGCACTTCTGCACCCTCCGAGGAGGTTTTGATGAATGAATGGAACAAGATTTATTGATATCTGTGTTTAATATCTGCTACTGAAATGCACTTTTGTACTCTTAGTAGATGTTGAATTAAGAAGAGATAAATCATTATTGTTGAAGCTCATGAGTAGAACTTGTTATCAATGGTACTTTTATCTCTTAACGATTTCTGCTTATGTGTTAAGGTGATATTTATGTTCAGTTATTTATATATGAATGCTTGAATGTTTGAGTTATCATTTGGCACTTCTGTACGGTGATGGCTATTCTATTTATGCTTAATATATGAGTGACTTATTATGCGATATGCTTTTCACAATTGTTTCAGCTAACTTTTTATACGAAATGGTTCATATTTATTGAATTCTTTTCTCATAGCAATTGAATGATCTTTATTACCAATTGTTGTTAGAAATTATTTTAGATCGCATAACTGAAAGATTAAATCCCGGGTTAGTTTTAGAATTAGATATTTCTATTCATTAGAATACAATTGCATGTTGTTAAATTATATTAGAATAAAAGCATTTTTACTTAGAAATTATTAGAAAGGAAATATCAATTCTCAACACACACATACAAAAATTGGGAAACTGGTCCCATTATCCCCAGTCAGACCCATCATCCCAAAAGGAAAAGGAGTTGCTTTCAAGGTCCGGACCGGGTGGGTATCCCCCTTGTTGTAGACCCGATTTTTGGGGCTTCAACAATACCTTAATGTAAAATGAATTCTTGGACAACTATCTCTTCTAAACCCACTCTTGTTACCTTTGAGAGAAAACTCTTGTTTTTGTTGGTCCTTAATTCCATTTATAGCGCTGCATGCATTTCTGATAGGGCCTTGGGAAATTTCATGTATCTAGTGGTCCTCAACTCCTTTTATGTAATTGTTTTCATTTATGATAGAACTTTTCAGAATATCCACAAAGCTTTTGGGTTCTTCTTTTCAATCCTTCTATGACGCCTTTTATCTTGATTCTCCTTGGGAGGTCTCTAGATTTTATTTGCAGCTAATACCTATTTTGATTGAAGGAGAACCTTGGGAGATAAGCATGTTATTTAAGATCTCAATACTTTTACCGAACTCCAACCTTTGATTCATTTGATAATTTTCTTTTTTAAGTTCCTTTCTCAAGAAAATAACATTTGCTTCTAACATTTTACAATCTTCTTCCTTTTCTTTCATATGGATTCTTTCTATGTCTTATATTCTCTTTGTTTGTTCTAGATGTGATTTAAGGATGATGACTAATGCTTCATCATAATCATGATATTTCTTCTCATATTTATATAATATATAATTTTTACTTTTGATAAATTCCTTTGAGTCTATTTTTTTCTCCTAGGGAATCAACAAGTTCTACTTTGGAAGACTAACTACCCTACTAACATCATTTTATTATGGTTTTATTCATATTATTTTGTATTTTATTTGTTGCTAGAATAATCATAAGCTATGAACTCTTCTATCTTTTTTGAATCTTCAGAATCTGCTTCCTTTTGAGGTGATTTTTTTTGTCTTCATTTCATATGCAATGGTAATGTCATATCTCTCATAGATGCTTTGTAGATTATACACGTTTTATTTTGTTGTTTCACAATGCATCACCTTATCAGACTCTAATTTTGAATGGTCACTCGATATGGAATTCATGGCTTCTGCATTATTCTTACTATCCTTCTTCCATCCACTACAAATTTCCAATATCAAAGCCAAGAGACATTAGATAAGTCCTCATCCTTACCTTCTACAAGGCATAATATATTCCATCAAACATAGAAGCTCTAATTGTGAAAGAGACAACCTTATTGACCATTAGCTCCTTTGAGAGATTCCTTCCAAATGTTAGGCTGCATCCAAAGGAACCTACTCTAGTACCAATTGTTGGATACACACTTATACTGAGAGAGGGGGGGGGGGGGGGTGAATGAATATAATACAATTTATTAATTATTTATACATTCATGAATTATAACTAAACACTATCACATATGGAACAAAAGATATAAATTCAAACTTATTTCAAATAGATGTTTGTAGGCACCAACTTATAGGAAACAAAAAAACCCCTTGCTACAAGATTCATAGGAATCAATCTATAGGAGACACCAATCCCCTTTTCTACTAGATTTAAAGACACCAACCTGTAGGAGACAACAATCCCCTCAGCTAGAAGGTTTGTAGGAACCAAAATATAAGAGACACCAATCCCCTCCAAGTTCGTGTCCTATTTTTTCCTTCATCAAGGCTATTAGTTTTTTTTTCCTTCACTAGGACTACTTCCTACTTCTTCCTTCACTAGTTTTGTTAATTGATTCTAGCTTCACTAGGTGTACTTGATGATTTTTCCTTACCCATGTTTGCTTTTCCTAAAACTTGTTGTTTTTCGACTCTTTCCAAGAACTAACTTGTACATAAGTCCACATATCCAATTTTGCAAATACGATTCTGAAATTTTTTCTTGAGTGACTTTTGTATGTCTCCTCGAACCTTTGAAATTTTCACACCATGAAAGTCCCAAAAAATAAATTAGAGCAAAGATTCCACACTGAACTATTTGAATATGTTATTTTGACTACTCAGTAACCCTAACTTCCTTACAAAATGTCTCCAAAATTATAACAAGCTAAAGTTTGAAATTTCTACCATAGGTAACTAAAGGTCTCCCTTCTACCTCTTCAACATTTCACAGTCTAAAACATCTCATAAATTTTTTATAGTGAAAGTACCATGATGACCTATTTGAAATAGATTTCACGAGAATTCAAGAAGCCTAAATTCCTTAGAGAATACCTATGAAATCACATTGAACCCGAGTTTTAAATTCCTAGCACAAGTACAAAAATATCTTGTCTCCATGTACTCCAAGTTTCAAAGTATGAAACATCCCGGAAAAAATGTTATAGCGAAAAGGCCAAGATGACTCGTTCACTCCAAAAATCACATTTTTTCTCCTCCTTAGAGTATTCCTCAACTTATACTGCATACCTTAGATATCCTCTTGCTTGGATGATATTTAAATGTACTCATTTATCTTTTATTTATAGTGTTTCTGCTTTCACTTATGGGGTTCACTTGTAAAGCTGACTAGGTCATCCTATACTTTCTAGTTGAGAAGACCTAACATAATATTTCATATCTCCTCATTCATATGGAGTAGAGGGAGTGCGATATACCATTGGAAAGCTCCCAAAATAAAATTTTCAGCCATGTATCTATACCTCCATTTGAGATATGTATTTAGAGTAAAAATGTCATGCATCAAGAAAAACCTAGGTATCTAAACAATATTCCTGACAAAATTCATCTTGCAATATCTATCTTTGACATATGTAATGTCCCCCTATCTTTGACACCAACAAAAATAATATTTGAACAATCTTCCCCTATCTTTGAAATTCTCGATGTCCCTCTAACTTTGACATCATGAAAACACAATATTCAACACTTTCCTTCTTCTTGGTTTAGAAAAACAATCACTCTAAATAAGATTCTCTACAATAGTATCTAGATGTATAAACTTACCAAAATACCCCTAGAAGTTCACATAATTTGGTAAAAGTCTTATATCTTCAAAGCAAGGATGTTAGGACCATCATGTATTATGTTCGTATCTTGAATTGGGATGGATACATAATATTAAGAATGCCTAGCTCTGCATGACTTACTGAATTTCCAGTGGAAGGGGCAACACATCGCCTTTAGTTCAGGGTTAATAGAACCTCCTCAAGCTATTGACATGTGCTAACAATATTGTCTTTCATTCGTATTAGTGTCTGGTGGTTAATTATCATCTCCATGGTAGTAGTCTAGTTGGATACCAAATGATTATATGGCATTTGCAATTAAATGACATAAGTTTGTAGTTGTTGCAGGTTCTCCTTTATTTGTCCTAAAATTGTGCCATCATTTTCCTGTTCCTTGGCCATCTATCCTCCACATCCACTTAAGTCCTCATAATGAAAAAATCCTTCATTCAACTCGATATGGAGAGTATAAAGATGAGCTAAATGTGATATATGCAATTCAACTACAGGACTTAACTCAAAAATATCAACCTAGAGATAGTTTGAGAAACAAAAGCTACACTATCCCTTTCCCAAATAGATGTGAGTACTAGATGCCTTCAAACATCAATTACAACAAAAAATGAGGATACAATCTTAATAAATATTAATCATCATTAATTAAAAATTAAAATACAATATTTAAAAGATCCAAATCATTCTTAAAAATATTTATGTTATGTAATTCATTATTTATATATTAAAAGTATTAAAAATAACATGAAATGCAATCTTTCAAAATTTATCCTTATAATGGATATATTTTATTTATTTTAGATTCATTTTGTTTTTATAATGAATATTTTTTTTAAATTTTTTTTTAGATCATTTTAATATAATTTTCATTTCCTAGTGTGTATATATATAAAATTGGTCCTGAAGTATGCCCTAAAACTAAGCTCATCTTTTTAGGACATAAGGAAACATGTTAACGATCCAAGACCTAGAGGCATTTGGTATGAGTGAAAGCCTGCTCCCTTATGGATCACCGGAAGGCCATTCCAGGTGGTGTGGTTTTCCTTGAATAACAATGATGAGTCAGAGATGACTCTCCTCACAATTGGTTTGAAAAGTGAGTTATGATGGAGTTCTTCGATATATATATATATATATATATATATATATATATATATATATTTTACACTTTATTTATTATTATATTTTTTATTTTGAAATATTGGATTTATTATATTTTTAATTTTATGATGATGATGGTTAACATCTACAAAGACCAATATGGTCTATCACACCTTAAGAAAGTGATTAAATGAGGCTCTTTAATAGTTGATTTCTATAATAAAAATTAAGAGAGAGAAGTGTTCCAAGATCACTATAATTTTGTTGACTTAACAAGTCAAGAAGGTTAGTAGTGTGGAAAATATTTTGGAAAGGAGAGCGGATGTGAGTAAGGGCCAGCTAATCCAAAAGAAAGTGTTTTTCATCTTCAACTCTCTTAGTATCACAAAGGGGTATATTCTTTCATCCCAAGGTGTTTTAGTAATAGAACAACACTTGATTTCACTCTGAATCTCATGAAAATTAGTTCTTGTCTTTGCAATGTTTATTTTCTTGTTAGAATTGGTCAAGACAAAAAGATAATTTTGGTTATCAAGACTGGGGTTGATCACCCGCTTATAATATGTTAGCTTCCATTTTCCGTCTAACTACTTACCCTCCCACAACTTATCTTTGAATTTGGAAATAATAGTGTTTTTAATATTATCCTTATTCTCCAAGATGATCTCCTCCTTTTTCCCCCAATGATCAAGCCAAGACTGGGCGTCCTTATATTAGCCTCGCTTGAGTCAAAGGTGGGGGTTTTGACTAGAGTTAAAAGCAATCTTGGGGAGCCTCTTGGCTTCCATGTTTTACAACTTATTCTTAAACATCAAATATGTAAAAAAGCCATGCTTTCAATGGAGGAGATGCTAGCTTCAATCAAGAGAATAAGGTAGGGAGTATTTCCTTTAATCTTGAGGTTGTAAGTTATAAATTTCTTTTGGATCATCTCAATATTCCTCCACTATTCTCTAGGTACTCTACAACCCAAAACCTCACATCCATATAAAATAACAGGGGTGACGAGAGTCTATCGTTTTCTCAATCCTATAATTCTAATTAAATTGATGATAAATATCAATACCTAAATATTATATTAGAGTTATTTGTTATACTTTAGTTTTATAAATTAATTATAATATATTATAGTCAATTTTAGTGAATATTACTCATCATCAATTTAATAATAATGTTCTAAATAATACTAGGATAAAATAATTAATTTATAAAATATAATTAAATTAAATAATTAATATTTTTACCTCCTAAGACGTTCCTCATTGAAATCAAATTTCTTCTTGCTTTACCTGTCTTACTATAATCCGTCTTATTTGATGTTAGATGTTTAAAATGTTTGTCACCATTAGATTAAAATTCTTGTTATAACTAAAACTATATCTATGCCTGTGTTTGTTGCAGTCTACCAACCTGTACAAACTATTTCTGTTGCAATTATGGCATCTATCATTATTGGGGAACAATTCTATCTGGGAGGGTATATTCCTTATACATTTCTTTAAATATATGCCATGTTTCATCATTTTTAGTTTCATTGGATGACGTGAATTTTGCATCCATGGCAGGATATTTGGAGCAATTCTGATTATCATCGGTCTCTAACTTGTACTGTGGGGCAAAAGTGAAGAAAAGAGATTGGGACTATTGCAGGCCAAATCGTCCATGGTGCCTGAGAACCAACCTGACAATATGGATCAAAGTGCAACTTTGATCATCAACAACAGCAATGGCATCAAGCCTAATACGTCCTCGTCCCTAACCCAGCCTCTTCTCCTTGACACCAGTTACAAAACTGTTAATATCCCTTCTCCTTCAGACGAGCCACAGCCACAAAAGCCATCAAACCCTCTAACCCATCACAACAATACAACAGCTTGTATCACTGCAAACAGTACTAATGAATTTTCATGGTCTAGCAAAATATCCATGCAAACATCTACAGATGTGTGTATCCATCTTAAGACACCAAACATGTGCTTAAGAGCTTATATTAATAATTGGTTTCTGCATGTGTGCCTGTTATAACCATATCCACTGAAGGTAAGATTTTGTTTCCCTTCTTGTAATATATAGTAATTGTAGATTTATGTTTCCTTTGTTTTCAAACGAGGCAGTAATATACCCTAATCTTATGATAGGGTTACAAAAGTTTTTGATTGACCACCATGCTGCTAGCAGCACACTTATATACTACGATACTACGAGTGTTATGTTCACCGACTACTGGTTTTCTATATCACTGTCTTTCTGTATTTGTCTTTCACAGTGAGAAAGAAAGCGCTAATGCGTTTGTTATTCACCACATCCAATTGGACAATTGTGTGATCAGTGAAAGGGATTACAAGATTTTGCAGTAAAGCATTGCAGAATAATTTTTAGTTTGGTAGAGTTTTCCTTAAAATGATTTTATCAATAAATCCATTTTTTGGGATAAGAGAAGTAATGACAAATAAAATATTTCAGAGATTTTCCTGATAAGAAAATATGTTCAGTTAAGCATTGCAGAGTAACCAGAAATGCACATACACTAATTTATATAATATAAATGATAACACATCTGGTAACCCATTAATGCAGATATATAGATCCAAATGATAACATATCTGGTATCCCATTAATGAAGGTATATAGATCCAACAGACATGCAGCCCCAGCCTCAAGAAGCATTAAAGCTGCCCACACACAATATATATTTACTCACACTGTCTTCGTTTATGTTAAACTGGCACAGTAAAGCCTTTACTTCAAATTCCACATAAATTAAATTACAGGTTTCCTCATTAAAGCTAATAAAATACCATTTTTTAAGACCCTATTAACATTGATTAGTTTAAAATCACATTCATATTTGTCGTTTCCTCAAGATGCTGGGTTGGAGTTATTAATCATTTACGCTTAATTGTTATTATTAATTATTTGTGTAGAGTTTGTCTTTAAAGGTTCTTTAAGTATTCATTTTCTATGTTTTTGGAGGTGGTTAAGATGCTTTCGATGGTTGAATTCCAACCGCAATGAAAAAGGAAACTGTCTGTGGATGGATGAGAGAGGACAGCAATCTGAGGCGAGAGATCCAAGGTGAAGGCCTTGGAAGTTTTTTCATATTCCCAATAGCAGGATTAGATATATAGAGATTATGCTCCGTGCAATTATGGTAACAGCATAAGATTTCACTGACACAAACACAGCAAACCCCAGATTTAACAGCCATACCCAAGATATTATCACTAGAAGGAATCTCAGGGAAAAGATTAAAGTTCTTGAAACAAAATGGTTGAAACTCCATCGGAAGTTTGAACAAAACTGAATTTCTTTCCGCACACCACAGCTCTGCAGCCCTCCCACCATTTTAGCATTCACGTTTTATTAAAAAAACAGGGGCACGGAATACCTGGTTTTGGTTGGAGAGCAGATAATTCCAGCATTTACAAACAATCCTTAACCTGTTTATGCTCAGAAAAGGTAAGCGTGAAAAAATTTCACTCAACAAATCCTCCGGGAATTCTTTACCTGTATCTCCAGAAACAGTTAATTTTTCCTCCTGCAATTCTTTACCTGTATCTCCAGAAAAAAATATTTTTTTCTCTGTATGTCTAATTTCAGAGTTGTTGTCCTTTTTCACCTCTTTTGCAATTGCAACTGTTAAACTCTATAAAACTCTGATAGTGCAAGGGTTACAATTATTAGTGTTTGACAAAAGCAGAGAAAAAGCGTGGAGGTAATGCAATGGCAGTTTGTAGCCAATTATAGCCATTCTGAATTGCAACAGAGAGATTATCTACAGCCAAGTCGCTTCCACCTTGCGTTAATTAGGCAGTTACCACTCAATTCGGCATGTTGTTCACCTGAGTTTTCTCCATGTTCATTTGAGGCAAAATCCAACATGGGTGTACCGAAAAAATCGATTATGAAAGCGCAGACAGTAAACGAAAAGGATGTGAGAGCATCTTGCACTAATATTTTAGCTTTCTCCAATAGTAAGGGCATGCATACAAAAATGTTCATCTGCGCATGATCCCCTTCGATCTGAACATCAGGGAGCTCTATGAAGCAGATCATGTCCCTTGACGAAGATGGTAGGATGTGGTGAGGATAGCCGTCCATCCATATGGCGGTGAAGAAGGTGACAGAAAAGCCATGGTACACAGTCAGCCACTTTGCAAGCTCGAGCAGTGGGATGTGATGGCCCGACCCAAACCCAGGGAAGATTGCGACATGAGGCTTTTGGCTCTGGTCTTGCGACTCCATGAATGTCTCGATATTCCAACAAGCAAATGCCAATATTTGAAGGGTGGGTTCTGTAATGATGAAGTAGAATTTATAGTTATAAAACAAATGTATGACATTCACCCATTTTTAGCACAACTTATCATCTCATTTCAGGCCAAAAGTTTGGAGGTTTAATCCGAACTTGCAGGAGACCAGGAGGACGAAGAGGAGCACGAGGAGGACGAAGAGAAGCATTGAGGTCCATGGCGTCTGATTCATCTGCAACCTTCAAGCATTTTTGGAGTTCTCTTTGTTTGCCTTGGTGAGTACCATCCATCCAATGATTCAACGAGTGAGTTCGGTATCTGTCATTTTTCGAAATGATGATTCCATAACATCTACCATTATTGTCAGCCATCCAATTGTAGAAGCTTATAGTATATTGTACACTAAAGATCCAAAGCCTGAAACCAAGCATAATTCTTTGTATCATGCCTGACTTGAGCTAACTAAATTTTTGTAGTTCTATTCAATTCAACTAAAGGAGCTAGGTTCTTTGTAGCTTCTATATTATTAAAAACCCAGACCCAATTTCTCATCTATGTTTCTATTAGAACAAATCATAATAAAATGGCACTGGAGATTTTTACAGTTATACAATGCACCCAATGATTGCAGAGAGAAAATTTTAGTAATGCCTGAATACCAGCGAACGTCCGGTTAGGACATAGAAATTTTCTTCTACCCTTTTGAGCGTTTCAAGAAGAAACATGATGTGAGGGGCTGCATCCTCCGAGTGTGGTGCCGGGTCTAAGGGATAACTATTCTGTTAAAATCCTTTGAGATCTGCACCTAGCCTCATTCCTTGGTGCCATATGGATCGGGTAGCCAACAGTGAGAAAGCTTGGGGGACAGCTTAACACTTCGCCAACCTCACTAGTGAATCAATATCCCCTTAGGCTATTAATGCTATGGGTGTGACCTCTCAAGGCAGGGTGGGTGCCTGATAATCAAAGAGTTAAGTTTGAGCTGAAAGCCGTGCAGCTCAAACATGAAAAAAATGACTGCAATATATACCTCTAATTTTAGGATTATTAAAACTTAGGATGTTCAGTTTTCCTGAACATCCAATGAGATTTAGTACACAGTTACTACAGAAATATATGTAATCCACCAATTAGGCTAAACTGGTCTAATGCAGGGTAACAACCAACGTTGTGCAACCGCAATAAAATTAAGATAGCTCATTTGGCTACTTTTGTACAAAATGATATTACTACGATAGGCTGCATATTTATCATCATTTGTCCATAATTGGACTACCATCTCTCTGACGAGTTTCAAACTAGCTTAAGGTGCCCGCAAGGGGATTTTGTCATCCTTACCTTGCTATTGTGAAGCTTACAGAATTAGTGGATATCACTGAACAACTTTACAACCCGTTAAGCTAGTTACAGACAACCAATTGTCAAAAATACAAAAAGACATAGACACTAAAGGCTGTGCATTATTCTTATGTGCCTCGTTGTCTAAATTCTATTGAATTTCTCCTGCAACGCAGAGACCCGCATGGCTATCCCTTGTCCTATCATTGTTAGATCCTTGATACATCATCAGAGTGTTTTAGCAGCTGCTTTTATATATATATATATATATATATATATATATATATATATATATATATATATAAAGGAATCAGCAACTAAGCCGAGTACAGGTTTGAATTCGCATGACATGGAGTCAATTGTGACTACTACCACTATAACTTTTAGGTGAATTTATGCACGCTCCCACACACTGTCCACAAAGTTAATTAAGGATTTTGGACCACAAACTTTACATAAGACTTTATAGGAAATCCACCGCCGATTGAGCTTCCCAGGGACTATTAGTGGTGTTAGCTTTAGCAAACAACAATGCTTAGATTTATTTTGGAACTCATAGGTAGAATAACTTTGATTGCCACAACAGGCACGCTGCTTATCATGCCCATTGTCATTCCATCTATGACATATTTTTGGTTTATCCAAGAGCTTTCAGTTTGCGGTTCTCTACACGTTTTCAGATTCTCAAAGTCCCATCAAGGTAAGTAATAGTCATACCGACAATAACTCTACGATAATATATTTTAACGGCCTTAAATATTTATACCGAGCACAGAAATACTATTAAATATTTTCGTTGCTGTTTAAGGACCAACTGTTGACAAAATCCTGGCATTTTTTACAATAAAACCAGATCTGATCTGAGTAAAATTGCTAGAGAAATTAGCATGGAGTCTAGGGGCTAAATGCCAACTCTTTATTGGGTGGAAGCTGCGGGGCAGCTGAGGTTGTTAGTTAGGGTACAACTCTGCCATGATGACACAAGATAAAGAAATTGTACATTAACGGGGAACTAGGTCCTCATGAATAAGGAGGGCCTAATTACTATATACAAGAGATTATTATAGCCATTCTCACACAGTTGTGTATGATTTTTCAATATTTTGGTTATTAAGAGATATTTTCCTATTTCTAAAGAGATGTAGATGTGTCTCATCATTATTATACTTTTGAGCCACACTGCCTTTCTATATTTGATGTGTTTAGTATTTTTCTAGTTATTTCTCGTAAGTTGGAGCATTGCATCAAGGCCCAGCCTTGGATGTGGAAGAGAGGGGAAGGGAAATCTCACCTCAGAAAGGCCTTGGCTTTGTCTCAACTATTTTCCCCATCATACAACCCCTGAAAGTAGATGCTTCGATGATCAATCTTAATGGACTAGGGCTTATCCTTTATCAAATAAGCCTTCTGCTTCTAAGGAAGAAATCAAATCAAAGGCTGTCGTGTGCGGAGGGCCATTGAAACAAGGGTCTGACTCTTGACATGATCACTTTGTTTGCTACTTCCAATTGCCTGAACTTTCTGATTTCAATGGTCAATTTACTGCTTCCATAAGGTCTCTCCATAGTATGTATTTTCTAGATTATTTTTGTGTGTTTCTGGTTGTCAGTTTCATGTCAAAGACTCAAAACGGAGCTGGTCACCAAGGAGTGTGGCTCATTATTCTCTCTGCACTCAATGATTGTGTCTTTAGTCATTAAATCTAGCTGAAACATTTTAGTGGAATCCAGGGCTAAGGATTTGGTTTCCATCTTTCTGTTTTTAGTGCTGAGTGATGCATTTCAGTTTTATTTAAATACGTGAGCCTGCTTCGTGTTTACATAAGTTGTTGATTTTATAATGATACACATTTTTTAATATTTAATCATGAGTTCAACTTGCCAGTAGAAAATGGAACAAAAAGAACAATCACATGAGATAGTATGCACTATAAACTTCTTCATAAAAACTTTGTAGAATAATTACCAATTCATGGTAACTAAATATTTCATGTAGAGTTATGCATTACTTCAGTCCTTTAAAAGCAGAAATTCTAGATGCATTACTTCATTCCTTTACAAAGCAAAAATTCTAGTAACCAGTTACCATTGATATCTCAATGCTCATGATTTCTTTTTCAGGACCGTGATGCATATCAATGTCAAAAAGGATAATGATTATTAGCTGTGGAAAAATTATTATCTGATTTGTCAAGGATAATGATTTGTTATCGGCTCTTATTGTTGCAATTGGGGATGATAAAAGCATTGCAAGTTTAGATATCTTAAGTAGTTGAAAAAATATTTGCTAATCTCTCCAGGAAAATAATTTCTTTTTATTCTTGTTCTTGGAAGGCAACATTTGTCGGAGTCATACACATTTTTTAATATTTAATCATGAGTTCAACTTGCCAGTAGAAAATGGAACAAAAAGAACAATCACATGAGACAATATCCACTATAAACTTCTTCATAAAAACTTTGTAGAATAATTACCAATTCATGGTAACTAAATATTTCATGTAGAGTTATGCATTACTTCAGTCCTTTAAAAGCAGAAATTCTAGATGCATTACTTCATTCCTTTACAAAGCAGAAATTCTAGTAACCAGTTACTGTTGATATCTCAATGCTCATGATTTCTTTTTCAGGGTCGTGATGCATATCAATGTCAAGAAGGATAATGATTATTAGCTGTGGAAAAATTATTATCTGATTTGTCAAGGATAATGATTTGTTATCGGCTCTTATTGTTGCAATTGGGGATGATAAAAGCATTGCAAGTTTAGATATCTTAAGTAGTTGAAAAAATATTTGCTAATCTCTCCAGGAAAATAATCTCTTTTTATTCTTGTTCTTGGAAGGCAACATTTGTCGGAGTCTCACTGCAGAGGTTGTATTTCGTGATGCTGTGTAGAAAAGGGGATTGACATCAGCATTCAAAATTGACTCTGCTGCAACTATTCACTACAATGAAGTAGGTTCCAGCTTATCATGGGTCAAGGCTAATTGAATTGGTATTTTAATTTTTTTTGTATTATACTGCAATAAATAGGTATCACGTATTAATATGTTGAAATTATTTGAAGGGCGATCTTGCAGATCCCAAGATGAAGAATGCAACCAAGAAACGTGGAATAGAGATAACTTCTATATCACCTACATACTTTAAAGAGTTTGATCTAATACTTGCAATGCACAAGCAGAACAAAGGTAAACAAAAAGAATAAATGGCATATAAAACTCCCAAAATTTTCAGTTTCATTTGCTAAGTTGTTCCAAACAGAATCTAGTAAGCCAATACTATTGTTAAATTCAGCGAAATGTACATTAAAGTTTGTCTATGTTATTGTTAACATATGCTTCTAATTAGTTTCTAAGTTGTGTGCAAATATAAATTAATAACATGGGATGGATATATTCTGTAGCTGACATATTGACAATTCTCCTTCAGCTCCCCCAACACACAAGGCCTTTATTGCTTTTCCTAGGTAACTGTTTATATTTGGTATTCTTTATCGTTTCCGTGTGATACTCATACCATGGAGGAAGCCATTTTTATAGTCATATGGAGAAAGTGGGGGAGCAAAGTAGCTGTGAGATATCAAATGGACAATTACTGTGCCAATGGCTTGCAAACTTGGAGCTCTGAAAAGCTTCCTACAGTAGTGGTATGAGAACTCAACTTTGCTCAATTATGGTGAAGTTTTAGTGTGATAGCATCTGAGATTTGTTTTGAGGTTGGTTCTCTCTGTAACTGATTTTTTGATTTTGTGTGTTGTTGTTCGCATTACAGATGTGTCTGATACTGCATTGATATTGAGAAAGCACACCCTTCCAATAAAGCTATTTTCTTGCCTGTTATTCAATGAATTAGAAATCTTCGATCCTCGGGATGAGTTTCCATTTGCATATGTAAGAGACATGATGACCCCCAAAGTGAGGATTCACATGCTCGAGTCAGCCATTTTTAATACAATAACAAATGAATATCAACATTCTTACAAAGTCAATCGAAGCATTTTCAAAGAGCCTCCTTTGGACCTGCAAATTTCTTTGGTTTATGAATCCAGAACCTGCAAATCGTATTTGGACAAAATGTGGGCTACATATTCTGTTTGATTGTATTAATTCATTTCAAATTTGATTGGCTGCTAATATTACAACGTCCATAAAATATCAATTTTTTAAACTGTGAAGGGTCATGAAATAGCAAGAAATAGCAAAATATGGGAGGATCCATACCTGCAAATTTAACCAATCCATGATGTTGATGGATGCCATGAGTGCTAATTTTGTGCTAGATTGGATTAGATCACTGAAATAGCAAAATATGGGAGGATCCATACCTGCAAATTTAACCAATCCATGATGTTGATGGATGCCATGAGTGTTAATTTTGTGTTAGATTGGATTAGATGACTGATTTACTTCTCAATAATTGAAATCATTTTTACTGCCTCTGCCAACATGAGATGATAGAGACTCTACACCTATATCTAATATGTGTATTGCATTTAATGGCGTTGATAGAGATTGAATTGCTTTTCCATGTGAATTCCAGTGGTGATTCTGGTTATACCGGAAATGAAGGAAAATACAATGAAACGTGCTCTTCTGGACAGCTGGTATCCAAACTGGGTGTACGCCATGAAAACAGTTTTAACTCAAACAGAAACAAAGAATTTTTCTAGGTGGCTCTTTGTTGTCACTGCAATCCTGAACTGAAATTTGGTACAAGTTGTATAGGCTTGCATGTGCACCATCGTGACAGAGCTTTTATTAAAGGAGGTGCGATGTAGGGACAAATGTCCCCAGATGTTGATTTTTACATTTATGCATCTTTTTTAGATTTGCCTATCCCTATGTCGCCATTGCACTTCAATTTATGCACATTTCTGCATCTTATTTAGATTTGCATATTCCTATGTCACTATTTCTCTTCAATTTATGCACATTTCTGCATCTTATTTAGATTTTCCTATTCCTATGTTGCCATTGCTCCTCAATTTATGCCTTACGGCGTTTCCCTTGCAACATTTGGTGCAAATGCTAGTTATAACTAAAACTATATCTATCTTACATAACTGAAACTGTAACTATCTTACATCTTCTGTAGGTTTTCTGAAACACTATTATACCATCCATCTCTGCTCTAAGATGGCACATGGGAGTGGCGAGGACTTGTGTCGTGTCGTGCAAGATCTTGGTTAAATTTGTTGGCCCTATGTAGGGCTCCATGGAGCGTATTCCTTTTCTCTTGCAGGTGTCTTGAAGGTGAAACTCACATAGTCTTAAAGGAATATTTCCATCTTATGCCTGCGACCCTCTATTAGTGTATTTGGAGCCTTAAGGATGTCAAACAAGTTGAGGTTTGGTTTTGAGCAATTTGGTTACTCTTGTAAGTTCATTGTTTTCTATGTCCTCTTCTGGGTTTTTAACGGATTACTCTAGATTTTCCTCAATTAATCTGACATGGAATGCTCTAGAATGGTTCTCGTTTTTGATCAGTTCAAAATCTCGAGCAGGTCTAGTGCCCAGAGCCTCAACACCGGTGGGCATCTTAACCTTGCTTGGAGTTAACCCTCTATCATTGTTCTTAATCTGAGCATGAGTATCAACTTGGGGTTTTGTACATAGGTTTTCTTTCATTCGAGGTTTCATTCTACACAAGTTACAGGTGATGTTCACAGTCCTCTCTGTCGGATAGTTTCTTTATATATTTTCCTGATGTGTCCTCAATACCCTGCTTACATTTCTCTGTTAATGGTGTACAGGTATGCATGCAGAAAGGTTATCTGGGTTATTTTAGGCTTCCTCCCACTACCCAGCTAATACATATGCTCTTTTGATATGCCAGGTGTGGTTATTTACCTGTGGTCTTTGATTGAGAAGGAAATTCCCCAGATTCACCATCTCCTATTATTTGAGGAAAAACCCCAACAGGTTTGAGAGGAAAACCTTTGTTACTTGTGCATGGAGTCAACCCTCCCACATTTTTCTTAATCCGAACATGAGTACCAACTTGGGGTTTTGTACATAGGTTTTCTTTCGTCTGGGGTTTCATTTTGCACACAGGTTATTTATTATAGGTGAGGTTCACATTCTTCTCTATTGGAGAGTCACTTTATATTTTCCTGATGCGTCCTCAATACCCGGCTTACATTTCTCTGTTAATGGTGTAACAATCCTTCTCTGCCTTAGGGAATCAAATTTAAAGGTCAGGTCGAATTTGTCTTTTTGACAGATCATGGGAAGAGATCTTATTGTTTATTATGGTTTAGATGATGCACTGGATGCATTGAATATGAACATTAGAAAGCATACAAACACTGATTCAATTTACACCTTGAAATTTGGAATTGCAAACTCCAGGTTGCATACCTTGCAATTTGTATAAACTCATATAGATTTTGCAACTTTTCAGTTTAGCAGCCTCGAAGTGCGAAGGTTCATCTCTACACCATCAAGGTGAATTATCCAACTAGGTTTATATGGGTTTGAGCTTGCGTATGGTTTATCTAACCAGTGCATGTTGGAGAAAGGGACTTAATAGAGTAAAAAAATTGAAGGGCTAAATTCATTGTGAGGGCCGAATAGTTTCCCTAAGGAGGACCGAATTGCAAGTGAGGTCGATTTCTTCCACAGGGGCTGAAATTGTCTCTCTAAAGGGAGCCAAATTACCAATTGTTTAGGAGGGCCGAGTACACAAATTGTTCAGGGCCGAGATGGCAATTTTCTGAAAAGGCCAAGTACCTTTTGTGGGCCAAAATTTTCTCAACATCCTTGGGCCGAGTTATGAAGTGGGAGCCAAAATTCTTCAACGGGCCAAGTTTCTTTGCAGTACGCGGAGTTTCCATTTCTAGGGGTGTTGGGTGAAGGCCAAAATTCTCCATTTTTGCAGAGGGTTGAGTTCTTGTTCTAGAGGACCGAGTTTAATTTCTAGATTTGCCAAGAAAAGTTGAATGGCTTATTTGTGGAGTTGAACCAATTCCAGAAGGCCGACTTGGTGGGAAAATTTCCTAGGGGACGAGCTACTCAATGCATGGAGGCCGTGTTCACTTCCAAGAGGACCAAATTTTGTGGAGCATCTTCAGAAATTTAATTCCTAGATTTCCTCATTTTGTAAAAGACATTTTCCATCTATTTGAATGAAAATACTATTGTGGGGATGGAATTTTCTTAGCACAATTTATAGGTTGTAAGCTTGGATTCCAGTTTGTCCACTATATGTTTGTAAAAATGTCTGAATGTGTTTCACTGAATCAATTCTTGAGTTTGTGACAGAATTAACACGCAAACTGTTTGTTAAAAGTCTGCTACAGGAATTGATTGAATTTTGAAGAAAATTTGTACAATTTTTAGTGATGGTTCATTACCTGTGTATCACATGATTTTCATGGTAGTAAAGCATCCCTGGGAAAAATACACTCTAGACTTGAGCATTGACTTGAAGAAGCATCACGTTTCAATGAAATTTCTTGACAAGTTTGCTTTCTGGATTGTGAAGTCACTTAGATTTCCAACAGATGTGTTCTTTGAGGTGAGAATCTAGATTTATTTGATTCCCTAGTTAAAATTTTTTCTTTAATTTCAACTCGCTACACATTGAGCGAATTTCTGGAGGTTGAACAAGGTTTGTAAAGCATCAGTGTAAGAAAGGTTTAAGTGTCTCTCTCTGAAACGCTTTTACATTAGTGTTTTTTTGTGGTTGCCAATTTGGCTAGTAATATGTTTCGAAAAGTTTATGTTAGATTCATTTAAGGTTCAGGGCTCAAGCTAACCCTTATCCAATCTTTCTGTTTCTTTCATGAGGGCATATATTGGCATTCTGATTCTGTTTCATTTAGACTCTAATTGCCTCAACAACGTGATTTAAATGAAGCATTTTTATTCGGTATTTTCACCCTGTTTCAGTTTAAATTCGTTCACCGCCTATTTTTTCGTTATGATCTAATCATTTGTTGTGTCATGTTTATGATTTTGTAGGACATTCATTACCAAGGAAAAGAACTGAGGGAAGTTGCAGCTCTAATTGGTTACCATTCCAATTTGTCCACTATATGTTTGTAAAAATGTCTGAATGTGTTTCGCTGAAGCAATTCTTGAGTTTTTGACAAAATTAGCATGCAAACTATTTGTTAAAAGTCTGCTACAGGAATTGATTGAATTTTGAAGAGAATTTTTGCAATTTTTAGTGATGGTTCATTACTTGTGTATCACATGTTTTTCATGGCAGTAAAGCAGCCCTAGGAAACATACACTCCAGACTTTAGCCTTGACTTGAAGAAGAATCACGTTCCAACGACATTTTTTGACAAGTTTAACAATGTGATTTCAATGAAGAATTTTTATTCGGTCTTTTCACTTTGTTTCATTTTAACTTCATTCCCAGTCTATTTTTTTTGTTATGAGCTAATCATTTGCTATGTCATGTTTATGATTTTGTAGGACATTCATTACCAAGGAAAAGAACTGAGGTAAGCTGCAACTCCAATTGGTTACCATTAAACTCAGGGATCTACATTTTTGCACGAAAATGTGATTTTCTGTTAATCCGTTGTGGAACTGTTCAACCCATGTTTATATACATATGGTATCTACTATTAGCATATGTATTAGAATTTGGTACCATAGAATATATGGATATCATGATTCATAGGACATGTTTGAAATTGGAGGGATAATGGACCATTTCTTCCCTTATTTTTACAGTGGAGTTTTTAAACTGTGAAATGTAGACCCTATCATTCCATTTCCATTAAAACTAGAAACGTGATATACATATTTTAAAAAATACTGTGATGTACCGCTTTATGTTTAAGTATATATAGATGTCGGAAGAATACAGAGCTTTGGCTTATTGCACATATTAGAAAAAATTTCAAGTTAATCTTCTAGACAAGATCAACTTTCTTCCATTACAGGGTTCATGTAGCCCAAATGTATAAAACACATATATTCACACATATTCTCAGTGTAATTTCCCTGAGTGTAACTCGATTCTAGATTTTAGAGTATTCCATGTAACTCAAATTTCCAGAATATTTTAGAATCTATCTGCAATGCATAACTTAAGGAAGGAGCCTCTGGAATTTTATTCCATTCTGTGCAACTCATATTTCCAGAATATTTTAGAATCTATTTGGAACGCCTAACTTAAGGAGTACAATTGTGTGTCGAATCATAATATTCTTTAACTGTGTGTTGAATCATGATGTTCTTTCTCCTTTGATTAGGAAGTAACAAAGTAAAAAATTGAACATCGAATAACTTTGTAGGATTGAATATCTATAATTGATACCTTGCAATTTGTATAAACTCATATAGATTCTGCAACTTTTCAGTTTAGCAGCATCGAAGTGCAAAGGTTCATCTCTGAACCATCAAGGTGAATTATCAAACTAGGTTTAGATGGGTCTGTGTGTTGAATCATAATATTCTTTAACTGTGCGTCGAATCATGATGTTCTTTCTCCTTTGATTAGGAAGTAACAGAGTAAAAAAATTGAACATCGAATAGCTTTGTAGGATTGCATATCTATAATTGATACCTTGAAATTTGTATAAACTCATATAGAATAACATTGTAGGATTACATATCTATAATTAATACCTTGCAATTTGTATAAACTCATATAGATTCTGAAACTTTTCAGTTTAGCAGCCTTGAAGTGCGAACGTTCATCTCTACACCATCAAGGTGAATTATTAAACCGAGTTTAGATGGGTCTGAGATTGTGTACAGTTTCTCTAACCAGTGCATGTTGGAGAAAGGGACTTAAATTCTAATTCACATTTTAAAACGACCACATCTCTGCCAAATGAAAAAATTATGAAGTAATATGGACTTTACAAAGAAGATACAAATTTCATTGATCCCTAGACATGGAGATTAGCTAGAATACCTTTCCATTCAGGGAATTTGCACATGTATCACCGTGATACTCAAGAAACCCAATTTCATGTAATCAACTAATTCTTGGCAATGTGGTATTAAGGGATTTTCATAGCTTCAATGGCAGAACCATCAGTGCCAGTTTTGCAACAGAAGAAAAGGGGGATATTTCTTACAGGAGGAAAAAGGATCACTATGCTCTTTTGGGTGTCTCTTGTCATGCCTCCTGCAATGATATCAGGGTTGCATATAGAATACTGGCGTTGTTGGATTATTGGGGCTTGACCCAGGTTCATAGGTGATTTAGGCAAACAAATCCCGATACTACTGGCCCTTTTGGCAACAGTCCGTGGAGCGCGCACTGAGGTCTCACCAGAAGTAGTATGGGAGGGTGCTAGAACCATGTTTCCACACCCTGGAGATGCCTGATGAGTTCAAGTGGTCTGCGGTTTGACCCGTGCACACGTCACTACGTGCACTGTCCTGTACCTCGCAGCCAAAACTGCTACCTTCGCGCAACCCTACTCGGGGGTCGAGCGCTGTTGGTACCCAAGTCCTTACTAGTATTCTACTGTTAGTTGATTAACTTAGCTTATTTGTATGCGTTAAGTTACATTTAGCAATATAAATCATTCATACATGTGCGTTCAGTAAACAAACAATATATTTTCAATTTACATCAACCATGCATTAATCCAAGAACAGATACATGAATTGGTAACAAAACCTTTCTTTATTCTTCTTTGGTTACAGATTCAACTCCGCCCTGCGCAGTCAGCGGCAGGGGTCCACACACTCAGCTGTTGACTTGTAGGCCTCTGCGCACTTAGCTACAGAACCTTTTCCTATCCTACGACCCAAGACACACTTAGTCACTTAGACTTTCCTTCTATTCCTCTCTTCTTACTTCATTACCTTTTACACTTAGAGCCTCGCTCTATTTGTACACTCCCATGGTCCATGAACCATGGGTAGGTCGACATTACATCTAAAACTAGGGCGGACAACCCTATGACTCTAACATACTTTCGCGCTCGCAATTCGCGGGGCTTTACAACATCATTCGGTCAAAACATGGGCTTTGAGCCCCAAAACATGCCTTGGGAGGATTCCATGTCCAACATGCCCCCGACACAAACATCATGACTCGCTCTCGAGTCACTCTGTCGGTGCGATGATATTAGCACAAAGTTCCTCCAACTATCCTCGAACTGTGCTGGTATTGGCAGTGCACCGAGTCACTGCTTGCTGAATCTGTTGCATCCTCTGTTTTGAGACCTCCGTGTCTGGGGTGCTTCTCTGCATTAACTTGTGCATCCCTTGTATGTGCGCAAACTTTCCTTTGATGTTTTCCATGATAGTGAAAGCCTCGTCGATCCACGGGTGGACGCGCATTTTGAGAACTGCCTCCTTATGTCATGTTGCGTCCACCTGCTCCTTGAGTGCCTTAGCTTGCTGCATCCTCGCAAGCCGTTGGGTAAGGAATACTGTCTGCGTAGTTTCTTGGACACTGTTGTGTTGTTGCTGGAGTTGTCACGCCTCTATCTCCAGGTGCTGGATGTTTGTATCCTCCTGCAGAGTTGTGAGGACCTCAAGTGCTTGCTCCAACAAAGTGGTGTAGTCTTGCACTGCACCTCCGATTTCTTCCAGTCCCGCTGCAATAGCGCTAGCGCGCTGTTCTCTGACTTCCGGGGGAGTGGAGGGCTACGCCTTTAACCGCAGGTTGGTGATATGAAGATCCAGCTCCAGCTGAACCTTGGTCGTTTCTTCTTTAGCCTCATGGACTCTGGTTGCCAACCTGTGGATCCGCACCTCTACTGGTAGATCTGCTAGGATGGCCAGCTTCGGGATGCGTCGGCAAGCATCGTCTACCACCTGCACCAACTATTGATTCTACGACACCAATTCATCGTGCTGCAAGTTGAGCTGTTGTATGTTTATCTTTTGCTTGCTGAGAACTTGGATAAACATACAACAGCTCAACTTGCAGCACGATGAATTGGTGTCGTAGAATCAATAGTTGGTGCAGGTGGTAGACGATGCTTGCCGACGCATCCCGGAGCTGGCCATCCTAGCAGATCTACCAGTAGAGGTGCGGATCCACAGGTTGGCAACCGGAGTCTGCTGCAAGTTGAGCTGTTGTATGTTTATCCAAGTTCTCAGCGAGCAAAAGATAAACATACAACAACTCAACTTGCAGCATGATGAATTGGTGTCGTAGAATCAATAGTTGGTGCAGGTGGTAGACGATGCTTGCCGACGCATCCCGGAGCTGGCCATCCTAGCAGATCTACCAGTAGAGGTGCGGATCCACAGGTTGGCAACCGGAGTCCACGAGGCTAAAGAAGAAACGACCAAGGTTCAGCTGGAGCTGGATCTTCATATCACCAACCTGCGGTTAAAGGCGCAGCCCTCCACTCCCTCGGAAGTCAGAGAACAGCGCGCTAGCGCTATTGCAGCGGGACTGGAAGAAATCGGAGGTGCAGTGCAAGACTACACCACTTTGTTGGAGTAAGCACTTGAGGTCCTCACAACTCTGCAGGAGGATACAAACATCCAGCACCTGGAGACAGAGGCGTGACAACTCTAGCAACAACACAACAGTGTCCAAGAAACTACGCAGATAGTATTCCTTACCCAACGGCTTGCGAGGATGCAGCAAGCTAAGGCACTCAAGGAGCAGGTGGACGCATCATGACATAAGGAGGTAGTTCTCAAAATGCACGTCCAGCCGTGGATCGACGAGGATTTCACTATCATGAAAAACATCAAAGGAAAGTTCATGCACATACAAGGGATGCACAAGTTAATGCAGAGAAGCACCATAGACACGGAGGTCTCAAAACAGAGGATGCAACAGATTCAGCAAGTAGTGACTCAGTGCATTGCCAACACCAGCACAGTTCGAGGATAGTTGGAGGAACTTTGTGCTAATATCATCGCACTGACAGAGTGACTCGAGAGCGAGTCATGATGTTTGTGTTGGGGGCATGTTGGACATGGAATCCTCCCGAGGCATGTTTTGGGGCTCAAAACCCATGTTTTGACCGAATGATGTTGTAAAGCCCCGCGAATTGCGAGCGCGAAAGTATGTTAGAGTCATAGGGTTGTCCGCCCTAGTTTTAGATGTAATGTCGACCTACCCATGGTTCATGGACCATGGGAGTGTACAAATAGAGCGAGGCTCTAAGCGTAAAAGGCAATGAAGTAAGAAGAGAGGAATAGAAGGAAAGTCTAAGTGACTAAGTGTGTCTTGGGTCGTAGGATAGGAAAAGGTTTTGTAGCTAAGTGCGCAGAGGCCTACTAGTCCACAGCTGAGTGTGTGGACCCTTGCAGCTGACTGCGCAGGGCGGAGTTGAATCTGTAACCAAAGAAGAGATTAATAAAGAAAGGTTTTGTTACCAATTCATGTATCTGTTCTTGGATTAATGCATGGTTGATGTAAATTGAAAATATATTGTTTGTTTACTGAACGCACATGTATGAATGATTTATATTGCTAAATGTAACTTAACACATACAAATAAGCTAAGTTAATCAACTAACAGTAGAATACTAGTAAGGACTTGGGTATCAACAACGCTTGACCCCCGAGTAGGGTTGTGCGAAGGTAGCAGTTTTGGTTGCGAGGTACAGGACAGTGCACGTAGTGACGTGTGCACGGGTCTAACCGCATACCACTTGAACTCATCAGGCATCTCCAGGGTGTGGAAACTTGGTTCTAGCACCCTCCCATACTACTTCTGGTGAGACCTCAGTCCGCGCTCCACGGACTGTTGCCAAAAGGGCCAGTAGTATCGGGATTTGTTTGGCTAAATCACCTCTGAACCTGGGTCAGGCCCCAATAAGCCAACAACGCCAGTATTCTATATGCAACCCTGATATCATTGCAGGAGGCATGACAAGAGACACCCAAAAGAGCATAGTGATACTTTTTCCTCTGTAAGAAATATCCCCCTTTTCTTCTGTTGCAAAACTGGCATTGATGGTTCTGCCATTGAAGCTATGAAAATCCCTTAATACCACATTGCCAAGAATTAGTTGATTACTTGAAATTGGGTTTCTTGAGTATCATAGTGATACATGTGCAAATTCCCTGAATGGAAAGGTATTCTAGCTAATCTCCATGTCTAGGGATCAATGAAATTTGTATCTTCTTTGTAAAGTCCATATTACTTAATAATTTTTTCATTTGGCAGAGATGTGGTCGTTTTAAAATGTGAATTAGAATTTAAGTCCCTTTCTCCAACATGCACTGGTTAGAGAAATTGTACACAATCTCAGACCCATCTAAACCCGGTTTAATAATTCACCTTGATGGTGTAGAGATGAACGTTCGCACTTCAAGGCTGCTAAACTGAAAAGTTTCAGAATCTATATGAGTTTATAAAAATTGCAAGGTATTAATTATAGATATGTAATCCTACAATGTTATTCTATATGAGTTTATACAAATTTCAAGGTATCAATTATAGATATGCAATCCTACAAAGCTATTCGATGTTCAATTTTTTTACTCTGTTACTTCCTAATCAAAGGAGAAAGAACATCATGATTCGACGCACAGTTAAATAATATTATGATTCGACACACAGACCCATCTAAACCTAGTTTGATAATTCACCTTGATGGTTCAGAGATGAACCTTTGCACTTCGATGCTGCTAAACTGAAAAGTTGCAGAATCTATATGAGTTTATACAAATTGCAAGGTATCAATTATAGATATTCAATCCTACAAAGCTATTCGATGTTCAATTTTTTACTTTGTTACTTCCTAATCAAAGGAGAAAGAACATCATGATTCGACACACAGTTAAAGAATATTATGATTCGACACACAGTTGTACTCCTTAAGTTAGGCGTTCCAGATAGATTCTAAAATATTCTGGAAATATGAGTTACACAGAATGGAATACAGAGTCCAGAGGCTCCTTCCTTAAGTTATGCATTGCAGATAGATTCTAAAATATTCTGGAAATCTGAGTTACATGGAATATTCTAAAATCTAGAATCGAGTTACACTCAGGTAAATTACACTGAGAATATGTGTGAATATATGTGTTTTATACATTTGGGCTACATGAATCCTGTAATGGAAGAAAGTTGATCTTGTCTAGAAGATTAACTTGAAATTTTTTCTAATATGTGCAATAAGCCAAAGCTCTGTATTCTTCAGACATCTATATATACTTAAACATAAAGCAGTACATCACAAGATTTTTTAAAATATGTATAACACGTTTCTAATTTTAATGGAAATGGAATGATAGGGTCTACATTTCACAGTTAAAAAACTCCACTGTAAAAATAAGGGAAAAAATGGTCCATTATCCCTCCAATTTCAAACATGTCCTATGAATCATGATATCCATATATTCTATGGTACCAAATTCTAATACATATGCTAATAGTAGATACCATATGTATATAGACATGGGTTGAACAGTTCCAGAACGACTTAACAGAAAATCACATTTTCGTGCAAAAATATAGATCCCTGAGTTTAATGGTAACCAATTGGAGTTGCAGCTTACCTCAGTTCTTTTCCTTGGTAATGAATGTCCTACAAAATCATAAACATGACACAGAAAATGATTAGCTCATAACAAAAAAATAGACTGTGAGTGAAGTTAAAATGAAACAAAGTGAAAAGACCGAATAAAAATTCTTCACTGAAATCACATTGTTAAACTTGTCAAGAAATGTCGTTGGAACGTGATTCTTCTTCAAGTCAAGGCTAAAGTCTGGAGTGTATGTTTCCTAGGGCTGCTTTACTGCCATGAAAAACATGTGATACACAAGTAATGAACCATCACTAAAAATTGCACAAATTCTCTTCAAAATTCAATCAATTCCTGTAGCAGATTTTTAACAAATAGTTTGCATGCTAATTTTGTCAAAAACTCAAGAATTGCTTCAGCGAAACACATTCAGACATTTTTACAAACATATAGTGGACAAATTGGAATGGTAACCAATTAGAGCTGCAACTTCCCTCAGTTCTTTTCCTTGGTAATGAATGTCCTACAAAATCATAAACATGACACAACAAATGATTAGATCATAACGAAAAAATAGGCGGTGAACGAATTTAAACTGAAATAGGGTGAAAATACCGAATAAAAATGCTTCATTTAGAGGCAATTAGAGTCTAAATGAAACAGAATCAGAATGCCAATATATGCCCTCATGAAAGAAACAGAAAGATTGGATAAGGGTTAGCTTGAGCCCTGAACCTTAAATGAAACTAACAGAGACTTTTCGAAACATATTACTAGCCAAATTGGAAACCACAAAAAAACACTAATGTAAAAGCATTTCAGAGAGACACACTTAAACCTTTCTTACACTGA
This sequence comes from Pinus tabuliformis, assembly GCA_031772625.1. Taxonomy (NCBI): domain Eukaryota; kingdom Viridiplantae; phylum Streptophyta; class Pinopsida; order Pinales; family Pinaceae; genus Pinus; species Pinus tabuliformis. Next base: position 1,008,121,296 of record CM062807.1, read on the forward strand.
TGCTTTGCAAACTTTGTTCAACCTCCAGAAATTCGCTCAATGTGTAGCGAGTTGAAATTAAAGAAAATTTTTTAACTAGGGAATCAAATAAATCTAGATTCTCACCTCAAAGAACACATCTGTTGGAAATCTAAGTGACTTCACAGTCCAGAAAGCAAACTTGTCAAGAAATTTCGTTGAAATGTGATGCTTCTTCAAGTCAATGCTCAAGTCTAGAGTGTATTTTTCCCAGGGATGCTTTACTACCATGAAAATCATGTGATACACAGGTAATGAACCATGACTAAAAATTGTACAAATTTTCTTCAAAATTCAATCAATTCCTATAGCAGACTTTTAACAAACAGTTTGCGTGTTAATTCTGTCACAAACTCAAGAATTGATTCAGTGAAACACATTCAGACATTTTTACAAACATATAGTGGACAAACTAGAATCCAAGCTTACAACCTATAAATTGTGCTAAGAAAATTCCATCCCCACAATAGTATTTTCATTCAAATAGATGGAAAATGTCTTTTACAAAATGAGGAAATCTAGGAATTAAATTTCTGAAGATGCTCCACAAAATTTGGTCCTCTTGGAAGTGAACACGGCCTCCATGCATTGAGTAGCTCGTCCCCTAGGAAATTTTCCCACCAAGTCGGCCTTCTGGAATTGGTTCAACTCCACAAATAATCCATTCAACTTTTCTTGGCAAATCTAGAAATTAAACTCGGTCCTCTAGAACAAGAACTCAACCCTCTGCAAAAATGGAGAATTTTTGCCTTCACCCAACACCCCTAGAAATGGAAACTCTGCGTACTGCAAAGAAACTTGGCCCGTTGAAGAATTTCGGCTCCCACTTCATAACTCGGCCCAAGGATGTTGAGAAAATTTTGGCCCAGAAAAGGTACTTGGCCTTTTCAGAAAATTGATATCTCGGTCCTGAACAATTTGTGTACTCGGCCCTCCTAAACAATTGGTAATTTGGCTCCCTTTAGAGAGACAATTTCAGCCCCTGTGGAAGAAATCGACCTCACTTGCAATTCGGTCCTCTTTAGGGAAACTATTCGGCCCTCACAATGAATTTAGCCCTTCAATATTTTTAGTCTATTAAGTCCCCTTCTCCAACATGCACTAGTTAGAGAAACCATACGCAAGCTCAAACCCATATAAACCTAGTTTGATAATTCACCTTGATGGTGTAGAGATGAACCTTCGCACTTCGAGGCTGCTAAACTGAAAAGTTGCAAAATCTATATGAGTTTATACAAATTGCAAGGTATGCAACCTGGAGTTTGCAATTCCAAATTTCAAGGTGTAAATTGAATCAGTGTTTGTATGCTTTCTAATGTTCATATTCAATGCATCCAGCACATCATCTAAACCATAATAAACAATAAGATCTCTTCCCATGATCTGTCAAAAAGACAAATTCGACCTGACATTTAAATTTGATTCCCTAAGGAAGAGAAGGATTGTTACACCATTAACAGAGAAATGTAAGCGGGGTATTGAGGACGCATCAGGAAAATATAAAGTGACTCTCCAACAGAGAAGAATGTGAACCTCACCTATAATAAATAACCTGTGTGCAAAATGAAACCCCAGACGAAAGAAAACCTATGTACAAAACCCCAAGTTGGTATTCATGTTCGGATTAAGAAAAATGTGGGAGGGTTGACTCCATGCACAAGTAACAAAGGTTTTCCTCTCAAACCTGTTGGGGTTTTTCCTCAAATAATAGGAGATGGTGAATCTGGGGAATTTCCTTCTCAATCAGAGACCACAGGTAAATAACCACATCTGGCATATCAAAAGAGCATATGTATTAGCTGGGTAGTGGGAGGAAGCCTAAAATAACCTAGATAACCTTCCTGCATGCATACCTGTACACCATTAACAGAGAAATGTAAGCAGGGTATTGAGGACGCATCAGGAAAATATATAAAGAAACTATCCGACAGAGAGGACTGTGAACATCACCTGTAACTTGTGTAGAATGAAACCTTGAATCAAAGAAAACCTATGTACAAAATCCCAAGTTGATACTCATGCTCAGATTAAGAACAATGATAGCGGGTTGACTCCAAGCAAGGTTAAGATGCCCACCAGTGTTGAGGCTCTGGGCACTAGACCTGCTCAAGATTTTGAACTGAGCAAAAACGAGAACCATTCTAGAGCATTCCATGTCAGATTAATTGAGGAAAATCTAGAGTAATCCGTTAAAATCCCAGAAGAGGACGTAGAAAACAATGAACTTACCAGAGTAACCAAATTGCTCAAAACCAGACCTCAACTTATTTGACATCCTTAAGGCTCCAAATACACTGACAGAGGGTCGCAGGCATAGGATGGAAATATTCCTTTAAGACTATGTGAGTTTCACCTGCAAGAGAAAAGGAATACGCTCCATGGAGCCCTACATAGGGCCAACAAATTTAACCAAGATCTTGCACGACACGACACAAGTCCTCGCCACTCCCATGTGCCATCTTAGAGCAGAGATGGATGGTATAATAGTGTTTCAGAAAACCTACAGAAGATGTAAGATAGTTACAGTTTCAGTTATGTAAGATAGATATAGTTTTAGTTATAACAAGAATTTTAATCTAATGGTGGCAAACATTTTAATCATCTAACATCAAATAAGACGGATTATAGTAAGACAGGTAAAGCAAGAAGAAATTTGATTTCAAAGAGGAACGTCTTACGACGTAAAAATATTAATTATTTAATTTAATTATATTTTATAAATTAATTATTTAATCCTAGTATCATTTAGAACATTATTATTAAATTGATGATGAGTAATATTCACTAAAATTGATTATAATATATTATAATTAATTCAGTTTTATTATAATTAATTTATAAAACTAAAGTATAACAAATAACTCTAATATAATATCTAGGTATTGATATTTATCATCAATTTAATTAGAATTATAGCATTGAGAAAACGATAGACTCTCGTCACCCCTGTTATTTTATATGGATGTGAGGTTTTGGGTTGTAGAGTATCTAGAGAATAGTGGAGGAATATTGAGATGATCCAAAAGAAATTTATAACTTACAACCTCAAGATTAAAGGAAATACTCCCTAACTTATTCTCTTGATTGAAGCTAGCATCTCCTCCATTGAAAGCATGGCTATTTTACATATTTGATGTTTAAGAATAAGTTGTAAAACATGGAAGCCAAGAGGATCCCCAAGATTGCTTTTAACTCTAGTCAAAACCCCCACCTCTGACTCAAGCGAGGCTAATATAAGGACGCCCAGTCTTGGCTTGATCATTGGGGGAAAAGGAGGAGATCATCTTGGAGAATAAGGATAATATTAAAAACACTATTATTTCCAAATCCTGTTCGCGAGCGGTTATCTTGTAGATACAATCTAGATCGTCATCGCTCTCATCGTATCGCACTGGCTCTATGTAGTGTGATCCTTCCATAGGGTCTAAAGGTACCACTACGCGTAGTGACTTTTTCTCAAAAATCATTTTGCACTTCTTTAGATTTATCACTCCATTCATATCAGTGGCCCAATCTATTCCTAGTAGTGCATGATAGGGATTATTTTCATCAATAATCTCTATCACTTCTAAATCTACAAGTGCACTCACACCTTCAATATCTATCGTTATTCCCTGCAATCTTCCCATCGGTAGGATATTTTTCTGGTTCGCCATTCTCAATTGAATAGGAGACCATTGAAACGTGGGCCTTCCCATGCGCTCCCATGTCTACTTTGGCAGAACGTTCGTGTCTGATCCTAGATCCAAAATCGCTTGATCCATTTCATATTCCCTGATTTGTGCAATCAATCTCATCTCCCTTCCTATTCACGTTGTGTGCTTCCCGAGCTTCCAGACTACATGTGGTTCCCCTGATCTAGCACACCTAGTGATGAGTTCTTGCAGTCCCTTCACAGCTTTGCTGTCGCACAGCGACTTGATGCATGTCTCTAGAAAGATAGTAAGCATTGATGGGTCCATCTCTGGTTCTAGTTTGTCTTTACTACTTGAAGTGGAGGCCTCCATGAAACTATTCTTAGCTTCCATGAATTTCTCCTTTGCGCACTCCAAATCGAACTTTGGTTCCTTTTTTGGAGCCTTGCGAACCCAAGCACTCTCTTCTGGCTACTTACATTTGTCATCTCCTATCATGATACCGCTTCGGAGCATGATGTTTACATTCAGGTCTTCCTCGCATGGCTCAGACCTCATCATTTAAAGGTTCTGAGTTGGGGGAGGTTGGAGTATTCCTTTATTGCGAAACCTCGCTATCAGTGTGGGGGCAGTCCTCCATCTCATGATCAAACTGGGTACAATATAAACATGATGCTCTCATAGGATTTGTACAATCGCGGGAATAATGCCCTGGCCCTCCGTAATTGTAACAAATCAGCTGTCCGTGACCCCTTCCTGGTCCCATTCCACCTCAGCCTCATCCACGTCACTGAAATCCAATGCACACCATCCCCACATTTTGATCGAGGGCTCCTGTTTTGGACTGAACTCTGTAGGTAGGAGTCTGATCCATCATTAGTTCATAAATTCTACATGTACGCTCATCATGGCCTACTGACTTGCAGAAATTACAGAACAATTGTTGGGACGTCTGCGTATACTTCTGTAATAGGTGGCAATTATCTATAGCATGCTTCCCTCTTATCTGAAAAATCACACACCATAATCCAATTGCCACGCTCGGACATGCTTGTGCCTCTAGTCTCAATGGCATTGGCCCTCCTCTTGCTAGGTAGTTCACGAAGACTGGACAATGGTCCTTGTCATGTCCCTGGCCTTTTCACTTTATGCACCATACCTCCTCACGCTCTTCTGGGCGAGCTGTCCTGTCTTGTTTCAGGGTCTGCATCTCAAGACACAATTTTTTCAACTGCGCGTGGATCTGTTGCACTCCCAAGCTAGGATCTTGTATTGGGGTCTCGTGCAACCTCATTGCAATTTCCAAGGCTTCGGCCTGAGTAGATAGCTTCTGCTGTGACAGTCCAGTCCTTAGATGCGGCGTTAGTGACACTACAAACCATGCACGATGTTGCCCATCCGTCAAGGTCATGTTGGCTTCGCGAATCATACCCTTCAGTCTTTGATCTAGCTCCCAGGTGGTCTCACCTGGAAGCATCGTGATTTCATTAAACCTGATAATCGACTGTGTCTCCGATTTTGGCCTGCTAAATTCCTTTTTTAGCGTAGCTTGGATATCCGCGATCCCACATTTGGATTGTCATTAGAATGCTTAATGTACCACGTTAGTGCGCGATCCTGCAACGTTCTTACCAGCATCGCCTTCTTTATGTTTTCATCTGTGACTCCTTGCGCTTCCCATACAACCTTTACTACGAACCAAAATTGGTCTGGATCTTCGTTCTCTACTCCTTTGAATACCAGTAACTTTATTGCGCTCGCCATATTGAACTGTGGTGGTGGTGAAGGTGGTGTGGGTGAAGATGGTGAAACTGGTGGTGGTGTAGGTGGAGGTGGTATGCACGAAATTCACTGCCTTATCAGACTGATCGCACTCCTTGGTGAAACCTTCGTGAGCTCTTCCTTGATTTCTCGCTGAGGTGAAATCAAGGGGCTAGTTTCTATATCTTCGCTACCTTCGTTTCTATAGATCCTCCCACTTCGCGTAGCCCCAAACATCAATTTATTCGCATAACCCGGTTTTCACACAGTAAGATTTTAATCAAAGTTTTCAAAGATTTAATCTACTTACTTCGCAGTCCTTCGAGGAAGCATTGTTCCGCCTCGCTATAGCTGACTAACGTGTCTACCACGAATTCGGTGATAAACCCTCCTATAATTCGACCGAGCCAATGGTCCACAACGCACGCGATCTTATCTTCTAATGCTTCTAGTCTACGCACCAACTTTGGAGTCCACACAATAGGTTTGTCGAGCCTACACCTTCCTTGACTGTCTGCTAGCTTTGCGATCCACTCATACAACTCAAAGGGGAAGGATGCAAAGAAAATTTCATGGATTTCCATATATAAGTAGTGCTCTAACCACTGTTCCTTTGATACTCACGGATTCCTATTTTCCTGCGCTGCGAACTCGTGAATCTTTCTGTCCAACCATCCTTCAATTTATTTCTTTGTCGGATTTCAGTGACACTGATCCAGATTTAAACAGGAACGCAACAAATTATAGAGATAAACATAAACACATAGATGCAGTGGAAATAATACTTCATTTCATTAATGTAAAATATTGAAATAAGCTTACAAACAATGGAAATAAACCAGCTAGGGCGATGGTAGCTTATCTCTGGGAAGAGATGTGGCGGCTACATGCCTCTGAACTATGTTACAATGAGGCTCAAAGGCCTATTTATTGTTGAGAAACAATGGAAAACTCTAAACATCCAAAAACCTAACCCTAGAAGATGAAACGCCAAACTGTGGGCCTAATTTGGGTAAATTGGTACATCAACTTCACGGGGTCGTAGCTTTGGCATATGATCTCTGTTTGATGCGCACAATATCTCGTTAGAAAGATCTAACCAAGAAATACAACTTTGGGAAGAGAAACATCAATCCATAGAACCATGTTGCTCACAGTTTTCCCAAAAAACGTCGTTTAGGGCCACAAAACGGCTCCCAAAGTTCAGGACTCGAAAAACTGCTAAAAATAGTAAGTTGTGCTACAATTAAGGAAACTGAAAAAGCTGAGAGAAACAATGGTGGGGGTCCAAGTGGACTTGGTAGCTGGCCACCAATATCCACCTAGATCATTCCTCCCTCCTTAGTAAGCAATGGTCCCCATTGCGTTGAGTTCCTCCATGAGATGAGGAAACTTCTACTGAACTTGGTCTCTGGTGAGCCACTTGCCCTGGTGAAGGAGTTGGCCTGCTTTGACAACTCGATACAGTTGGATATTCTGTTGGAAATTGTGCTTGATTTGTGTGTCCATGATCCGATCAGTTGCATCTTGTTCCATGCAATCTGGATTTAATTATGTGGGTGTGAGCTATTCTGCAATGTCGGATGTGTCTAGTAATGGTGGAAAGTATGGCCGAAGGCGGTCCACATTGAACACTGGTTTCAGGCCAAGGAATGGGGGAATGTTGAGATCAAATGCATTGTCTCCCACAACCTTGGTAATGGTGTAAAGACCATATCGGAGTAGTCTCAGTTTCCGATAGGCTCCGGTAAGGCGTTACTTTTACAAATGCAACCAGACTTTGTCACCCACCTGAAACTTGTGTGGAACTCGATGTTGATCATGTCACTGCTTGTACTTAGCATTTGATTTCTATAGAATGTCATGGACCTGCTGGGGAATATGTTGGATGTGCTCAATGAAGCTGGTTGCCTTATCTGTTTTGGACTAGACATGAGCCGAATCTGTGTGAGTAGTTGCAAATGGCATCGTCACATCAATGGGACATAGTGGCTAGAATCCCAAGCCCACCTGAAAAGGGCTGTGGCCATTCGAGATGTGAAGAGCTCGGTTGTAGCCATGCTGAACATAGGGGAGGATCTCGTCCCATGTGCGTGGATGCTTTGAGTTGTACATGCACAGAATGTGTACAATCATCCTGTTGACAACCTCTGTTTGGCCATCAGTTTCAGGATGGAAGGCTGTGGACTTAGTGAGTTTGGTGTCTAGCATCGACCAGAGACTGGACAAAAATGTACTGAGGAACTGACTGTCCTGATCTGAGATGATAGACTGTGGGATCCCAAAGTGCACCCACACTCGTTCAAAGAAGAGTTTAGCAGTGGCTTCTGCTGTGATATTCTTCTTGCAAGTTGCCATAATGGCCATCTTCGAGAACCTATCGACGACATCAAACATCTCTTATGCAGATCCCAATCTCTACAACAGAACCATTTGTTGGCTTATTGGGGCCTGACCCAAGTTCAGAGGTGATTTAGCCAACAAATCTAGGTACTACTGCCCCTTTCGGCAACGGTCTGCGGAGCACAAACTGAGGTCTCACACGAAGTAGTATGGGAGGGTGCCAGAACTAGGTTTCTGCACCCTAGAGATGCTTGATGAGTTCAAGTGATTTGCAGTTAGACCCTGCGTGCACGTCGCTATGTACATTGTCTTGTACCTCACAGCCAAAACTGCTGCCTTCACGTAGCCCTACTCGAGGGTCGAGCACTGTTGGTACCCAAGTCCTTACTAGTATTCTACTGTTAGTTGATTAACTTAGCTTATTTGTATGCGTTAAGTTACATTTAGCAATATAAATCATTCGTACATGTGCACTCAGTAAACAAACGGTATATTTTCAATTTACATCAACCATGCATTAATCCAACAACAGATACATGAATTGGTAACAAAACCTTTCTTTATTAATATCTTCTTTGGTTACAGACTCAACTCCTCCCGATGCACTCAGCTGCAGGGATCTGCGCGCTCAGTTGTAGACTATTAGGCCTCTGCGCACTCAGCTGCAGAGCCTTTTCCTATCATACGACCCAAGGCACACTTAGTCACTTAGACTTTCCTTTTATTCGTCTCTTCTTACTTCATTACCTCTTACACTTAGGGCCTTGCTCTATTTATACACTCCCATGGTCTGCGGACCATGGGTAGGCCGACATGACATCCAAAACTAGGGTGGACAACCCTATGACTCTAACATACTTCCGTGCCTGAAATTTGCGGGGCTTTACAACATCATTCAGTCAAAACATGGGCTTTGAGCCCCAAAACATGCCTCGGGGGGATTCCATGCCCAACAGGCACTGAAATACCACCTTGATGTCATGCACACTGCTAGGGCTGTAACATCTCCATTCTCATTTGAGCATTGGAGAGAAAGGAATTGGGAAATCGATCAATGCTAGTGTTGAGGGGGAATTGTGACCATGTTCTTATTTCTAACTCCAGTGCGTGGATTTTGGTTATGTATTAAAGATGAATAAGACTTTTCAAGATCATACCTTCTAGAGAAGGAAAAGGACCAAGATCAGTGGTGAAAATTTTCTTGAACATCTGTGTGGATTACTGAACATATATATATATATATGTGTGTGTGTGTGTGTGTGTGTGTGTGTGTGATCATTCACTCTGTGCATTTGGTTAGATCATCTATTCCATATACCTCATTTACATGCTTTGGGCATTTGAAATCCCTATTGTCCTTATAATGGCCTTCTCCACCAATGAGCATAATTATCTCTCCTGGAAGCAGAGCTATTCCCTGTACAGAAAACTGGATTTCAGCTATGTATTTGGAGTGGTAGTGATCTAATTTTATGTCAAATTGATTAAGATTTGAAATATCATAGGAATGGTATAGAAAAGGGTCGAACTTTGTCAAGAGATTCAATAATAATATTTTAAACTATTTAAACAACCTCAAACTCAATATCCCATATACTAATTGTATAAAGAGAAGTGGGTGCTATATCCTGGGGTGGGAAAGTAAATTAAGTGTAACATAGATGATAAAGTGGGAGAGGCTAGAAGTGTAATTATCGCGTCTCTTCTTGCTGTAAGGAGGTCATGTCATGATGTCCAGTTTCCAGAAGTGGGGTTGTATGACTCCATTTTCTTTGAAAATGAATTATTCACATTAAATCCACCCTGACGATGCTTGTTACATAAGTCACCATTGGCACAAGACTGCCAAAGACATCTGTTCAAACCTAATTGTTTATAAGTAATGACAATCCATTTTCTGAAATTTAGGAGTTTAAACAACTAAACATCAATCCAGGAATGTATGAAGAAAATCAATTGTCATTGTTTTTGTATAGGAATATTAATGATTATATAGTATTTAAAAAAAAAACTAGGACAATTTTTCTGGAAGTTTACTCACATCATAATATCCTCCAAGTACATATATCTCCCCTGCAACCGCGACACACATGAGATCCCCTCTGGTAGTTGGCATATTAGGAAGTTGACTCCACTAGTCTCTTACAGGGTCATAGACTTCAGTTATGTCCAAGTACGAGTAATTTGGACCATAGCCTCCCACCATGTAAATCTATTGATAAGATAAAGACAAGTTTTTTTCCAATAATATAAACATTAAGGGTGAATGAAATCATAGCTACACATGCATAATATATCGTTTTCTTGTAAGACCAAGCATCAAATAGTTTTGAGGGGTCAGGGATTGTCACATGGACTATAGATTGGTCAACAGAGAACCAAAGTGATCCAAAGGATTAATCAACCTCCAAATTTTTCTGGTTTATTCCATTATATGTTCTTACTCGTGGAATCATAAAATGAAGTGTCAGGGTGTACTGATGGCAATTCCATGGCAGGAAGCAAAGAACACAACCAACTTTGAGATGCAACTCTCTCACTTTTAAGAGCTCTTTCTCTCCCAAATATAATAAGGCTATTTTATTATAGAAAAATTTCAAGGTCATTAGTAAACATTGGTAACTAAAAATACTAATATGCAATAAATCATTTCCAAAATATATCAAATTCATTTTTGAAAGAATTTCTGTATGGTATTTACACGATTGGAAATGTTAATATACTGTCATGTGGGTGTAATGGTGCATTGGGTCCACTGAATATGGATTTCAGTAAGAGTTGTTCCAAATACTAATATGAAATAAATCATTTCCAAATTATATCAACTTAATTTTTGAAAGAACTTTTGTATGGTATTTACACTACAAGAAATTTTAATACACTGTCATGTGGGTGGAATGGTGCATTGGATCCAATGAATATGGATTTCAGTAAGAGTTGTTCCAAATACTAATATGCAATAAATCATTTCCAAAGTATATCAACTTAATTTTTGAAAGCACTTTTGTATGGTATTTACACTATAGGAAATTTTAATATACTGTCTTGTGGGTGGAATGGTGCATTGGATCCAATGAATATGGATTTCAATAAGATTTGTTCCAAATACTAATATGCAATAAATCATTTCCAAAATATATCAACTTCATTTTTGAAAGAATTTCTGTATGGTATTTACACTACATGAAATGTTAATATACTGTCATGTGGGTGTAATGGTGCATTGGATCCACTGAATATGGATTTCAGTAAGAGTTGTTCCAAATACTACCATGTGAGTGTAGCATTGGATGCTTAGTAAGACTTATTTCAAACCTAGTCTCATGTTTACCTCCAGGTTGGAAAGTTGAATGCTGCATATCTATATTTGATACTATTTGTGTCAATCAGATATGCAATTTCAGTTTGGCAACCTAGAAGAACTTTGAAGAGTAAAAGGTTGCATATCTATATTTGATATTATTGTGTCAATCAAATATTCAATTTTAGTTTGGTAACCTAGAAGAACTTTGAAGAGTAAGAGGTTGCATATCTGTATTTGATACTATTTGTGTCAATCAGATCTGCAATTTCAGTTTGGCAACTTAGAAGAACTTTGAAGAGTAAGGGTTTAGATGATGCACTCGATGCATTTAATATGGATGTTAGCACATACCCATCCATTGCAAGGTTGAGTGTACCTCAAAATTATAAGCTCTGAGTTGCACATTTATAATTGATACCCAACTATTTGTGTCAACTCAAGATTGCATTTTGCAGCTTTGCAGTTTGGCAACCTTTAAGTGACAAGGTTTAGATGATGGGTTGAATGCATTGAATATGGGAATTGCAAACTCTAGGTTGTATATCTATAATTAATACCTTGCAATTTGTATAAAATCATATAGATTCTGCAACTTTTTAGTTTAGCAGCCTTGAAGTGCCAAGGTTCGTCTCTGCACCATCAAGGTGAATTATCAAACTAGGTTTAGATGGGTCTGAGCTTGTGTACAGTTTCTCTAACCAGTGCGTGTTGGAGAAAGGGACTTAAATTCACATTTTAAAATGACCACATCTCTGCTAAATGAAAAAATTATGAAGTAATATGGACTTTACAAAGAAGATACAAATTTCATTGATCCCTAGACATGGAGATTAGCTAGCATACCTTTCCGTTAAAGGAAGTTGCGCATGTATCACTATGATACTTACGTGAATTTTTTCCTTTTGACCATCTATCTTTATGGATATCGTAGATGAATGTAGATTTCACCATAGCTTCATTTGGTTGTCGTCTATCAGATAAAGTCAGTAAAAGTGACAGTAATATTACCTCCACTTTTGAGCTAGAGGATCCTCACAAAACTTCAATGAACTGCAGAATACTACTAGTGGATTTTTGTCACAATTATGTTGTTGTGAAGGGAATTAGTAAGAAAGGTTGACTTATTCAAAACAAGGGAACATGGGATGGATCACTAAGACAATTTATTTATATAGATTTGAGAATGCAGGCATGTTGGAGAAAGCTCACCATATTCAATAGGCATGCCATGTGAGAAGAATTTTCTTTCCATCATCTTTATTTTATTAATTCTCTTAGTGTCAGTCTTTGCAACCTTCCTCCAGTGATCAAACATGCTCTTACAAGTGATTTTAAGGTGTCAAGGTCAAATTTTGTCATTTCAGTGAGTCTTCAAGAAACATTTGGTCACTAGGTATTAGGTCTAGGGTTTGTTTTCACTCCTTTCAAAGTTGTCCAAATGTCGGTCCATGTCACCATTCAACTGAGTGTACCATCATTCAGAGGGTTTTCATCACCATGTCAGGTTCCAATGGGTCATTTTTCACCTTGTTCATGCTTCAGTTGTGCCTATGTAAGGTTCATTTCCCTCTCCTAGGGTTTTGAAGGTATTTTCTCTTGGATGGTCAAATCATCAACAAAACTTGCATCCTGATGCTCATTCCCCTATCCTTAATGTACCTTATTAAACACTTCCCATCACTGATATCTCTCAAATTCCTCATTTTCGCACAAACCCTAGTTTCTTACTACAATTTGACAATTTTCTATGCTAGGGCTGTGTTTTGTCCTTTTGGACCCTTTCCCCTCACTCAATCTTTGAAATTCCACTTTCCCCTACTTCCTAACATCCCTACCTACTTCCCAAAATTTTCTCAAGAATTTAGAAGCCCCTTATCCCCTTTATTTCACTTCATTTCGACAAATCCCCTGTTCCACACATCGGGATAGGTTTTACTCCAATGATGTTTTTGAGCAAGAAAAGATGAATTTGGGAACAATGAGAGCGGTTTTTGTCCACAATAGGGCAAGGAATAAAAATTTCCTTCACTTTTTACACAGGTGTCATGGTTTTAGAGAAATGTCAAAAATACAGTTGCCTCAGGAGAATTGATGCACCTCTGAAGTTACCTTGGAAAAATAAAGATTTCTCATAGCTTGGTTGGCCAAATGACTTTTTTTATAATTCAAATGATAACTAGACACAATTATCTTTCCAATGAGCTATCATGAGCTCAATTTGGGGTTGAGGAAGACCTTCAAAAGTTGATTGCAACAACACTCTGCCTTTAGGCAGCCTCATTTTGCACATTTTGACTAGTATTGGGATATTTGACTTTTGACAGGGCAAATGAACTCCAAATTGAAAAATTCAAGTAGTACTGAAAGTAAACTCAATAATATTTCCAACGAGCTATCCCACGCCCAATTTGGACACTGGGAAGGCCTCCAAAACTGGTTTGCAAAAAGGCATGGTGCACTTGGGTAGTGGCGCGGTATATCAGTGGTTCGCACCTTTAACACAGAAAAAGTGCGGTTAGGTGTGCTGGATACATGACCATTGGGTGCGGGACCGAAGGTAATACTAAGAGAAAGTGTGGAACTAGAAATTTTTTTAGCAAAAGAGGCTTTTCTGCCCGATGCGTCGTGCCACTTGGCATGCGTTTTTGATGGGGACCTCCTTTTGAAGAAAACTTAGCATTTTTGGATTTGTCATGGAAAAATATGCATGCCAAAAAATGGCCAAGAAATTTTGACAGGTTTTGAGCTTCCAAAAAGGTCAAAAACACCTCAAAAATGACCTTTCTGCCCCTTTTTGGACACACAGGAAGTAGTGTTGGGAGAACTCAGTTTTGGAGGGGCAAATGGAGGCCAAATTCAAACATTCCACTTGTTCTGGAAAGTAGACAAGCAGAACTTTCTAACAAGCCCAGTTAGAGAAAATTTGGACACCCCGAAGGTCTCCAAAATCAGCTGCAAAAAGGCACTACGCATAGGGAAATCAACGCGGCGCATTGGAGGAAATTTGCTCATTTGGGCCAAAAAACTCTGTTTTTCGCCTAGTTTCTTCACAATTTGACTTTTCTCTTTCTAAAAGTCAAAATCATGATATAATTTAATGTTACTTGATGGATTTTGATGTAATTATGTTAAATTTTCACTCATAGAGGTAGATTCATCCATGAAAAGGTAGTTTGCAACTGAATGAATCAGTTTCCTAGTTTTTAGAGGCAAGCTGTTCCATTGCCTACTTTTTAGTTCTCAGTTTAGACTTTGTTGGAACAGCTCCTAAACTTATGAGCTCGACCCCTAGAGGCTAGGATTAGTTGTTGGTTGCCTATATCTTGTAATTTTTCAGTCATTAGCATGGTTGGACTCTTGTGAATGCTTTGAGCATTATTGTACATTCATCTCTGCAGTTTGGCAGAGGAATAGACCAGGGTTTGCAGCACTTTATGGGATTCTTGTGGAAACTTGATTTGGTATTGTTTCTCCTTCTGTAAAGCAAGTTTACATGTATTTATGTATGCCATTATCTCTCTTTGCTTCATCTTAACTAAATCAAACAAGGATAAAGGTAGAATACATTGAAAGTGCAGTGCTCTACCTAGGGTTTGTTTAGTTATATATGTTTTCAGCTGTTTGAAGAGGATCCCTGAGTTTTTCATGCTCTCTTCAACTCCTCACCTGTCTAAAAGCTCTCCATCTCACTCAATTTGAAGTACCAAATCACTTTCCTACCTTGCCCCATAGAGATCTCTGCAAAACTGAGCCTCATTCCCCGGACCCAAATCTGCCTTTCACATTTGAGCCAACAAAACATCATCAAATTCAATCAAACACCTCTGTACACATACCTAGCCTAAAGTCAGTCATCACATCAGTTATCTCAAGCTTTCATTGGCCATCTTTTTTGAGATTGACAAGGAGAGAGCCCTCCCTTGACCTAGTAGGGCTAGCTACCAGGTTAAGCATGGTTTGATGTTACCCTAGATCCTACCTTTTTCAGCCTGAGGTAGATTTAGGCCCTAAAAAATTCGATAATCAAAATCTTTATTTTGTTAACTAGACAATCTCTACTGCTAATAATATAAATGGTAGTCAATCCTCTCATTTTGAAAACAGAAAAGTTTGGATATCAGACATACAATTAGCCTTGTTTTCCAAAACATAAATTAATCATGAAGATTTCCACACTTGGGTCTCTCACAATCAAATTCCCACTCTCATCTCCCAGAGGCAAATCCCCTCTGATTATGGGGGAATTGATATTCCCAACAAGTACCACAAGCAATTCAATTTCAAGTAATCAACTGAGTCTTGGTAATATGGTATTAAGGGCTTCTCACATCTTCAATGGCAGAACCATTAGTGCCAGTTTTGCAATAGAAGAAAAGATGGATATTTCTTTCAAGAGGAAAAATGATGACTATGCTCTTTTGGGTGTCTCTTGTCATGCCTCCTGCAATGATATTATGGTTGCATACAGAAGACTGGCACTCAAATACCACTGTTGAACCTCAGAATTACCCTCTCCTTGAGAACTTTTCTCACCTCTTTCCCTTGCTTTTCCATAAGATTACAGATCCCAATCGATGATAAATGATAGATTTTGTCTTAAGGAAGGCATTAAATGATTGAAATGTTATATTTTTATGTTTTTTCTATTTGAATAAATTTTTGCAAATTAGCTATAGAACACAGCCTATTCTACAGCTAACTGTGTATTCCATAGCTACTTCCATGGTCAGACAGGTTCCAGGTGTCAAATGAAGAATCTGGCCACATGGGCATCTCTAGAATAGTCTCCACATGGATTCTATCCTATTCACTCTGCCCATATCGACAAGAAAGAAAGCTCAAGATCGTAGTCAATAGGACTCTACATTTGCTCTTTTATGGTTAATCAATAAATCTAACAGTTCTGTTGCTAGCATTAACTCGGATCAGCCACCTGTGTTAATGGTTATGTTGCAAACATCTTGCTCGAATTTAAGTCACCTGTAGCTGATGAAACGTTTACATAGTTCTGTTGTAATACGTATGAGCCACTTGTAGCTAGTTTTCTTGAAAGACATTTATGATTATTTCCTTTTAAATACTGGTTGTACAGAACTGAAGGGCATTTGGAGAATTTTATGTATTAAGTTCAGACTTCCAGCTCTGTATTTTGGGACTTCATTCTTTTCCATAATATAATTCATGTGCTGACCAATGATCGTTTAAGAGAGCATTTTCAATTAGTTATCAGCTCAACCCAATTAGTTGTAGAGGGCCCCTGCATTGAAGGAGGTTTTCTTTCAATTCGTTTTTTGTTTAGTTTTAATTTCATTATTTGCGTTTAGCAGTATTTCTAACTTAGGTTGATTTATTTTAGTTTTGATCAATAGCATAATGTTAAAACTAAATTGTGCAGTGTTGTTATTCCAACGCATTTCATGAAAGGAAATGATTTTGTTTCTAAACAAAGGTTGAAGTGATGAGAATGCACTGTTTTCTAGCTTACTCACTGTTTTGTATTTATTTTCTAGGACAGATTTGTCAATCCACTACATTAATGAATGTTTTTTTATCACCATTTCAAGTTGATACTCATCCTAAACTAAATGGTTAAACATTAACTTCACACAATGGTTGAAATCAATCAGTTACCTTTTGCATGTTTCATTTAGTTCTCTAGGTCATAAAGTACAGAAAGTTGCTTGTATCCCGTCTCAAGAAGGTTATCTTTCAAACTTGAAGGTTAGAGTAACTATAAGTACTTCAGTTGATTTCATTCTCTGTATTTATTTCAACATGCATTACAACTTCACCCTTAATTTTAAGAATTAGATTCATGACTTAGAATTAATGATGAGATAGGACAGATGCTCTATTTTTCCTTTCTTTAAATTAGATTTTGACTAGTTTCAACTCTTGGTTCACCTTTAGGAAGTTTAGATTCAGTTTCTCATAGTTCAGATTGTACATCATTAGGAATCAAAGAACAGAAACCTCCAAAACAATATAAAAATTCAAAACAACGAAGTAAGAATGGTTAACTAAGAACATATAGTGCACTACACTTCATCAACTTACAAATCTCATTTGATAATTTATGCAAGCAATTTAGGACACTAAATTGACTAAACATTTTGGCACCATTGCTGGGGAAGTGTAAATTAAGTAACCTTATCTCTTACATTAAAAAAAAATGATATGCGCAGAGAAAGAGACTCTAGGGGTAGATTTATAGTTAGGGGCACGAGTTCCATTCCTACAACACCGCCTACTCCACCAAGAATAAGAAGAGATACACCTCCATCTCAAGCTCATACTCCTAGCCATAGAACTCTTGACACGAGTTCCATTCCTACAACACCGCCTACTCCACCAAGAATAAGAAGAGATACACCTCCATCTCAAGCTCATACTCCTAGCCATAGAACTCTTGAAGTTCTAAGGTCAGAAATTCAATCAAGAAGATTTCCTACTTCATCTACTGAGGCAGTCCTAGAGGAAGAAAATCTTGGATCTCCAACTGAAGGAGTAGCCTTTTTCACCTCCATAGGGGAGCATATTTTAGTTGAAGAATTAAGAATACCTAGTGAGGAAGAAGAAGTAGAATCTCTCTCCCACATACCATTAATAGAGGAACTAGAGGAAGAGAAATTAACCTTGCAGGTTGAATCTTATACTGACTCTGAAGAAACTATAATGGCAGAAGAAGGAGAGGATGGACAATTCACACTGTTTGGAGGAGAAAGAGGTAGAGGAAATAATGGAGAAGGTAGAGGAAATAGGGAAATTGATAATTCTTTTGGATTCCCTATAGTTGATGAAGAAACAATTGCCACAATGAAAAATATCTCACCTTCTGTTCTCCCAAATTTCCATGGGTTAAAAAGTGAAGATCCTAAAACATTTTTATTCAAATTTGAAGTCTTGTGTAGAACCTATGATTATTTAGAAGACTCTCAAAAAATTAAGTTGTTTCCTTCAATGTTGAAAGGAGTTGCTTTGAAGTGGTTCATGGGGTTGGTCACTTAGTCCATTAGAACATGGAATGACATGAAGAAAGTGTTTTTGGATAGGTATTTGGATTATTGCATGCCTACCAATCATAAGGATGAAGTGTTCAAAATAATGCAAAGAGAGGATGAAAATTTAGAGGATTCAATTTAGAGATTCAACTATAAATTGAAAAGAGCAAAGATGGATAACTTAGATGAAGATACCTTAAAAAAAAGCCATTAGAGATGAGTGGATAGATATCCTTAACATGACAGGGAAGGGAGATATCTCTCAACTCCCATTAAGTGACATAGGAGAATTATGTGTTCATCTCTCAAGAGGAAAATCCGAAACTGCGAAAGGTCCAAGAGATCCTTCTCTTGTTAGAGTGAATAAATCTGCAACTGGATCAGTGAGTAGGGCAGAAATTATGCTTGATGAATTCAAAACAGATATTCTAGGGAGCCTTAGTGAGCAAATAGACACCCTTAAGTTACAAAACAAGTAGAAAGCCGAGGCTGATGCTTTAGCTATTTTATGTCCCAAATGCAGAAAAAAACACGCTTTAAGAGAATGCCCTTTGGATGAAAAAATCATAGAGACTTGTGTGATTTGTTCAGAAAACCATGAGACTAAGGGTTGTCCTTCAATTCCAGGTCTTAAGGTTGTTTTTCAAGAAGAAATAATTCCAAATTCAACAGAATCTCTTTGCTTTGTGTCTAGAAGACCTTGGCAGGGGTGAAAAAATCAGGGATTTAACAATCAAATGTATCTTTAGCCCCCACCGAATTGGAATTCTTGGCAACAACCTTGGCCTCTACCTCAAACTCAATCTCAATCTCAATCTCAACCTTGGGCGCAAGGAATACAAAATCCTTATGGAAGATTTTCTCAATATTATCAATATCCTCCATCATATCAGAATTATCCCCCCCCCCACAAATTCCACAACAAAATCCGTTAGAAAATTATATATTACAGAGCAATGGAACACATATAATATTGCATAAATATAAACACAAAAAACGCATATAACCAGAGAGACACAGATATACGTGGTTCACCTAGTTTGGGCTACATCCACCCCGAACAGTCAGTTCTTCCTTTCTATTATCCAGCAAAATGAAGACACACAACCTACAACAGATCCACTGTAATATCCTTTGTTTTCTCTCACAGTCTCACCTCTCTGTTTCTCGCTCGGAGAATACACATCTATTACACAGCCTTAATACAATGCCCTCATACAAAGAGAGGGGTTGCCTTCTAGGGCAAAAAACCCTAAACTAAATATAAGTTCTACCGTCAGATCATCTGCCTAATGAACGACCCAGATCGACTAGAAATTACTATACTTTACAAGCCAATTTTACATATGTTTTTAGCTTTGGGGGCACTGTGCCCAAAACCCCCGCCGGGGGATCGCTGGCCCCCGGACCCCCCACCCCCCCCGCCCAACCCCCGCGGGGGGGGGGAGACAAGTCCTCCCCGCACCCCCCCGCGTGGAGGGGTGTACAAACTTCCTGGGGTATACATCCAGTTGAAACAAAGACCTCTGAATAATCATGCTCCACACCCAACAAAATCAACAGCCACAACTTCAAAATCAGAATCCTCAACTTTCACTACCATTCCCACAATAAATTCCACAACAAAACCAGCAATCTCAACTTCAAAAGAAAAATCCTCAACTCTTACTACCATTTCAGCAGAGACCAAATCAGCTACCTGCCCAACCATTACCAAACCCCAACAATAAAAATCCTCAGAATACTTACATGGTGGAAGGACAACAATTTCCAACTTACATGATCACTCCTCTAGATCTTAATGATGTTCAACTAAGATTTGGTAGGATATTAAAAAAGGAAAATCCCTTTGTAGTTATTCAGGAACAAGACCATTCTGAGGAAGATTCTCTACAGCCCAATAAAAGTTTTGAAAGAACATCTCTCCACAACCAAAATATTGAAAATGAAAAACAAAAAGAACCAATGAACTCAACTCCTATCATTGAGTACCAGTATCTACTTCTGCACCTCCTTTTCCTGAAAGATTACAAGTTGACATAGGGGTAGAAAAGCAGATTATGTTGCCTAATTATGATTTTCTAGATGAATTGAAAAATTCCTATATCAAAATCCCTTTGTTACAATCCATTAAAGAGATTCTAATCCTAGCTAAAACAATAAAGGAGTTGAGCATAAAGAAACCAGGAAGAAAAGCAAAAGAAATAAAAATAATTCACCTGGTAGGAAAAATAACAGACATAATGATGGGAAAAATTTCCATACAAAAATATGTAGATCCAGGAAGTCTAATTGTGAAAACAAATATCAATGGAGTTGGAATTCTGAATAGATTGATTTATTTAGGAGCAGCAATAAACATCATGAGCAATCAAACCATGGAACAACTCAAGCTTCCTAATCTTCTTTACAAACCTACATTACTGCAATTAGCAGATAGATCTGTAATCAAACCAGAGGGTGCGTTAGAAGATATTTCAATGTCCTTAGATTCTTGGGAATACCCTGTTGATTTTATGATCTTAATGCCCAAGAACAATCTAGGAGGACATCCACTTATATTAGAAAGACCTTGGCTGGCCACAACTGATGCTTTCATTAGCTATAGATCTAGTGACATGTATATTTATGATGGGGATTCAACTAAGAAATTCACTTTATATCTTCCAACAAGAACAATCACAAAAATAGATGAAAAAGAATGGATTGATGATGAAAATGACATTCAACCTCTCTTTACTATTTCAGACATTAGTGAAGATAGTCAAATCTTGAATACAATGGAAAATTTTGAATCATCTCCAGAATATGAACGTGATCAATTCCAAGAAAAATCCAATATTGAATATTTGTCATCTAGGCAGATGTCTATTTATTCTATCGAAGAATTTGGTAGCTCTACAATTGAAATCTTTCCAGGGATAACATTGAACATAACAATAACTTGGAGAAATTACAACGGGAAAAGCTAATCAAAACATTACAACAACATTCTGCTGCATATGCATGGGAATATACTGACATGAAAGGAATTAGTCCTAATACTTGTATACATCACATCTACATTGAGGAAAATTGTAAACCTATCAGACAACCTCAAAGAAGGATGAATACGAATCTTAGGGAAATTGTGAAAGAAGAGCTGCAAAAACTGCTGAATGTAAACCTCATTTACCCAATTTTAGATAGTGAATGGGTTTCCCCTTTAGTGATTATGCCTAAAAAGAATGGTAAATGGAGGGTATGCATTGATTATCGAGAATTGAATAAAGCTACCCTTAAAGATCATTTTCCTTTGCCCTTTATAGATCAAGTGTTAGATACATTAGCAGGTAAGAAGTATTTCTCATTCTTGGATGGTTTTAGTGGTTATAATCAAATTCAGGTGGCACTTGAAGATCAAGATAAAACCACATTTACTTGTCCATGGGGAGTCTATTCCTACCAATTACTTCATTTTGGATTATGTAATGCACCTACAACATTCCAAAGAGCAGTACTAGGAATATTTTTTGATCTAGTACATGATTGTGTAGAGGTATATATGGATGACTTTACAGTCTATGGGAATACATTTGAAGAAGCTTTAGAAATTTTGGAAAAAGTTCTTAAAAGATGTAAGGAAGCCAACCTTTCACTAAGCCATGAAAAATGTTTTATGATGTTTACAGAAGGGATTGTTTTAGGACATCATATTTCAGGAGATGTAATTAAAGTTGATAAATCTAAAGTTGAAGTCATCTCTAAATTATCAATCCAAATTGTTAAAAGGATGTTAGAAGTTTTCTAGGATTTACAAGATACTATAGAAGATTTATAGAAAATTTCGCTAAAATAGCATCCCCACTCTTCAAATTACTCACCAAGGATTGTGAGTTCAATTGGAATCCCGATTTCCAGTTAGCATTTGAGACTTTAAAAACAAGAATTTCTGAAACACCCATCTTGAGAGGTCCAAATTGGAAACTACCTTTTCACATTTCAATAGATGCTTTAGATACAGCTCTGGGAGCTGTATTAGGACAAAAAGATTTGATTCCCTATGCCATCTACTATACAAGTAAGAATTTGACTCCCACCGAGTTAAATTATACTGTAACTGAAAAGGAATTTTTAGCTGTTGTTCATGCTATCAATAAGTTCAGACATTATATAACATGCTATGAAACCTTTGTTCATATAGACCACTCTACAATTAGATACTTAATGAATAAACCTATTACTAATGGCAGAGTTACAAGATGGCTATTACTCTTGCAAGAATTCAATATTACTGTGCTAGATAGACCTGGAAAACAAAACACAGTTGCTGATTTCTTGTCCAGAATTCAAAATATCAAAGATGACACTCCAGTTGAAGATAAGTTTCCTGATGAATATCTTTTTGCAGTGACTACTCAGACCCCTTGGTTTGCAGATATTTCCAATTACTTAGTCACAGGGAAATTGCCTTCACATTTGTTTCCTAGAGAGAAAAGAAAAATCATTCAAATAAGTGCAAGATACTCATGGATCACTAATGAATTGTATAAAACAGGTCCAGATCTCATGATCAGAAGATGTGTTAGGGAAGATGAAATGCCTGAGATTCTTAAGGCATGTCATGATGAATCGTGTGGTGGACACTTTTCTGACAAGAGGACAACCTATAAAATCCTTTCTTTAGGATATTATTGGCCATCCATCTTCAAAGATGCCAAAGAATATGTTAAGAGGTGTGAAAACTACCAAAGGGTAGGAAAATCTACTTCTTTAAATGAAATTCCACTACAAAATCAGGTACTCATTGAACCTTTTGAAAAATTGGCCTTGGATTTTGTTGGACCAATTAATCCCCCATCTAAGCAAGAGCAGTATATATTGGTGTGCACTGATTATGTCACTAAATGGGTAAAGGCTAAAGCATTACCTTTTGCTAAAGAAAAATCTGTAGTTAATTTTATTTTTGAGGACATCTTCACTCGTTTTGGTGTTCCAAGAGAAATTGTGATAGATCAGGGATCTCAATTTACATCTAAAATGGTGAAGAGTCTCATGGAAGATTACAAGATCAAACATAGGAAATCTACCCCCTATCATCCACAAGCAAATGGTCAAGTTGAATCTACAAATAAGGTGATTGAACAAAATAAATGTTAATCATGATTTCATAGACTCTAATGTTGGATTGAAGACCCACCATGTTCCAAAAATCGATATGAGGAAGTTTGATGGAAAGGATTCCGGAACATGGATACTATAGATGGAGCAATTTTTTGATCTCCATAGTGTGCAAAACACACAAAAGTTACGTATTGCAACTTTATATTTGGAACCAAATCAATTTGTATGGTATCGATAGATTTTCTCTCGTAAACAAATTGTCACTTGGGCAATTTTTACGGAACAAATGATAGCACATTATGAGGATACAAAAAGCAACACCTTTTTTAGCCAATTGATAAATCTCAAACAAAAGGGTTAAATGATGGAGCACATTGAGGAATTCCAAAAATTGAACATAAGGGTAAAAGATATTCCAAAGGAGCATAGGATTGATGTGTTCATAGGGACTTTAAAGGATAATATCCAACATGAGGTTCGCCTTTGGGAACTTGATTGATTGGAGAAGTTAGCAAGAAAAATGGAAAGAAAAATTATGGCAATGAGGAAGCCTACCACTCACAACTATAAAGATGGAAGTGTTGCTGCCCCTAGCCTTCCACAACCTACAAGGTTGACACCCTAACAATTGGAAGAAAAAAGAGCAAAAGGGCTTTGTTACAGTTGTGATAGCAAATGCACTGAAGGTCATAAGTGTGTTGAGAAGAAATTATTCTACATAGATTGTGAAGAGGAGGAAGAAAAGGAACAATAAATGTCAAAATAAGAGGATATACTCCAGGAACAAACCCTAGATAAAGAAGAAATGAATCCGACCATATCTTGTAATGCATTGATTAGAATTACCACTCCTCAAACTATCAAGATAAAAGGACATATCAAGAAGAAAAAGGTAATGGTGTTGATTGATTCGGGAAGTACCCATAATTTTATTCATTGTAAGATAGCAAAGGAATTCAATTGTTTCCTATATCGAGCACTAGAGTGTCAAGTGATGGTTGCAAGTGGAAGAACCATAAATTGCTTTGGAGAGTGCCATAATATCAAGTTATCCATGGGAGAATATGTATTGAATAGCCCAATGCTTTCCATTCCAATGGGTGGTGTTGATGTTGTACTAGGAGTCCAATGGCTAAAATCCTTGGGTACAATAGCTTTTAATTTTCAAGATCTTTTCATGAAATTTTCTGCGGAAGGAAAGGGAGTTGAATTAAGGAGTATTGTAGGGAAGCTGGGAAAGATAATCAGCTCTAACGATATGAAAAAAGCTTCTAAAGAAGGAATAATGAGGTGTAATTGCACAATTATTTTCGGTAGAGGTTCCCACATTGAAATCATCTATTTCTCCACAGCTCCAAAAAGTATTGGACAATCATTCCAAGGTATTTGAGACTCCCAAAGGTCTCCCACCTATTCGTGATCATGATCATGCTATTCATTTTATTCCAGGAAGTGTTCCTCCAAACATCAGGCCATACAAATATCCCTATGCCCAAAAGAGTGAAATTGAACGTATGGTTGCAGAAATGCAAGAGGCTGGTATAATTCAACCTAGTCAAAGTTCTTTCTCTGCTCTAGTAGTATTAGTTCACAAGAAGGATGGATCATAGCGCATGTGTCCAGATTATAGGGAGCTCAACAAGCTCACTATTAAAGATAAATTTCCCATTCCTGTCATTGATGAATTATTGGATGAATTGCATGGATCAATTTACTTCACCAAGTTGGATCTTCGTTCAGGATATCATCAAATCAGAATGAAGACTGAAGACATTCCAAAAACAACATTTAGAACTCATGAGGGTCATTATGAATTTGGTCATGCCTTTTGGCCTTACTAATGCACCTTCTACATTTCAAGGTTTGATGAATTCCATTTTCAAACCCTTCCTTAGAAAATTTGTGTTAGTATTTTTTGATGATATACTAATATACAACAAGTCTTGGAAGGATCATGTCCAACATGTTGACATGGTTCTCAAACTATTGAAGGAGAAATAATTATATGTAAAAATCTCCAAATGTTTCTTTGGAGTACAAGAAGTGGAATATCTGGGTCATATTGTATCTCATGAAGGTGTTAAGGTAGACCCTAGAAAAATTAAAACCATTAAGGAATGGAAAATCCCCACATCCATAAAGCATCTATGAGGATTTCTCGGGTTGACAGGGTATTATCGCAAGTTTGTTAAGAATTATGGGAGAATAACAACACCTCTAACAACATTATTGAAGAAAGATGCATTTTCATGGACTCCAGAAGCAACGAAGGCCTTTGAACATCTTAAAGAGGCAATGTGCCAAGCACTAGTCTTAGCTACACCGAACTTCACAAAAACCTTTATTGTGGAATGTGATGCCTCAGGAAATGGAATCCGTACTGTTTTAATGCAAGAAGAAAGACCCATTTCTTTCGAAAGTCGTCCAATCAAAGGAAAGCTTTTACACAAAACTATTTATGAGAAGGAAATGTTGGCAATACTACATGGACTTAAGAAATGACGACCCTACCTAATGGGAAGACACTTCAAGGTAAAAACAGATCATGATAGTCTTAAATACTTTTTAGAACAAATATTATCTTCAGAAGAGTAGCAAAAATGGGTCACAAAGATGTTGGGTTATGACTTTGAAATCATCTACAAAAAAAGGAAGAAAAATGTTGTGGAAGATGCTCTCTCAAGAAAGGATGAGGATGTGGAAGCATTTCTTTGCGCCATTTCTATTATCCAACCAGATTCGATAAACGAAGCAAGGGATGAATGGAAGAATGACGAGGAAGTGTGGGAACTCATTCAAAAGATACAACAAGATCCCAGTAAATTTGATACATTTATCTAGAAAAATGATTCATTATGGTACAAGGATCGGGTATACTTATGTAATAATTCCCAACTCAAACAAAAGATTCTTAGGGAATTACACACCTCTCCCTTAGGAGGGCACTCATTATTTCTAAAAACCTACCACAAGGTTAAGAAGGATTTTTTTTGGGATGGCCTTAAATCAGATATTCAAAAGTTTGTGGCGGAATGTGTGGTTTGCCAACAAAATAAAGTGGAAACAATTAAGACTCCAGGACTATTACAACCTTTATCCATTCCAAGCCAACATTGGGAGGAGATTTCAATGGATTTTATCATAGGTTTACCCAAGTCCAAAGGAAAAAGTGTTATCATGGTGGTAGTGGACAGACTTACCAAGTATGTACACTTTTGTGCATTATCTCATCCATTTAAAGTGAGTACGGTTTCTACTGCATTTATGGAGACAATTCAAAAGCTACATGGAAACCCAAAGATTATTGTAAGTGACAGAGATCCCATTTTCACTCGAAATTTTTGGACATAATTATTTTCTTGTCTTGGTACTCAGTTAGCTCATAGCTCATCTTATCATCCTCAATCTGATGGGAAAACCGAGATAGTAAACAAATGTTTCGAAGGATATCTTCGTTGCTTTGTATCTGATAAACAGACACAATGGGTCAAATGGTTGCCTCTAGCTAAATGGTGGTATAACACTTCCTTCTATACTGCAACCATTTATGGCACTTTATGGATATCATCCACCATCCATCACATCATATTTAAGAGAAAATTCTAAGGTTCAAGTAGTTGAAGCACACATCGAGCTTCGGCAACAAGTTCTCCAACTCTTAAAGGATAACCTCACCTTGGCACAAAATAGAGTGAAACAACAGGCAGACCAACATCGCAATGAAAGAAGTTTTGATGTAGGTGATTGGGTATTCCTACGGCTACAACCATATAACAAAGGTCCCTCAAGCAAGCTATGAAGGATAACAAATTATCACCAAAGTATTATTGTCCGTACAAGGTGTTGCAAAAGATAGGTACTATGGCATACAAATTGGAGCTTCCTGCAGCTTCTTGAGTGCACCCAGTTTTCCATGTTTCACACTTAAATAAGGTTATAGGTGACAAGCTTCCAGTTCATACAATATTGCCAGAACTTGATGAGGAAGGAAAAACCATATTGGAACCTGAAGCAGTCAAAGAAACAAGAACTCGACAGCTACGAAATAGATCAATTTCAAAGTATCTCATCAAGTAGAAGAACTTACCCGTTGAAGATTCCACATGAGAGGATGCAAATTTTATACAGAAGCATCCAAAACTACTTAAGCGTTGAGGACAACACTTTTTTAAAGGATAGGGGCATGTTATATCCCTATAATATTAGTGATCCCCCCATTACTATTGTTGTTGTATCCCTTATTGTTATTATTGTGCCCCTATTGTCACCATATTGTTATTATTGTGCCCCATAGAATCCCTCTATTGTTATTTTTGTGCCTTTATATTATTATTGTTAGTTTGGCTTGGTTATATTGTGACCTCGTAGACTCCTATATATAGAAAGGAGGTTTTTTCATTTGAATCATCTAAGAATTGTTCATTTGTGTAATGTAAAGGAGGTTGCCCCCTACATTCAAATCGAGGAGAAATGGACGTTCACGTGATTAGGGTTTCAGGAAGGCCGATCTGCATTGCCGTGGCCCCAAAAGATTTCCGCAGCCCTGGATCGGTTAGAAGCCAGATTGCTGGATCCGCTGAGTATGTGGCCTCCCTCTGGTCCTGGGCAGGATCCGCTGACTCAAGCAAACAGGCTTCGATGCGATGGCCCTCTTTCTGGGTACAGGGTTTTTCTCACGGGGCGGCAATTGATCGCTCAGAGATCTCTCCAAAACAATCTTTTCTTACACAGCCTTGGTTTGATACGCCCTATTTCGTGAACGTTTTGCACAGGAATGGCGTTTTGGGCAGCGATTATGGTGGGGGCGGAAAATCGCCAGAAATCGACCTGATCTACACAGGATCCGTCAGCCTGGTATCTGTCAGGCTCATCCCACAGCAGATGGTCCAGGCATGCAAAGACGGGGGCCGGTATGGGGCTGATCTGCCTCCGCACATACCTGCATGGGCCAAACTCTGTAGATCTAGAGGTTATTTGCATCTTTTCAGCAAGGGGTTTGCAGCATGCGATGTGCAAATAAGAGATCGACACGACAGGGGCCCAGATCTGGAAGTTTGCTCACCGGATCGGGCCAAATTTTGCAGATCCGGGGAGGCTCTGTCACACAAGGCAACCTCTAGGCAAAAGACAGATGGAAGCCAGCCAGATCCAGAACTCAAACCAGTAACATGGGACCCGAATAAGGCAGACACAACAGATCTGAAGCAAATCTTTATCAGAACAACAGAAGGAAGACACGTTTGTGTGCAGATCTGGGAATGGATGACTGTATTGGATTTAAAAAAAGAGATCCAGGACAAACTGGGTACTCCAGCTGCATTACAAAACCTTTTATTTTCAGGGCTCTGCATGCAGGATCAACATACACTCCAGCATTACAGGGTTGCAAAGGACTCAACTGTTATCCTCAATCACCAATTGTGAGGTGGATCTAAGGGATCTACATCAAAATCTACAGGATCCTACAGAGATGCAGCAAAAGGGAAAGAATCTCCAAAGGGGAAAGAACATGCAACCGTTAATATACCTCCAGGGCAGTATATCGTGGATGAAGTACCAGAGAGCCCTTCCATTATGTTGGATATCCCAGAGGTAAAATGCATATTCTCAGATCTACAAAAAAATGCCGTTATTTGTAGATTTAACGGCTTCTGGCCTAGATCAGATGCTTTGTATCAATGGATTCACACGACATGGACAACAAACTGCCGGATCCACCTATGCTCGAAGGGTTTTTTCATAGTAGTCTTCCGCGCTTAAGAAGAAAGGGAAAAAGCTCTCACTGAAGGACCATGGTTCTGGGGCAGTGCGGGATTATTTGTTACACCTTGGTTCCCGGAGTTTGATCCAAATACCATGGTGGTATCAAGGATGCCGATATGGGTAAGGTTACATAACCTTCCGATGCATTTTTGGCACTTTACGTCCTTATCAGCTATAGGGAATACCCTTGGAAGAATGTTAAAGATTGATACAGAGAGACATTTAAAAGGAATCTTTACCTTTGCTAGAATATGTGTCGAGGTAGATCTCAGTCAAGGGTTACCGGAAAGCATCATCCTGAACTTCAACAATACTCAATGGAAACAACCTTTGGACTATGAGAATACAGCATTCAGATGTAGGGGATGTCAACAAACAGGTCATCTGTTCCATGCATGTAAAAGCCTCAACAAGAGCAAGCCACAACAAAGGAAGCACAAAGGATGGCAGAACATAGATAATGTCATAAAGAAGAGAACCGCGGAAAAGAAAGCCCCCACAGTCTCAGAAGACGAAGAAACAGAAGCAGAGGAGGATGATACCACCATAGAGGAGGTTGAAATAGAGAACCAGAAGGAAAATACAGCAGTCAACAAGGATCTACAGCCACACTCAATTCAGGCAGAGACCCAGCAAAATCAGGCAGAGATGACAAGCATGGATCAAAGCATGGGAGGCACCAAACGGCAGCATCACTCAGATACTTCAGACTCAGATAAAGAAACAGGGCATCAGAATGTAACAACACAGTTAGTCATTGCTTCGACCGAGTCCACTGTGGGAGAGTGGCGCAAGGTTGAAAAGAAAAAGGGGCGAAAAACCTGAAGCGTGAGTTTCACTCACTGCGGGAAGTCAGGCTTTTTTCCCCTTTTTTTTCTCTTTTCTCTTCTCCTTCTTATTCTTTGTGCACGTTAGTTTCCTAACGCTGCGAGCCCATGTGGCAACATACTGAATGCTTCATTGCATCTGCTAGTGTAACTTTTCATTAATTCATTAATAAAAGGTTACCGTTTTTTTCCTTGGAAAAAAAAAAGGAGGTTGCCCCCTCGAAGAGGCTTATTTCTAAGGCGTTGATCTATTTTTTCTATATTTTGGTGAGTTGGTTTCATAACAGTTCTGCACCTCATACCCAAGTTTGACACTGCCAGGGCTGCAACATCCCCATCCTCATTTGGGCATTGGAGGGGAAGGAATTAGGAAAAAGATCAATGCTGGTGTTGAGGGGGAATTGTGACCATGTTCTTATTTCTAACTCTAGTGCGTGGATTTTGGTTATGTATTAGAGACGAATAAGACCTTTCAAGATCGTACCTTCTAGAGAAGGCAATGGACCAAGATCTATGGTGAAAATTTTCAGGCTACTTGAATGTACTTTGGTACTCTGCTTCCTATTTATGTATGGTGTGATGCTTAGACCCATGCCCTCTTGTTTAATATATGTTATTATGTATATATTTCTTTATGATGGGACAAATGTGTAATTGGTTTTGGTGGGATACTTGTCTGGTGGATTCTTACTGCTATCACAGTAGTCAAGATGGTCACTTCTAACTTTCTTATACTCAAATCACATGAACATCATTGGATAATGGAGATCATCACAATGCAGCTAGCTACAAGAATGCTTGGGACGCTGAAGAAGCCATCAGATTTTTCGTGCCTCTTGCCATCTACCCCCCTCCCTCAACAATGGCTTACAACATCTATGGTATTTTATACAAACTTTTGTGCAAGATTAAGAGATCCATGCCTAACAATCAACTCGACTTATCAAGACTTTAGTCTTTATATAAAATAAACATAGATAGATAGATACATTGATTTTGATTAGAATTGTAACTTGTTTCCAATATTGATTTTTATACAATATCTATCATATGTTTATTGTAGATATTATCTAGCACCATTCAGTTGTTTCCAAGGAAAGTACCTTCAGCATTCTCATTTGTGTCCTCATAGGGTGATCACAAGCCCATTTTCTAGGTCTTTATATTGTTCTTTGTCGTGGTAATACATGTTGATTGAATGATCTTGGACATTGTAAATATATAATTTTGAAACATTATATTGATGTGTAGAGATTGCATCGATTTTACAAGACACTTCAAGCTACTAGTTCCTTTTCTATTGCCTTACGAGATTTTCTTTGCAACATATGGTGCAAATGCTAGTTTAAAAATTTAAAAATAACAATGTGAAATAACACTGCATTAGAGTGATGATGAAGAATGTGGAAGGCAATTTGATACGTGGGGTCATTCTATTGGTCAATACCATAAGAAAAAGTATATACATGTAGAAAAAATAAAGTAAAATAAATTGTTTAATTCAAAATTAAGCTAGTCTAGGTCTTGCTTTAGTTGTGGTCAATTTTAATTTAATTAAAAGATTCAATAAATTAAAACGGTCTGTTTTTTTTCCTTAATTAAATATTAAATGTATTAAACTTTAAGAAAAACTATACAAATATAATTATTTAAAGTTTTTAATATCATGTTTAAATTTATATCTTAATATCAAATTAAATTTTAAGGAAATCCCTAAATAGAAATAAAGATATAATTATCGTAAATATTTAATATCACAAAAGTATTTAAACTTATATGTTAATGTACTTAAATTTTAAAAAAAGTAATAAGTAAAAATAAAGTTATAATTAAGACGTTCTATTTCAAAAAGAACTTCTCTCTTGTCAAGGTGTTATTACTTTCCCTCTTTGGATTATATGTTAGACAGTTGGAGGATGTTTAGCTATTTCATTATCTCAAACGAAAGATAATGGCCTCAAAATGTAAGCATATGGTTTATTAAAACTTTCCTTTTCATTTTTGTTATTTTTTGGAGGAATGGATTCTTTAGATTCTTGATACAATTTTCTTTCAGATAGTCAAGCTTTTATAGACATTTTGCTCGTAGTATTAATATATTGTTAGATGTCTTCATTAAACAGTAAACCTGTGGGAGGCACAAGCAAAGTTTTTCTCTTCTCTAATGCAAATTTGTTTCTTGAAATTCAAACCTTCTATCATTTTGTTAGTGTAGTTTTAATGTATTGTATTCCAAAAATAGGCATGCAACAAAGTAAAATTCCTGCTGTTGGTGTGACTTTGATTCCACTGCCATTTCTTTAGTAATACTGTCAAGTAGAAACCCAAACTTTAAATGGACTATAATCTACCGAGTAAACAAAAACGCCCTGCCTCTACTGATGTTTTTTTATATTTTATTTATTTCTTTTTATATTTTCAGGAGTTCCAATTATTTCACGATTGTTTCTTCGAGTGAAGAAATAATTATTGCGACGGGATTCAACACTTAACCAACAACATAGTTGAACTTTTAAATGGTTTACAACAAAATTTCAGCATGGTTGTGCTTTAATGGTTTACAATAACTTTTTTTAAAGAATAATTTAAAATTGTTTTAGTGTCAATCAGGTGTCAAATAGGTATTACAAAATGTTTTGTTCATCTTGATTCAATATTTTTATTATTAGTTTCAAATCCAATTTGTTGAACAAAATCTCCTCCTATAAGTGCATTGCGTTTCAGAGGACGATGGTTGTAGATATTTAGGTTTCAGATTTAAACCAAGCAATTATTGTATAAGAGATTGGAACTGAAAATTGTATAAGAGATTGGAACTGAAATTGGATTATTGATTAGCATACATCAGCCTTAAATACGAATCTAATATGAGCAGAGAGGGATCTATTTCTTCAAGTGCATTTTTTTTAAAGAATAAGTATTATTTAAATGTTTGGTATATTTTTTTTTAAGATTTTTATTTTGGTAGATATGAGTAAACATTATATATATATATAGTGGACATGAGTAAAATTTCAACTTTGATATGAGCAAACCTTATTTAAATATTTTGTATAATTATTTATTTATTTTTATAGTTTTATTTTTTAGTGGATATGAACAAAATTCCAACTTTGATGATGGAAGGACAGTCACATACTGAACTGTAGAATGAAGTGAGTTGTAAAGAATGAAATGAGTTATAGAATGAAAGCCTTTCGGCTTAACAAATTTGAGAATAGACTAACTCAATGGACTCACAAATGGCTTAGAATCTGGGCTCAACCAATTTGAGAATAAGCTAAGTGAATGGACTCACAAATGGCTTAGAATCTGGGCTCAACCAATTTGAGAATAAGCTAAGTGAATGGACTCACAAATGGCTTATAATGGGTCCTTATCATTCCATCATGGGTGGATCTCTCGATAAATTTGTTATGGGTGGACCTCTGGATAAATTAGTTAGGGGATACTTCTATATTATCACTGAAGCATGATAGATTCACAATTCCATCTAAATCTTGGAAATCCAAGAAAAATATCTCTCGTAATATGCAACATTTTTGAAATTGGATGGAGGAGAATGGCTTCTTCATTTTGTTGTAATATTTGGTAAATTAGCCTATGCATATTACACTGTTTTTGTGTTCACATGGATAGATACATGATCATGTTTTAGATATTAATTTTTATCTAACATCAAATGCCTTGTTATTAGATCTTTATGACATATGTGCTCGTTTTTTTAGTTCAATGAAAATTATCAACATATTTTATTTTTTCTTTTGAAAAAAAATGCATTACATTTCAGAGTGATAAGATTCAGAAGATTCTCATTTCTAGTTTTGTGATTTCTGATGCGGTATTATTGTCAAGTTTGAACAAATTATTGTTCAGTATCTATTGTTTTGATTAAAAAAAATTAGAATTTTTTTCACATTATTTAAAAAATATGTTAAAAATTAATTTCTCCTTTAATTATCAGATTCCAAAATATTCTCAAAATTCAATATAGTTATATCCATAGATACTTTCGGGAACCCAATATCAATTTTCTAGTACGTTTGTCTTGAGTTGCCTATAGCTCAGATTGAGTTGCCTGGACTTCGGATAACGCAACTACTTAGAGAAGGAACATGTGGAGCCTCGTTCTAGAAGAAGAGTCGAGTTACCAATGACGCATGGTCAGCGTGGTAAGGAGAGTTCCTCACATGACTCGTGGAAGGAAAGAGAACTCGCTGAAGGAACTCTTCTTTTAGAGTAAAGTAGCCATATTCATGGGAACATTACCATGACTGTGTTGTGTATTTTTACAAATTTTTCTTCAAATTTCGAATTTAAAAGGAGGTTTGTATTTTTATAGATTTGAATTTTTTTGTGGTGTTTGATAAATTTTCATTTTAGATGAGTTTAAAAAGATTTAATTTATTTATTTACTTTTTATTTTATTTTATATAATGAATTTAATTTAATGGAATGGTTTACTTAATATAGAAGATTTTATTTTTTTTTATTAATAATTAATTGATTAATTATTATTATTTAATATTAATTATCTATAATTAATTTACAGTTATTTCATCATTATTTAATAATTATTTCTTATTCTATTACAATATCTTAAGATGCATGACAAGTTTATTTCAACATTCTCTCACTTGTAATATATATTGTAAGAGTATAAAGGAGAATAAGTCAACAACAAGCTAATTTCTATATGTCATAAGGTCCATAGACCCATAACACAACTTAAATTTATTTACATCTAATGATTTCATCAATGCATCTACAACATTTAAAGAAATCTTAACTTTTTCTAATATTGCTTTTCTTTCTTTATAAAATTATATCAATATTAACACAATTCATAGTCATCATGACATTGACATACAAAAAAATATTTATTACATCACAAAGAGACTATGAAAGAAAAAATAAAGTAATATGACACACAAACTATATTGCTAAAACAATCTCCTTTTTGACATTAATAGTGTAATGCTAATATTCTAATATTCAAACCTTATTATTAATAATTATTTATTTTTAAATTTTTTTCTTATTTGAGAATAGCTTCCCTGGCGTTTCCATTTGAGAGTAACTTCCCTCCTTCCCACCTGTCATCGCTCTACCCTAACCATTTGATCATCCCAAGTGTAGGCATATGGTTTATTAAAATTTTCCTTTTCCTTTTTGTTATTTGTTGGATGAATGGAAAGTTTAGGTTCTTGAAGCTGTTTTATTTTTGAAACTCAGACCTTTATAGGAATTTTGCTCGTAGTTTAATGCATTGTTGGTTGTATTCATTGAACAATAAACCTGCAAGAGGCACAAGCAAAGTTTTTCTCCTCTGTTGTAAATTTGTTTCTTGAAATTCTTGATCATATGTTAGATGATTGGAGGATGTTTAACCATTTGATCATCCCAAGTGTAGGCATATGGTTTATTAAATTTTTCGTTTTCGTTTTCGTTATTTGTTGGATGAATGGAAAGTTGAGGTTTTTGAAGCTGTTTTCTTTCAGAAAGTCAGACCTTTATAGGAATTTTGCTCGTAGTTTAATGCATTGTTGGTTGTATTCATTGAACAATATACCTGCCAGAGGCACAAGAAAAGTTTTTCTCTTCTCTGCTTTAAATTTGTTTCTTGAAATTCAAATATGCTATCTTTTTGTTGCTGAAATTGACATACTTATACTTTTTTTTAAAAACAAGGAAAAATGTGTAGTCAATATTGTTGAATGTAGCATATTATGGTCCATATTGGATGAGTGAAGAGTTGATTTTGTTGAAGCGTAAATTGATGGGCCGGAAGTGATTGGATCTGCATGTAATTTTAGAGGTTGGGTAGGCATGACACCTGCAAGCAAAGTAGACATGAGGCAACCCTTGATGTGGAAACATAGATCTTCAATGTTAGCACATTTATTGGGATTATTATGGTTAACAAAGGTCTCATGGATTGATATGGTTTCACTTTTGGTTAGTCACTATTTAATTTTATCAAATTGAAGCATTTCAAATTTTCAGAATTTATTGATATTTATTCTATGGTTAGATGACTGTTTGATTTTTTACTTGTTTTTTGTACAAAGAATTAATCTCGAAACCTTTTATTCTATGTTAAATTTTGATACATATACATTTTTGTGCGAGAGAGAGGGAGTATGAGTGATTTGCATTTATTTCTATTCTAGGTCACAACATTGCTCATAATTTGGGGGAATGTGAAGAATATGTGTTAGATGGGTGAATTCTCTTCTTTCTATGCAACTACTACATTGATAGGCTTAAATTTTGGAATGACCCTACTGATGAAAAATATTCTTCGTTGTATGGGTTATATCTAGCCTTTCCATTTACCTTTCTTTGAGCTAGCAAAATTTGTGATCTGTGCCAATTTATCCATTGTTGGCATGAATGTCAGTCTCATGTGGAATTCTATTGGTTTTTACCTGGTGAGATTGATACACTTGTTTTCTCTGTTTTGCAAACAAGTATCCAACTGCTTTGTAGGATTTAAATCAATACTACTTTCTCTAATAATTATTCTGATGTTAATATAATACACAACAACTAAATAAATAAACAAAATCTTGCAAACATGTTATCAAAGATTTATTCTTAATTTTTTATTTTTACGCCATAATGCATTCCAATTTGAGAAGAAATTCCCTCCTACCCACCTATCATCACTCTGCCCTTTTGGATTATATGTTAGATGATTGGAGGATTTTCAATCATTTGATTATCCCAAGTGAAGGTAGTTGGAAAGAAAGGTGAAGGTAGTTGGAAGGAACGATCTCAAGATGTAGGCAAATGGTTTAATAAAATTTTCCTTTTCCTTTTCGTTCTTTGTTGGATGAAAGGAAAGTTGAGGTTCTTGAAGTAGTTTTTTGTCCGAAAGTCAGACCTTTAAAGGAAATTTGCTCATAGTTCTAATGTATTGTTTGTTGTCTTCATTGAAAAATAAACCTGCTGGTGGCACAAGCAAAGTTTTTCTTTTCTGCAAATTTGTTTCTTGAAATTCAAATATGATAATTTTTTGTTGCTGAAAATGACATACTTATGCTATTTTTTAAAAAGAAGGAAAAATGTGCAATCCATTTTGTTGAATGTAGCATATTGTGGTCGATGGAGAGTCGAGGTTCTTGATAAGCTTCATAAATGGCTAATTATATGGGCTCATTTTTACCTCCTAGCCTAGTCAAATCAACCATTCTTTAAGCTTATTGTATGATTTTTTGATTATGTTTATGCTTATAGAGTGAGTTGAGTTAGTAATAAATTATGCCATGTGGTATAACATGTATTTAATGCAGATTATTGATGGATTTCGAGGTCAAAGTCAAGGATCTAGTGGTCAAACTACAACAATAACTCGAAGTAGATAGAGGAGAGGACTTATAGGAGGGAATCCCCCTCATTTATTGCTCCTCACTTCAAATTCCCCTTCATTCAGCTCGGAGTACAAGCAGCCGAATCATGCACTAGAAGGCAGCTGAGCAAGTGGAAGATGATTGATAGTTATCTCGAGTTTTGGGAGCCAAGCCTCCCTGATTTTAAGGAAGTTGTTGGTAGATTTAGATGTATAAGTAGAGAGGCTTAGGGCCTCACTAGGGTCGAATTTTTTCTTGGGTAAACTCTGCTCAAATTTCGAGCTTACTATTTTGTGACAGTTTTAAGTAATCTTGCTATATTTTGATAATGAAGATGGAATCCTTTTTGAGCTAGCACTGAGTTACCTTAGAGGGCTAAAGCTCTTGGGTTACAACCCAATCCAAGCAGGAAAGCTTCTCTTTACTTGTATTTGTATGCTTTACTTTAGTTTGTAGATTAGTTTGCTGTTAGATGTATTTCTCTTATGGTTAAGAATAGGTTGCTTTTGATGATTTAGCAACTTACTTCCAGTTATGTTTTTTGTAGCAGGTTAAGCAGTGATCAGGGAAGATTCAAAAGGCTAGAAAAAGTGCCTTGGCCTCTCTTCCTCCCTCTGGGACCATGATTTGAGGCAAAGACTCTATTGCTACCCCAAAAACACAAATTTTCCTCATTCCTAGGACTTCTAGTGTTTACAACTCTAGTAGATTGATAGTCCAGTTCTGCTTTGCTTTAGATCTTCTTTATCATGTTCACTCCCTAATTTGCAATAGTCCGTTTTAGTGTTTTCTTTCCTTATAGTGTTTACCAGCATTTCCTTCTACACATTATAGTTTAGGCCATTTTAATGCAAAACTTTATTTTTCCTAGGATGCACTCATTTCATTGGTTCCTTGATTTTCTTGGTTGACTGTCAGTTTCTGTGCAGCATATCTCTTTCAGTAGTAGGCAAGCTTACCAGCAATCACACCCTCCATATGATCCATGCCCTATAGGTCTCCCAAACCTCACCTCAATTCTGCCATAGTTTCCTTTAGTTTTTCATAGAACTTCTTCCTCTCTCCTTGAGCAAACCTAGTCATCTTTCTCTCTCCTAGTGACTCATGGTAGACCTTAGGCGCCCTAACACCTCATTCCAACCTTCATCTACCTTTTCCACCCACTCTTACACCCTCAAAACAACGAAAATTTCTCTCGGCCTCCCCCTGTAGGCCTCTTGTAGTTTCCCTGCTTTCCTCCTGTAGTTTTCCTGTGTCCTCCTATAGTTTTTCTTGTAGGCTTTCTTTTGAAGGCCGAGTGTGGGAAAAGCCTCTAGAAGGCCACCTAAGACCTCCTAGGACCCATCCACACCATCCTACATCCTCCCAAACTCCAAAACTGCTCCCTAATACCACCTGTTTGCTGCCACACTCACACACAATAAATTAGATGCATGTTAAATTCACATAAAAACACATAAAAATCCAAAAATATGTTTTTTGCTTATTTACTCCCAAAAATAGCATGGTTAGATGTTTTTTACTTCTTTAAGTAGGTAATGGTATTTCTTTTATGGTTTTCATAGTGTTTTGGCAAAAGTAGAATTAGCTTGTTAATTAGGGTTGACTAGGTTTTGCTTCACATGAGTCTTTCTCCTTTCTACAGTTAAAATAGCATCTGTAGAGTAATCTTTCTTTCCTTTCATCACACATAGAGCTTCTTCTGAAATCTATAGAAGTTGACTTGAACTCCTAGTGATCTCATGTCGGCTGACCAAGTGACAAC
This sequence comes from Pinus tabuliformis, assembly GCA_031772625.1. Classification (NCBI taxonomy): domain Eukaryota; kingdom Viridiplantae; phylum Streptophyta; class Pinopsida; order Pinales; family Pinaceae; genus Pinus; species Pinus tabuliformis. The sequence continues at coordinate 1,008,160,171 of CM062807.1, forward strand.
CTGCAGTGAGAACTAGTACTTGTGCATATAGCACTGACGCTTCCAAGTTTGTTACGAACTACCAAGTTGATAAAAGTAAATTTGGTAGCCCAAGAGTCGTAGCATTCTTGCTGCAATACTGGAGCTCATAACTTTTTGGCGTTGTTTCCGAGGAAGCGACTTCTTTCTTCTATTTCTTATTGCAACATTCTACTAATAGTTTATTTCGGCAAAAGTAGACTAGTCATTTCTTTTCTTTCAGTTCTGCATTTCCTTGCTTTCCTTCCAATTCTGCAAATTTCCATTCAGAAAGTTCATTTCAGCTAGTTGCAATTTGTTTTGTTCAATCACAGTTTCTGTTTCTGCAGGTACTTTCAGTGTGGGAAAAACGAAAAAAAGAAATCAACCAAAAATATTTCCTTTCATGCCTCGTAGGAGTAGAGATAACTTAGGAAAATTTTTGCCCAATACCTCCACTGCTTCACACAGCCAACCTTCTCTCTTCTTTGGTGGCTGCAATCAAGGAGAAACCTTAGGTGAACAACTAGACATATTTGAAGAACCTATAGGGGAAGAAGAAAAAGAAAACATTCCTCCGAAGCCAATGGCTGAAACCAGAAATGCTAGGGGAAATGGAGAGAGAATAGAGGGTACCTTCCCCATTTGGGAGACCAATGGGTACACCAAAATGAAGAATATAAGTCCTTCAGCCCTACCTCATTTCCATGGTCTAACTACAGAAGATCCTGACACCTTCTTGTTCGAGTTTGTTATCATCTGTTGAACTTATGACTATGCAGAAGACAAGAAAAAGTTGAAATTGTTCCCTTCTACTCTCAAGGACGCAGCACTGCGCTGGTTCATGGGATTACCTAGCAATAGCATCACAACTTGGGCTCAGATGCAGCAAGCCTTTAACAACAAGTATAGAGACTATTGTAGGTCAAAAAATACTAAAGAATAAATCTTCCGAATGAACATAGGAAGTGATGAGTCCCTGGAAAACTATGAAGAGAGGTTCCAGCTCAGTTATAAAAGGGCCAGGTGTACACTTGACCCTGAGTCTCTGAAGTTGGTCCTGCTCAGGGGAATTCGGGAAGACCTTTTAGACACCCTCCATCTACTGGTCGGGGAGATATCTACCAACTATCCTATGAAGACATAAAGACTGTTTTTAGAAACCATTCTAGAGCAGCTAGAAAGAAAGGTAGGGGGAGTCAACCCATAGCCAGTGCCTCTTCCTCCAATTCATCCATTAAAGGTGAAATTGGAAACATGCTAGAAGACTTCAAGAGTGAGATGTTGCAGACTCTTGCCATGCAAATGGATACCTTACATATCAAAAGAAAACAAGAGGAAGCAGAGAGGGCTTTGGCCATTTTGTGCTCTAGATGCACCAAGGGGCATCCTAGGAATGAATGCCCATTGAACTCTATAGAGGTTTGTTCAGTCTGTGAAGAAGATGATTCTACAAATAAGTGCCCTTCCTTGCTTGGACTTAAAGCTATATACCAAGGGGCCGAAGGAGTCACTGAATAGATTTATTACATAAACCAAAGGATGTCACATGGACCTAGACCATACCAGCAGGGGATGCAAGGGACATCTCAGGCATACTAAAACCCCAACCAAGTCACCTCCATACCTTCTTGGGGCCCCCCTGCTCATCCTTCCTCGTCCACACCTCCTCCTTGGTCCTTCACATCTCAATATCATGCCCAACCAGTGACCCATTCATTTCAATCCTATGCTTAGCCGCAACCTTAGTGGAATGCATCTCATCAGGGTTGGAGGCCCCAATACAACTCTCCTCCTGCTCTTCTGTCTCCACCACCTGCCCAACCACAACCGTTACCTTCTGCTCCACCAAGGTAACCCCAAATGCCTGCCCAGCCAAATCCGAACTTGAACAACAGACAAGCTCAACAAGTGTATAGTGGGGAACCATCATGCCCAACTTATGATGTGGAGATTCAAGAAATTAATTTGCGATCTGGGAAAGTTCTCCCAGATAGCCAGCCTCCCCCTGGGGAGGTTGAAGAAGATAAAGAGGAAAGCGAACCTAAAGCAAATCCACCCTTTCCTGAGAGATTATCCATGACAATCCATCCTACCCCAGAAGAGACTGAACTCCTGGGAGAATTGAAACATTTATGTGTGAAGATACCACTTCTCCAAGCTATAAAAGATGTGCCTAGCTACAATAGGTTGATCAAAGAGAAGTGCTTTAAGCATCCAGGAAGGCGCAAGAGAGATGTCCTAACCATCAGTGTCACTGGAAAATTGTCCGACCTGATGTTGGGGCAGATAATCTGTCCAAAATAGCTCGACTTTGGAAGCCCAGTAGTTGATGTCCACATCAATGGCACAATGGTCCCACATACCTTGATTGGTCTGGGAGCTTCCATTAATGTGATGACAAAGGACACAATGCTCAAACTTAATCTCCAAGGCTCCTTGAGGAAGACCACGACAGTGTTGCAGCTAGCAGACCACTCCACAGTGACCCCTGAGGGGATTGTGGACTATGTGAGGGTCTCCATTGATTCTTGGGACTACCCTGCTGATTTCTTAGTTCTCCAACCAAAGGCAAAGCTCACTGGGTATCCTCTCATTCTGGGAAGGCCCTGGTTGGCTACAGTTGATGCTTACATCAGCTGCTGAGCTGGGAACATGATCATAAATAATTGGCACATGTCCAAGAAGTTAATCCTATATCCTCCTGCCCAACCTTTGCTAGAACATGATCTACCTCTCTGGTTGGAGGAGGATGATGAGGATGAAGTTTATTTTGCACCACTTTGTACATTAGAAATTGCCATGGGGGGAAACCGCAAGATGAGGATGATATGATTGAAAATTTGATTCAGAATCCACCTCCCAGTGTATCACCATTAGAAGACATAGTAAGAGAAACCCAAAACAACCCCTCAACTGATCTCTGTGTGGCCAACCCTACTTCTCTCTGTGTTAAAAATATAGAGTTCGGCCCAGAAAGAACATTGAAAATCAATCCATCCCTATCTACTTCCCAGGAGAAGGAGCTATGCAGCATACTGAGAAAACATCTAGATGCCTTCGCCTGGAGTTATAAGGAGATGAAGGGAGTGCACCCTTTAGTATGTACTCATCATATATACATCAAGGAAGATTGCAAGCCAGTCAGGCAGCCTCAAAGGAGGATGAACCCAACACTTAAAGATATTGTTAAGGAAGAACTGTAGAAATTGCTTGATGCAGGATTCATCTATCCCATCTCCGTGTTGAAAAATGTCTAACAAGAAATGTTAAATTTAGAATGTGCTAAAAATAGGACTCCTAAAAATAGCATGTCTAAAAATAGCAGTTTGGCTAGTGAGGTCATTGGCCACCTTGGGTGAGAGGTGAAATTGCTAAAAATAGAAAGTTCTAAAAATAGCATTTATGGGTCTCTTGCTATTTATAGCAATCCCTGGTCTATCAATAGGAAGTAAAAACGAATTCGGTCTTAACAACAGTTTAAAATATTAATTAATTAATCTCCATGAGTTAATTAGTTAAGGAAAAACAAACTTGAAGTCTATGTGAGGACATGCAACAGTTTATCTATTAATTGGTGAATTTATCCATCAGTTAAAGAGATAAGGATGAGTTGTAATTAGTTGGCTCAGTTAACTGAGTCAAGTCCAGTTAGATTAATTTAAAAAGTTGTTAAATTAATGAGATTCAGTTTGTTAATGCTTGCATGCATGTAACAATTGGTATTTTCAGATAACTGAATATCATAGATTAAATAACTCATGCATGTCAGTTCAAACAAAGACCCACTTGAGATCAGAGAAGGGATAGTGTACTATCAGTTGGATCACCCAAGAGAAACTGTGCAAGGAAATAGGAGGCTTGGAGGGCAGAGGTGAAGGCTTAGCAGAAGTCTTGATTACCTGTGAGAATCCAAGAGGATTGTAGTGAGAGCTGGCTAGTTGTGAGAGCTAAGGCTTTGTGTAATCCTGATGTATTTCCACCTTCATCTGTGAGGATTGTACTGAGAGCTGGCTAGCTGTGTGAGAGCTAAGGCTTTGTATAAATCCTATGTATGATAATAAAGAGAGTGGGGTTTTATGCTGGTGCTTTCCCCAGTGATATATTCTATGTTATGTGTGATTGATTCCTTCTTATCAGTTATATGTGTTCTTATTGATGTTGCTTATGGTTGATTAAGCTTCCACTAAATTGTTTGTAGAAGTAGATCAAGTGTTTTGCTTTAGTACATTGCATTACCAGGTTGATCTACAGGTGGGAAATTTCTACATGGTATTAGAGCTAGTTGATCTGTAGAAAAAGTTCTAAATGGTATCAGAGCTAGCTGATTTGTAGAAAAATTCTACATGGTATCAAAGTAGTTGATTTGTAGAAAAATTCTACACTCTCATAGTGAATGGGTCTCTCCTTTGGTGCTAGTGCCAAAGAAAAATGGTAAGTGGAGAATCTGTGTCAACTATCGGGAATTGAACAAAGCCACTAAAAAGAACCATTTTCCTTTACCTTTCATAGATCAAGTGTTAGACGGTCTGGCATGGAAAAAGCTTTTCTCCTTCCTAGAGAGGTTTAGCAGGTACAATCAGATTCAAATCAGCCCTGAAGACCAAGATAAGACCACTTTCACTTGTCCTTGGGGTACCTTTGCATACCGATCCTTCCTTTTGGTTTGTGAAACGCTCCAGCCAATTTCCAAAGAGCGGTATTGAGTATATTTTCTGAACTGGTTCATGATGCAGTAGAAATATACATGGATGATTTTACTCCTTATGGTTCTGACTTTCAGGAAGCTTTATCTAACCTAGGAAAAGTTCTAGATAAGTGTATTGAGATGAACCTATCCCTCAATCTGGAAAAATGTGAACTTTTGATGACTAAAGGGACCGTGATAGGTCATGCAATATCTCAACAAGGACTGCAGGTGGACCCCAACAAAATTGCCATCATCCAAAGGGTCCCACCTCCTCAAAAGGTGAGAGATGTCAGAAGTTTCCTAGGCTTAGCTGGATATTACAGGAGATTCATTAAAGACTTCAGCAAGTTAGCCTCTCCTTTGTTTGGCCTCCTAGGCAAAGATGTTGAGTTCATATGGTCGGAAAATTGTCAAGAAGCCCTAGATACCTTGAAGAGCAAGCTAGTGACTGCCCCAATTCTCAGAGGCCCAAACTAGGCCCTACCCTTTCACATTCACATAGATGCCTCGAACAAAGCAATAGGAGCAGCCTTAGGAAAAATTGATGAAAAGTTACCTTATGCCATATAATTTATAAGCAAAAACTTGTCAAAGGCAGAGTTAAACTATACAGTGACCGAGAAGGAACTCCTAGCTGTCGTGCATTCCTTAAACAAATTCAGACATTATATCACAGGCTATCAAACCTTTGTGCACAATGATCATGCTGCAATTAGATATTTAATGAACAAACCATATGTAAATGCTCACATTATTAGATGGTTTCTTTTACTGCAGCAATTTGACCTGACCATTATTAATAAGCCTGGTAAAGAGAATGTTGTTGCTAACCTTTTGTTTAGAGTAAATTTGCCTGCAAGTGAAGAAGGAATGGTGGATGACCAAATGCTAGATGAACACCTATTTGTTATATCGATACTCTCTCCATGGTTTGTTGATATAGCAAACTACTTGGTTTCAGCATAGTTCCCACCACACCTATCCTCAAAAGAGAAGAGAAAGATAGTAAGGAAAAGCGCCCCTTTCACTTGGATTGGAGGCAATCTCTTCAAACTTGGCCCAGATTAGATCTTGAGAAGATGTGTCAGGGAGGAGGAAGTCTTTGACATCCTCCTGACCTATCATGACGGGCCTTGTGGAGGTCATTTTGCAGCAAAAAGAACTGCCTTCAAGATATTGCAAGCAGGCTACTACTGGCCCACTCTTCATCAGGATGTGAGGAGATACACGAGCCAGTGTGATCGGTGTCAGAGGATGGGGAAACCCACTCCAAAGGATGAAATTCCCATGCAAACTCAAGTGACCTTTGAGCCATTTGATAAGTGGGGCATGGACTTCGTGGGGCCTATCAACCCCACTTCAAAGAAGAAGCAGTACATCATTGTGTGCATCGAATACCTAATAAAGTGGGTGGAGACAAAAGCAATCAAAGCAGTGACAGAGGAAAAAGTGGTTGAGTTTTTGAGGGAAACATATTCTACAAGTTCAGGTATCCGAGAGAGTTGGTCATAGACTAATGCAGTCAGTTCACTTCCAACCTGATTGAAGACCTGCTCACACATCATAAGATCAAGCACATGACTTCCACCCCTTACCATCCACAAGCCAATGGGAAAGTGGAGGTCACTAACAGAGCATTGGAAGGGATCCTAACCAAGGTAGTGAGCAGCAGCAGAAAAGACTGGGTGGACAGATTAGTTGAGGCCACTTGGGCCTACAACACAACATGGAATACCACCACCAGGTTCACACCCTATGAACTGGTCTATGGGAAGAAGGCTTTGCTGTCAATAGAGTTTGAATTCAATACCCTAAGGATGGTAGCTCAGCTAGACCTAGACCTCAACCATGCACAGAATGAGAGATTACTTCATATCAATGGATTAGATGAATACAGATTTCAAGCCCTTCTCCATACAGAGGTAGTTCAGCTTCAAAGAAAGATATGGCATGACAAAAATATCAGGGAGAAGCAATTCCAAGAGGGAGATTGGGCACTACTCTATGATTCAATATACAAGGATTTCAAAGGCAAGCTGAGGACAAGATGGCTAGGACCCTACACTGTGGAGAAATGCAATGACAATGGTTCAGTTCTGATCAGAACTATTGATGATGAAGCCATCCCCATGCTTGTTAATGGACATCAGTTGAAAGTCTACAAGAAACCCCTCTCCAAGTGAGAGTTTATTGAAGATTTGAATAAAACAATGATGGTAGTGGAGCATGTCTTAGCTTCCACTTCACCCACCACTGAAGAAAAAATAGAAAAAATAAGGACTCAAGTGAAAACATCCATGAGGCGCTTGAGTCCCATCATTGGGGTGAAAACCTCTTTTGAGGCGTCCCAGTGATGTCACAAAAAAAACGAAAAAAAAAGGGAAAAGAATACGATCCCTAGGTGAAAAACTCCCTTGGAGGCACTCAGGGTAGGCAATTAAGGTGAAAACCTCTCTGAGGCACCCAAGTTGTTTTCAAAAAAAAAAAGAGAAAAAAATGAATTTTTATTGCATTGCAGGTTTGCAGGAGGACCAAAAGGAGCAAAAGAAGGTGCCAAGGGGACCTTCACATTCATACCAACATCCATCTCATCTTCTCCACACCTTCCTTCATCATTTTTGGCATCTCTTTCACCCCACTGTACCTCTTCTTCCAAAACTATGTTTTCTATAGGCGGCTCTATTTTTTCTACAGGAGACTCCTATAGGAATTACAGAAAACCAAAAGTCTCTACAAGAGGCAGTTTGAGGGACAAGAAAAGCTTCATGAGGAACCTATAATCCCTCTTACCATATTCAAACCTCCTTGCCATCATTTCCAAGCCCGCATCACACTCCAAGCATCATTATTATTTTTTTCCCTTTCCAACAAAAAAACACAGAAAAACAGTTTTTCAGTTTTGAAAAAAAACAAAAATAAAAGGAGGAGAAGACACCATTAACTTTACCTGAAGCTTACCTACTATCCCTCCATCATTCATCTCCACCTTTGGCATCATTCTTGAGCTCCAAGCATTGGGAATAACTGAAGTTTCAAGGGGATAAGCAACTATAACAGCTCTTGTAGGATTTCCTGTAGCAGCTGATTCCATAGAAGTCCAGCACCAGCAGCAAGGGACAACACATCTGAAGGTTGAAAAGGCACATGCAACTTAGCTCCAGCAAAAGAAGAACCTGCAAAAACACACAACAACACATTAGCAAGCAGGGACAAGGAAAATGAAGGCATGCAACAGAGAAAGCCACAACACCTCACAGTTGATGGCAGCGAATACACTCGGATCACAGGTAAGTAGCTAAGTCACTCCTCTATCTGCATTTGTGTAATTATAAATCATATGAAGGCAATGAGATGGATGAAATCGAAAGAGGGAAATCTGGTCAATTAACTTGGCCACCTTCATTTAGTTGACTCCACTTAACCGAGATGCCACCCACACATGCGCACAGTCAACTCAAGAAAAAGGTGTGAAGGATAGGTAGTGGGAAGAAGAGTTAACTCTAATGCAGTGATGTAGGGATGATTATGAAGGTAGGTCATGATGACAAAGTAGGTGGGGACCAACAGTCCTAATCTGGGCAATGTACACCTTGCTAGCTCAACACTCATAACCGAAAAAAGCCATAAAAGGTAATGAGCACTCCTCCCCACTCATTCTCACCACCTTTTCTTCAATTTCTCCTCGTAACTCAGCCACACCACAGTCTTCTTATGCCCCCATAGCCTCATATCCACCATCCTCCATTGATTCCCTCCCTATTTTTGCTCTCGGCATTTTCTACAGGAGCACCTACAAGAAATCTACAGGAGGGACAACGGGCTTCTACAGGAGGGGCAGTGAGTCATTTTGAAAGGATAAAACATGATTTTTGGCATGAATTTCCATCTGAAGGGGTAGGGTTCATGAATGCCCTCTGTTGAATATCAAAATATGAAAGAATTGGTCTCAAATTGAAGATGAAATGAATCTTTAAGAGGGTAGGAATACATAGAAAATTTTTTGTTTAAAAAAAAAAACACAGTCCCCTTTGTTTTTCTATTCCGCTCAAAATTATTTGTCTCCACCTCCATATTTGGGTTTTCAAAGAAGTACAGGCAGTATGACAGGGGGGTTTATGAGAAAAGAGCCCACTAACTCCACTAAACTCCATGCACATCCTCAAGTGGTGGAAATATTTACAAGGGCAAACTGGAAGAATTTCTTTGATAAGTTTAGAGGGTTTGATGATGAAATTTCCCATGAATTTGCTCTCTCTTTGGTCCCTCACACAAGAAATCATGCTAATGTAACCATTAGAACCCTCTCCATTGAAATAACCCCTGAATTCATCAGTAGGGTTACTACCCTTCCTCTTGGGCTGCCAAGAGGAAATTTTTCCAAGAAATGAAACCCCTGTTGAAGACAAAAATGGAATTAGGAGGGCTAGTATACCATATCCCTAGGATGAGGTTACCTACAAAGTGATCAAATACATTTCTTGTGAGGGGAAGCACAACATTGTTTATGTATATCATTTCAGAATCCTCCAAGATTTGAGATATGGCACGAATACCCCAGCACATCAAAATCTCAATATTCCTTACTTTCTCCTTCAGTCCCTCATTGACTCCATCACCACGGTACAAGCAGGAAATTCACAGCAGCTAGCTCACCATGTCCTAATCAAGATCCTTGTAGAAGAAGCCCTCCATACCCTTACAATCCCTATAGCATGGGAAGTTTTCAGAAATATGACAGCTGAGGATGACATCAAGGCATTAACCTATGATGTCAGTCCTGCTGTCAGTGAGGAGGGAGAACGGCAAGGAGGAGAAGATGAAGCAAGTGGTGACATAGCAGAGCAAGAGAGGAAGGAGGAAAGAGAAGAAATAGAGGAGGGGAGAGTTGAAGAGACGGAAAAGGAGACAGAGAGGGAAGAGCAAAGAGAAGAGTCCACTGAAACTTGGGAAAGAGAAGTAGCAGCTACCCTCACTGCCCTCAGCACACCAATCAAGCAGAAGCAGAAGAGGAAAATAAAAACCTCCATGTATTTCAAGGGAAGGAAGAGTACCAAAATTAAAATAAGCAAACCTTAACCCTCATCAAAGACTCCCATTAACATTGAAGATTCACCATCTGCCAAGGTGAAACAATCTCCTTCCAAGACACCCATAACCTATGAAAGGGGGACTCCAAGATCTTCTACATGGAAGGGAAAGGCAATTCTATAGGACCCCAAACCAGACATACAGGAGGCTGAAATAGTCCTACAGGAAACACTTTCCAAACTACAGGAGATGCAAAAACTTGAGGAAAAGATAGGAGGATAACCAAAAGTGAAAGAGGAAGCACAAGAGCTACAAGAACCTAACCCTTTCCTATTATAGACTACTTGAGGGAGGCGAGATAATCCCACAGAAATTTGCAATTCCACTGTTTTTCGAATTAGAAAAAGAGAGAGTGAGAACGCATAGGTGGACGCAGATAGCCAAGTCCAAAGGAGTTGAGGATATTGGCCACATGGAAAGAAAACTTAGGGAAATGGGCGGGGAATTGAGTGCTCTTAGAGACAGAGAAGCCATTACAAGAAGCCACCTTGAAAATGAGAATGAAATACTAAGGGGCAACTACAGGAGAAAGAGACTCATTTGGCATACGTGGCCAACTTTTCCATAGAAGCATTACAATGCAGAACACCAACCAAATCTTATGGCCTCTATCTGAAGGATCAATGGCTTCAATTCCAAATAAAAACTTTGGCACAAAGAGGCACAATGCCTTTCCAAGACTTCAAGTAGTTCATGGATTTGTGTGACCAAAGCACCTATGAGGACAAAGAAAATATGGCAGAGTTCTATCTACACAACATGGCCCTCACAAACCTGAATGTGTGGGACCCCAATGCCAAGCTAGGGGACCTGCAATTAATGGCCATGGCGTCATGGATGAACCATGAAGAATTGATGGCAACATAAATGAAAATATTGTTGATAAAAGAGTAAAATGAACCATTGATGATAAGAGTTGAGCCATCAGATCCTATGGCACTCATCAACACACACAACCTACTTGCCAATGACCCTCAGATTGCCCCTAAATATCTAGCCAATCAGGAACAAGCCATTGCAGACTTTGAAGATATGTTTAGGCTACTTGGGGAGGAATGTGTGCATGCATGCATGAGAAGATAGAAAAACCTACCCCAAAGCTTGCAGATCAGGGAATACCATTCCCCAATGAGGCTGAAGTAGACATTGAAGAGAGTGCCAATCTACAAGCACTCCATGCAAAGGCTGAAGGTCAACTGGATTGGCCTCAAACTGAGTCCTCCACTCATATTAGGCATGCTGGAAGGCAAAAGAGAAGAAGAGGAGGAGAAGCAGTGGAAGGACATAGACAAAAAGGGAGGATTTTATGGAGAACATGAGCAGACCACATCAGAAGCCTAGAATGCTAGGGAGGCCACCAAGGCCATAAAAGACAAAGATATTGACTAAGTTTCTCAGAGGATGAGCAACACCTTCAGTAGGGGGTGATAATGAGCCTCATAAATGGGTAATTATATGGGCTCATTTTACCTCCTAACCTAGTCAAATCAACCATTCTCTTAGCTTATTGTATGATTTTTTGATTATGTTTATGCTTATAGAGTGAGTTGAGTTAGTTATTATGCCATGTGGTCTAACATGTATTTAATGCAGATTATTGATGGATTTCGAGGTCAAAGTCAAGGATCTAGTGGTCAAATTGCAAAAATAACTCGAAGTAGACAGAGGAGAGGACTTATAAGAGGGAATCTCCCTCATTTATTTCTCCTCACTTCGAATTCCCCTTCATTCAGCTTGGAGTACATGCAGCCGAATCATGCACTAGAAGGCAATCGAGCAAGTGGAAGATGATTAATAGTTATCTCGAGTTTTGGGAGCCAAGCCTCCCTGATTTTAAGGAAGTTGTTAGTAGTTTCAGATGTATAAGTAGAGAGGCGTAGGGCCTCACTAGGGTCGACTTTTTGCTTGTGTAAATTCTGCTCAAATTTCGAGCTTACTATTTTGTGACAATTTTATGTAATCTTTCTATTTTTTGATAATGAAGATGGAATCCTTTTTGAGCTAGCACTAAGTTTCCTCAGAGGGCTGAAGCTCTTGGGTTAGGGCCCAATCCAATTAGCCAAGCTTCTCTTTACTTATATTTTTATGCTTTACTTCAGTTTGTAGGTTAGTTTGTTGTTAGATGTATTTCTCTTATGGTTAAGAATAGGTTGCTTTTGATGATTTAGTAGCTTGCTTCCATTTATGCTTTATGTAGCAGGTTAAGCAGTGATCAGAGAAGATTCAAAAGGCTAGCAACAATGCCTTGGCATCTCTTCCTCCCTCTGGGTCCATGATTTGAGGCAAAGACTCTCTTATTGCCCCAAAAACACAGATTTTCCTCATTCCTAGGACTTCTAGTGTTTGCAGCTCTCTAGTAGATTGATAGTCCAGTTCTGCTTTGCTTTAGATCTTCTTTATCATGTTCACTCCCTGATTTGCAATAGTCCTTTTTCATGCTTTCCTTCCTTACAACATTTACCAGCATTTCCTTCTACACATCATAGTTTAGGCCATTTTAATGCAAAACTCTGTTTTTCCTAGGATGCACTCATTTCATTGGTTGCTTGATTTTCTTGGTTGACTGTCAGTTTCTATGCAGTAGATCTCTTCCAGCAGTAAGCCATCTTACCAGCAATCACACCCACCATCTGATCCATGCCCTATAGGTCTCCCAAACCTCACCTCAATTCTGCCCTAGTTTCCTTTAGTTTTTCATAGAACTTCTTCCTCTCTCCTTGAGCAAACCCAATCATTTTTCCCTCTCCCGGTGACTCATGGTAGACCTTAGGCATCCTAACACCTCATTCCAACCTTCATCCACCTTTTCCACCCACTCTTACACCTTCAAAATAGCAAAAATTTCTCTCGGCCTCCTCCTGTAGGCCTCATGTAGTTTCCCTGTTTTCCTCCTGTAGTTTTCCTGTGTCCTCCTATAGTTTTTCTTGTAGGATTTATTTTGAAGGCCGAGTGTGGGAAAATCCTCTAGAAGGCCACCTAAGACCTCCTAGGACCCATCCACACCATCCTACATCCTCCCAAGCTCCAAAACCACCCCCTAACACCACCTGTTCGCTGCCACACACACACAATAAATTAGATGCATGTTAAATTCACATAAAAACACATAAAAATACGAAAATATGTTTTTTTCTTATTTACTTCCAGAAATAGCATGGTTAGATGTTGTTTACTTCCTTAAGTATGTAATGGCATTTATTTCATGGTTTTCATAGTGTTTTTGGCAAAAGTAGAATTAGCTTGTTAATTAGGGTTGACTAGATTTTGCTTCACATTCCAGTCTTTCTCTTTTTTGCAGTTAGAATAGCATCTATAGAGTAATATTTCTTTCCTTTCATCACACATAGAGCTTCTTCTGAAATCTATAGAAGTTAGCTTGAGCTCCTAGTGATCTCGCGCCGGTTGACCAAGTGACAACATGTAGTGAGAACTAGTACTTGTGCATATAGCATCGATGCTTCCAAGTTTGTTACGAACTACCGGGTTGATAAAAGTAAAGTTGGTAGCCCAGGAGTTACAGTATTCTTGCTGCAATACTGGAGCTCATCAGTTCTTAAAATGTAAATTTATTGGCAGTAAGTGATTGGATCTGCATGTAATTTTAAAGGTTGAGTAGGCATGGCACCTGCAAACAAGGCAAACATGAAGGCGACCCTTGATGTGGCAACATATATGTTCAATGTCGGCACATTTGTTGGGATTATTATGGCTAACAAAGGTCTCATCGCTTGATATGGTTTCACTTTTTGTCAGTCTCTCATCTTGTAAATCTCCTACTATTTAATTTTATCAGATTGAAGCATTTCTAATTTCATAGATTATTGATATTTATTCAATGGTTAGATGACTCTGTTTGATTTTTTACTTGTTTTCTGTACAAAGAATTAAGCTTGAAACCTTCATTTTATGTTAAATTCTAATACATATACATTTCTGTGTGAGAGAGAGGGAGTTTGAGTGATTTTCATTTATTTCTATTCTAGGTCACAACACTACTCATAATTTGGGGGAATGGGAAGAATATGTGTTAGATGGGTGAATTCTCTGATCTATGAAGTGGGGTTCTTGTTTTCTTTCTATGCAGCTACTACATTGACAGACTTACATTTTGGAATGACCATACTAATGAGAATTATTCTTCATTGTATGGGTTATATCTAGCCTTCCCATTTACCTTTCTTTGAGCTTGTAAAATTTGTGATTTGTGCCAATTTCTCCATTTTTGGCATGAATGTCAGTCTCATGTGGAATTCTATTGGTTTTTACCTGGTGAGATTGATACACTTGTTTTCTTTATTTTGCAAACAAGTATCCCACTCCTTTGTAGGATTTAAATCAATACTACTTTCCCTAATAATTATTGTGATGTTAATATAATACACAACAACCAAATAAATAAACAAAATATTGCAAACATGTTATCAATGATTTATTCTTAGTTTTTTTTATTTTTTATTTTACGTTATAAGGCATTCCCATTTGAGAAGAAATTCCCTCCTGCCCACCTGTCATCGCTCTACCCTTTTTTATTATATGTTAGATGATTGGAGGATGTTCAACCATTTGATCATCCCAGGTAAAAGTAGTTGGAAAGAAAGGTGACGGTCGTTGGAAGGAATGATCTAAAGATGTAGGAAAATGGTTTATTAAAATTTTCCTTTTCCTTTTCATTGTTTGTTGGATGAATGGAAAGTTGAGGTTCTTGAAGCAATTTTCTTTCAGAAAGTTAGACCTTTATAGGAAATTTTCTCGTAGTTTTAATGTATTGTTGGTTGTATTCATTGAAAAATAAACCTGCCGGAGGCACAAGCAAAATTTTCTTCTTCTTTGCTGCAAATTTGTTTCTTGAAATTCAAATCTGCTATCTTTTTGTTGCTGAAAATGACTTACTTATACTATTTTTTAAAAATAAGGCAAAATGTGCAATTGATTTTGTTGAATGTAGCATATTGTGGTCCATATTAGATGAATGGAGAGTCAAGGTTCTTGAAGCGTAAATTGATGGGTTGGAAGTGATTGGATCTGTATGTAATTTTAGAGGTTGGGTAGGCATGGCACCTGCAAGCAAGGCATACAGGAAGGTGACCCTTGATGTGGCAACATATATGTTCAATGTCAACACATTTGTTGGGATTATTATGGTTAATAAAGGTCTTATGGGTTGATATGGTTTCACTTTTTGTCAGTCTCTCGTCCTGTCAATCTCCTACTATTTAATTTTATCAGATTGAAGAATTTCTAATTTAAGAGATTATTGATATTTATTCTATGGTTAGATGACTCCGTTTGTTTTTTTACTTGTTTTCTGTACAAAGAATTAAGCTCAAAACCTTTTATTTTATGTTAAATTCTAATGCAAATAAATTTTTGTGTGAGAGAGAGGGAGTTTGAGTGATTTGCATTTATTTCTATTCTAGGTCACATCACTACTCATACTTTGGGGGAATGTGAAGAATATGTGTTAGATGGGTGAATTATTTGATCTTGGAAGTGGAGTTCTTGTTTATTTCTATTAAACTACTACATTGACATGCTTACATTTTGGAATGACCATACTGATGACAATTATTCTTTGTTGTATGGGTTATATCCAGCCTTCCCATTTACCTTTCTTTGAGCTTGCAAAATTTGTGATCTGTGCCAATTTCTCCATTGTTGGCATGAGTGTCAGTCTCATGTGGAATTTTGTTGGTTTTCACCTGGTGAGATTGATACACTTGTTTTCTTTGTTTTGCAAACAAGTATCTCACTCCTTTGTAGGATTTAAATCAATATACTCACTTTCTCACATTTTCTATTCATTTGTGTGTAAATACACAAGTTAGTTGTTAGTTACTGAGAATTGTTGGATTTTTTAAATATGGAACCTAATACATACTAAAAATATCACATCCAATAAAAGTGCTAAAAGTATGGAAAATTGTAGGAATAAAGATGCATTGATGAAATCACTAAATGTCAATAAATTTAATTTGTGTTATGGGTCTATGGGCCTTATCACATATAGCGATTAGCTTGTTGTTTGATTTACTCTCCCTTATATTCTTGCAAGATATATTACAAGTAAGAGAATGTTGGGATAAAATTGTCACACATCTTAGGATGTTGTAGAAGAATAAGAAATAATTGTTGAACATGGCAGGAAATAATTATTGAGTAATGATGGAATAAATGAAAATTAGTTGTAGATAATTAATGTTAAACAATAATAGTTGATCAATTAATTATTAGTGGAAGAAATAAAGTATTTAATTTTAATAATAATTTAAATAATTACATCCATATTCAGTAAACCATTTAATTTAATTAGATTACCACTCAACTTTATGTTGAAAGAGTTATACAGCTGACATATCACTCGTACGAGAATGATAACCTCACCACAATAATACATAAAAATTTAATGAAGAATATGTGTTAGATGGGTGAATTCTGTGATCTCAGAAGTGGAGTTCTTGTTTTCTTTCTATGCAACTACTGCATTGACATGATTACATTTTGGAATGATCATACTGATGACAAGTATTCTTCGATGAGGCTAGTGGTGATGACCATGGCAAACAATATTATCAATTATGCCACTTGACCACTTAGGAACTTGACAAATGAAACTTGGTTACTAGACTGACCAAGACAAGATCTAAACACTTTTTTCTTTGAGATGGAAATGATACTTAGATTCCTCTTCTTGCATGGATGTATTAGTAAAGGGATAAAGCATATTGAAAACCCTGTTTTGTATATAATTGGCCTATGAGTATGGATGAGGACCCTGTAATTTTGTACACAATAGATATGGCATTTTAATTTTCTTGTTTAGTTGTTTCTGAGTCACAAGTGTCATCTTCTGGATTTTGCAACATTATTCGATGCTTTTCACCTTAGATCTCCTCTCTTCTCTTTATTATTTTCCTTTTCTCTTTAATCTTGGGAATTTTCCTCTTTGTGTCCTCTTCTTATCTTGGTTAGGCAATTAGATTGTAATGTAGTCAGAGTTTCATGGTATTCGTCATATTAAGGAATACTTATGCATTTTCTGTATTGCCATGTATTTCTATTTTGTGCCTTGTATTGAAATATGGTGTTGTTTTGTTCTGACTTGAGTTGTTAAGACTGCCACTGGTTTTTATTTGAAAATATATTAATTCATTAGGGGTTATGCCAAAAGAAGCAATATTATAGTACAATACAAACACATGGTTAGGCTTAGCGGAAGTGTGTAGTTGGTATGCTAAAGCAATAGAAATATCCATGATGGATTCTTTTCAAGTTTTTTTTTACGTGGTATTGGTAATTGAATAAATATGAAAAGCTAGTAAAGAAAATATCCCCAGTAAATGGTTTTACAAGGATTTTATGTTTGAAAAATGTAAGAATTCCACCTGTGACTATGTGTATAATTGGCTTTCACATACTCCTGTTCTAAATGATCATACATGCTCATGTTAAATTTGGACAACTATGCCAAATAGTTGTTGGCCTTATCACAGGTAACCAAGCCTATTCATTAAAGGAAGATTACACAGAACTAACATGAGCAATATTATGTGCCTGAGCAATCAATCAACATTCTCTGTCACAAGAACGAGTTTCAAATTTGATTAACTAAGTAAAGTGTAATAACATCACATAAAATGGAATAAGCTTTTTCATTTTTTCCTTTTAATTAAAATGAAATAGAAAACTAATAGTTCTCTAGTTGGTTTTACACTATGGCAAGAGGCAATAGAAAGGAAGTTGAAAATAAGCCTAGTTTAACTAAACTCAAAAAGATATAGATTTGGAATATTTATCAGTCTCATTTCTTTTATAACTAGGATGAGGGACACACAACTTCATATTTTTATTTTTTTAGTTTCACTTATGCATAAATAAGAAGTAATTGGTGCACTCAGAACAACCTATCAACTAGGCATAATGTTGTCTCATGGGATTGACTCAGAGGCTCTAGAAGATATACTAACTGAGAGACAAAGATACTAATTGTTAGGATACATAACTCATATTATCACTGGTGACTACCTTTTTTATACTAATATCACACAAAATTGGATCAAGTAAGCATGGTTTCATTTTTTTAAGAACGACTTAGATGTTCCTCCAAAAGAAACCATACTATTATTTCCACCTACATGGGCAATGGGGGTATTTCATGTTTTACACTAAATCACCCAAATATTCTTTGGGCTCAATCCTCAACAAAATTTCTTGTAACTTCCTGTTAGGTTTAACATAAGTTTTCTTCAGTTCTTCCATGTCCATCTTGATGGTTGTTTGCTATTGAATATGGTGAAGCATTACACTGTCTAGATTTGTCCCCAACCCAGGATGAGATGATTGCTTTATCTCATATTGTTAGAATTTGGGGCTTGAAGTTGAAATTGGCACAGAAAACATGGGTTTGTTAACAAATCAAGAATGAAATCATATTTTATGCATGGTATTGATTTTTACCTATTGGCTTTTCACCCACGTCAGATGTGATATTTTGCTGTATTATTTGTAGATGGATATGTGGTCTCATTCAGATCGAGGTCTTGTCTAAAGATCTGTCCATATCCATGAAGTATTTGAATCAGTTCATCAATCTTGTCTCCATGAATCTAGAAATTGTGCTCTCTTAATATTTCCTATAAATAGATCTCAGATGGTCCACCCATCTGTAAATTATGCTTTGTAATTGCAAACTAGAAAATTGTTTATTTTCCATTGGTTGTTTGCGGATCTACAAGGACAAGGAAGAGGGAATCGTCTGGTTCTAGGTCACTTGAATTGTCTCTTTCTTCTTTTCCCAATGACCCCAATTTGAGAGACAAATTTCTAAATCATAGGACACTGTTGCTCAACATATGTTTTAGTCAATTCTTGTATTCTTCCATAGTATTGTAAACCTCCAGAGTTGGAATTTTGAGTAACTAAACACTTACTTTTGAGTCTAGGGCTATGCCAATAGTATTTATGTTCTAGGGAATAATGGGGTAGGGAAGAATAGGTGTTTCTCTTCTTTCCACATGTGGAAGGCATGTGACAACATTGGGATGATCATTATCAGGGTCATTGGAGTTCTCCAATTTTACAGATACCACTATTTTTTTTAGGTTGACCAGACATGATGAATGAATATTGAACAAGAAATGAGAGGAGGGCCAAGTATGTGCAAATCCTCATAGCTTTTGCACTTCTCGGCCTAAAAGTGGACTTAATTTAGAAGAGAAAACAAACTACTATGCTAGAACCTCCAAAGTGAATGCTTAGGAAAACCTCACAACACACTGATGGGTTAATCTTTCTAGTTAAACAGGGGAGGTTTAACAACAACCCAATTCTCACATGGCAAGTGTTGTTATGAATGGGTTAGCCCCGATGGTATAATCTCCTCTCCAGAACAATAATAACTAGGGGGTGAAGAAGAAACAAAGTGCTTGAGACCAATTCCCAATATGAAGACATTTCCTGTGTTTTAAATCAACAATTGAAGTAAAATTTTGAAATAAACAAAGGCCATTAACCACACCCCTAATTTTTGCAGAGTATAAGCACTTGGAGACTCAGGGGAATGTAAAATGAAGATATTTTTGATGAAATGTAATTTCTTATTAGTATTGAATCTAATGTGTATAGTCTAGAGAGTTATAAGTAGAGTGACAATAAACTCATTTTGCATGTAATGCTTACAAATCAAGTTTGCTAATATTAATGAGAACTATCTTTTTGGCTCTATTTCCAAATTCATTAATGACATTCCAAAAATTTTCTCCCCTTTTTGCATGCAAACACACATTTATCTATATAAATTGGTTGTGTCATACCCATATTGTATCCAGACTATTCTAGAAAATTGTCATATTTGTACTAGATATCACATGTCTCCATACCTATATGTCCATGTCACACATGTCCACAGTACAAGGATTTTATCTTTGCAAAAATGCAAGTAAGATTTAATTGTAGCATGGTCCTTGCCTTTTGTTGATATTTTTTCATCTTTCCATAGTTGCCAAAGAAGAATTAATTAGTGCTATAGGATAAAGCATTAACTAATGATATATCCTATCGTCTTACAACATTTCTTTTGCATCATCTGGTGCAATTGCTAGTTATTTAAATCCTCTAATATCATTATAGCGAAAAAACTTATAATGTTTACTCTTGTTTTCTCTATTGCAATAATATGATGCATAAAGCCAAGAAAAATCAACAAAGATATAATTACTTAAAACCTTTTGCAAATAGGGTTTTCTTACTTTTTAACATTCCCATTGTTTCAATGCATAAAGTTTTCTTGTTTTTAGCATTATTCCTGTGGCTTCAATTGATAAATCCAAGAAAAGTTATATAATTACTTAAAAACCTTTAATTACACTATAGTGAAGATATAATTACTTAAAACCTTCTACAAATGTGTTTTTTATTTTTATTTTTAACATTATTTCCATGTCTTCAATTTATAAAGCTTTCAGACCTTTTATCATTATTCCCATGGCTTTGATGCATAGAGCTAAAAAAAGTTGACAGATATATAATTTTAGATTTCAAATTTTGTGGTATCTTTTTGTAGAAAAAGAATTTGGATTATCCACAATAGTTTTCAAATTTTGTCACATTTGGAATCTCAAAGTGGATCCATCATCAAAAATATGTTTGAGGAAATAAAAACTATTTCAGAAAGAAGATGAATAAATAAATACTAAAATCAAACACAAAAATA
Organism: Pinus tabuliformis; assembly: GCA_031772625.1. NCBI lineage: Eukaryota > Viridiplantae > Streptophyta > Pinopsida > Pinales > Pinaceae > Pinus > Pinus tabuliformis. Next base: position 1,008,180,654 of record CM062807.1, read on the forward strand.
AAATGAAAATAAAAACAAAAATAGTCGACTAAAAATCTAAAATACTAATATTACTCTATTAATATTATTAGTAATAATATTAATAATATAAAACTAAAAACTAAATAAACCTAACAAGATAATATCATCAATAATAATTGTAGAATTTCCCACTATAGATCACTTGATAATGCAATATACTAAAGCAAAATACTTGATCTACTTCTACAAACAAACTTGTGGAAGCTTAATCGATTTTGAACAAGATCAAATATAACACATATAATAGAGAATGAGAAATCAATCACACATGAACATAGAAGAATACTTTGGGGAAAGCCTCAACTAAAAACCCCGATCTATGTATTATCATACAAGTGGAAATATCTCTGGATTACACAAAGCTTTAGCTCGCAAGCTATCCAGCTCTTAGTACAATCCCTCAATGCTCCTCATAGACTGAATAGACACAACATATGCATTCCTCCAGTCCTCCAAGCCTCCTATTTCCTTGCACAACTTCTCTTGGGGTCCAATGTTGCCACTTGTGTGTATTCTCCTCTCACACTACTCACTAAACTCAGAAGTAACTGCGCAATCCCGAAGGAGTTGATTCCTTTTGCATGGATGAGTTTCCTTTATAGGAAAATTCCTCCAACTGATAGTACATTGTCCCTTCCTTTAATCTCAAATGGGTCTCTGTCTGAATTGACATGCATGAGTTATTTATGAGAGAATATTCAGTTATCCGGAGAACACTAGATGAATGCATGCATGCATTAACTGACTGAACTCACAATCAATTCCACAAACTGTTTGGAACTAATCTAACTAGACTTAACTCAATTAACTGAGCTAACTAATTACAACTCAAATACAACTCATCCTTATCTCCTTAATTAAGGGATAACTTCCTCAATCAAAGGGATAACTGTTGCATGTCTTCACAAAGACTTCATGTTTGATTTTTCCAACTAATTAACTTAAGATGAATTAATTAATTATTTTTCAAACAGCTAGTGAGACTAAATTCGAATTTTAATTCTCAATTTTGATTCAAGGACAAAACAAAATTGGAATATATCCCAAAATGTTATTTATAGCAATGCTATTTTTAGCATTTATTGTTGCTATTTTCAACAATAATTTGATGATATACCTATATTAATGATGAATTTGATGATGTCGTTATTAATATTAATTATTATTATATTGTATATTTATTGTATGTTATTTTTAATATTACTAATTAATATTATAAGTGAATAACTAAATGAGTATAAGTTATGGTTAGAGAATTATATCTGAGATGCTGAACCTAAGAGGAGTCTATAGAACTATATGTCTGATTAGAGGAAACCAACTTTTGTTGATTTCAATGCTACCATCTTGCTAACATTCCGCAAATGCTTCATTATTTCAAGCACCTCCTTGATCTTCCTTTTCTGATAGTGATCCTCCCTTACGATCATCCTCGCATCTTCCAAGAAAATATGGTGCTTAGTTTTTTAGGAGTGTTCAACAAGGGATGAAGTGCGCGATCTTTAATTTTTAATGTCATCTTCGTGCTCTTTCAGTCTTCTCTGCAAGGAACCACCCGTTTCTCCAATATAACTTTTTCCACAAGAACAATCAATTTTGAAAACTACTGTGGATATATAAATATTTAAAAACCTTTAATTGAATGACTCATATTGGTTGCTCTATGCATTTTTCTGGGCAGATATATTATAATTTATTTTGGTAAAAAACATATTTTATGAAGTTTAATAAAATTTTGAAAAAAATAAATATCTAAAATGTAAATTGTTTTTTTAATGGTTGATGGCTATTTTATGTGGTTTCAAATTGAATTATGGGATATAAAAATTATATTAAAAAATAAAAAATCTAAAAAAAAAAATTCTCCATATCATTTTTTATGCAAAAAATATTTGCAAGATTATAAATTTCAAGTAAAAAAAACAATTGAAATTTTGAAAAAAACAATTGATTTTTTTTTTAATTGAAATTTTCAAGTAGAAAAAAACAATTGGTTTATTTTTTCTTTCTCCTTAGTAGTAAGTCTTTTCTCTTGTTTTTTCTATTTCAATTTATTGTCTTCTCATTTTAAATTATAGGAATTCTAATTACTTTTATTTTCACCATATATTTACTAGTTGCAAAGAAATTTCAAAATATGTTAAAACTCTCACATAGTAAATGTTAATAACTATAAACTTTCTATATTTATATAATTTTAATAAAATCCATTCATTACTTTATTGATTTAGAGCTAATATATATATATATATATATATATATATATATATATATATATATATATATATATATATATATATATATATATATATATATATATATATATATATATATATATATATATATATATATATGTAGTGAACTATGCAAATATTTAGATTAATAACCACTGTACTTTCATGCCTAAACAATTAGAGTAGCTAATATGGATAACTTCTACTATCAATAATTTCAGTTGTTAATTACTTTTTACTTTTTGCATAAGGGACAAGTACTCAACAAAAATATACATATTAAACTTATTTTAATAATATTGTTATGATTATAATACATAAAGTAAAAAAAATCATGATAATAATCCATAAAATTATGATATATGATTAAACATAGTAGAAAAATTAATTCTAATCATTTTAAATAATTAAAAATTATATTTAATGAAATGACTCACTCCAAGATTACATTTCTCCATTAATTTTAACACTCCTCCTTAATGGAGAAATGGTTCACTAGCACTCCTAACATCTCCCTAAATAACTCAAATTTAAGTCTTCCAAGAGGCTTAGTAAAAATATCTGCAACATTGTCACAAGTATTACAATATTCAATATGGATTTCCTTTGACTAAACCTTCTCCCTAACAAAGTGAAACTTTGTATCAATATGGTTTGTGTTTTTATGAAACACTGTATTGTTTTCCAGTTTGATTGACCTTTGATTATCACATCTGATAATAGTTTCATCTTTTTGTTCTTCTCCGATATCCTGAAGAAGTCTCCTCAACCAAACTACCTCACATGTTGCTTCCCACATTGCTTGATACTCTACTTCTACTAAAGACAAGGATATAATGTTCTTCTTCTTGCTTCTCCATGCAATGACCCGAGACCCAATGCTGAATGCATAACCTGTTACAGATCGTCGATCGTCTAGATTTCCGGCCCAATCTAATTCTGAGAAATCTGTCAATCTAACATCAAACGAATCAATATATTTAATACCAAAATCTAAGGTTCCTTGAAGATACGTTAAGACGTCTTTTGTTGTAGCCCAATGATTCTCAAGAGGATTTGACATGAATTGGCTCAGTACATTGATTGCAAAAGCCAAATCTGACCTAGTTGTAGTCAAGTAAATTAGACTTCCAACCAACTGTCTGTACAGTGTTGCATCGACCTCCTTTGAACCATCATTATTCTGAAGTTTGGTATTCTGTTGCAAAGGCATTGATGCTACTTTGCACTGATCCATTCTGAACTTATTCAATAGGCTCCTGACATACTTTACCTACGACAAAGAAGTCTAGCCAGAATCCCTCCACACTTCCAGACCCAGACAATAGTGTAACTCTCTGAGACCTTTCATCTCAAAAACCTATGACTTTTGTTCTTCGATTTATTTAATGAGTTCATCAACATTTTCTATAATGATAAAATCATCTACATATATAGAAATAAAAAAAAATTGCCCCTTTTCATCAAACACAATATACAGATTAGGGTCATCCTTGCTTCTTATATAACTATGTTGTAGGAAAAATGAATCAATTTTATCATACCACGACCTGGGTGCATGTTTTAGTCCATACAATGATTTCTTCAATCTACATACTAAATGTTCCTCCCCCTATTTAACAAACCCTTCAGGTTGCATTAAATACACTTCTTCTTTTAATTCTCCATTAAGAATGCAGATTTCATATCTAGCTGGTGTATCATGCAATGATGTTTGGTAGCTAAGGCAATTAACATTATGATTGTGTTTAATTTAGCTACAGGGGCGAAGGTTTCCTCATATTCTATGCCTTCTTTCTACGAGTACCCCTTTGCAACAAACCTAGATTTATATTTGTCTATGCTCCCACCTGCTTTAAATTTAGGCTTGTATAACCATTTGTAACCTATCGGTTGTTTGCCTTCAGGTAGTTCAACTAGATCCCAAGTTTTTTTTTTTTTTTTAAGTATTGATTCATATTCCTCTTCCATGGCTGCCCTCCATTCACTATATTGACTTTCTTCTTTATAATTATAGGGTTCAATAACATTTAACATACTAGTTACAACAGCATGATCCCTATATCTTGTTGGAAACTGAATTTGCCTATGTGATCTCCAGAGTGGTGGACTGGCTTCAAATCTGTTCCGATCATCCCTTGGTTGACTTGTACTACTACCTGCATCTGTACCATCCACATCGTCCTTTTTCTGCTGCTGTTATTTCTGTTGTTTTTGTTGTTTCTGCTGCTCATGGTTGTCCCTATCATCACTTCCATCTTCCACCATCAAAGGTATGCTCCAATCTTCATTGATTTTTTCATGGTTTCCATCATCAACCTACTCATGGAATACCACATCTCTACTTGCAAACACTTTATGAGTAGAGGGATTAAACAATTTATAAGTTTAAAACCCTGTGTAGTACCCAACAAAATTGCAATGGCCTTTGAATCTATTTTCTTCCTACCCTCCTTTGAAACACGAGAAAAAGCTTTGAAGCCAAAAACTCTTAAATAATTAACTACATGCTTAAAACCTAATAAATCTTCGAATGGATTTTTAAAATCAAGACTCTTTTTTGGACTCCTATTCTTCAAATATACTACAATATTATTTCTCCTGCCCAAAAGCCATTAGACAAATTCTTACCTTTTAACATTCTTTGAGCGCACTCCGCAAGGGTTCTCTTCTTCCTCTCTCCAACCCCGTTCTGTTGAGGAGTGTGGGGTGCTATGAACTGCTAAACCATCCCATGATCCTTGCAATATTTGATGAAACCACTCTTCTTGAATTCTCCCCCTTGATCCGAGCGAAGAATTTTGATGAATTTTCCTGCCTGTTTTTCAATCATGCTTATGAACTCTTTAAAATATTCAAAAGTATGACTCTTCTTTATGAGAAAATATACCGAAGTAAATATTATGCAATCATCAAAAAATAATAGGAAATAATAGGCACCTCCTAATGACCTCATTTGCATCATCCCACATAAATCAGTGTGCACAAGCTCTAGTATATCTATCTTCTTTATACATACATTTGCAGGAAACTCATTCCTATGCATCTTCCCAGGAGCACATGCTTCACAATAAACATGAACATTCTTTAAAATAGGAAGACCATTAACCATACTTTGTTTTTGAAGTAGTAGCAGGTCATTGAAGTTGATATGACCAAATATTTGATGCCATAAGTCTTCCACAGTCATAATTGATGAGGTCAAGGCTTGGTGTGGTGCACTTCTTACATTTATCTTATACAATCCTCCCACTCGAAACCTGATGCAATTGGCTTCATACGATCCAACAGATCTTTAATAACACAATAAGACTTTAAAAAATCTATCTTAAGGTTCTGATCTGTAATCATAAAAACATAGATCACATTATTTTTATTCCGAGTACATACATTATATTTTGAATATGTCTAATATTTCCATCAGGAAAAACGACAGGAACATTACCATACCCTTTGATTTGGTACCCTCTATCATCACCAAGGTAGATATTTGCACCACTACTTGTTTCTTTAAAATTATCAAACCAATGTCTGTTACCTATCATGTGAGTGGAAGCTCACCAAGGTAGATATTTGCACCACTACTAGTTTCTTTAAAATTCTCAAACCAATGTCTGTTACCTGTCATGTGAGTGGAAGCTCCTGAGTCCGCAAACAAAGTTTCTGGGTCATCATCCTCAACAGAGAACACAAAATTAGATACAAACAATCTGAGATTCTGATTCTGATCTTCATCAACAAAATGTCCTGCATGCTTCTTATGTCTATGGCGACCTTCACCAAACTTCTTCTTCTGATAGTTTTTAGCTATGTGACCAAATCTACCACAATAAAAACATTTGTGTCCTAAGTCACTTCTGTTTGAGGACATACCTTGAGGTGGTTTTCTCTGTGGTGTACGTCTGCCTTTCTGTCCTACATTTACTTTCCTTATGAAGGGCTTCTTCTGCGCCATTAAAGCAAGATCTGAACTTTGGGTTTCAGAGTCATCTGCTTCTCTTCCTCTTGCATCAGAATTCCTGTCAATTCTTTGAAATTGGGGGCTTTCTCTCTCACATTCAAACCTGTGATAAACATCTGATAGTCATTAGTCATACCATTCATGGTAATTGTGACAAAATTTGTGAATGACATTGTCTCTCCTATGTCGCCCAAATTGTCTCTGAGCTCCTTGATTTGAGAGATGAACGCAACCACTGATTCATTCTTGTCCATTTTTTATGGAGAGGTTCTTGCTTTTCAAAAACAATAGGCGATTAGTGTTTTTGATCTCATAGAGGTCCTTTAGGGTTTTCTAGATGTCGTTTGCTAATTTACATTCACAAATGTGAGGGATAATACAATCTTTTACTGACAATTTTAATAGTACTTTTATTTTGTTCTCCCTCTTTTCCCAGTCCTAGATTGTTGTTGTTGTTCCGTTTGTAGCTAGGGTCAGCTTCAACTAGTCAGCGTTTGCAATCGTCCATGCGTTTAGCCCCTCCAAAGGGTCTGCAACTTAAATTTCCAATTGGAGTAATTGGAACCATCGAGCTTATTGCTCTCGTTCAGATATGCCTCTACCATCTGATTATTCATCTTGACAGGTCTCCCTCAAGAAAAAAAAATTGACCTCCAGTAATTAAAAGAGAGATCTATCTCTAGATCCAAGGAGAAATTTAAAAAAGATGGGTGCTCTCTTAATAAAAAAATTCCTTTAATTGGATGCAAAAAAACACAATCCCCTTGTTTTTTTTAATAGAATCCCTCCTTTATTTAAAATGTGACTAATTTTTCTTTACATATATAACCAAAATTTTTCAAATGCACCCAACATTTTTTCAAAAAACAAAATATTATAACCCCATTTTTGAATGTGCCCCAAAAAAAATAATCACCTCTTAAAAAATTATTCTTTGATTGAATAAAAAACAACGATCACATACCATACCCTTAAAAAAAAAATAAGACAGTCAAAAACAATAATCACCTCTCAAGAAATTTTTCTTCGATTGAATAAAAAATAATGATCACATACAATACCCTTCAAAAAAAAATAAGACAGTCTTCACACTTCTGCCCAAATGTTAGCAGAGAACCTTGCTTGTTGTTGCGACCTTTCATCACATTTGGGTATTCGGATTTGTAGAGAAAGAATCGCTTTAAAAAAAACAGTCGAATGTGCATGACAACAACCACCAAACAAGGTGCCAACAACACCCTTTGAGCAACGTTGCTTCTTAACCACGCTGCTTCTACAACCTCATTGACCACCACTACCATGGATCTCACCGACCACCGTGAGCAACCTTAACTTCATTATAACGACCTTCAATCTCATCACTCCATCACCCACGATCTGCAAACCCACTGCTGCAATGCGATCTCAGGCCCCTCAACGTAACAATCTACCAACCTTTGCCGCAACACACAGGTCGTCTCTCTGTTCAACAATCTCCACGCCACTTCTCCAGGATTCAAAAGAAACGCAGAGCAGTACCTCGATCCACACCAGCACGCAGTGGTTTCATCGAGCATCATATCTCTTTTCTAAAACAACAGATCTCAACGCACCTCTCAAGCAACATTCAATAGATCTGGCTCCCACAAAAACACACTCGAACAACCACACACTAGATCTAGCTGCAGAGTAACACACATCGAAAACTCCAAATGCACAATGTGTTTTTAGTCAATGGAGCAATACATTAATTTCTCTACAAGAAAGACACTATTCAAAAACTGAAAGCGCATTTTCTTAGCCAAAAGAGTGATGATCAAGCAAAGAAAGATTTTCTGCAGACTTTCTTTGTGCTTCACCTCCTCAGCAGACCTTCTTTGCACTGCTCATGGCCACAATCCTGTTCAAGACACTCACTCAATCACCAAAGCACTCTAACTTTACGTCACTCAACCCTGGAGCTCTGATACCATGTTAAAAATGGAAGACACGGACTTTATTCATCAAACTAAGCAACCCTCACATGAAGGCTTCTCCTGGAGACTTCCTTTGGCAGAACGCTTTACAATTCATCATTAATCTCCATGAATAAATAATTTACAAGCAAATAGGGAGGTCAGAACAACCACCTATAAAATAGGAACAAATTCCTAATCTAAGTCTCACACGTAACTAATGAACTAACTCACTCCAAAATTACATTTCTCAATTAACTTTAACATAACAGACTACCACTACACATGTCATTCATCAAAACTCTCAATTTTCACTGATTATATGAAAAGGCTACTCAACCAAGAGATTACAAAAGTATACACTCCTATTTAATAAAAGTTAAAAAGAAAATAATAAACCTATGGATACAAAAATAGAAAAAAAAATTAATGTTAAAAAATACATTCATTATAGCAATATCTTTAATCTTTAACCACTTAATTCAAATTTAATTTCCTAAGTTCTTGATTATAAAATAAGTCACTTTACCTAATTAAAAAATGATCTACTCTCATTAAGTTACCTATTTTTCCATCAATGATGTTAATTATCGAACTTAAAGCAAGCACGTCAGAAACCTTATTGTAATTAGACCTAATTGATAAATCAAATTAACTAAAAATAACTTTTGATTATAAAATTGAATTGAACAATGTCGAGTTTATCTTAAATTATACAAATTTAAATTTCACAAATTTTCAGGTTTCGTATTTTCACATAGAAAAATGCTAGACCCACTTCTAGTCCAAAACAATCAAAATTTAGTCAACTGACCTTTACGGCTGAGAACTGAGCACTAAGTCCTACATATTAAATATATTTCTTATTTGTTTCAAGGTGTTATGAAACCAGCTCAAGAAAATATAGATCAACGCCTTAGAATTCAGCCTCTTCGAGGGCCTCCTTTACATTACATAAATAAACAATTCTTGGATGATTCAAATGACAAAACCTCCTTTCTATATATAGGAGTGTAAGGAGTCACAATATAATCCAGCCGACCTAACAATAATAATATAAAGCCACAAAAATAACAATAGAGGGATTCTATGGGGCACATAAATAACAACATGGGGGTAATAGGGGCACAACAATATAAATAAGGGGTATAACTACAATAGTAATGGGGTAATCACTAGTATTATAGGGACCCAACATGCCCCTCTCCTTCAAAAAAGTGTTGTCCTCAACGCTTGAGTAGTTCTGGATACTTCTGCATAAAATTCTCATCCTCCCATGTGGAATCTTCAGCGGATAAGTTCTTCCACTTGATAAGATACTCTGAAATTGATCGATTTTGTAGCTGTCGAGTTCTTGTTTCTGTGATTGCTTCCGGTTCCAATATAATTTTTCCTTCCTCATCAAGTTCTGGTAATATTGTTTGAACTGGGAGCTTGTCGCCTATAACCTTCTTTAAACATGAAACATGGAAAACTGGGTGCAATCGAGAAGCTGCAGGAAGCTCCAATTTGTATGCCATAGTACCAATCTTTTGCAACACCTTGTACGGACCATAATACTTTGGTGATAATTTATTATCCTTCTTAGCTTGCTTTAGGGACATTTGCTTATATGGTTGTAGCCGTAGGAATACCCAATCACCTACATCAAAACTTCTTTCACTGCGATGTTGATCTGCCTGTTGTTTCATTCTATTTTGTGCCAACACGAGGTTATCCTTTAAGAGTTGGAGGACTTGTTGTTGATGTTCGATGTGATGTTCCACTGCCTGAACCTTAGAATTTTCTCTTAAATATGATGTGATGGATGGTGGTTGATACCCATAAAGTGCCATAAATGGGGTCATTTTTGTTGCTGTATGGAAGGAAGTGTTATACCACCATTCAGCCAGAGGCAACCATTTGACCCATTGTGTCTGTTTATCAGATACAAAGCAACGAAGATATCCTTCCAAACATTTGTTTACTATCTCAGTTTGCCCATCAGATTGAGGATGATAAGATGAGCTATGAGCTAACTGAGTACCAAGACAAGAAAATAATTTTGTCCAAAAATTTCCAGTGAAAATGGGATCTCTGTCACTTACAATAATCTTTGGGTTTCCATGTAGCTTTTGAATTGTTTCCATAAATGCAGTAGAAACTGTACTGGCTTTAAATGGATGTGATAATGCACAAAAGTGTGCATACTTGGTAAGTCTGTCAACTACCACCATGATGACACTCTTTCCCTCAGACTTGGGTAAACCTGTGATAAAATCCATTGAAACCTCCTCCCAACGTTGGCTTGGAATGGATAAAGGTTGTAATAGACCCGGTGTCTTAATTGTTTCAACTTTATTTTGTTGGCAAACCAAACATTCCGCCACAAACTTTTGAATATCTGATTTAAGGCCATCCCAAAAAAATTCCTTCTTAACCCTGTGGTAAGTTTTTAAAAATCCTGAGTGCCCTCCTAAGGGAGAAGTGTGCAATTCCATAAGAATCTTTTGTTTTAGCTGGGAATTCTTACAGAGGTATAAGCGATCTTTGTACCATAACGAATCATTTTGCCAGCTAAATGTATCAGACGTACTGGAATCTTGTTGTAGCTTTCGAATAAGTGTCCACACTTCATCATTCTTCCATTCCTCCCTTGCTTCGTTTATCCAATCTGGTTGGATAATAGAAATGGCGCACAACAATGCTTCCACATCCTCATCCTTTCTTGAGAGTGCATCTGCCACCACATTTTGCTTCCCTTTTTTGTAGATGATTTCAAAGTCATAACCCAACATCTTTGTGACCCACTTTTGTTGCTCTTCAGAGGATAATCTTTGTTCTAAAAAGTATTTAAGGCTATCATGATCCGTTTTTACCTTGAAGTGTCTTCCCATTAGGTAGGGTCGCCATTTCTTAAGTGCATGGAGTATTGCCAACATTTCCTTCTCATAAATAGCTTTGCTTAAAAACTTTCCCTTGATTGGACGACTTTCAAAAGCAATGGGTCTTTCATCTTGCATTAGAACAGCACCAATTCCATTTCCTGAAGCATCACATTCCACAATAAAGGTTTTTGTGAAGTCCGGTGTAGCTAAGACCGGTGCTTGGCACATTGCCTCTTTAAGATGTTCAAAGGCCTTTGTTGCTTCCGGAGTCCATGAAAATGCATCTTTCTTCAATAATGTTGTTAGAGGTGCTGCTATTCTCCCATAATTCTTAACAAACTTGCGATAATACCCTGTCAACCCAAGAAATCCTCGCAGATGCTTTATGGATGTGGGGATTTTCCATTCCTTAATGGCTTTAATTTTGCTAGGGTCTACCTTAACTCCTTCATGAGATACAATATGACCCAAATATTCCACCTCCTGGACTCCAAAGAAACATTTGGATCTTTTTGCATATAATTGTTTCTCCTCCAATAGTTGTAGCACCTTGTCAACATGTTCAACATGATCCTTCCAAGACTTGTTGTAGATTAGTATATCATCAAAAAATACTAACACAAATTTTCTAAAAAATGGTTTGAAAATTGAATTCATCAAACCTTGAAATGTTGAAGGTGCATTGGTAAGGCCAAAAGGCATGACCAAAAATTCATAATGACCCTCATGAGTTCTAAATGCCGTTTTCGGAATGTCTTCAATCTTCATTCTGATTTGATGATATCCCGAACGAAGATCCAACTTGGTGAAGTAAATTGATCCATGCAATTCATCCAGTAATTCATCAATGACAGGAATGGGGAACTTATCTTTAATAGTGAGCTTGTTGAGCTCCCTATAATCCGGACACATGCGCCATGATCCATCCTTCTTGTGCACCAATACTACTGGAGCAGAGAAAGAACTTTGACTTGGTTGAATTATACCAGCCTCTAGCATTTCTGCAACCATACGTTCAATTTCACTTTTTTGGACATAGGGATATCTATACGGCCTGATGTTTGGAGGAACACTTCCTGGAATCAGATGAATAGCATGATCATGATCACGCATAGGTGGGAGACCTTTGGGAGTCTCAAATACCTTGGAATGATTGTCCAGAACTTTTTGGAGATCTGGAGAAATAGATGATTCCAATGTGGAAACATCTAGCGAACATAATTGTGCAATTACACCTCTTTGCTCCTTTTTTAGAAGCTTTGTCATACCATTAGAGCTGATTATCTTTCCTGGTTTCCTTGCAATACCCCTTAATTCAACTTCCTTTCCTTCCGTAGAAAATTTGATGAAAAGTTCTTGAAAATTAAAAGCTATTGTACCCAAGGATTGTAGCCATTGGACTCCTAGTACAACATCAACACCTCCCATTGGAATGGAAAGCATTGGGCTAGTCAATACATATTCTTCCATGGATAGCTTGATATTATGGCACTTTCCAGAGAAATTTATTGTTCCTCCATTTGCAATCATCACTTGACACTTTGGTGCTGGATATAGGAAGCAATTCAATTCTTTTGCTACCCTACAATGAATAAAATTGTGGGTGCTTCCTGAATCAATCAACACTATTACCTTTTTCTTCTTGATTTGTCCTTCTATCTTGATGGTTTGAGGAGTGGTAATTCCCGCCAATGCATTACAAGATATGGTCGGATTTATTTTTTCTTCATCTAGGCTTTGTTCCTGGAGTATATCTTCTTCTTTTGACCTTTCTTGCTCCTTTTCTTCTTCCTCTTCATAATCTATGTAGAATAATTTCTTCTCGGCACACTTATGACCTTTAGTGTATTTGCTATCACAACTGTAACAAAGCCCTTTTGCTTTTTTCTTCCAATTGTTGTGGTGTCAACCTTATATGTTGTGGAAGACTAGGGGAAACAACACTTCCGTCTTTATAGTTGTGAGTGGTATGCTTCCTGGTTGCCATAATTTTGCTTTCCATTTTTCTTGCTAACCTGAATGCCTTCTCTAATGAATCAGGTTCCCAAAGGCGAACATCATGTTGGATATTATCCTTTAAAGACCCTATGAACACATCAATCCTATGCTCCTCTGGAATATATTTTACCCTTATGTTCAATTTTTGGAACTCCTCAATGTGCTCCATTACTGAACCCTTTTGTTTGAGACTTATCAATTGGCTAAAAAAAGTGTTGCTTTTTGTATCTTCATAATGTCCTATCAATTCTTCCGTAAAAATTTCTCAAGTGATAAATTATTTACGAGATCAAAGCCATTGATACCATACACAAACTGATTTGGTTCCAAATATACAGTTTCCATACGTACCTTTTGTGTGTTTTGCACATTATTGAGATCGAAGAACTGCTCCATCTGTAATATCCATGTGGCGGGATCCTTGCCATCAAACTTCCTCATATCGATTTTTGGAATATGGTGGGTCTTTGATCCAACATTAGAGTCTATGGAATCATGATTAACATTACTTTTTTCCACATCATGAGTTTCGTTTACAACCTTTTCACCATAAGTAAGTATTTCTTGTAGAAAATTTGTCAAATCTATCTTCAAATCTGCCATGTCTGTCTTCAAATCTGTCTTCAAATTTGCAATGTCTCTCTTCAAATCTATCTTAGAATCATCCATCTTAGCTTCCGTTCCCTTTATCTTATATTCCACACCATTTATCTTACATTCCACGCCATTTATCTTAGCTTCTGTTAGCTTTTGTGAGTGTGACATTTGTTGCACTTGTTCTTGTAACTTTGATATATCATGTAGCATTTCTTCCTCTTCTTTATGAGTCATGCTAGAGCTTTCAGGTTCCTTACTAGGTGTTTGCATTTTATTTCCTCGGGGCATCAGTTACCGATAATAATGCTTTACTATTCCCTTTGAATTCCGTTAAACCAAGCTTATGCAAAAATTTAAAAAAAAACTACACACCTTTTTTCACTTTGTAGAAGCCTGATATTGAATCTGATGTATCTTTGTAATTTCAGATCATCCAGTTTTGAAATTTTGATCTGTAGTAGCCCTTTGCTTCCTCTTTCCAATTCCACAAGTCTGACCCAAATTGGATTCTCCAAGGAAGAGTTATGTGAAATCTCCCACAGTGACTTGCTTCTATACTAGTTCAGTAGAGCGAACTTGTACGACGTGCCACGAGTCACTGTTTCAACCTTTGGATCTGAAACATGCACACAAGAAACTACAGTCCGTCCTATTTCTTCAACTTCTTACGAAATTTCAATCCGATCCCCAGAGAGAAATTTATCACGATTTTCCCCAGGTCACCTGTTTTGAATGTAATTCAGGAGTCTGCAAAAAGACCACATTCCTCAGATCATATCTCCGCAAATATCGCGTGAAAATCTCTGAAATTCGGATCCAAGGTTCCGCGTGATTTCTTCTCAAATGGGTTTTTTTTGTGACTTCTGAAACGTCACAGCAAAAAAGTTATAGCGACAATGCCACGCTGACCTGTTTGGAGCAGCGAAACCCTTGAATCCAAAGCTCTGATACCAAATGTTATGAAACCAGCTCAAGAAAAGATAGAAAATATAGATCAACGCCTTATAATTTAGCCTCTTCGAGGGGGAAACCTCCTTTACATTACATAAATGAACAATTCTTGGATGATTCAAATGACAAAACCTCCTTTCTATATATAGGAGTCTAAGGAGTCACAATATAATCTAGCCGACCTAACAATAATAATATAAAGCCACAAAAATAACAATAGAGGGATTCTATGGGGCACAGAAATAACAACATGGGGGTAATAGGGGCACAACAATATAAATAAGGGGTATAACTACAATAGTAATGGGGTAATCACTAGTATTATAGGGACCCAACACAAGGACTCCTGATGCAAGAGCATTCGGTTCAGAACGATCATTGTATTTTAGTAGACATAGGGAGTTTTGTGTTTTAAGGAACTTGGTTTCCTAAGTGTTAAATTAATGTAATTATTTAGGCTTTTGAGTGATTTTAATGAGAATAGGAATTAATTAAGTATTGTGAGGCATATTTGTAAATGTTCTCGAATGTTGGAGAACATGAGAGATTTAGGATAGTTGAAAGATTTGGGAATCAGTTGTAAATCTTAGATTAGGAGTTGGTTTCATGATTTGAGGAACTAAGGAGGAGCCTTAGGGATAAAGAAGAGATTTTAGGATTTTTTTGAGAAAGTTATGGATCTAAACCAGGAATTGGTTATAGAATCCTTTTGTATAAATGTAAGCCTAAAAGGCATAGAAAGAGGTTAGCTAGAAAGAGGTTAGCTAGTTAGGGGTTAGCTAACTAAGGAATTAGTTGAGAGTTAGATAGGTTTGATTGTAAACCTATGGGCAGGTAGGAAAATAGAGGCCACTGATATTGAAAATCAGGCCAGAGAGAGAGAGAGACTTTTATGTAAATATTTATTTATCAATACAGAGAATTCGATTCCTGAATTGTGTGGTGTATATTGATTAATGGAGTTATGAATTGTGTATGAATTAGTGTAATTTTGCATAATATATGTATGCAGGTGAAGTTTGAGCAGAACACAGAGAAGAGGTGGAGTATGAAGGATCATTGTTTGATCATTGAATCCGGTTGAAGGATCAATGTGAAGTTCAGGAGTGACAATGTTTAAGAGTACGCGGAGTAAGTCCAAGAGGGAGTTGTGTTGCAGAAAAATCAAAGACCAGAAACCCTAGAGGAACCCGAAACCATAGAAGAACCTTGAGAAACCACATAAAAGAGAAGAAGTAAAGGCACGAAGGAATGAAGTAAACGTGCACAGGAGCTGTTGGATCAGTTAGATCAATGGACGAGATTGTTTGCGATAAGCGGCCATGATTAAGTCGCGTAGAATGGAGTCAAGAGGATGAGCGACAGAGTTTAAGCCACGTGTTGGTAGAAGGACGAAGCAATTTTCATAGGCGGAAGTGGTTTTTGCGCGGATTCAAAACCCTAAGCGGTAATTGAAAAATGGACCTGATGAAGTTATGAACGATAACTTAACCAGTTAAAGTCCAGAGGTGATCAGACTGTCCGTTGAAAGGGTGATTGGATGCATATCATGTGCAAACAAGCACAGGGTTTAATTTGGAAATTAGACCCAATGAGAGTTTATATAGCGGGGTTAAATCTTCGTTGAGTTCCAGTGATCAGGATTGTCCATGGGTTGATGGATCATATGATAATCGTGCGGAAAAGTCTACGTAGCTTAATAATCTGAGCAGACCTAATGTGTTTATCAATGCAAATTAAATTTGGTTGAGTTTCAGAGGATGAATGGAGATTGCGCAATAGCCGTTGATCTGGTGGAGAGAAATCAACGGTGGAGGTTGAACAAAATAAGGTGAGCATCAGTAAATGTGCAAAGGTCGTGGAAAGGCGAAAAGGTAAGGTTAAGTGGTTTATGGTATATTTATATTATAGGAGAGTTATAATAGAAATAAAGCAGGATTAGAGAGTTATTAAAGTTTAGACTTTGGGTTAATCACATGAAACATTTATGCATGAAGTTTAATTAAGAAGCCTAAAGCCTTAATTTGTGAAGGTAAGACTAGGCAGGGAAATTAAAATTCCTGGAACATAATAGATTATGCATTTTATATGCATACTGTGGGTAAAGTCAGCTTACACTGTGTCATTTGGTATCAGAGCAGAATAAGGAAATTTTGTGTTATGTTTTAAAGATGTGTATGGAGACAAGAGGAGATCAAGTTATTTGAATCTGATAAGTAGAAGGCATGACATAAGATGAGAGTAAGTGACACTCTTAAGAAGAGATTGCAGAAGCATAAAGAAAACACAGTGATGTTTTTTTCTTGAGGAAAATGGAGATTCACTCAAATGTGAAGAGTGGATAGAGATTGTCTATGAAATCATACATGTATTTTTTTACTTAACTCTGGTTTGAGTTTTACAGGTTAAAAACAAAGTAAATATTGATAGAAGCAGGTAGGAAAAGAAAGCTTTATATGTTCTAAAAGAACAAAGTGAATGAAAGACTGGAAAAACAAGTGGCAGTGAACATGAAGAATCCAACTGAAGGTTGGACAGAGGGGACACAAGTGTTCTCGGAATGAAACCGAACAACAAGATTTTGAAAGATTGGAATGATCTTAGGTTTAAATATCATTGATATGCAGTAACAACAATTAGTGAAACATCTCAGCAAGAAGATCACAGCTTGAAGAGCAGCGATGAAGGAAGCTAGTAAAGGTTTATGAGAGAGAGTGGCAGAACCTAGTATTTCATTTGTGTTTGAAATACAAGAGGACAATTGTGTTCTCACAAGTGTAGATTAGTTGAAGTCTAGAGCATGGAGTGCTTTTATGGGTCCACAGGAGAGAACCAGAGAGATGCCAAAAGACTGAGCTCAAAGGACAGAAGCTTAGTGAGGTATCATGCAGCAGGGAGGACTCGTTGTTACAAAGACTTGTGCAACTCATAGTGAGTGAGTGAGGAACTCATAGAGATGGAGAAGAAGATGACTACTGATAGTCATAGTATAGGTTCTGAGGAAAACCACAACAGAAGAAAAGTGAAGAAGGAGGATGCCAAGGCAAATGGAAAGAGAATGAGTCAAGAGGAAATTGACAAGGAGATTGTTGAGTTAAAAGAACAACTCAATGTATTGAGGATGATACTAGAGGAAAACCAAAGACTAGGTTATATCTTGAAGAAAAAGCCAGTGAAGTGGTCTAAGTTATAAAGAAGGCTACAACAGAGGAAGGCGAAATGGATGATGAAAAAACTCAGAGCAGTAGAGTTGGAAATTGAAGTTTCCATTTGTGAACAAGAACAGGGTGAGTTTCTAGGTGAAGATGAAGATGGGAGATTTGTGAAAGATCTGGAGGATTCAAGACAACAAGAAGTTTACTTTGCTGAGGAAGGAATTATCGATGATTTTCTAAACTGTTGGGAAAATTCAGATCAACAAGAGGATGTAAAACCTTGTATATTTGAATCTAATAATTTTGATATGATTACAGGTTTTGCATAGGATGAGCAATCTTTTGAAGCTGTCGAAAGTATGGAAGATTATTTTTCAGAAGATAAAAAAATCTGAAGTAAAGAATGATGGAGAATGTCTCTTAAATGAGAAAAGCAGTGAATTATTGCAGCAGAAAGAATCTATTAATACAATGATATGTGAAGTTGTTACAACACAGGAAAAATTTCTTGTGAAAAAGGGAGATGAAATTCAATCCGAAGAACTGATATGCGAGGCAATAGTTGAGACTGTTGAACTTGTAATTTTCAAACTAATAATTTGTGTATAAATGCAGGAAACATAAGTAGTGATGAAGTACTTATGAAGTGTAATAGAGAAATTGAATTGTTGGAGTATTTGCTGGGAAATTCGAAGTATGAAAATATGGTTGCAGAGGAAGGAGTTCACTACAGTGGAAAAGAGCAGAAAGACATCTTTGAAGTAGGTGGTGTGGAGGAGAGACTAACTGATAGTCTTGAGAATACTTTAGAGAATTCTTAGAGAAGTTGAGTCAATATACTAATGTGCTGATAGAGGATGAGTCAAAGCAGCATGTTGATGTGTTGCCAAAGGAAGAAGAGGCACAAAAGCCTTATTTTTTTTATTTTAACAATTGTTTTGTAAGTGCAGGTTTAGTTGCAAATGTTGGAGGAAATTTTGCACAGATGAGAAGCCAAGTAAAAATGATGGAAGAAAAGGATTCTATGGAAGTATTTAATCCATGGAATAGAGATGTTCAATTGCTGGAAAGAATGCTGGAAAGTCGGGATTTGATGCAGAAATTAGATGTTGCAGAGGGATATATCTTAAAGTATATTCAAGAAGTTTGGGTGGAAGAAATATCTACAGCGGTTCTTGGAGCAATCTCAAGAGTAATAGCAGATGCTGAAGTAGAAAAAGCTGAAGAAAGTAATCAACAATTTAAATATGAATGGACAATCTGTAGTGAGATGCAGAATGAGAAGGTGCCGAAGTTAGTGAACAACAGCAACAACCTGAGACAAAGAGAAAGAGGTAGCAGTAAGTGGTAGAGTATGGACCAACCCAAGTATATGCTGGAGATGGAGATTGAAGAATTATGGCAATTAATGATGAAGCAGTCTAGAATGAGAGCATTAATAGCAACAGGAAGTGTGATCAATAAGAACTTGAAACTGATTGACAAGGAGAGGAAGATGAAACAGAAGACAACTGATATACGGCAGCAACAAATGTGCATATCTTTCAAACAACTACAAACTAAAGTTTGGGACCCTGAAGGTTTCCTATTAACACATGAAGACACATGACCAGGAGATCATGAATGTTTTCTACCTTGGGAGTCTGATGCAAGAGAATTCAACTCAGAAAGATCATTGTATTTTAGTAGACATAGGGGGTCTTGTGTTTTAAGGAAGTTCGTTTCCTAAGTTTTAAATTGATGTAATTATTTAGGATTTGAGTGATTTTAATGAGAATAGGAATTAATTAAGTATTGTGAGGCATATTTGTAAATGTTCTCGAATGTTAGAGAAAATGAGAGATTTAGGATAGTTGAAAGATTTGGGAATTAGTTGTAAATCTTAGATTAGGAGTTGGTTTCATGATTTGAGGAATTAAGGAGGATCCTTAGGGAAAAAGAAGAGATTTTAGGATTTTTGTTGAGAAAGTTATGGATTCAAACCAGGAATTGGTTATAGAATTCTTTTGTATAAATGTAAGCCTAAAAGGCATAGAAAGAGGTTAGCTAGAAAGAGCTTATCTAGTTAGGGGTTAGTTAACTAAGGAATTAGTTGAGAGTTAGATAGGTTTGATTGTAAGCCTATGGGCAGGTAGGAAAATAGAGGCCACTGATATTGAAAATCAGGCCACAGAGAGAGAGACTCTTATGTAAATATTTATTTATCAATACAGAGAATTCGATTCTTGAATTATGTGGTGTGTATTGATTAATGGAGATATGAATTGTGTATGAATTAGTGTAATTATGCATAGTATATGTATGAAGGTGAAGTTCGAGCAGAACACAGAGAAGATGTGGAGTATGAAGGATCGTGGTTTGATCGTTGAATCCGGTTGAAGGATCAATGTGAAGTTCAGGAGGGGCAGTGTTTAAGAGTACGCAGAGTAAGTCCAAGAGGGATTTGTGTTGCAGAACAATCAAAGACCAGAAACCCTAGAGGAACCTGAAACCACAGAAGAACATTTAGAAACCACGTAAAAGAGAAGAAGTAATGGCACGAAGGAATGAAGTAAATGTGCACAGGAGCTATTGGATCAATTAGATCAATGGACGAGATTGTTTGCGATAAGTGGCCAGGATTAAGTCGCGTAGAATGGAGTCAAGAAGATGAGCGGTGGAGTTTAAGCCATGTGTTGGCAGAAGGACAGAGCGGTTTTTGTAGGCTGAAGTGGTTTTCGTGCGGCTTCAAAACCGTAAGCGGTAATTGAAAAACGGACTCGATGAAGTTATGAATGATAACTTAATCCAGTGGAAGTCCAGAGGTGATCAGACTGTCCGTTGAAAGGGTGATCGGACACATATCGCATGCAAACAAGCACGACGTTTAATTTGGAAGTCAGATCCGATGAGAGTTTATATAGTTGGGTTAAACCTTCATTGAGTTCCGGTGATCAGGAGCGTCCATGCTTTGATGGATTGGATGGTAATCGTGCGGAAAAATGCGCGCAGGTTAATAATCTGAGCGGACCTGATGTGTTTATCAATGCAAATTAAATTTGGTTGAGTTCCGGAGGATGAATGGATATCGCGTGATAGTTGTTGATCTGGTGGAGAGAAATCAATGGTGGAGGTTAAACGTGATAAGGTGAACATCGGTAAATGTGTAAAGGTCATGGAAAGGTGGAAAGGTAAGGTTAAGTGGTTTATGCTATATTTCTATTATAGGAGAGTTATAATAGAGATAAAGTGGGATTAAAGAGTTATGAAAGTTCAGACTTTGGGTTAATCACATGAAACATTTCCGCATGAAGTTTAATTAAGAAGCCTAAAGCCTTAATTTGTGAAAGTAAGACTAGGCAGGGAAATTAAAATTCCTGGGACATAATAGATTATGCATGTTGTGGGTAAAGTCAGCATAGGTTGCGTCAAATTCGAATCAAATCAATATAACTATGTGTCAACTTAGTTATATGACTAATAATTTAGCACTAACTATGAGATTGTTCCTTATTAAATTTATTTATTTAGATGGTTCACAAACTTTGGAGATTCGTAGACTCGAAGTGGTTCAACCAAGAAGTTTGATTTTGAGTGAACCTTAACTTTTTAATAGCAAAGATATTTTAAATAAAAGGGCACTTGCCAATTAACCTCATCATCCAAACATATTAAGTATTAAATATATCATATTTATTAAATATTAAATATTCAGGCTGTCATTTCTTATCTTGCCATAAAAGTTTTAGTGAAATAATGGTTTATGTAATTCAAACACATACTATAGAAACTTTTTATAACAATGATTATTCAAAGTTATAATTTTAACAAATTCTTTATAAATTTTTAATTTTATATATATATATATATATATATATATATATATATATATATATATATATATATATATATATATATATATATATATATATATAATTCAAATTATAAAATATTTAAATTATAATTTAATATTTTGTAAATCAAAATTAAATATTACTAAATGTTATATATATTAAATATTTAGGATATTAAAATATGTTTATTTAGATATAGAACTATATAGAACATTTTTTCCTGGCTAATATTCAAGGAGATTTGAACTTTCACAATACATCCATTTACCATTTATCTATAACCTTTTAAATTAGAATTTGTATCAATAGAGTGCAAAGACATGTTCATATAAGTGTAGAGGAATGTAGACTGATGCAAAGGTAGCATGAGGAAATGAGAATGTGGACATGGAAGGCATAAGGAATTAGGAGGCTGAAGTATTGGTAAAGTAGAGATTTTCAAGTGGGTAAAAATGCATTATAAAATCTGCAATATATATCATCAAACTCCTAACTAAACCAGGAATTAGGAGGCTAAAGTATTGGTAAAGTAGAGCTTTTCAAGTGGGTAAAAGTGCATTATAAAATCTGCAATATATATCATCAAACTCCTAACTAAACCAGAAGCGATCTTGGAGGAGGCATCACTGTGATATTCTACCATCTTCTCTAAACAACATCGTTGAGATTATGATGAGAAGCTCTTTTGATGGCAGAGGAGATGTCACTGTGATATTCTACCATCTTCTCTAAACAATGTCATTGAGATTATGATGAGAAGTTGTTTGGACGGGGGAGAAAAAAAACAATTAAGAAACACACATTTCATAGGGTGCTCAAAAGCCTAAACAAATTGAATTGGTGTCCTTCCTGCTACAATTTAAGGAATCCTTGAGTATTTTTATCATGCTGAGTTATTGGATGGGAAACAAGTGGATTAGGAGCTCCCATTCTTGTTTCAAACTTTAGAAAATGAAGCTTGGAGGACTAGATACGTTGAAAAAAACAACAATTTGATTTCAAACAAAACATGGAAATTTTGAAAACTTAATGCCTATTGGAATTTCAAGGAAAAGCACAAATGATATCCTCAACTCCATTTTATTGTTGTAATTCATCTCCATCTTAAATAAGCTTAAATTAAATTAAATAATAATTAAATAATTACATACTTAAATGTATGTGATAATTAAATATAAAATAAATAAATATATGTAAATTCATTTTAAATTTGGATTTATGAAGCATAGAAAAGTGTTAAATTTGTTAATACATAATTTTTTTAATATAAAGAAATTAATACATAATAAATAATTAAATAATATATATGTATATTAAAAAATTTACTATGTTTTATTTTCTATTTTGTGTGGAGTAAAGAAATCAAGGTCTTTCTAAAGTGGGTTGTCAGTATCAAGCCAACCCACCTGTAAATTCAAGAGTTCACAAGGCTCAAAGCAAATATAACAATATTTAAGACATTAAAACTCATCATGTTACTAGCCAGGCTTTGGAACTAGTTTCAAAAGATAACATCCATTATACCCAACAACCCTATATAAATCTAATTGTAAAATTTTAATCTTCTTTTTGTGTAAATCAACAAATGTATATTATATCATAAAATTACATAGGATACAAAAAGTATGTATGAACAGACAGAGAAAACATTTCCATCTAGTTTTCCCAAAATGACTGTCAGCACCTGAACCTGCATCTTTAGAAACCGAGACTAACCACGCAGGGCTGCCTAACAAGGGACACAAACGAGAAAATCCAACCATCCAGGGTTGCTTGACAAAAGACACAAACGAAAGAGGGCCTGGAGGACCTCATAACTACGACAGAGAGAGACAAAAGGAGAGAAAACCAAGAAAACATGAAGCCATTACAGCTCCAAAATCACATAATCTTTGTTGGTTGCACTTGGGCCGGCCATTGCAGTCTCGATATCGGGCTTCAGAATCCTTTGAGGAATGGGGCGCTTCACCATGCTGGTGTCAGTTTCCTCCACCGGGACATCCACAACAATATTAGTTCCCTGTCGGATGGAGAGCTTGAGGAGATTGATGAGGGCTCCCAGCTTGTGCGACAGGATTCTGACTTCCTGAGTCAACGCACTGATGTTGAACTCCATAGCATCTAACTTTGCTGAATTCTCAGTTGAAATGAGCGAAGTGGCCTGGTGCGCTTTCTTGATTTCTTCTGCCTGCATGCTGAGCGCTTTGGCCAGCATGGTCTTCATACGCCACATTTCACTTTGAGTTCTAACGAATTGCGTGGCTCTGGTTGTCGTTGTGCCTAGGTCCGATATCCAATCCATTTCCGTCTCCAAAGCCTGAATGTCCATCTGTTCTTCTTCCTCGATGACTGTAGCTTCAAGCTCTTCAATTTTCCGTTTTTCTTTCTTAGAGATCCAGGTCTCGTAAGCCTCACGGGCTTTTTTCAGGTCCCAGTTAGCAGACGCATTACGACTTCCCTCTCGAGCCATAGTGTTATTGCAGGTGTTGGCATGGGTAGAGGAGATAGTGAACTTCCTAACAGCACTAAGATTGTCAAGAATCGAGCAATGAGAATGCGATGTCTTGATTTCTTGGTTGATTACCTTAGTTATAGCTGAAGGTTGAATGTTCTGGATTGAGATCTTTCACTTCACCTTCTAAGAGCTACTATTCCTGACATAATAACTCTCATCTAGATTTCCCAGCTCCTTCTCATGATGTCGATCCAGAGCCATTACCCTGCCACGCTTGAGGCTGCTGGTTGAAAGCCAAGTGTCCTCACCTGCTTCTTGCTAACTGTGCTGATCATACTTTTTGTTGATTGTCTTACGTGTTCCATATACTTCATCCTTGTGGATGATTTTCCACCCTTCCCCAGGTACTCCATAGGCCTGTCGCCCGTTGTACCTCCGTTTGGCATTAAGTATATTGTTAATTCACATAAGTTACTAATGAGTCATATCCTGCAACCCGTCTTCCGCTCTTGATTCTCCTGTAAGATCTTGCCTCGAGATGAGAGTGCACTGATTCATAAGCTCGTCTTTTGTGACATCTTGCCAACAAGTGTCAATGATCTCCATCAGATGATCGACCGCATGGTTGGCAAGGCTGTCCGCTAAGACATTTTCTTTCCGCCTAACTGCTTGTGGAACAATGTTGTTGAGGGAGGAGAGATGTTTCACAATGAGCGCTGTAACCATGGCTAATCTCCAGTGCTTCGTAACTTTCTCCGGCTGTGTCCCATTTTGCATTCTCCTAGCTGCAGTGATGGCCAAGAGGGAATCTCCTTCCACTATTACAGAGCCTTTACCCAGATGGATGAGGATTTGCAACCCTTATTCCAGGGCTGCGAATTCTGCTTCATTGTTGGTGGCCTCCCCAAGCACTCTGCAGAAAATGTGGAGGATTTCACCTTTGTCATTACGGATGATTCCTCCAAGCCCTGTAGGACCAGGGTTACCCCTGGAGGCCCCGTCGAAATTTAATTTGCAAAACCCTAAGGTGGTGGGCAGCTAGGCTGAAGGAAAGGGAGCTGGTTGAGGGTTGTTTTCTTGAGCCTTGTGACTCATTAGACCATTCATGCCAAACAACAACAGGATGCGAGAATCATTAGGAGTGAGCGTCTTGTCCTGCTCCGCTTTGTAAATGGTAAGGGAAGTCTCTTTTAAACTGTGCATAATGACTGTTTTGATGGTTTCAAGCTGCTTGGCTTCTTTTTGAAAAATTCATCTGTTCCTCTCTTTCCATATGTTCCAGACTATAAAACCAGGGTAGAGCCTCCCAAGGGCGTTAACCGTATTACAACTGCAGTACTTTGTATGCCAATTTGCAATGGAGTCTTGAATACAATCTCTGTGTCTATCTATTTGTTTGAATATTCCCTTCATCCATTCCCACAGATTATTGGTCCAGTCACAGTTATTAAGGAGATGGTTCATCGTTTCCTCATCCTTTTCATAGAGGGGGCATCCGAAAGGCAGACATTTTGGTACCAAGCTACTTCATCTTCGAGGTCTTGGTACTCGAGATACATTCTGGCCTCCTTGAGGTTGAAAGTTCCCCTGTCGAGTTTACCCCACCTGAGTGGATCGGATCATTCTCTTATTCAGAGCAGAGTTTAAGGTGCTGAGGAGGTCTATCATGTCGTCCTCCGGGGGGAGAGGCTCTAAGTTCCATTTGCTCCAGTGTTGGTTCTCGTTGCTACCAGACCAATATTGATGGACTTTTATCTTGCCTGTTGCCTGAAACCATCTCTGTAGGGCAAGATAATTTGGGTTTTCTAGTTTAGGTAGCCGTTACCATGCATCCTCCCAGAATAAAGCATTGTTTCCATTGCGAATTTCCCAAAAGCAGTGATCCTGAATGAGATGGTTGTTAGCTCTGGCCAAATTCCAAATAGGGGAACCTTCAGGGGCATATGTCATTCTAATCAGATCCTCAACTTTCCAAGTTTCAACATATTTGGCCTTCCACAGTTTTGCCCAAGGTGTATGGGGTTCCTTGATCTAACGCCACCAAAGCTTGGCTCCATAAGCTTTGTTGGTAGTGTCTGGGTCTTACAGCCATAAGCCCCCTAGTTTTTTGGGTTTTCATAATTTAGTCTAGGCTACAAGTGCCCATTTATGTTTATCTACTTTGCCCGAGCAAAGAAAGGCTCTTTGAATACTCCTAATTTTATGTATAACCATTTTTGGCGCTGGGAGGATAGAAAGCATATAGAGAGGAACGGCTTGCAGAACCGCCTTAGTCATTACAAGCCTTCCTGCAAAATTCAAAACTTTGTTGGTCCCAGTGGAGTTTCTTCCAAGGCTTGCCAGTGAGAGGAATGCCAAAATATTTACATGGGACGCTGCATCTTTTGAAACCAAGGATATTAGTGAGGTTCTTTTGGACCGCCAAGTGCGTATGGAAGAAAAAACAGAGGATTTATCCAAGTTAAGATCCATACCAGATGCTTGGCTGAACAGGTTCAAAATGGCTTTGAAACCTTGGGCTTCCTTCACTGAAGGGGTACCATGCAGCATGGTATCATCCACAAATTTTTGATGAGTAGTTGCAGGAGAGTGATTCAGGGGCTGAAGACCTTTGATGATATTCCTATCCTTAGCCGATTTAATGATGCGACTCAGTCCTTCCATTAAGATAACAAAAGGGAAAGGGGAGATAGGATCACCCTAATGAATGACTCTAGAAGGGAAGAAGGGGTCCGAAGGGGCGCCATTGACCAAAATAGAGAAGTTGGGAGATTTGACCATGGCCAAAATCCATCTGATCCAACGCTGGGCAAAATCAAAAGCTTTCAAAATAGCTTCAATATAATTCCGACTGACCTTATCATATGCTTTTGAGAGGTCCAATTGAATGATCATTCCAACCTTCTTCTCAGATTGAAGGGTGTGGATCATTTCCTATGCCAATAAGACATTGTCCATGATTTGCTTGTCTTCCACATAACCCGACTGCTCTTCTGAGATGATCAAAGGGAGAATAGGATTTAACCTGTTGGCCATGACTCTGGAGATGATCTTATATAGCACATTGTAGAGAGCTATAGATCGAAATTTAGAAGGCGTGTAGGCAGCCTCTTCCTTGGGGATGAGGGCAATAAAAGTGAAGTTTATGGATTTGAGTATGGAGGAGGACCTTCTAGAGTCCTTGACTACCGCCCATATGTCTTGCTTCACTATGTCCCAACAAGCTTTGAAGAAGTCAATGGTGAACCCATCTAGTCTCGGGGCCTTGCCATTGGCCATGTCTTTGGCTACCGCTTCTACCTCCAGAAGGGTGACCGGGCGGTCTAAGGACCTATTCTGTTCCTTTTTTATTAGCTCGGGAATAGAGGTGATGAATGCATTGATAGCCTCTTGTCTGTTGATGTTCGGTTCTGTATCAATAAGACTGAAGTGGTTCCCAAGGATGGAGGAAATCTCTTGATGAGATTGAAAGGAGGTCCCCTATTCATCCTTAAGCTTGGTTATTTTATTAGTGCATCTGTAATCCATGGCTGACCGGTGGAAAAATTTGGTGTTTTCATCCCCGTCGTTCAGCCATTTAATACGGGACTTTTTTCTCCATAAATTATCTTCCTAATTACATCTCTCATTCCATTTTTGCAGGAGGTTATGCTCCGTGTTAATGGAGTTTTGAGATATGTCCCCCTTGATCCAGTTGTTATGTATTGGAGTCATTTGATTCTCCAGGGTTTGCTTTTCCTCTAAGATATTGCCAAATACCTCTTGATTCCAAGTTCGTAGCTTTGCCTTTATGTGTCTCAATCTAGCTTGGAGCTGAAACATTTTGGTACCTCTAGCATCCAAATGCTTGTTCCACCATAGTTGGATGTTGGAGGTGAAAGTCGGATGACTAAGCTAGAATTTTTCAAAGCGAAAAGGTCTGTTTTTTGGAGTTCCAAGAATTGTTGCCTGTAAAGAGATGGGCCAATGATCCAATCCTCCAGATGGAATAATATCAGATTCCACTGTGACTCCCTCAAGGAGAATGGTGTCCGAGATCAGAAACCGATCAAGCCTAGATGTGATGAGCCTGTCCCTTCCTCTCTTATTAGTCCAAGTGAAAATGCCATTTTGGGTTGGATGTCCACCAGGTTAGCCGTTCTTATGAAAGAAATGAAGGCCTCCGCATCTCTGTGTAGGGTTCAAAGTCCACCTTTCTTTTCCCCCAGAGAGGTAATCATGTCGAAATAGCCACCATAGATGGCCTTAGCATTAGAGTGTCTTTGTTGCATCTTGGATAGGTTGTCCAATAGCTGTAGCTTATCCTCCAACCTTAGGGGGGTGTAAACATTAGTGAATAAGTATATGCTAGCTTCTCCCAGGATCTGCATTTCAAGGGAAATGAAAGATTTGGAGGCCTTAGTGTTAAGGAGGAGTAGGGAGTTGATCCAGGTCCGGGTGTGAAGAAGGACCCTTCCAAGACCTTTTACTTTCGTGATGTGATAAAATTGCTTTTAAAAGAACATTAACAAATGCAGCTGCAGACTATAATGAAGAGGAATATAACAATCATCAACACATGAAGACAAAAGCCGTTGATAACGGAGTTCGTCCAGGAGGGACTACGTCTCCGGGCCCTGGTGTCAAGATGGTGTAGGCTGCTGCATTATGTGTTGTCAAGAAAGATGATGTACACAGAGATAATGTCTCGATCATACAAGGAAGAATGCCCTCACGCAGGAGTGGCTCTAAGAGATGTTCCACACTAGAAATCTCAATCAAAAGACACCTATCAGTACGACACAAAACAAGCATGGTGCACATCCTGCCAACATGGCACAAAAGGGATGTCAAAGCAAAACACATGCATGATGACAACAAGATTATCCCAACAACATAAAACAAGGGATCTCAAAGCATAACATAAAGAGTTATGACAGAAAGTACATCACATAGAAAGATTCTGCATAACATAAAGCAATGAATCATGACAACATGAAATAAACAAGATCTTGCATCAATCATCAATAATGGATCTGTACAACATAATGCAGAAATAAGAAGTACATGAACACATCATATACCTCATCATCAAGGGCCATCTGAAGCAAAGGTTGTCAAAGTTCTGAAGCTTGTTGAAGCATTGATCTCACATCATCGATTGCAAGAAGAAGACTGTTCGCACATAAAGATGTACATCTGCACTGACACTTAAAAAAGTGACTGAAAGAAGAAATGAGAGAAAGACAAATCTGAATACACCATCAAATTTGTGGCGTTGAGTAGTGCTGAAACAACTGTCCAAAATCCAATTCTGAGAATTTGAAAATTCGGAGCTCAAAGAATCTTTTAGATTCCTTCGAGATTCCTTAAAGATTATGTTTCAGGGATGAGCTGAAAATCCGCTGCTCAGATGTAAAATCTGATTTCACCATTAGGATCCCTGTGGAAAACCATGAAAAACAAGTATAAACTTGACCATATTTTGACAAAGTGAAATTTTATCTCCATGGGAAAATTTCATGGCTCATGGTTCCGCTCCCTGTTTTCGCTGGAATCATGGTTCCACGTGCATTCTGGAAATCACTGGAATATGCAGAACTCCAATTGAAAAATGGATAGCGCCATCGTGTTCATGACGACGAGAGGTATAAAATCCATATAAAATTTGTCAATTTCTGAAAAGTTGAAAATTTTGCCCTCCTGCAAAATTCATGATTTCTGCGTTAAAAAATTATTAAACTGCCCCGATTTCCGTGCCAGCGCCTGTCTCGAAATTCGTGTCGTCCTCCTCCTCCCAGCGCTGGTAAAAATATGAATTTGTATAAATTCATGGGTGGATTAATTAAGAAATCTGTTTGGTGTAGTGGTAATGGTTAGTAATTGATTGGGGTAGGTCAGGAGGTCAGATCCTGTACCTTCTAATTTAATGCTTAGTAATTGATTGGGGTAGGTCAGGAGGTCATATCATGTACCTTCTAATTTTACCATATTCTTTTAACAAGACCCCAATTCCAACCATACCGTATCCCCAAAATATATATATTATATATACTGACATGCATTAAATTGGCGGCGGTACCGATTTTATTGATGCTTAGTAATTGATTGGGGTAGGTCAGGAGGTCAGATCCTGTACCTTCTAATTTTACCATATTCTTTTAAAAAGACCCCAATTCCAACCATACCGTATCCCCAAAATATATATATTATATATACTTACATGCATTAAATTGGCGGTGGTACCGATTTTATTGTGCGCAGTTTTAATATAGGTACGCATTAAAGCTGTTACAGTACCGGTAGTTAGGTTTATGTTCATGGTGGCTTTGGGTCATATGTTCATGGTACGCATTAAAGCTGTTACAGTACGCATTAAAGCTGTTACAGTACTGGTGGCTTTGGTTTAATATGTTCATGGTACACATTAAAGCTGTTACAGTACTGGTAGTTAGGTTTATGTTCATTTATTGGTCCCTGTGGTATA
Organism: Pinus tabuliformis; assembly: GCA_031772625.1. Taxonomy (NCBI): domain Eukaryota; kingdom Viridiplantae; phylum Streptophyta; class Pinopsida; order Pinales; family Pinaceae; genus Pinus; species Pinus tabuliformis. Next base: position 1,008,211,126 of record CM062807.1, read on the forward strand.
CATTGTTTGGACCTTGTTTTCTCCCTTAATTGTAAGTGCATAAAAATATTAGATTCATAGGACAGGGTACCATTAATCATGTGATCCAATGATCTTGGACGTTTTTTATTGAATTCTTCAAAACTTATTTCCATTTGATCTTCCAAAATGTGAAGATAGTTTTATTGGTTGGAACAATGCTACAACTTACAAGTTATAATAACAAAGATTCTGTTCTGCATAATGCTTTCCACCTTGCAATCTTTTTGTGGATATGGTTAAGCAATATTCTCTTCGAGTAAAGAATAAATTATTGTGTGTAGAGTCATTGGGTTTACTATAGTAATGATCGTAACATTTTGTAGTCTTTTGTTTGTTGTTATGTGGTTTAGTGGTTGAGACAGTGCATTACCATGTTAATGACCCAAAGACAAACTTAGAGCTCAGAGCCCTCAATTATAAGTTGGTTGAATTTTATGAGATTTATATGCAATATTAATTCAATAATTAAAAAAAAATATAGACTTAAGCACCCTAAATAAACTTCAATTTATACATCTTTAGAATCTCATTTATGCTACATATCTGCATCTTATGTACATTTTCCCATTCCCATGTCGGAATTGTTCCTCAATTTATGCCTTACGGTGTTTCCTTTGCAACATTTAGTGCAAATGCTAATTAGGTTTATGTTCATGGTGACTTTGGATGGCGGGAACACATACGTGGCCACCTTACCCAAGCCCCACCGCTGGTCAACACTCCATACACGGGCCGTATCCCAACTCAAACGGTTATCTTATATGTATTAACCTTAATAACCCTTGCCACGTATTTTGTTATACGTTGGCTTTGTTTTGTCTCATGTGGTGTTTAATATAAACCTTTTTGTCATATGCATACGGCTTGGTTATAACCATATTACATTATATGGTCTAATGTATTTTGGTTTTTTTTGTTAATATATGCCAATATACATGGGTTGGAATATATGGTATGGAAAATGGTTTTAATGGTTATAGCATATATGTTTTTTTTGGTAAGCTAAGGAATTTCTATTATCTACAGCAAATTGAAAAATACATACTAAGGAACCTCAATTTGTCCATATGCGAAACCGGATCTGTTGGTTCCTCTTCGTCAAGTATTCGGTACTGTTTTTCTTTTTACATACTATTAGAAAAAACTTGCAAAACATTAAACCTTTGTAATCAGAATGTTTTCAGAGACTGTTTTTTCTAAGATCTACTTAAAGACCTATCTTCACTACTGGTTGTTGTGACATGCAATCAAATTCCCAAAAACAGAGCAGTAGCATCAAAAAAAAAAAAAAAAAGAGTTAACTAGCCTCTCAAATCTCCGCGCTTCCCCTTTTGATTTCATTGTTGTCTTTGGTTTTTACCAGTTCCTTCAGCATCTCATGTATCTCCTTGATCTGTTCATTCTGTTGACGCATTATACCTTCAACATGTTACAACATATATGTTATGTACATGTTGTTTTGGTTATATTTTAATCTTTATTATATAGTTAAATTAATAACTATATAGAATTATAGTTATAACCAATGGTTAATTTGGCTCTTGTACAGGATTAGGAGGTTACTGGGAAAAGCCAAGTGTCAAGATGTGCCATGTGGGTCCCACATGCTCACTGGGATGCCATGTGGTGCCCTGTGGGTCTCATTTTTCTTCTCCCATACCAATTTTTGAGGAGCTCTATCTTTTGCATACGAGCTCAGATTGACAAACCGTTCACGCCACCGCGATCAGGAAGATGAGCTCTACGATCTGGTCCCAGGTAGAAGTCATTCTGATGACTTTGATTTTTTAGCATCGCTGAGTCCTCCTTGTCCTATGTGTGTTCCTGAAGGTGCACCTAGATCAAGAGTGGGGGTTCCAGAAGATGGCTAAGCCCCCTTCCAGACCATTACCTTCTACCTCCAAGTGCTCCATTCTCTTTCCCAGGCTTCTGCCTATCCCTTCCAGCTTTAGCCTAGAGCATTTGGTTTCTTGCAGGAAAACAATGTCCAGATTTTCCTGTGTGACTTTCTTTTTCAATAATCTTTGTTTGGTTTGGTTGTTGAGCCCTCTTGCATTCCATGAGAGTATCTTCATAGTTAAAAAATAATTATGAGGAGAGAGGGAAAGCCTCAAGGGCTTTCATCTTGCCTGAGTTGATGAGCATTTGGCTGAGCTCATGGAGCGCTTCATTGTTTGTTCTTCTGCCCCATTTCTTTCTGTGTTTTGCAGTAGAATGAGTTTGATGTAGGTTTTGTGCCTTGATGCCCAGTCCCTTTGTTGCACCCAGACCCCTTTTCTGCCCTCTCAGGGCTGCATCCTGCCTTGATAGAAAGAGGAAGTTGACTCTGTCAATCTCTTCCTCTGGAATGTGCTCCACTCCTTTTTGTTTCCATTGCTCAACTATGGTATTAAGGTCCATTCCTTCTTGTTCTAGAGTGTCATTTAGGTCCTGATCCTCTATGCCCACTTCACTTAATGTCATTTCCTCGTCCCCTTTTGCATCTTTCCTCAATTCCGGATCTCAGAGAAAATCATAAATCGATATTGGAGTGGGCATCTAGGTGTTTTGATTGTTCATTTCCAGGATTTCTTGCTCAGATGTCAGTGTCTGGGTATCCTCATTTGCCCTAGTTTCCTCTCCAAGCACCTCAAAGGCGTTCATAGACCTTTTGTTGGTGTTTCCTGTCTTCGGTTGGTTCCTTCTGTTGGTTCCGTGTCTGCCTGTGGGTCGGACGAAACCATCATGATTTTTTCTTGGGAGATCCTTAGTCTTCTTGATGGGCTTTTGCATGGGACATTCCCGTATTAGATGGCTATGTTCATGACATTTTCTGCATTTGAAGGGTATTTGTTCGTAGTCTATGGCTTGGAAAAATACTTCATCTCTATATTCCAACCATACACCTTCATGGAGAGCACCTGAAACGTCCATTTCAACACAAATTCTAGCGCAAGATGTGTACCTTTTTTGGAGGGTTGCTTCAAACGCTTGAATGAAGGTGCCCAGTTTATTGCCAATTTGTTCCAAAGCCGCCATCTCCAGTATTCGATTGGGAGGGAAAACAGGTGAATCCAAACAGGAACATGCTTGAATGTTTCCTGTTCTGGTGCAAAATTTGGTTTCCAGGGTCTCATGTAGAGACCTGTCGAGGCATATAAGTAAGGGCCTCCATCAAAGATGTGGTCTCTGTCTTCAAGGTTTGCAAAGACCACCGTAAAAAATCCTTTGGCCCCCAGGTGGAGTTTAACATCTCCTTTCGGCTTCCAAGTTTGCTTGATCCATTGGCATAAGGCTTTTTCTATGGGCCAAAAGCCCATGAACTTGTAGATGACTGCATGAATAGCCATATGATCCTTATAGGCTTGCAGTTCGGGGTTGGTGATGATAACCCTTAGGATTTCTGTAGTTTTTGGCTTGCAACGCCCTGGTCTCTTTGTTGTTTGTTTTCCGTGGCCGATCCTTCTGGATCTAGGTCTTTCAAGGGGGAGGTTTCAGCAACCTCCGCTTCTTTGGTATTCATTCTTGCTCCTTGAGTGGGATCTAGTTTGTCTTTTCCTTCCAAAGTTTTGATGCCTTTTGGCTGGTTTGGAAACTGGGTTTCCTTAGTGTTTCCATCCGTTTTTGTCTTCTTGTTGAGCTCATTTTTCCTTATAGTGTCTGAATCCATGATCTGCACTCCTTCCAAAGGGTTTTTACCTTTGTCCATCATTATTTGTTTGTAGGAAGGGGCCCCATTGGCCCCCGCTTACTTTATCCATTGGGCCAGGGCAAGCCCCTGTTGCCTTAGATCAGTGAAAAGGGCACTGCCCCCTACCAGAGTGGGTAACAATGCACAAACTGCGATCCAAAACCCTAGGTCAGAGAGTTGCAGAGCCAAAACCTCCTGAGTAACTCAATTTTTACTCTGTATCACTTAGCCTTCATAAAATTTTAATCTTCTTAATATCCAATAAAACTACATCAAAATATATTTAAAATATTATCACTCAATAATAATATTTTTATTATTATTTTTTAAATTTATAACATAATGTTTCCTATATTTATTATTTTAATTAAATTGTATTTAATTTGTTACCATATTTAAATATAATCTATATGAACCTATATACAATGATGCATTATCAGAGAGATATCTCATTGATAGAAAATTTACCAAAACAAATATCATTTAACAATTTGATATGTAATTGATAAACCAATAACATAAAAAATTGACTTTAACCACTTGAAAAGTTCCTATAGGTAGTTTCAATATTTAATTTCATGAGCATGAAAAAAAATCAATCTGCTATAATCTTTAAAAATATATTAAATTACATATTAAATTTTATAATATTTAGATTTCTTTTTTTGTTAAGCTTGGAAACACTCTCATTTACAATTTTACATGTCCATGTCCATTATTCACCCCGCAATGGGGGAGGGTAGTACAATATTCGAACCCAAGATCTCCAGTTCGGTGAGACGAGGGTAGTACAAGACTCGAACCTAAGGTCTCCAGTTCAGTGAGACTTCATTCCACGACCATCGCCACTTGAGCTACCCCATGGGGACTATTATATTTAGATTTTAAAATACATTGAATTTTTAATATATATATATATATATATATATATATATATATATATATATATATATATATATATATATAATTTTATTTGCATTTAGATGTATAATTTTAATGCTTTATTCAGTGGTCTTTTTAGTTATTTAAAATATAGTTATAATACAATATTTAATATATAAATATAAAATAGTTAAATGATAAAATATATAGTTTAATTGTTTTATGTTTTTATTAAAAATTCAAGAAATAGTTTTAAACAACGACTCCCTCTACTATTTAAGCACAAAAAAGCAAGCAACAAGCAACACCATCAACAAATAATAGCATAGTTTTGCGCAGCCAAGAAAGTGCTTCTCCAAGCACGCCGCAAAGCGCAACACCTAGTGACATGTCAAGCCCATCTTCAGCAAGCACAAGAAGACCAAAATTCGGAAATTTAAATGAACTTTACGAGCAAGATGAAATTGAAAGTAACGCTGGTCTGAATTCTTTATTTTCCTTATTTTGTCATATAGATGACCTAATCCATTTTGAGGATGCAGTCAAAGAAGAAAAATGGGTTGCGGCAATGGAGGAAGAAATAGAAGCAATAGAAAGGAATGACACATGGGAGTTAGTGAGCCTTCCAAAAGGAAAACATGTCATTGGAGTGAAGTGGGTCTATAAGACCAAAGGCAACATTAAGAGAAAGATTGAAAGGAACAAAGCAAGGCTAGTTGTCAAAGGATACAAGCAACAACATGGAAGAGACTACAGGGAGACGTTTGTGCCAATCGTGCGGATGGAGACAGTGTGCGTAGTTGTGGCGCTTACCGCGCAACAAAAATGGAAAGTGTATCAAATGGATGTAAAATCAATGTTCTTGAATGGAGTGCTGAAAGAGGAAGTGTATGTTACGCAACCGCCTGGTTATGAGGTAGAAGGCCAAGAGGACAAAGTGTACCGGTTGAGGAAAGCTCTTTATGGGTTGAAGCAAGCACCACACGCATGGTACAATAGGATAGATGCCTACTTGTTGGACAATGGTTTTGACAAAAGTGACAGTGAACCCACTCTCTACATCAAAGTGAGCGATAGTAAGATTCTTATTGTTGTCTTATATGTAGATGATTTGATTTTTACAGGCAGTGATGATTTCCTCATCGCTGATTTCAAACAAGTCATGAAGAGTGAATTTGAAATGACTGACTTGGGATTGTTAAGATATTTTTTGGGCATAGAAGTAAAGCAAACAGAAAATGGAATTTTTATCTCTCAAGCAAAGTATGTGGTAGACATTTTGGAGAGGTTTAAAATGCAGAACATCAAGTCTGCACCAACTCCAACTGTCATAGGGTTGAAGTTGAGCAAAGAAGATTGCAGCAGTAATGTCAATCTGACATTATACAAAAGCATGATAGCCAGCTTGATGTATTTGTTCGCCACTAGGCCAGATATAATGTATGCAGTAAGTTTGGTGTCAAGGTTCATGGAGACACGCAAGGAGACACATTGGCAAGCAACGAAAAGGATTCTAAGGTATGTAAATGGGACAAAACAATATGGCATTTTGTACACAACAACAAGTGATTTTAGGTTGGTTGGTTACACTGACAATGATTGGGCAGGAAGTGTCGATGACAAAAAGAGCATGTCAAGATATGTTTTTCATTTGGGTTCCAGAGCCATTTCATGGGCTCCAAGAAGCAGCCAATAGTGTCACTATCAATAACAGAAGCTGAATATGTTGCAGCAACAGTAGCAACGTGTCAGGTAGTTTGGATGAGAAGGATGTTGAGGGATCTTCGTCATGATCAAAAGGGAGCGAAAACTATTTTCTGTGACAACACCTCAACAATTGCATTGTCAAAGAATTATGTCTTCCACAAAAGGATCAAGCATATTGATGCTAAATATCATTTTATTAGAGAGTTGATTAGCAATGATGAAATTGTTTTGTAGCACTACAGGTCACACGAACAATTTGCTAATATCTTCACAAAGCCATTGGCATGTGAAAGTTTTGTTTATCTCAAAAACTGTTTGGGAATTGTCAGTGGTAGCAATTGTGATTAAGGGGAAGCGTTGGAAATAATAATCCCAACCACTGCAATAAACACCCTGACAACAACCATACTTGTTAGAAGTATTTTTGCAAGTTGCGTCTATACTTGAAGATGGAAGGACTGAAGCCAAGTGCGAACCATTCCGAAATGCAATAAGGAATTTAAACCATTTAATGTATTTTGGTAAATAGATATGGGCAAGAATTCATTCAACGACTATTGCCCACACTTCACAAACACCTGTGTGATTCTGATCACACTCAACAACAACATCACGTTAATTATTTTGCTTTGTCATGTATTAAATGTAAAATTGTATGTTGAGTTAAATATGAATGTGAAATTCATTTTGTAGTGGTTAGAAAGTAAGAGAGTAAGAGAGAAAGAGAGCAAGAGTCTTTGATGAGAAAATGGTGGAGCAAATTTTGGTGGGCGCATGAAAACAATAGTTTTTGTGTTTTACTATGTGTTATTCCGCGTGAAGTGTAAAACCTTTATTTTACTTGGTGAATGAGCCACAGTCTCATGTGAATGTATTTTTCATTATTTAGAATTCAATCCTAAGTTTTTATAGTGTTGCTCCAACCTTACTTTGTAAAAGCTTTGTTTTACTTGGTGAATGAGCCGTAGTCTCATGTGAATGTATTTTTCATGATTTAGAATTCAATCCTAAGTTTTTATAGTGTTGCTCCAACCTTACTTTGTTTTACTCTCTGTTTTTGCCATGAGTGAATTCTGTATTTTTAAGTCTGTGTAATAGCTGTGCAAAATGCAGGTCTGCGAAATCGAGCTCCACAATGGCGAAATCGAGTTGCGCAGTGTGCGAAATCAAGCTGCGCGAAAGTCACACCCCTCGCGAAAAGTCACACCCCTCTGCCTCCACAGTGGCAAAATCGATTTGTGCGGTGTGCAAAATCAAGTTGCGCAAAAGTCACACCCCTCGCAAAAAGTCACACCCCTCTGCCTCTCCGCGTAAATTATTTTTACTCTGCCTCTCTGCGTAATTTTTTTTAACATGCCTCTGTTCAATTTTCATCTTGGTTAGCTCTCATAACATAGTCACTATAAAAATTGCTTGCAAAATGTGCAACAGATGGATCTTCATAACTCAAAAACAACATCACTTTGTTGTTACCTGCTTCATCTGTGTATATCTAAATGTTCCAAGGCCATTAGTCTTTATAACCACATTTCTGTTTTTTTTTTCAACTTTTCCAATTTCTCCAAAGAGATCTGATTTCGTCAGAAGTCACGTTGGAAGAAAATTTGGAGATGTAAATTTAATAAATATCACAATTTTCTCCACATTTTTCATCACATTGTTTTATTGTCTTAGGCGGCACCACAACTACTCGTCACGTTTTCTTGAGTCATTTCTCCCAATATTTCCCCTTGGCTCTAGTTATCCATGAGATTTTTCTTCCCCATAATTATCGTATCCCATAGGTCCCACACCTCTACCAACACCTCCTTGTGCACTCTAATTAATAGGTGGACCATAGCTATTTGGAGGCGGATTAGGAGGCGAATAGTCATTTGAGGCACTATACTCACCAGGAGGTGGAACGACGGCTCCACAACGAGGATATGCAAATCCACTTGCTGCCATGCAATTATTCCAGCCACAAGTGGGTTTGCATAGCCTCCTCTAACAAGAACTAAAGACATATGTGGTTCCCAATACTGACCTGCATAACCACTAGGATCACGATATCTACGCTAAAAAAATGAATGCACTTAATGATTCATATTTTCTCAAATTGAATTCCTTTGCGAAAATACATTGCTCTTTCAGCTTCCTACTGAGCAAGCAACTGGCCTTGCCTTTAAGGCCTGATAACAAATAGGTTACACTGACATTCTTGCTGTTGAAGCTTCAAGTGGTGTGAGTACGAAGATTTTGGGGAGTAGTATTTAGCAAAAAAATGTTGTTATGGGAAAACGTAATGGAGAATTGGTTAGGGTGTGGGACAGGTGTTGAAAATTGTGTTGAAGACGACAAATTTCAACAAATCTACTATAAAATGCTTATCGACATAATTATTCAAATAAAAAATTATTATATATTTAAAATTACAATATATTTTAAAATATAAATATAATTTAATAAAATAAATTTTTACTTTTATTAAAATTTAGTAATAATATTTATATAATAGAAAATTTAATAAAAAATAAGTTTTAGAATGCCAAAAGAAATGTGGTTGTTTAATTATTAGCACAACTATATTAATAGGAAAAGAAACCCATAATTACATTTTGTTAAAAATAAAAATAAAAAACAATTTAAAATTTAAAAATGTAAAAATGCTCTTTAATGGTGAACTTTTATTTCGAAAGTAGCCCAAAAAAATACATTAGATTAAAATCTAATAAAACTAGAATTTACAAAAACTTGCAAAATAATAATTCATATATCTATACCACAACTACAGTGATAACAACTACACTGATAACAAGACACATCCTCTTAAAAGCATAAAAAACCACAATTTAAAGTTTAAATTGTATAAGTTAGGTAAAGTTAGTGTTTAAATCGAATACAATTTTGGTTTTGAAGCAAACTTTTGAAATGGAAAAACACATACTTAACCCATCGAAAACCGCCACAGTAAACACAGTAATAATAAGTAACCTGCTAAAAAATAAACACCATGTTAGGGTTTTAGATAAACTTATTAAATCGGTGACTTGGCAATCAAGATCTTAAAAATTTAATTAAGCTAACGCTGGTCGAAATGACTGCTACTGGTAATCTATGTACAAGAAACTCGAAGACAATGAAATAACCAGACATTAAAAAAAAGAAGCAGCAGCACATCACAACTATCTATTGGACAATGCACATGAGTGCATTGGTTGAACGGCGGGGCTGCCGGCTTATTCGCGCCCCGCCTGGTTTCGATTCACTATGGTGATGCTACTCTGCAGCCAATTGTTTGATCGTCAGTGCATATTGATATATGGTCAATGACGTTTGATTTGATGTGATGATTATCTGCCTACATGTAAAATATTGTACATATGGCCTAATAAATGTTTCTTTAGGGGATTAGCCACCCCCATTTAAAAAAACTATCTATTGGACAATAGTAACAGAAGCGAACCTTTAAGTCTCTAAAATACACTGAAAAATCAGAGGCAAGTCATTTGCATGTGGATGTTGTGGCCCATTCCAAGGCATCATAGTAGCAATGCTCCAAAAATACCCATGGCGAACAGAGGCCACCTGAGCAATTTCTATTATCCTTGCTTTTAAAGTGTAAAACTGTGATGTTTCATTTAGCAATTTTTTTATTTAATTAGTCGGATTGTTACTTAGAAGAAGAATATTTCTGGCTTATTAAATTAATATATTTTAAAATTTTTTCATTTATAAATAGTTTAAATATTTTAATTTCAAATATATATCATTCTTAAATTGTGATTTTTGAATGCTTCTTCAGGGGATTAGCCACCCCCATTTAAAAAAACTATCTATTGGACAATAGTAACACAAGCGAACCTTTAAGTCTCTAAAATACACTGAAAAATCAGAGGCAAGTCATTTGCATGTGGATGTTGTGGCCCATTCCAAGAGATCATAGTAGCAATGCTCCAAAAATACCCATGGCGAACAGAGGCCACCTGAGCAATTTCTGTTATCCTTGCTTTTAAAGTGTAAAACTGTGATGTTTCATTTAGCAATTTTTTTATTTAATTAGTCGGATTGTTACTTAGAAGAAGAATATTTCTGGCTTATTAAATTAATATATTTTAAAAAAATTTCATTTATAAATAGTTAAAATATTTTAATTTCAAATATATATTATTATTAAATTGTGATTTTTGACTATTTTAAATCTGTTTTTGATTATATCAACATAAATCTATTTTAATTTGAGATATATCAATAATAAAAAAGATAAAATCTTTATGAATACAAACTTTAAATATTATTATATAATAATTATAATTATTAACTTTATAAGATAATAGTAAATATCATTATATAATTGAACATTATAACCTCTCTTATTTATTGAGCTTGAATCTGCCTCTTCACATAATAAATAAATATAATATCCTAAAAAACCATTAAAACATATTGGCATAGAATGTACACTAAAATTTAAAATTTAACAAATATTCACTAAAATTTAAGCCACATAAATTGAAGATATAACTGTGGACAAAAAAATGCTCAAAGAGGACAAGAAAAATCACCCATCATTAAGTCCGAAGAACATTAAAACCATTGTTGGGACTTGCTATTGTCATGATGAGGCCATCAATATTCCCTTTCCCAAAGCAACGTTTTGGAAAAGTAACTAGCTTTAATGCGAATGTAGTTAGCGAATTTTCGTGATGGTACGTAAGCCAGTTACTTTAAAAGAAACTTCCTTCATACATGGCGTTGTCATAAGACTCGTGGCACACTGTAAATAGATTCCAAATACAAAATTTTCAGAAATAGAATTGGGTGATGAGATTTGTTTTTATATTGCTATTCAGTTTTAAACTAATTATTTTAGAGAAATTAAGTATTTATTTTAGAATTTTATTTTGTTTTTTGGTTAAATTTGATTTTGAAAATGTTATAAAGATAGAGGAGACAAAATACAAACTTACCCAAAGGATTGAGTCGTGGCTCTTCTATTGATTACATAAAACTTGATGCTTAGAATACACTGGGCGAAGGGTATTTATCCTTTTCCAACTAACGACTTGCCTAAAATATCTTGACATGCGACCACATGCAATCACACGCTAAAAGTCGTCTATCTCTTAACTTGACTTGACTCAACACTCAATCACTCAGTTAACTAACTCTCTCTGTTTAGCCAACTCCACATGCGGGAGTAATTACAATTTCTAACACCCCCCCATAATTACTACCGTATGATTCAACATAACTTGACTCGATTATCACTCAAATATGTCTACTGGTCTATGTCTTAGCTTGGCTTACAAGGACTCAAGACTTTCACAATTTTACATTTTATTTTTCTCTTCCAAATTTTATATCTTCGAAATTGCTTCATTCTCTGTTCAACTTTCTTGATGTAGGATTTATTTACTTGTTGTTGCTGCAATTTTTCTTTGACTTTTCTTGAATTTGTGTTGAAACACAATTTGATCTTGTCTACTACATCTTCTTCTTCAAACATTCGTTCAACCATGGACTGTTGCCATAACATTGCATCTTCAAAAATGGTTTCAATGCATTCATCTTTGTCTTTCATATCATTCTTTTCACTTTCATCATCAGGTACTGCTACTTTTTTTCCTGTAATCTACACACTCAAGATCAATATTCACCATTTCATTCAATTCTTTTATTCCAACTGCTTCTTTAAGACTCACATCAATTTGTTCTATTGGTTTTTGAATCCATTCTTCAATGAGCTTCAAATCTGCATCAAATTTATTAACAACCTTGCTTTCAACTTCTGCTCCCATGCTATTTTGAACACTTACATATTCAAAAACAATGTTAAAAACATCTTTCATATGACTCTCTTTAGTGAGAGCCTCCTGCTCTACATCTGCCTTCTTTTCAACTGCATGGAGGTTGTCTTCCACTATTATGCTGTTAGTGGATATTTTCATCAAAAACTCTTCAATCACTTTATCATGTTCTTGATCATTAACTGCTGCTAGATGACATACTGCTTCATGAGCAATTCCAACTAGTTCATATCTTGTTGCTACAGTGGCAGCTTCAACCTTCAATGTTTCATCAAACATTGCGTTTACTATATTGTCACAACCAATCCTTATTTCAAAAAATACACTACACATATCATCAACATAATGTTCATCCACACTATGGTGGGATATCCGAGCATGCATGTGCTCATTGTCAATTTCAACTTCACCAAATTCATCAGTTGCAGCTGGATTCATGAATTCACATATAACTTTGTAGTCATCATCCACATGTGTCTCATCACAGTGGGATTCACCATCATCTGTATCGTCCACATTACAGTGGAGTCCTTGAGCATTTATTTGCTCTTGCTCTGTATCAAACAGAAAGGCTTCAACTTCTCTCTCTACAATCTTTGATGCATCTTCTTCATCCATATGCATGCTTGCATAATGGGTTTCAATTTTATGGTGTTGACAACCATTATCCACTTTTGAGTGGGGTTCTCCAAGCTCTGTTTTCCTCTTAGAGTCTTGCTCATATACTCTCAAATCTGTGATTGACTTCTTTGCTTGTGACATAACCTGATGTTGCATGTCGCTCCCCCTTGCACCAAACTCTGCTTCTAGGAACTTCCATGCTTCCTTGGAAGTTGTAGCTTTTGCTACCTTGCACAAACACTTCTCATCCAATGTTTGTTTTATAAAATACAACGCTAAAACTTCGCATACTTCATCATATGGGTTATTAGAATCCTATTCAATTAACTGTTTAGCTCGAAGAAAAGTTAACATCTTGATAACCCAATGATCAAAATATTTATCTGTAAACAAAGGAGGTGGTAGCATATCAAAACTACACCAATCACCCTCGATTTATTCTTTGTCTTCTGCTAAACTTTTCAGTTTCTCGGTTGCGGCCTGAACCTCTCTAACCATGGTAATGATCTTTGCCTCTTCTTTTCGATTCATTTTCTTAGTCTTCTTCAGTTGCGCTTTGCGACCTATCATTGATGTATTTCATCTTTCTTATAGATGCTTTCCTCATTACATGACGCTATCTTCCATATCACCCAAGAAAAAATATAATTTTCAATATACACCCCTATAAGACACAATCTTCACCCAAAAATTTGTCATACTTACAAAACACCAAAATACTTTTATACACTACTAAACTTTTTCAAATCCTTTATGCTTCCAAACTCTTTATAACTCCTTATAAAACCTTCATAAAATAAATTTTATAAAGTTCCTTTATCATTTATGAACCCCTTCCAAAAATATATTTTCCTTATATTAAACCCTTTTTATAACAAAACTAATGCTCCTTTTATTTAAAAAAAGCAAGCAATTTTTTAACACCATGTGCTTTTTAAAAATGTATCTCCATAATCTTATGGGGTTCATGAATACCTTACCAACGCATGAACTTTAAATGAAACCTCCAACATTAAGAACTTAACTTGGGTGGCACCCGTTGGGGCTACGACATTTTTCTCTAATTTTGACTGCCGCTTGACTTTCAACAAATACCAGAGTTTTATTACGCTCTTCGCTGTTCGATTGTGGCAGCTAGTACACACGGCGTTTCACGATAAGGTGGCGATAAGGTGGCGCTGCAAGCCAATAACAATTGCTGGCCGCTATTCAGCTATATCTCCCTTACGAATTTACAGTTCTTGAATAACCCAGAAAATAATAAACCGTGCGGCTCTTGCAGATTGGCGCTGCATTCGTCAGATACGCAAAGGTCTGAACCTTGGTTTTTCCTAGACTCAGCTCTCATACCAATTTGTTAGAAAGACAGATGATACAAGACACAAATTTATTTAAGGGAAAGTTGAGCTGTGGCTTTTTTATTCTATTGATTACACAAAATTTTATGCTTACAATGAACCGGGTAAAAGGTATTTATCATTTTCCAACTAGGGACTTTCCTAAAATATCTTGACATGTAATCACACACTAAAAATTATCTATCACTTGAATTGACTCAACACTCAAACACTCAATCACTTAGTTAACTAAGTCTCTATATAGGAAAGTAATTACAATTTCTAACAAAAAAATAATTAAATTGAACCAAAAAACAAGATACAGAAAACTAAATACATAACATTTAAATACATAACATTCCAAAAAATTCGCTGAATGCATATGGCTTAAATACAATTACTTTACCATGAATGGAAAGTAACCTATTTTTAATTAGAATATGGTAATATACATTGTATGTTCTTACTAAAAACTCCACAACTCAGATTTGTATTCTATTACGTTTATAATTCAAACTTATATTCTAATACATTTATATCTCAAACGTTCGAACAAATTTCTACCCAAGTTCCAACAATATTGACAATCACAAATATGGAAAAAAAACCAGAACTTAGAAGAGTTATACTAGGGCCTTTTCATCTCTCAATTGCTTTGCCATATTGTCATTTATCCAAAAATAAAGGGATAATTCTCTCGAAAGTTCCTCACTCCTTCCGCAAGCTCATGTCCAACGCATGACAGGTGAGCTTCCTATGAATATCTTTGGCTACATATACTCATCATATGTGACCTCTTATCCATACCCCTCTCTCCAGACATCTCTGCCCTTCACTGTAGCTCGGTTTGTGCCCAAAGCTGCAAGATCAGGGAGAGAGATCTGTTGTGGTCGTGAATAAAATTTTCATGATGAGTAGAATTTTGGTAGTTGGAGCACTGGATATTTCGGAAAATACTTGGCCAAAGTCAGTGTGTCACAAGGCTATCCAACGTTTGTACTTGTTCGTCCCGCTACAGCCGCAGCTCTTGATTCCTCTAAGGAAAAAATGCTTAAGAATTAAAAGATAATGGCATTCATATTCTTACAGTAAGTGATTTGCTGTTTTTCTTGGCCCCCTGTATGTTCGTGCAAAATTCTTTGATTATTGTCACATTTGCATTAACATGCTATTGATTATAAGATGCAGTAGAAGGCTAATATATTTTTTTCCTTGCGGCTATTTAACAGGGATCTTTAGATGATCACAACAGCCTTGTGGATGCAATGAAGCAAGTAGACATAGTAATATCGGCAGTTGCCATTCCTCAGCATTTGGATCAATTTAATATCATAAACGCCATTAAGGATGTTGGAATTGGAAATATAAAGGTATATACACCACTTCATATTCCTTGAATAGTGCCGCCCTCTAAATATTAGAGCGATATATTGATTCGTGTATTTTGGGTTGTCCTTTCATTTACAGAAGTAGAGATTTGTACCGATTTGTATCGTATTTACAACAATATATTGATTCGTGTACTTTGGTTTTTCCTTTCATTTATGAAGTAGAGATTTGTACCGTCAGAGTTTGGCAACAAGGTTGACCGACTGGAGGCTGCTCTCACTCCATTTCAGAAACTCTGTGACTGTTGGGGATTTTTCTGGTAAAATCCCAAAAACAAAATGAACTGAACACAGAGACAATGCTCTGTTTTTCTGCAACAGGATCTTAGCACAGGGAAGCTTTAATTGATTTATGAGAACAGAGTATTACACACCCATAAAACGTTTTATTCATTAAAATATAATGCCTGATACAAAATTCATCCTCTTTCACTCAGAGGGATTCACCAAAACAAATTCAACAACAAAAGTTACTCTGTCCAGAGATTTTACACTGCTGTGTATAAAAATCTCTTTTACATTTACTGCTGTAAAAACAAACTTTTACATATACTACTGTAAAAATAAAAATCACATTATGCACTTTGCATATTACAAAAACTTCCAGCACTCAAGCCATTACATTGCAATACATATGATTTACATCGAATTTGTTTTTGCACTGCTGTGCATTCTTTTCTTAGCATACGAAATCAACACATCAAAACTTTCACGCTACTCCCCCTGTTCTCTCTACTCGCACTGCTGTGCGTTCATTTCACATTACATTACAAAATCTTCGTCTTCGTTTTTCTTTGCCTTCACCCTCACACTGCTGTGCAAACTTCAGTTTCCTTACATTACAGTCAACGCATAAAAAAAAACATATATATCATATGATGCATATGCAATTAAAAAAAATTTACATATTTTTTTTACGCCCATACTTCCGTATATAAAAAAAATATTAAAATTTAAAGTTCTACCAATCAAATTACGAATCAACGTAAATACCATTTATTACCCTACTGCAGTAAACGACGGTCAAACAAAACTTTGTTTTACTCCACTCAATCTTAACTACAGGCTTGTACGCAGCTTGGGTTATTCGACGGCGGACAACCTCCCTTGCGATCGGACGGTCCGGAACGATATCGAATGCCCCTTACTTGCTGAACGTTATGTCCCGATGGAAGGGTGGTTTTGAAAATGTACAGTTGACACGCGTCCAAAATTGATTGCATCGGATGAGTTTGTACGAAAACCACTTGCTGAGCAAAAGTGGTCCGATAAGGTAGCGGTTTTCTGGAGCTGTTTTGGCGAATTAAATGCTGCGCGGTTCAACTGTCTCGCAGTTGAAATTACAATTTCAACACTCCCCTTTAATTTCAACTGTTGGGTTATCAGTCATACCCAAACACTTCCTCAAAAATTCAAAGCTTTTCTGATCCAATGGCTTTGTCAGAATGTCTGCTACCTGTTCCTGAGTCCTGCAATGTTCTAAAACAATTTCTCCATTGTTCACCAATTCCCTGATGTAATGATACTTTGTGTCAATGTGTTTTGTTCTCTTATGAAACACTGAATTCTTTGATAATGCAATAGCTGAGCTATTGTCACAAAAAATCACTGTTGCTTTTGCCTGCTCCTGGCCTAAGCTCCTTAACATTCTTCTCATCCAAACTGCTTGACATGCTGCTGCTGTAGTTGCCACATATTCAGCCTCTGCTGTAGACAATGCTACAATAGGCTGTTTCTTAGAAGCCCATGAAATGGCTCCTGAACCCATGTGAAAAACATAACCGGAAGTGCTTTTCCGATCATCTACACTTCCAGCCCAATCACTATCAGTGTATCCAACTAAATCTGAATGTTCTGAGGCAGTATATAAAATGCCAAACCTTTTAGTACCTTTAACATACCTCAGAATTCTTTTTGCTGCCTACCAATGTGCTTCTCTTGGCCTCTCCATGAATTTGGAAATTAAACTAACATCAAACATTATGTCAGGTCTAGTTGCAGTTAAATACATGAGGCTGCCAACTATGCTCTTGTACACGCTAGGATCAAAATCCTTGTTGCTGTCCTCTTTGCTGAGTTTTAATCCCATTACTGTGGGAGTGATTGTTGCCTTGCACTCTTGCATATTAAATCTGTCCAACACTTCATTTACATATTTTGCCTGTGAGATAAAAATTCCAATGAAAATACATTTCTCCCCTTTGCTGTCCAACTTCTTCCTTAGTTGATCTGGAATGTGTGCATAGGCCACACATCCAAAAACCTTCATGTGGGTGACTCCTTGCTTTCTCCCACTCCATGCTTCTTCCGACACTTTGTTCATCACTGCTTTTGTGGGGCACCTATTCAAAATGTATACTACACAGTGTACAGCTTCAGCCCAATAATCATTTGGAAAATGCTTTGCCTTTAGCATACTCCTCGCCATATCCATGATTGTCCTATTCTTCCTCTCAACAACTCCATTTTGCTGCGGAGTGTACCTTGCTGTAAATTGCTTGTGTATTCCATTTTCTCTACAAAACCGTCTTTGGAGATATACTCACCTCCTCTGTCAGTTCTCAGAACTTTGATATGCAGCCCGCTTTGATTTTCTACAAGTGCTTTGAAATTTCGAAATTTTTCAAACACTTCACTTTTGTTCTTTAGAAAATAAACCCAAGTTTTTCTGGTGAAATCATCAATGAATGTTAGAAAATATTGGCTGCCTGCTAGTGATGGAGTTTGCATCGGTCCACATAAATCTGAGTGGACAATTTCTAAGGGTGCCTTTGTCCTTATGCTTTTCCCGGTTGGAAAACTTTCTTTGTGTTGTTTCCCCAAGATACAACCTTCACAAAGGCTGTCAGGTTTCTCTATCAATGGTAATCCTCTTACCATTCCTTTTCTACTCAACAAGTTAAGACCTCCAAAGTTGAGATGTCCAAATCTCAAGTGCCACAACCAGTTTTCATCCTTTGGTATGCTTTGGAAAGCTTCTTGGGTAACTGCTGCAATTACTTCTTTGTTTCTCAAATCTGCCCTTATTCTGAGAGAGAGCATCCTGTTCCTCGTCATATTAACTTCACCAATACATCTTTTGTTGGGTGCTCTATCCATGATGGTGCATACATCATTCACAAAGAAGACATTGTAACCCTTTTGAACATGCTGTCCAATACTCAAGAGGTTACATCTCATTCCAGGAACATAGTAGACATCTGCTATGGTTTTCTTTTCACCTTTCTTTGTAAATATCTTAACTTCTCCTTTTCCCATAACATAAATTTTACTATCAGTCGCAAGTGTGACTTGTGACTTCACACTCTGATCTAAATTGGAAAACAAGGCTATGTTTCCTGTCATATGGTTGCTACAACCGGAGTCTAGAAACGATATATCATCACTGTTTGTTTCAGCCATATTACAAGATAACAACACATTATCTTGGCTGATATTTTCTCTAGTGATATGTGCACTAAATCTATTGTTCATATCATGCTGCTTCTTTTTACATTCACTCGCATAATGCCCATATTTTTTACAATAATAACATTGGACATTGGATTTTTCATACCTTTGTCCTTGAGCATGATGTTGTCCACTTTGTTGGCTGTTGCCTTGGCCTTGGTTCTGATTTGGATTGCTGCCTCTTCCTTCAGCATTTGCTGGACTGTTCCTTCCACCTCTGTTTTGGCTTCTGCCTCTTCCTCTCTTGTTTCCTCTGCCTTGACCTCTTCCTCTTCCAAAGGACATCTGGGTCTTGAAGGCTTTCTCTAGAGATGAGTTTTCATTTCTACTCAACCTCTGCTCATGTGTTATTAGTGATGCATGTAGTTCATCAATTGAAAAGTTTGAGAGGTCCTTTGTCTCTTCTATGGTGGTGACAATCACATCAAACTTTGAGGGTAGGGCCCTCAATATTTTCTCCACAATCCTCCTTTCTTCAAGAATCTCTCCATGAGTCCTTATCTGTGTGACCAGACCAATCACATGTGTGAAGAATGAGTCAATATTGTCTAACTCCTTCATGCATAGATTCTCAAAATCTCTTCTTAGCGACTGTAGTTTTGTTGTCTTCACTTTCTCCATGCCTTGATAGGTTGTCTTGAGAGTTTTCCATGCTTCTTTGGATGTCTTAGCTACTGCTATCCTTGGAAACACACTCTGGTCCACTGCTTGATACAAAAATACAAGGGCTTTTGAATCCTTCTTCCTATTGCTCTTCAATAGATCTTTTCCTGCCTGAGTTAACCTATTAAACTCATCTTCATCTACTGGTTCTTCAAAACCATCTTCAACTAATTCCCATAAATCTTGAGAAGAAAACAGGGCTCTCATGGTTATTGACCAGTAGTCATAGTTTTTCCCATTAAACTGTGGGAGCTGAGGATTAAAAATACCTATGCTAGTGCTTGTGCTGGCCATTCCTTGCACTCTCAGCTATGCTTCAAATATTTGACTGTGTATTTAAAACACTGATTGTTTCTTCAGCAGTAACACAAAGAAAACTTTGAGGAATACCTGGATTCTTTTGCCTGAGACTTCACTCTGCTGGAGAAGTTGTTGCAGCAAAAAAAAACTCCTTCCTTCAGCTTCTTTAACACCTTTAAAGAGCCTGGATCTGCTCTGATACCACTGTTGGGGATTTTTCTGGTAAAATCCCAAAAACAAAATAAACTGAACACAAAGACAATGCTCTGTTTTTCTGCCACAGGATCTTAGCACAGGGAAGCTTTAATTGATTTCTGAGAACAGAGTATTACACACCCATAAAAAGCTTTGTATTCATTAAAATAAAATTCCTGATACAAAATTCATCCTCTTTCACTCAGAGGGATTCACCAAAAAAAATTCAACAACAAAAGTTACTCTGTCTCCTCCTGAGATTTTACACTGCTGTGTATAAAAATCTCTTTTACATTTACTGCTGTAAAAACAAACTTTTACATATACTGCTGTAAAAATAAAAATCACATTATGCACTTTGCATATTACAAAAACTTCCAGCACTCAAGCCATTACATTGCAATACATATGATTTACATCGAATTTGTTTTTGCACTGCTGTGCATTCTTTTCTTACCATACGAAATCAACACATAAAAACTTTCACGCTGCTCCCCCTGTTCTCTCTACTCGCACTGTTGTGCGTTCATTTCACATTACATTACAAAATCTTCGTCTTCGTTTTTCTTTGCCT
The DNA here is from genome assembly GCA_031772625.1 of Pinus tabuliformis. Lineage (NCBI taxonomy): Eukaryota > Viridiplantae > Streptophyta > Pinopsida > Pinales > Pinaceae > Pinus > Pinus tabuliformis. Next base: position 1,008,231,723 of record CM062807.1, read on the forward strand.
TCACCCTCGCACTGCTGTGCAAACTTCAGTTTCCTTACATTACAGTCAACGCATCAAAAAAACATATATATCATATGATGCATATGCAATTTTTTACGCCCATACTTCCGTATATAAAAAAAATATTAAAATTTAAAATTCTACCAATCAAATTACGAACCAACGTAAATACCATTTATTACCCTACTGCAGTAAACAGCGGTCAAACAAAACTTTTTTTTACTCCATGCAATCTTAACTGCAGGCTTGTACGCAGCTTGGGTTAATCGACGGCGGACAACCTCCCTTGCGATCGGACGGTCCGGAACGATATCGGATGCCCCTTACTTGCTGAACGTTATGTCCCGATGGAAGGGTGGTTTTGAAAACATACTGTTGACACGCGTCCAAAATTGATTGCATCAGATGAGTTTGTACGAATACCGCTTGCAGAGCAAAAGTTTCTGGAGCTGTTTTGGCGAATTAAATGCTGCGTGGTTCAACTGTCGCGCAGTTGAAATTACAATTTCAACAGTGACACTAAAAAGAAAATTCGCAGGGCAATTGAAGCTGCGAGCATTCCATACTCTTTCATCTCTGCAAATTCTTTTATGGCTTATTTTGTTGATTATTTTTCTCATCCCCATAAAAAACCAGAGCTAGAGGACGTTGTGATCTATGGGGATGGTCTCACCAAAGGTATGTCCTTGCAATGTTCATTTAACGACAATTAATATCTTTCAACCTTTTGTGTTTAAAAGGAGGTAGAGAGAATGCATATTGGGTATAAGCTATCCATTTAAAGAGGTAGAGAGAATGCATACTGGGTATAAGCTATCCATGGTAGATACTGCCATATAAATATATATAAAGGGAAGAAGAAAAATTGGAGTGGATATACTAGCAAAACCTATTAGATTAATGTGTTCCAGACCAATCTTCTATGGATAGTTTTTCAATTTTCACATTTTCTTTTTTTTTTTCTAAAATTTACCCCTATTTCACGCATTTGTAAACCAAGCCTCCATACTTTAATAAAATAAGAATTACCTAAAAAATTTACTTGTTTAACATATCTCACCAACTTAACCTAGAAATTATTTGTTTAACATGTCTCACCAACTTAACCAAAAAAAAAAATTTAGCCAACGCTAAATATAAATTTTATAAATTAAATAATTGTACAATATGTATTAAATGGTTAGTAACAAAAATCAAGAATAGTTGGTTCAAGACTTCAAGTGACGAGTTGGAAAACAACTACCACTTGCTTTTAGGTCGTGGGTCTGGCGTCTCTCAAAAAATCAAGAATAGTTACTTCAAGCCTTCAAGTGACGAGTTGGAAAACAACAACCACTTGCTTTTAGGTCGTGGGTCTTGCGTCTCTCTTCATATAGCCTTTCACAGAACATTGCTTCATATAGTTCATGAAAGCTTGGCTCAACTTAATTTACCTTAGTCCTAGTCGTTTCATCTCAACTTACTTAGCGCAAAAAACATAGAGAGCAATGGCTTTCTATTTTCAACTCTTAAAATGTAAAAATCGTAATTAAAAAAATAATTAACGGACTGCTTATATTCCAACAGCTTTCATTCATCACTAACCGCATTCATCACTAACCGAGAAAAATCTAGAATGAACCTTGTGGTTATGGCGAGTGGACTATTACTATCAGGTCACAAAGTGGACAACTATAGTTTAGTTTCCCATGTTATCGTAAATAAATTGAGCTTACTCTTCTTTTTTTGTTTATTGCAGGTAACATGTCGAACAACCAAAGTAGACTGGTATGGTATTATTACCATGCTTGGATTCTATGGTTCTACCACCTCAAGAGACCAAGAATGCCCTCTCCAAAGTCTTGGGAAGATTGAGTGACATGCAAAACAAGAGATATGGCAAGTTAGAGGTTGTCTACAATGGAGTAGTGGTCATGTTAGATTAAGCTTCCACGGATTTGACCATCGATGAACTCCACCACATCCAGAAGCCTTGCAGGACTTGGAAGAAGATGTTGTATAAGGTTAATATGAATAACTTTGTGGGCATTCTACCACTATTGGTTCATGTAACTTTGTCCTCTATTTACGAAATAACTGAGCGTACACATGCGTGTGAACGTTCTGTAACATTTGTTTGCCAATGCAGGGTACACGACTGAGATGTGGAGGGTTTGTTTTCTCTGTGGGATTTCGCCACTGCTCATGTGATGTGTTGGGAAGTTCGCATTTTTTTGCATGCATGAGTGGAGATGGCTAGTGGGGGAAACATGGTTTCAGTTCGTCTAGTGTGGGGGAGGCATTTGCTTCGCCTTTGGTATCCACCTTGGGTTGAATACTCATATCCTGAGTTTAAATAGGTTTAGGAATTTTTAATTTCAAGGAGTGATTGAGACTAAATGCAATTGTTAGTAGCTTTGTATACTCACCTCTACACAATTCTTGGAACTTAAGAAAATCATTTCTAAGGGATTCGGCTTCAAAATGTACATCCTCTGAAGTGATCTTCCCTCATGTCTAGAGATGTTAGATCAAATCCATGGACATTTTGAGTGAGCCATGCACCTTTCGAGTGTGCAAGGCATCAAATTTCTCTTTAGCGTGAATGTTTAAAAGAGGCTTAAGCCTCAACTTCTTCAAGGTTTCTTCAAAAACAAGTTTTTGTTGGCATGCATTAAAACCACAGTGAAAGATCTGAACGAGAGTTTTGTTATTCATGGTGAAGCTGGTGTAAAGCAATGCACGTCCTCTCTTGATTTTCATTATTCATCTAATTGACTAGCGTCATATCATGTTTGTGTGTTGACAGTGCGCTGACAACAAAAGAGCAAACACATGTACTTTTTCAATAGGGTCTAGATAGACGACAAAGGTCATTGGATGAACATGCCCTTATATAACATTTTCAACATAATTATTTAAAATTTATAGGTTTTGCAATTGTAACATATTATTTTTAATATAAGTTCTAAGTGTTAGCTTAATTGGTCGAGTTCTTGTTGTTAATATCTTTTTTTATTGAGAGGTCATGGGTTCAATTCCCTCGACACTTTCGAGGTTAAGTTCTTTGATTGAGCTAGCATGAAGTGATGAAGTGATCTCTTGAAGTGCTCTTTGATTGAAATTGAGTTAGCATGAAGTGATCTCTTGATTTAGATTGAGCTAGCATGAAGTGATCTCTTCAAGTTCAATTCCCTCTCTTTGATTGAGCTAGCATGAAGTGATCTCTTCAAGTTCAATTCCCTCTCTTTGATTGAGCTAGCATGAAGTGATCTCTTCAAGTTCAATTCCCTCAACACTTTTGGAGTTAGGCAGTGGATTTACCTAGTACAAGTATTAGGTACATAATACAAGTATTGGGTGAGTGGAGCTAGCATGAAATGATCTCTTCAAGTTCATTTCCCTCAACACTTTCCGGGTTAGGTATTGGATCTACCTAGTACAAGTATTGGCTCTTTGATTGAGCTAGTATGAAGTGATCTCTTCAAGTTCAATTCCCTCAACACTTCCGGAGTTAGGCAGTGGATCTACCTAGTACAAGTATTGGGTACCTAGTAGAAGTATTGGGTACAAGTATTGGGTGAGTGGAGCTAGCATGAAATGATCTCTTCAAGTTCAATTCCCTCAACACTTTGCACGTTAGGTAGTGGATCTACCTAGTACATGTATTGGGTGAGTAGATTTAGTTGAGGTAACAGACACTAATTGAATCCCACACAAATTATTTTTAATATACATCAATAAATGAATTATTAATTTTTTTTTTTTTTTTTTTTCTAGGTTAAGACTAAACTAAGTACCCACGGGGAATTGAACCAGTGACCTATCGCAAGGAGTGCCTTAACAACGCACCCATTCACCATCAATCCAAAGCCCCGTGGGCCATTATTAAATTATTAAATATCACAATATTATATAATAAAATAGAAACTAGTTTAAATAGATATAAGAAAATATGTTTATTAAATATCAAAATATTACATTTAAAATATAATATGTTTATAGTATGCCTTCCCTATAATTATTTAAAATTGGTAGGTTTTGAAATCATAATATATTATTTTTAATATACATTAACAAATTTATTAATTATATTATTAAATATCAAAATATTGTATTTAAAATATATAATAAAACTAAACATAAATATTTTAAATTAGTTTGAATAGATATAATAAAATAGGTTTATGAAATTTCAATTAAGTAAATTTTAATACTTATCACAACTGTAGATCAATCTTTAACTCGGGATCTACCAAGGGCTGAAAGATATTTCTAGAGATTTGAGTCCTTTAGACTTTAACTCCGAATCTACCAAGGGTGAAAAGACACTTCTAGAAATTTGAATATTTTAAACTTTTGATAGATCTGGAATTAACATGGACCTATTCTATTTTTTAACAACACGCTAATAAAATATTTTAACCATAACAAATTTATTTATTTTCATTTGTTTTATATCACTCACACACACACACACACACACATATATATATATATATATATATAAGCCCCAAGGGTTAGCTCAATCAGTCAAGTCTGGGCCTCGCCACATGGGAGGTCACAATGTCAATTCCCGAAAGCTCTTGGGGTCAGGTCAAGTAAATATGATCCCCTTCAGGTGGGGTCCACCCTAGATATATTATTCATGGGTACCCAGTGACCATGGGCATCCTTGAACCACAAGTGAATATATATATATATATATATATATATATATATATATATATATATATAAAAGTTATTAATGTTTTTGAAATATCACATATTCATGCATATTAATAATGGAATAAATTACACATTAAATTCAAACACAAAGTGAAAATATAAGATTTTGTTTTTATTAAGTTATTTTATATATCTCTACTAACACACCCTAGATATTATTCATGAGTACCCAGTGACCATGGGTATCCGTGAAGCACAAGTGAATATATATATATATATATATATATATATATATATATATATATATATATATATATAAAAGTTATTAATGTTTTTGAAATATCACATATTCATGCATATTAATAATGGAATAAATTACACATTAAATTTCAAAACAGAAAGTGAAAATATAAGATTTTGTTTTTATTAAATTATTTTATTTTCTCTACTAACACAAAATTATGTTATTTAATATGACTAACACTAAACCATTTTTAATTTTTTAAATATTATATATCAAATGAGAGTAAAAGAAATTAAGCATCATGTAATATCAATAATGTTATGTTTATGTACCCATCTATGAACTCCATATTAAGTAATTGAAGAAATTACATATTAAGTATTATTTTTCCATAAGAAATTGTATTTTTATTGTATTTTAATCATAAGAAACCATTTTTTTTACTTTCAATTACTTTATTTTTTTCTATAATAATGGAAAATTATGATGTAAATTGAAGTAATTTATTAATGGTCACGTTAATTTTTTTCCATTACAGAATTTATGTTGCTATGTAAGTACTATTTGTTTATTTTTAAATGTAATGTTATGTGACAACAACTCCCTCATATTGGTCTGCCACATCTCCTTCATACTAAGTCATAGAACACCTCCCAATGTGTTAATAACTTAGGATTAATTAAATCAAATATACAGAATAAAAGACAAAATAAAAAATCAAATATAAAAATTAGAAGATATTTTTTTGAAATTGATATATACACATTTTCAATATATTTAAAATAATAAATAGAAATAAAAATAACATTAGTTTAAATTTCATAATTATATTTAATGAAATTTAAAATATATATTATTTTGAACTTAATACATAAAAAAACCAATTTAAATGGTGATTAAATTATTTAAAATTTATCTATATCCTATAAAGATTATAAATTCCATACTTTTAAGAATATCAATTTTAATAATTGGGATTTATTTACCATGGACCTAAATTTAATCCCTTAGTAAAATTTTATTTTATTTTTTTAAGATTTTATGAAATAGTGCTAAACTTGATCTGGCTTGTGAAAATTGGCATCCTAAAATTATTGATTATCCTTGCCTAGGTGTGTTTCTTCTTTAGACATTAAGTCTTTTGTTTTTGACTTCATTATAAATGCTAAGAGAATTTTTCTATAAGGTATTTTCCGTCTAGGCTTACCCATATACCCCTTCAAGTCATTAATCCCCATCACTAGTACTTGTTCTACCCACTTTACTTCGTAAGGAATTAATATAACTTAATGGCAATGTTTACTTCAGGGAACATGGATACATAAGCCCTTATGGCTAAGGATTGTGATTGCTAAGTATTGTGAATCACACCTCGTTGAATTTGATTTGACATTACTGAATAAAATTGTTGATTCGATGTCGTATTTTCATTTTGATTTTCTTGCGCTTGAACCTTATATAACTAACATAAGGTTGAATTATCTAAAAGGGATTCATAGCTTAGTTACATTTCAATTTATTGGCTATGGTTATATTTTTGGAATCCCACGGCTTTTCAAAATCCAATACATTGTACCTTGAATGATGTGTCCACATCGAGTTTTCCAGCTCATGATGGTCACGTCATTATCACAAGGTGTCTCTACAATGTGAGACTGACAGTAATGGTGCTTTCCTACGATCCGTTGTTGGAGATTTACAGAGAAAACCCTAAATTTTTGTTTGGCTTCCCTTTATGTCTCATTTGTTTTCTGATTCCTTCGGGAGATGGCACACCGAGAGGCTACCACCAAAAACCCACTCCAACTGAATTGCAACTCGACCCTACCAAGTGTTGTTGCATAGAATGTGGTGAGAATTTGTAATACAGATTTTGTGAATTTAATATTAGCTCCTTTGCATGTCCTTTGTAATACGGATTTTTGTGAATTTAAGATTTTGTGAATTTAAGATTAGCTCAAAAGGTTCTAAAAGGTGTGTATTTTTAAAATTTCATTATTTTTGTTTGGAAAAAAATATTTAAGTAATTCAAAGGGAATAGTGAAAGATAGATACCGTCAATTTGTCCAAAATTTCTCCCAAACAAAAAAATTCTACACCTATTAAACCCTAAAACGTATCTACTATGACACGTGAAGAAGAAGAAATGCAACAAGATATATCAAAATTACAGAACTAAGTGCAACAACTTTCACTCTCACAATGAGTAACTAAAGTTGAAGATGATTCAATGAATGTTAATATGGATGGTTTAGAGGCAAAAATAAAAGCATACATGGAAGGTTTGACCAAGTTTCTACAAGAAATGTTTCCTAATGGTGATAAGGTAATCTATGAAAATCATGATGAGAACAAAAGGAATGTGAATCATGATTTTAACTTTGGGTTGAAGACTCACTACATTCCAAAGATCGATATGAGAAAGTTTGATTGCAAGGATTCAGTCACATGGATACTAGAGATGGAACGATTCTTTGATCTACATGATGTGATACACACACACAAAAAATACACATTGCATCTTTATATTTATAACCCAATCAATTTGTGTGGTATTGATGACTTTGTTCTCGTAAATCAATTGACACTTGGACAATTTTTACGGAGGAATTGTTAGCACATTATGCGGATACAAAGAGAAATACCTTCTTTAGCCAATTGATAAATATCAAACAAAAGGGTTCAATGGAAGAGCACATTGAGGACATCCAAAGATTGAATATCAAAGTACTTGATATTATAGCGGAGCATATGATTGATGTCTTCATAAGGACTTTAAAGGATAACATCCAACATGAGGTTCTCTCTTGTGAACCTAATTCATTGGAAACCACATTTAGAGTGGCAAGAAAAATTGAAAGCAAAATTTTAGCAATAAGGAGGTCTACCATTCACAACTATAAACATGGAAGTCTTGTTGCTCCTAGCCTCATGCAACTTACAAGGCTGATACCCAAACAACTGGACGAAATAGGAGAAAAAGTGCTCTATTATAGTTGTGATAGAAATTACACTAAATGTCATAAGTGTGTTGAGAAGAAATTATTTTACACAGATTGTGAAGAGGAGGAATAAAAGGAACAAGAAACATTAAAAGAAGAAGATATACACCAAGAACAAACCCTAGAGAAAGAAGAAATGAATCCAACCATATATTGTAATGAATTTGTAGGAATTACCACTCCTCACACTCTCAAGATAGAAAGATATATCAAGAAGGAAAAGGTAATAGTGTTGATTGATTCAAGTAGTACCCATAATTTTATTCATTGTAAGATATCCAAGGAATTAAATTTCTTTATATATCTAGCATTGGAGTGTTAAGTGGCGGTTTCAAATGGAAGAACTATAAATTGCTTCGGCAAGTGCCATAATATCAAGCTAACAATGGGGGAATATTTAATAAATACTCCAATGATTTCCCTTCCAATGGATGGTGTTGATGTTGTATTAGGATTCTAATGGTTACAATCTTTGGGAACAATAACTTTTAATTTTCAAGAACTTTTCTTGAATTTTTTCTAAGAAGGAAAATAAAATAAATTAATGGGTATCACAAGGAGACTAGGGAAGATAATTAACTCTAATGTCATTACAAATATTTTGAAGAAATAAGAATGAGCTGTAATTGATCTAAATAGAAATCCACCCATAGTATTTACCGATGGTAATGATCTGAATGGAAATCCACCCATGGTATTTACGGATGGTAATGATCTGAATGGAAGTCCAGCACAATGTAGTTTCTACTATTATTTTGTGATCTAATAAAAGTTGGTTCATGATTTACTTTTATGGTTTGGGTTATTTTTGTTCTTTTCTTGGTGTGGCAATTACCTCCCGTTGTTTCCTAACATAATTTTTTCCAGTTCTACAGATCTATGTGATCAACCACATCCTTCTTCCAAGATGAGTGAGGGTAAGAATATTGATCTCTCATACAAAATAGTCCATGGCGATGGTAGCTTTAGCTTCCACAAGGCTCAGGGCTTGGGCATCCCTCATATTTATATTTCTCAGCGTGTTAACCTCAATGCCACTGGTTATAGCTTCATCACTTTCCCCATATGGGCTTGACGCGACTATGGTAGAAGGAACCAAGATTGCTCCCCACACCACCAAGGATTGTGCTACCGAAACTCGAATCAATCTACATGGTGTCCAGTTTGAGCTGGCTTAGCTTCTCTAGTTAAGAAATGTCGACATAAAGTGGTAGTACCCCAAGGTTTGGAGTTCGAATCTCATTGGCGTGAAAGGTGATTTTTTTTTCCTTGAGTTTCATTGATTCTAAAAAAGTGGCATAATTATGCCGATTAGCAATGGGAGATTGTCTGAAGAATATTTGGATAGGATAAAGGGGCCATGGAGCCAGGAGGAGGACGCATCACTGCAGAGGCTTGTTCAGAAATACAGGCCGAGGAACTCGACCCTGATAAGTAAAGGAATCCCGGGGCAATCTTGGAAATCGTGCAAGCTACTATAGTAAAATCATATTTGCCCTCAAGTGGAGCACACACCTTTTACCCCCTCCGAGGATGCCGCTATTCTGTAGGCCCATGCATAGCACAACAAAAAATGGGCAACGATTGCCCGATCCCTCCTTGGCCGCACCGACAACACGATAAAAAAGACACTAGATCTGCACGCTCCAGAGGACCCCGATAAGGGAATCGTTGTCCACTTGGATGAAGAAATAAATAGCTTAGACTTTACTTGAAAGCAGAGCAACGATGGCTTCTCCCACAATGGTAGGAGTTCATTGGAAGACAACGATTGTAGTAGTTGGGAAGTGTACTCGAAGCGACTGAAGAGATTAGAAGAACTAGGAATAGAGAAGGGCCCCGAGGTTGAAGCCGAGGTCGAGGTTTAAGAGTAGAGCTGGGAATCGGGATGCATGTTGTACAGGCCCATGCTCATCGCATCTCTTTTCGATTCATTTGAGAAAACCGTTGCAAATCTATAGGAAACAACGGTTGGCGCAATCGGTGTCAATCCGCCGACCTCGCTGAGCCTGTCACTACCCGGACTCAATCCCGCGATCCCCTCACTGAAGTCGTCCACTCAAAAGGACTCTCACAATAATAGCACAGATAATAACAATATTCGTACTCCACCGGTGGTAGAATACATGAGAGTGGACGAGGCAATGGTGGAATGAATCAGCACCACCATCAAGTCAATGGTGGAAAGCATGCTAATGCTAGTTCTGAACTTGTCTCCATGTGGCTTCAACCCACTGGTTGTGAGCAGTGACCTGCTGGCGTTGATGCAGGATATGGTTGTGGAAGAGGTGCACAAATATATGTCTATTCATCACTAGCCCGACATGTCCACACCGCTCTCATCCCATCCCAGGTTCTTAGGAGCCTCTAATCTAGTGAGAAATGTTGTTCTCGGTGGCACCCTGCATCTCAACAAATGTCAATCTCGAGTTGCAAGTCAAGATTTCGAGTGCTAGGCATGGCCGAAGAGCGCATGAGAAATCAGGGGCTTCCACACCTTTCAACCGAGGACTTGAAAATCAAGAATCATGTCGTGTCTATGTATAATAATTTTTGAATGAGAAGGTGGTTGAGTGTTGTATAGAGGGAAAGACAACGCCTACTTTCCATTCACACTCGACCTTTCCAATAAAATTTCAAGCAGCAGCCATTACCAAAGTTGGAATTTATCACAAGAGGGAGTGAAGCTGCTGATAATAATGTAAAGCAAACCAAGAAACTTTTTCAGCTGAGAATTTCAAAATTCTGAAAAATACCTTGAAATAAAAAAGGCTTCAGGAAATGGGACTTGTGTCAAGAAATGAATGGGATATGGTTGGAACGATGCTTTTTGCAGTTTTGCTTTGGGTTCTTGGGGATGCAGTTGGGATTGCAAGCATCGTGGCAGCAATGTTTGGTCTATCTATTCTATTACTTTTAGGTGTTTTGGATTTGGATGACTGTTTGATTGAGAATTCTTCTTGGGACATTTTAGCATGGTTTTCGGTTTTTGTAGGCATGGCGAGCTAGCTCAAAAACCACAGCATTGTGTAGTTGGTGTCAGGTTGTGTTGCTAAATCTCTTGCATCATTTTCCTTAAGCTGGCCAAGTACATTTGGCATACTTCAGGCATCATACTTCTTGGTACATTATTTGTTTACAAGCCAGACAAGGCATGTTGGAGCTTTATATTTTGCCTTTCTAGCTATGCATTTAGTAGCTGGGGTACCTGGGGTTCTTGTAGAATTTGTTTTGACTTATAACAAAATATATTTGGGGTTATTACGCACTACAACAATGATCAAGAAGATATCTACTATGGCACAAGATCGGTTGAAGTCCTAAATATTTTCAAAATGGGAATAAAAAATGTGAAATTTGAGTGCGAAAGTATTTACATCATCTTATTGGATGGTGAGAATTTACAAAGATAAGCCACTGAATTTCTGCCGGATAGATTGACAAGTGATCTCGAGGTTCATTACAAGGTATTTCTACCCTCGAACCCTCGTTCATTATGGATATGGGTCAACCACACAAAACCCTTTGCCAATGAAGTCCATTTGCTCGATCACACTGTCCACCTCAAAGTTGGCCCACCAACATTACAGTGTATCTCTATTCTCGACTCTTTGTTCATCATTGTTATGGGCCAGCCACAAAAAACCCTTTGCCAACGAAGTCCATGTTCTTATTCACACACTTTCTACCTCACATTTCTCCCACTAGCATTACAGGGTATATCTATCCTTGGCTCTTCCTTCATCATGGTTACGGGTCATTCACAAACCCTGAGTTATGGGTCAACTATACAAAACACTTGTCTTCGCCAACACTTGGTCATCCACAACTCATATTCGACAAAATCTTCTCGAGAGGGAGATTCATGCAATGGGGACCATTTCATCTTAAGGAGCGAGGGATGATCCGAATAGAAATCTGCCCATGGTATTTACCTACGGTAATGATCGGAATGGAAATCTACGCATGGTATTTACCTATGGTAATGATCCGAATGGAAATCCACCCATGGTATTTTCCCATCCATGGTATTTTCCCATCCATGGTATTTACCCATGGTAATGTAACTAATTTTTTTTTATAAATAATGAGCCTCTTTTTGAAAGAGGGGGTAGGGTCTAGCGCAATGTAGTTGCTACTATTATTTTCTGATCTAAAAAAAGTTGGTTTATTATTTACTCTTCTAGTTTGGGTTATTTTTGTTCTTTTCTTGGTGTGGCATTTACTAAGATCTTTGGGCCCTCCCCAAGATCCTAATCAGTAATTGCATAATTATGTTTGCTAGACGTTCAAACATCAAAATTATCCCTTTCTCCAGATCCCCAAAGAGTCCTAGACAATCATTCCAAGGTATTTGAGACTCCCAAACGTCTCCCACCTATTCATTATCATGATCATGCTATTCACTTGATTGCAAGAAGAGTTCCTCCAAACATCAGACCTTACAAATATCCATTTTCCCGAAAGAGTGAAATCGAACACATGGTTATAGAAATTCTAGAGGCACGTATAATTCAACCTAGACAAAGTTCTTTCTCTTCTCCTATAGTATTGGTGCACAAGAAGGATAGATCATGGTGTATGTGTCCATATTATTGAGATCTTAATAAGCTCACTATTAAAGATAAATTTCTCATCCCTATCATTTATGAATTTTTGGATGAATTACATGGAGAAATTTACTTCAACAAATTGGATCTTTGTTCCATATATCATCAAATTAGAATGAATACAGAGGACATTCTAAAAATGGTATTCAGAAGTCATGAAGGTCATTATGATTTTTTGGTCATGCCTTCTGGCCTTACCAATGAATATTCCACATTTCAAGGGTTGATTAATTCCACTTTCAAACCCTTTCATAGAAAATTTGTGTTAATATTTTTTGATGATATACTAATCTTCAACAAGTCTTGGAAAGTTCATGTTCAACATATTGGCAGGGTGCTTAAACTAGTGGAGGAGAAACAATTGTATGCAAAACCCTTCAAATGTTTCTTTGGGTACAAGAGATGGTATATTCACGTCATATTGTAGCTCATGATGGTGTTAAGGTAGACCCTAAAAAAACTAAATCCATAAAGGAATGGAAGATCCCCACAACCCTAAAGCATATTTGAGGATTTCTCAGTTTTACAGGATATTCTCACAAGTTTGTTAAGAATTATGGGAAAATAAAAGGACCTATAACAATATTACTAAAGAAAGATGTATTTTTGTGGACTCCAAAAGAAACTAAGGGCTTTAAACATCTTAAAGAATCAATGTGCTAAGCTTCGATCTTAGGTACGCCAGACTTCACAAAAACTTTATTGTGGAATGTGATTCTGCAGGAAATGGAATTGGTGTTGTTTTGATAAAAAAAGGAAGACCGGTTTCTTTTAAAATTCATCCAATCAAGAGAAGGTATTTGCAAAAGCCTATTTATGCGGAGGAAATGTTGGAAATACTACATGCCCTAAAGTAATGGCACCCTTACCTAATGGGACAACACTTCAAGGTAAAAATACATCATGATAGTCTTAAATACTTTTTGAAACAAAGATTATCTTTAGAAGAGCAACAAAAATGGGTCACAAATATGTTGGGTTATGATCTCGAAATCATCTACAAGAAATGGTAGAAAAATATTGTTGCATATGCACTCTCAATAAGGGATGAGGATGTGGAATAATTTCTTTGTGACATTTCTATTATCCAACTTGATTTGATCACTAAAGCAAGGGATGAATGGAAGAATGACAAAGAGTTATGGACACTTATTCAAAAGTTATAGCAAGATCCCAGTACATCTGATACATTTATCTGGAAAAGTGATTCATTATGGTACAAACATTGCTTATATCTATATAAGAACCCTCAACTAAAACAAAATATTCTTTTGGAATTGCACACCTCTCCTTTAGGAGGTCACTTAGGATTTTTAAAAACTTGCCCGATGTTTATTACAACCTTTACCCATTCCAAGTCAGTGTTGAGAGGAAGTATCAATGGGTTTTATCATAAGTTTATGCAAGTCTAAAGGAAAGAGTGTCATCATGGTGGTAGTTGATAGATTTACCAAGTATTCACGCTTTTGTGCATTATCTCATCCTTTCAAAGCCAGTACAATTTCTACGACATTTATGTAAACAATTCAAAAGCTACATGGAAACCCAAATATTATTGTAAGTGACAAAGATCCCATTTTTGGTGAAATTTTTTGGAAAAAATTGTTTTCTTGTCTTGGTACTCAATTAGCTCATAACTCATGTTATTGTCCTCAATCTGATGGGAAAAAAGAGATAGTGAAGAAATGTTTGGAAGGATATCTTCCTTTCTTTCTATATGATAAACAAACACAACAGGTCAGGTGGTTACCTTTAGAAGAATGGTGGTATAACACTTCCTTCCATATTGCAACAAAAATGAACTCATTTATGGCACTTTATGGATATCATCCACCATCCATCACATTGTATTTAAGAGAAAATTCTAAGGTTCAAGCAATGGAAGATCACATCGAGAATCAACAACAAGTTCTCTATCTCTTAAAGGATAAATTGACTCCGGCGTAGAATTGTATGAAACAACAGGAAGATCAACATCACAATGAAATAAGCTTTGATGTAGGCGATTGGGTATTTTTACGGCTATAATCATATAAGCAAATGTATGTCAAGAAAACTAAGAAGGATAATAAATTGTCACCCAAGTACAATGTTCCTTATAAGGTGTTGCAAAATATTGGTAATATGGCATATAAATTAGAGTTACCTGCATCTTCTTGAGTACATCTAGTTTTCCATGTTTCATGCTTAAAGAAGGTTATATGTGACAAGATCCCACTTCAAAAAATATCATTTGAACTTTATGAGGAAGGAAAAATCATATTATAGCTTGAAGCAGTCATGGAAACAAAAATCCGACAACCATGGGATTGATCAATTTCAAAGTACCTCATAAAAGTGGAAGAACTTACCCATTGAAGATTTCACATGCGACAATGAGAATTTTATATAGAAACATCTAAAAATACTCAAGTATTGAGGACAAAACCTTTTTTAAGGTGAGGGGCATGTTAGGTCCCTATAATAGCATTGTAGGTCCCATATTGTTGTTGTTGTGCCCCATGTAATCCCCACATTGTTATTGTTGTGCCCCATAAAAGCCCACTATTGCCTTGGTTGTGCCCTTACATTATTATTGTTATGTAGGCCCTGACTATATTGTGACCCTTTAGACTCCTATATATATCATACAGGTCTTGTCACTTGTATCATTGAAGAATTGTTAATTTATGTGATTTAAAAAGAGGGTTCCCCTTGAAGAGGCTTATTTTCAAGTTGTTGATCTATCTTTTCTTTGCTTTATGATCTAGTTACGTAATAGTCCTAAGCTCAAAAGATAATTATGACACAAAAAGAGTTGGCAAATCCCATAACATGTTTCTCCAAAAATTCTGGTTTAAAGTTCTATTAAAAAAAATATATAGCATCACATATATGGGCTAATATATATACAAAACATAACCAAAAATAACACATACGTAGAGAATATTTGCAGTAGGAAAGAAAAGAGTAATGATAAAATATATTTTATGGAATATGCAATAGTGACCTTGCTTTTCTTTTGAAATGAACATTTAATTTAAACAATATGGTAATTTCGATTGAAGAGGAAAACTATGCAGAATTCATCGAATAAAGCATTTCGAGAGAGAGTAAGTACAACATTAAAAAAAACATTGTAATACCTACAAAATATATATTTATATTCAAGAATATAGGAAACTCTATAGAAAAAAATGTGTTATAAGGGTTTCATAAAATATAACTAGTGGTATCTTTTTGAAATAAAATCCTATCTATATAAGTTGAAAAAGAAATTATTTACAGAGCTAAAATGTAACCCTACAAAGCTACCATGAATTTTTTTCAAAAAAAGGTATACAAACATTAAAATACTATTGATAAGAAACCATTACAAACCACTCAGGAAATTTAAAAACTAACCTGAAGAAGCCATTCTTCATGTAGATGCAACCAGAGCTCCAACAAATGTTATCATAGCTTGGAACATTCAATATACACATATTCAACCTTTGAATAGCAGAGAGGACCTTGTATTCATGGAAACACATAAATTCCAAGTTATAGATCTTGGTTCCAAGTTTTGAGTGTGGAAATGGAACTGCAACTATGAAGAGGCCACAAGTAGCTACTCCAAACTAACCGAAATGCATCCCCACTATCAATATTATACCAAGACATTTCGATCACCATGTTTAACAAACATCACAAAGCAGGTGGTAGCTGACTACACATTTAATAAGATGACAGTCATGTGGCCCAAAGGTCAATGTATCATCCCATGAAAGTAGGCCTCAATGTTGCTTACACTCATTAACTAGAAGCTTCATAGTGGTTTTATGATGAACCGCAGTAGTATTATGATACACCACCAGTGAGTTAATACTATTATTACGATCAATCAAAACCCTTATAACCACATAAAATATGGTGATCGTGTCTTGTGTACAGATAATGCATTTCCTTATTATTCCTTTGTCACAGAAGGGTAATATGTATTAAAAAAATATTGATGTTGATATTAATTTTAAATTTATCAAAAATTAAATGATTTTATTTAATGTTTACTTTTGATTTTTTTTTTTTTTCCAAATTTTAAATATATTTATTTCAATTTTGATTGGTTCACTTCTTATTTTACAATGATTATATTTTACCACAAAATATGTAATTTGTTGTACCATAAAATATTTTTTTATACCAATTTTATTTATAAAAAGCAATAATTAGAGTACAACTCACAATAAAATACTGGTGTCACTTCATTTTGGAATTTCACCCTGGCCCCATCCATATGGAATTAGCTCATATGAAATGAGAAAACGCCTCCCAACGGCAACAACTTTCAATGTTTTGACCAATATGTTAAATGATGTCACAACAATATAATGATGTGTGGTGTGGCAGCTGAGTTCGTTGGGTGAAACCCATGAGGTCAGGGGTCAAATCACATTGAGTATATTATCTTGCTATGGTGTGCAGCTCAAGGAGTAGACTCCCCTTATCCGTGAGTCTTGGCTCTTTCCAAAATCATAAGAAATTAGTATATCTTCTTGCAGGTTATTGGATGTACTCTTGGTGTTATAGTGGCAGCTATGAGAATTGATCCTGGATCTTCCTTAGATTAGGTGTGGCAGTTACCGATTCACCCTGTGCCTAAAAAAAAATATATCACAACAAATTCGATCATTCTATAATGGATTATTGCCATTCTACGCAAGTAAATCAAAGACACCTTATTGCCATGAGTTGGATATTACGGTAGCACATGTTGGAGATTAAATTACTTGCATAAACCTTCATATATTGTTCGTGACTATAGAGTATTTAACATGATTAAGTTCAATAATTGTAAATGCTCCAATATACAAAAGTTTTTACAAATCGAAATAAATGGTAATTTTAAATACTTACATTAAAATATTATATTGATATTACAAAAATTAAAATGAAATATTAATATAGAGAAGTTGGTTAAAATATAGCTTAAAATATTATAATGATATAAATGGAAAAATAATGGAAAAAGATATTATTATTATTATTCTTTGCCACAGCAGGGTAATAATAATGATTTGTGTCATTATGATTTTTAAAAGAATTTTAATAACAAAACTATTAATATTTTAATTATTTTTATTCTTATTTAAACTAAGCAATAATACTCACTACTAATGGCCAATTTGCTTGAATGACTTGCATTGACCAATTTATTAATAAAAAATTGACATTTTAAAATAATATATGCTAAAATTTAAAAGTATTTGTTAATACATTTATTTTTGTATTTATGATAGTATGTAAAATATTTATTTGAGAAATTATTTATGTAAATAAATTTATGTTCCCTAACAATTCAATACCATATGGTGATTTTCTTAGTTTGGTATCTTGGTTTTATAAAGATAGATATTTCATATCTTTATAACATGAAATAACTTATATTTAAATATGACATTTCTAATTAATTTGCAAAGTGAATTTCTAATTAATATGTAAATTGAAGAGTCTTTGAATTTTTAGATAGTATAAAGATTATTAAAATAATTTATTTATAATGTTGCTTAATTTAATATATTTATTATAATTTTTAATCTAAAATAATTAAATAAATTAAATTAAAGTATTAAGTGTATTATATTTTTCAATCCACATTATTATTGTTTTGATTTTTTAAAGTGAGAGCAATTAAAAGTATTTAAATAACTCACAAAAGTTATTTTGATTTTTTCTTATGTTTTAAATTTCCATCTATTATTATTTTTTTAAGCTTTATCCACGATATTAAATTTGTGTCATTATGATTTTTCAAACAATTTTAATAACAAAATTATTAATATTTTAACTATATTTATTCTTATTTAAACTAACCAATAATACTCACTACTAATGATACAAATTTAATATCGTATATAAAGCTTAAAAAAATAATAATAGATGGAAATTTAAAACATTAAAAAAAATTATAATCATACAAATTTAATATCGTGGATAAAGCTTAAAAAAATAATAATAGATGAAAATTTAAAACATAAAAAAAAAAATTAAAAATAACTTTGGTGAATTATTTAAATAATTTTAATTACTCTTGCTTTAAATTGTATTGGAAAGCCAATTTTCCAAATAATATATATTGGTGTCTTCAACTTTTTGACTCATTTATGAAAGCCTATGCAAACAGTTTACAATGCACTAAGAATCCTAAAGTGAAATGTTCTATGCCAATTTAAGATTTCAATATCAAGCCTAAGAAAAAGCCAATATAAATGTCTTGTAGATGTTGGAAATAATACTGAGAGGGGGGGTGAATCACTATTAGCAAGTCAATCAATTTTTCATTTCCATAATCAGATTCATATACGCTACTTCAGTTAATGGAACTTGCGTGTATATGCAACTGTGTTTAAGGCAACTAGCGTATATCCTGCAAACTTATGATTTAGTTAATTCATCATATGTTGATCTTTAATCAGTGCATAATAACCACATAAACAATAACTAGGTGCAGTAGAAACAGAACAGACAATCACAAACATGAACACAAGATATAAGGTGGAAACTGAATGTGGGTGAAAACCACCTGTTGCAATCGTCTCTATCTTCTTTTAATAATAAGAAACTTCTTTTTACAATTTTTGTACTGGTGCAGACTTATACCAGTACGCAGGCTTCTACCTACAGAAGGCTACAACCTTCTCTCGTTCTCCAGCTTCTTCTGGAAGGGAGATACTATCCCCTAGCTCTTGTACTAGCTGATATGTTTACTAGTACGTAGGTGTCAGCCTACAGAAGGCTACAACCTTCTCTTTTCTTCTAGAGACCACGTTTCATAAATTTTCAGACTGGATCCATCAATAACATCATTCAATCATCAAATATATCTGCATCAACCAATCTGCTTTGCACCAACCACAACTGAATCAATCTATCACTTTGACAACCCTTCAATCTGATATTTCAAAATGTTGTAACCAAAATATAGTAACCAGAACCCAGAACACTGCAACAACAAACAAAAGAAGCTAAAACATATTTTATAAGGTATACGCTACTTCTATGTGTCGAACCTACTTGCATATGCTCTTTTCTCAAGGCGAACTTGCGTACATATCTGCAAATCAAATTTAAGATGTATATGTTGTTTTGATATGTAGAACAAGCGTGTATACACCTTTTCTAAAGTGAACATGCGTACAAATCTGTAAATGATGATTTAAACATTACAACAATTCCAAACTTCAGTTATACCTAGATCATCATATTTACAGACTATAACATGCGCCAGTTATTTAGATAAATGATCAAACCACATAAAGATACTTCAATTCAAGACTTAAGATCTTGACCCATCATTAGATCTTATCCTTCATCAAGCGCTAAGGTTCATCCTTGGTTCAGATCCAGCTATGCACCATAACCCAATAACCTGTACACAAGATCTTGCTCTTCATCAAATATTCAATACTTGAGTGCCTTGGCCTAATGATCTTCCCCTCCTTTTATAGTCTTAGGCCTTACTCAATACCATGGACCAAAACCACTTAGGACCAATACCTTGGACCCAATACCTGGGGTCAATACCTCGGACCAGATACCTTGGACCAATACCATGGATCAAAATACCATGGACCAAATACCTTGGACCAAAACTTAGTTTTCCAAGATATACGCGCCTTGCATTTTGTGAAAGTGTGTGTGTACGTATACGTGACTTGTATATAGTGAACCTGCGTGTATACGCGGCTTGGCCAATGGTGAACCTACGTATACCTCTCTTTCTTCATTCTGATCTAAACTTTGTGTTGTTAACCTGTTGAACTGTGATCTGTCATCTGAGTGAGTTGCCATCAAGGACAACACTTGTGTCATAATGCCAACAATCTCCCCCTTTGGACTTGATGGCAACCCCAAGTCACTCTCCCCCTTTTTCATCAAGGGCAAAGGGTTATGCTCCCCCTGAGTACATGCTGAATTCTATGATATGCTGAAGAGTGCTGATTGAGCTCCATGACTGAGTCCATGCTCCCCCTGAATATAAGCAAGGTCTACAAAAAGATGTTCTAAAATAAGAACATGACTCTATACATACATCATAAATGACCTTCCTATCACCAATGATTCATACATACATCCATCTCCCAACCAAGTGGGAATATACCAATTGTTTATACATGTCAAAACAAGAAACATTACATCATCCATCCCATGCATAGTGCGGTAACCAATTAGGTCATTTCATGACCTTTTCATTAAAAAATATACATGAAATATATAACAGAGACCAAATATCTTTAACAAGACCATGATAGTCATCAGCAACTATCATGAGCAGCATCTGTCAATCAACATCCAGACTAGCAACCATGTTCTCCCCATGAAACTATTTCACCTGAATAAGAAACAACTATGTGAATCTGTACCAAGATCTTATAAGATAATTCCCACAATGCATTATTAGAAGCATATGCTCCCCCTGAACCTGTGCCAGATGATCATTGTCAGATATGATCATTTCATATAATAGAAGAGTTATCAAGGCATCATTATCAATCAGATATACATCAAGTTATCAACAACTTATGAGAGCCAACATATTTCCACATGTCATCCATAGACTGTAACCATCATCAAGCAGAGCAGATAATTCACTCCCACTGCTTTTCTTCAAACCAATATATACGCGACTGTATCCACATAAACCAGCGTATGTACGCACTTACGCTTCATGAAACTCGCGTATAACCAGCTTTCTTTGAAACAAATAGGATTTAATAGCAGGATGATGCATCAACTACTCCCAGCTTCTGTCTGAGATATTCAAATGTCTCTCTGGGCAGTGGTTTGGTGAATATATCAACAACCTGTTCTTTGGAGGGAACATACTCCAATTTGACCTTTTGTTCAAGCACTTGTTCACGTAGAAAATGATATTTGATGGGTATGTGCTTCGTCTTGGAATGCATGACTGGATTCTTTGAAATACTGATGGCACTTGTATTGTCACATAGAATGGAGATGGGTGGAGTACATGTGATCTGAATATCTTGCAATGTTTGCATCATCCAAAGGAGTTGTGTGCAGCAAGATGCAGCAACCACATATTTCGATTTAGCTGGAGATAATGCAATTGAACTTTGTTTCTTGTTGAACTAAGACACTAATCTCAAACCCATATAGAATGCACCACCACTAGTGCTTTTTCTGTCATCAACGCTTCCTGCCCAATTTGCATCTGTATATGCATGAAGTGTAAGATCTGTATCTCTAAGATACCATAAACCAAAATTTTGTGTTCCTTGAAGATATTTGAAAATCATTTTGACTGCCTGAAGCTGTGATTCCTTTGGATTTTCTTGTAATCTTCCAACTATTCCTATTGCATGCATGATGTCTAGTCGGGTACCTATTAGATAAAGTAGTCTGCCAATCATATATCTGTAAGTTGGTTGATGTACTACTGCTAATTCATCATTTGCACTGAGAATGCATCCTGTTACCATTGGGGTACATACTGGTTTAGAATCTTCCATGCCATATTTTTTCAAGATCTATTTGAGATATTTGGTTTGTGATAGAAAAATACCATCTTTATTTTGTTGAATTTGTAGACCAAGAAAATATGTAAGCTCACCGAGCAGGGACATTTCAAATTCTTGTTGCATTACCGAAGCAAAATTCCAACTCATGGCTTCTTCATTGCTACCAAAAATGATATCATCAACATACACAACAAGTATTAGCAATTTATTATTGTCAATATTTGTATATAGATTGCTATTAGCTGATCCCTTTGAAAAACCTTGTTGATGGAGATATTTGTCAAGACAATAATACCAGGCCCTTGGAGCTTGTTTTAGACCATAGAGAGCCTTTCTGAGTCTACATACAAGTTTTGCATCATTTCCAAGAATGAATCCATCTGGTTGCTCAATATAGACTTCTTCTTCTAAGTCTCCATTAAGAAAGGCAGATTTTACATCCATTTGGTATACTTTGAATTTCTGAAAACTAGAAAGAGCAAGGAACATTCTTATGGCTTCAAGTCTAGCAACAGGTGCAAAAGTTTCTTCAAAATCTATACCTTCTTGTTGAGCATATCCTTTACAAACAAGTCTGGACTTGTTTCTAATAACTTCTCCATTTTCATTCAACTTGTTTTTGAATATCCATTTAGTTCCTATGATATTCTTATCATGAGGTCTAGGAACTAATTCCCAAGTATTATTCTTTTCAATTTGCTCAAGTTATTCATTCATGGCCTTGACCCAACATTCATCTTTACATGCTTCATTTATATTTTGAGGTTCGGTGGAGGATAGCAATGCTAGATAGCTTGAAGCCTTTGTAATAGTTCTTCTTGTCTGCACACCTACCTCTTTCTGTCCCAAAATTTGAGTCTCTAGATGATTTTTCTAAACATACCTGGACGAAGTCTTTTCTTCTACTGTTATCTCTTCTTTTGGTGCTTCATTGGTTTCTTCTTCAGAATTAGTTTGATTTGATGTGGGAGGATAATCCTCATCTTCTTCATAATCTTTAGTTTTTATTTGTTTTGGATTTTGCATGCTTCATCAACCACAACATCAATACTTTCAATAATTTTCCCAAGTCTTTTATTATAACATTTATATCCTTTAATTCGGGAAGAGTAACTAAGGAGAATACCTTCATCTACTCTGGGTTCAAACTTACCAAGTTTTTCGTCAGTCCTTTTGATGTAACATTCGCTTCCAAAAACTTTGAAGTATTTTACAGTAGGGGTCTTACCATACCAAATTTCATGTGGAGTTTGAGTGTTGTTTACCCAAACATTTTCTTGGTTGAGAATAGTGATGACAATGAATGCAACTTCACCCCATAAGGTTGCAGGAGTTCCAGACTCATCTAGCATAGCACGAGCCATTTGTTGAACAGTTCTATTCATCCTTTCTACCACTCCATTTTGCTAAGGAGTCCTTGTAGTGGAGAATTTCCTTTTTATTCCATGTTCTTCACAAATGTCAAAGAATTCATCCAAGGTAAATTATCCTCCTCGATCAAATCTGAGGCATTTGATTTTGCGATCTGATTCATTTTCAACCAAAGCTTTGAAGGCTTTGAACTTTTCAAATGCTTCATCTTTATGCTTTAGAAGTCCTATCCAACACATTCTAGAAAAATCATCAATGAACAATATAAAGTATTCTTCTCCACAAGGTGACTTTTTCCTTGATGGTCCACATAAATCAGTATGAACAAGTTCAAGAGGCTTACTAGCTGATCCTTCCTTTTTAGGGAAGTGTGATCTGGTTTTCTTACCAAATTGACATGATTTGCATATTGTATTTTCTGGAATGCTGATATCGGGAAGATCACGAACAACTTGGAATCTGCATGCTTTCCTTATTTGAGAGAAGCTTATATGCCCCAATCTTTTGTGCCATAGCTAGTGTTCATCATTTTTGCTTAGATAGCATTGTTGTTGTCCTCCCTTGAGTATGTATAAGTTGTTTGGAGTTCTTATACCTTTGATCATGGTTTCTCCTGTATCAAGCTCACGAACAACACATCCATTTAATCGAAATACTACTTCATTTCCTTGATCACACATTTGACTGACACTCAACAAGTATGCTTTAGGCCATCAACATACATAACATTCCTAGCTTTAACTTTTTCTTTTAAGAGGATAGAGCCTTTACCTTTTATTACAGCAGGAGTGTCATTTCCAAATGAGACCGTCTTTTCCCTTTCTAAGGCGTTATATGAATGAAGTTTTCCTTTGTCACCTGTCATGTGTTTTGAGCATCCACTGTCGATGTACCACTGATTTTCTTGTCCTTCTGCATACAAGGGTATACCACATCTTTCTGTTTGTGGTTCTTTCTTCTTCCATATTTTGGGACTTAATGGAGTTTGCTCCTTCTGAGATGTTTGCTGAAATTTACTCTTGCATTCAGATTCTTCATGACCAAAGTTGTTGCAGATAGAGCATTCTATTTCATTTTCAAGAAGAGAAAAGTTATTGTAGGACCTTTTCATGATCCCTGTCACATTCCTTCGTGCTTCTATAGTCATGATGGTCTTGTAAGAAACACATTGAACACCTTTGTGTCCAAAATTGTGACATGAAAAACACTGGACATTAAAGAAGTTCCTACAATTATCGAATCTACTGACCTAGTGATTATAGTTTCTATTGATATTCATTCTTGAAGCAGATGGAGTATGATTTACCTGAGGTTGGTTATAGCTTCTGTTCATCCTTGAAGTAAATTGAGCCTAATTTACCTAGTGATCTGCTTTATGCCTTTGCTGATGATTGTCAAATTGTTCACTGCTCTCTGCTGCATCAAGATAGCTTTTAGTGGAGGTTGATGGATTATGTGCTTGAGATGCTTCTTTAGTATATCCAAGACCTGTTTTATCAGAGGAGAACACTGTACTTTGATAATTTCAATAAGGGTTTCTGATTATTTAACAAATCTAAGATTGAGAGCTTTTGTTTTCTCAATATCCTTTCTTAGACCCACAATCTCACATTCTAGTTTTTCATTGTGTTTTTCTCTTTCAGCAAGTGGGAATGTCAAAGTATCTATAATCATATTCTTTTCTTCTAAACAGATTTTGAGTTTAGAGATTTCTTCATAAAGGTCATCTTTATCTAAAGCATCCAAGAAATCATCATCTTCAAAAGCCATCAGAAGTCTATAGTCATTACTATTTTCATCTTCATCAGTAATTGATAACCCATCACTATCTTCATGCGTATAGTAGCTCTTCTTACTTACATTTTGTTTTCTATTCCATTTTGTAGATGCCTTACCTTTATCAAACTTATCTTTATGAGGACATTTGGCAGCATAATGATGGACTCTTCCACAAGAAAAACATTTGAAAGGTAGTTTACCTCTGAATCTTCCGGAACCCCGTTGAAGGTTCTTGACAAAGTTTTCTTCTTCTTCTCCTTCTGAAATATGTCTTAATTCATTGAGTTCTTCTTTTCCTGAAGCTTTAAATGCGACTTCTCTCATATCTGATGGACCTCCTTTTCTCATCTCGAAAAAAATTAAGATTCCGTGCAGCTGTGTCATAGTAATAGTTTGAAGATCCTACTTTTCTTCTATGGCAGATACTTTTGATTCCAACTTAGTAGACAACGATCTTAAAACATTTTCAACTAAAGTTACTTATTTTATCTCTTCACCCAAATTATTCATGCAATTAAAAATCTCATTTATACGTAAGAAGTAACTAGCGATACTTTCATCATTGTGCATTTTGAGAGTTTCATATTGAATTCTGAGAGTTTGCAGTTTTTCACATTTTACCTAAGAGTCTCTTTCATAGCTTGGAATGATTTTGTCCCATATTTCTTTGGCAGATTTGAGCTGCATAACTTTGACAAATTCTAGTTGTGACAGACTTCCCAATAATGTATTAACAACTTTGGCATTGGTTTCATATTGCTTTTTACCTGCCGCATCTGTAGGAATTACTGATGGAAATGTATATCCTCCTTCCACAATTTCCTAGACATTTGTTCCAAGAGATTGAAGATAGGTTGTGGTTCTTACCTTCCAATAAACGAAGTTGCTTCCATCAAAGATTGGTGGTCTGATGGATCAGTCTCTTTCTTGATTGCTCATGATGATGGATCTTCCTTCAAGTGATCAAGCTTCTTCTGAAGGACCCGCTCTCATTACAATTGTTGGAAATAATACTGAGAAGGGGGGTGAATCAGTATTAGCAAGTCAAAAAAATTTTCATTTCCATAATCAAATTCATATATGCTACTTTAGTTAATGGAACTTGCGTTTATACGCAACTGTGTTTAAGGCAACTAGCGTATATCCTGCAAACTTATGATTTAGTTAATTCATCATATGTTGATCTTTAATCAGTGCATCAGAACCACATAAACAGTAACCAGGTGTAGTGAAAACAGAACAGACAATCACACACATGAACACAAGATATAAGGTGGAAACCAAATGTGCGTGAAAACCACCTACTGCAATCGTCTCTATCTTCTTTTAATAATAAGAAACTCATTTTTACAATTTTTGTACCGGTGCAAACTTATACTAGTACGCAGGCTTCTACCTGCGGAACGCTACAACCTTCTCTCATTCTCCAGCTTCTTCTAAAAGGGAGCTACAACCCCCTAGCTCTTGTACTAGCTGATATGTTTACTAGTACGTAGGTGCCGGCCTACAGAAGGCTACAACCTTCTCTTTTCTTCCAGGGACCACGTTTCATAAATTTTCAGACTGGATCCATCAATAACATCATTCAATCATCAAATATATCTGCATCAACCAATCTCCTTTGCACCAATCACAATTGAATCAATCAATCACTTTGACAACCCTTCAATATGATCTTTCAGAATGCTATAACCAAAATATAGTAACCAGAACCCAAGACAGAACCCAGAACATTGCAACATCAAACATAAGCAACTAAAACATATTTTATAAGGTATATGCTACTTCCATGTGTTGAACCTGCATGCATATGCTCTTTTCTCAAGGAAAACTTGCGTACAGATCTGCAAATCAAATTTAAGATGTATACGCTGTTTTGATATGTAGAACAAGCGTGTATACACGCCTTTTCTAAAGTGAACCTGCGTACAGATCTGTAAATGATGATTTAAACATTACAACAATTCCAGACTTTAGTTATACCCAGATCATCATATTTACAGACTATAACATGCGCCAGTTATTTAGATAAATGATCAAACCACATAAAGATACTTCACTTCAAGCCTTAAGATCTTGACCCATCATTAGATCTTATCCTTCATCAAGCACTAAGGTTCATCCTTGGTTCAGATCTAGCTATGCACCATAACCTAATAACCTGTACACTAGATCTTTCTCTTTATCAGATATTCAATACTTGAGTGCCTTGGCCTAATGATCTTCCCCTCCTTTTATAGTCCTAGGCCTTACTCAATACCATGGGCCAAAACCACTTAGGACCAATACCTTGGACACAATACCTGGGGTAAATACCTCGGACCAGATAGCTTGGACCAATACCATGGATCAAAATACCATGGACCAAATACCTTGGACCAAAACTTAGTTTTCCAAGATATACACACCTTGCATTATGTGAAAGTCCATGTGTATGTATACATGACTTGTATATAGTGAAACTGTGTGTATACGCAGCTTGGCCAATGGTGAACTTATGTATACCTCTCTTTCTTCATTTTGATCGGAACTTTGTGTTGTTAACCTGCTAAACTGTGATCTATCATCTGAGTGAGTTGCCATCAAGGACAACACCTGTGTCATAATGCCAACAATAGATACAAGTTTGACAACAAATGAAACTAGAACAGGAATATATTTTTACCTCTATCAACAAATCAATTAATATTGCCTACATTTTCTCATTGATTTCAACCTACCTTGTCATATAATTTGGATGTATGCAGCTAATGGTATGGACATATGGTGCTACAAACTTTTACTGAAAAGAAAATAAAAAATTACCTTAACATTCCCAAAAAATTGCAATAATTGACAGAGAGACACACCTCAATCTTCGAGTATAAGTTATATATATTTTCAACATATTCAACAACTTCCAAATGATTTTCAGGGTCTCCATCATCCATGATAGGAAGAGCATTGTGGCAGTAGCTGCATGCATCCTGAAATTATTCTTATCAAGATTATTGAACTTTTATTATCCTACTTACATCATAAATATACACAAATATATCTGAAGTCTATAACACCTGCTAGTAATTTGGTATGGACATGGGTACTTAAAGTAAGCAAGAATATCTACAAAGTAGCCCAATAGTTAGTTCATACATTTCAAAATTCAATAATTGACCTAAATGGCAGGGAAACGCTAGTTATGTGGCCTTGTTAACATATATCTTCTACGAGATCAATAGGATCATTATTTTAAATTAAAAAATAAATGAGAGAGGGGGATGAACCTATTATTTTAGCACGGTAGAAAATATACATATATATTTATTTGAAAAAAATATAATAAAGATCTTGAGAAAATGTCCAACATAGGAATATGATAATTTTATCCAGACAATAAATCTAGTGGGAAATTCATCGTAAATAAATTAGAGGCTGGTGTTTTTTGGAAATACAAATAAAAATTTGAAATGCAGGTAAAAATAAGAGTATTATTATTCCTTTGTTTTCTTTTGGACAAAATATATTATTTCATCATAATACATCATGTGTGCATATGTACTGTTAAAATAGTAACAAAACAAAATGTGTGTCCTCATGCTCATTTATAAAAATAAGAAGAATATATGAGGGATATTAGATGTCGTATAAGAACCAAGTTAACCAGGTTTAAAAACTAATACCTTATGCCAACCATGATTCCATCTAATAATGAAAATTTGTACTTACACAAATAATATAGCAAAAGTGTAGATAAAGTGGGTAACACCATGGAAGAGTTTCATGAAGACACTCATATATTAGGTGAAGAAGAGATTTATGTAGACATGGCCTAATAGGCCCAAATACCTACCCAAGAATTATTAAAAACAATGAAATGTCTATAAATAGAAATAATGCACTTCCATGTTGGACATGAATAATTATTAAAGGCTAGTGCAGAAAAGGCACATCTAATCAAGAATCTGACAAAATAATAAAATACCAAGACAATGGAGGCAGGAAAGGAGGGAGAAAATAAGGAAGAAACCTAAATAAAAATTACAATGGAAGAGGGGGATGAAATTAAAGAAGGAAAAGTTGAGGGGGAGGAACATAGATCATCCAAAATTTAGGCTCAATCTGGAAAGAAATCCTAGACAGAATTACATGGAGAATTTTAAAAATCAGACCCCCAACAAATGATATAGAATCTGAGGAAGCAATGGAAGCCTGGTTGCTCAACATTAACCAATATTTTCAAGTTTACAATTACTCCACCAAACTGAAGGCTAAATTAGTCACGTATCAATTGTAGCAAAAAGCTTCCCTATGGTGGGAAGAGGTTAGAATAGTGCATAATCTAGAAGGAACAGAGGTTAACTAGAAGGAATTCCAGTGACTATTCAAGGAGAAATACCCAACGAAATGATATCTTGATGATATGGCACAGGAATTTCATGATTTCAAACTTGGATAGATGTCTATGGACAAGTTGGTAACTAAGTTCACACATGTTAATTTGGCAACTCGGAAAAATATTCCCTCCATTGGACAATATTTGTCGTCAAGAAAGATTCCTCCTAACCCTTGGAAGAATTTAATTTGGTTAATGAAAAATGTATTTTTAATATGGAAACCCCCATATGCACAAGGTCAACCCTAAAGAGAAATTAGACACCCTTAGAAGCATATAGAAACAAGTAAAGTGACACTCATTTTGATATTATCATCAATCATTCTTCTTCTCTCTCCTTTGGATTGGCTTAAACATGTTTGATGTTAGTTTACAAAAAATTGGTTTGTACAGGTCTGAAATTGCAATGTCTGAATTTGCATGTGTGAATTAGGGTTCTTGGTCTAGGGTTATAGGGTTATTACAACGAAATGTTGGTTGTGGCCACATGTAAGGCATGGTTATCTATTAGGTACCTATAATACTGGTGTATTATGTCATTGTTATTGTCAATGTAGTCCCCTTTTTGTTATTTTTGTGCCCATGTAGTCCCCATATTGTTATTATTATTCCCCAAAGAAACCCACTATTGTTATTGTTGTGCCCTTACATTATTATTGTTATGTCGTCTCTCATTATATTGTGACTCGTTAGACTCCTATTTATAGAAAGGAGGTTTTGTCATTGAAATAATCCAAGAATTGTTGATTTGTGTAATGAAAATGACATTTACCCCTCGAAGAGGCTAATTTTTAAGTCATTGATATATCTATTCTTCTATTTTATGAGTTGGTTGCATAACATTTAGTATCAGATCTTTGGATTCTAGGGTTTCACTTCTTCAAACAGGCCATCTTGACATTTTTTCTATAGAATTTTTTCTACGAGGATTCAGAAGTTGAAATTTTTACCACTCGGATTAGAAATATAAGAGAACTTTGTGTATACATTTCAGATATTGGTTCACTATATTTTCAGATATATGCACTATGGAGGTTAGGGTTTTTGTGGGCTCCATAATTCTATCTCAAATAGGTGACCTATGGAAAATCATCATAACGTTTTTCTACAAGGCTTCAGAAGCTGAAATGTTTACCACATAGATCGGAAATCACAGAGAACTTAGTATAAGCATTTTAGATCTTGGTTCACTATATTTTCGGAGATACGATATGAGGAAGTTAGTGTTTTGTGCACTTCATAATTCTATATCAAACATGTGACCTAGGGAAAATCATCATAACTTTTTGTTTCAGGCATCAGATTTGAATTATGTCAAAAGTTTTTGAAAGTTCATGGTCTCTATTTTTTCGTGTAGCAATTTCAGGTCCTAACATTAAAACAATTACATGTGGCATGATGTACAACTTCGCTCTACTGAACCGGTCCATAATCCGGCGATCGTAGGAGATTTGGCATAACGCTTTCTTGAAGAATCCAATCTTGACCAGACTTGTGGGATTGGAAGGACGAATTAGATAGCTACCACAAGTAGAAATTTTAGAACTTGGAGATAAAATATTACAGAGTTACAATTATTTCAAGATTGAGCTCCTAAAAGTAAGAAAAATATGTGTGTGTGTTTTTTAAAATTGCATAACTTTTGTTTGGAAAAGAAATTTGCAGTGATTCAAAGGGAATAGTGAAGAATATATATCATTGTTTGATTTAAAACTACCTTGAAGAAAGAAAATGGAAACACCTAGTAAGAAACCATAAATATCTAATATGACGCATGAAGAAGAGGAATAAATGCAACATGATACATCAAAATTATGAGACCAAGTGCAACAAATTTCTCTCTCGCAAAGAGTAACAAAAAATGAAATGGAAGCTAAAATGGATGGTTTGAAGAATGGTTTAAAATAAGACATGGAAAGTTTGAAGGATGGATTAAAACCAGACATGGAAGGTTTGAAGGATGGTTTAAAAGCAAATATGGAAGGTTTGAAGGAAGGTTTGAAAAAGTTGCTACAAGAAATGCTTCTCAATAGAGAAAAGATATTAGATGAAATTAGATGAGAATAAAATAAATGTTAATTGTGATTTCATAGAATGTAATGTTGGATTGAAGACCCACCATATTCCAAATATAGATATAAGGAAGTTTGATGGCGAGGATCCAGTAACATGGATACTATAGATGGAGCAATATTTTGATCTCCATAATGTGCAACACACACAAAAGGTATGCATTACAACTTTATATTTAGAACCCAATAAGTTTATATGGTATTGATGACTTTGTTCTCATAAATCACTTGTCACTTGGTCAATTTTTGTAGAGGAAATGATAGCACATTACGAAGTTACAAAGAGCAACACCTTCTTTAGCCAATTAATAAATCTCAAACAAAAGAGTTCAATGGTAGATAACATTGAGGACTTCGAAAAATTGAACATAAGGGTAAATGATATTCCAGAGGAGCATATGATTGATGTCTTCATAGGGACTTTAAATGATAAAATCCAACATGAGGTTCACCTTTGGGAACCTGATTCATTGGAGAAGGCATTCGGGTTGGGAAGAAAAATTGAAAGCAAAATTATGGAAACGAGGAAGCCTACCACTCACAACTATAAACATGGAAGTGTTGTTTCTCCGAGCCTTCCACAACATACGAGGTTGAAACCGCAACAATTAGAAGAAGAAAGAGAAAAAGGGCTTTGTTACAATTGTGATGGCAAGTGCACTAAAGGTCATAAGTGTGCTGAGAAGAAATTAATATACATAGTTTGTGAAGAGGAGGAAGAAAATGAACAAGAAACGTCAAAAAAAGAGGATATACTCCAGGAAACAACCCAGAGAAAGAAGAAATTAATCCAACCATATCTTGTAATGAATTCATAGGAACTACCACTCCTCAAACTCTCAAAATAGAAGTAAATATAAAGAAGAAAAAGGTAATAGTGTTCATTGATTTGGGTAGTGCCCATAATTTCATTCATTGTAAGATAGCCAATGAATTGAAAATATTCTTATATACATCACCAGAGTGTCAAGTGATGGTTGAAAATGGAGGAAGCATAAATTTCTCTAGAAAGTTCCATAATATCAAGCTATCCATGGGAGAATATGTATTGAATAGTCTAATGTTTTCCATTCCAATGGGTGGTGCTACTAGGAGTCCAATGGTTACAATCTTTGGGTATGATAGCTTTTAATTTTCAAGAACTTTTCTTCAAATTTTCTTGGGAAGGAAAGGAAGCTAAATTAAGGGGTATCACAGGAAAACCATGAAATTTAATCATATCTAATGGCATGAAAAAGCTTCTAAAGAAGAAAAAATGGGGCGTAATTGCACAATTATGTTCTCTAGGGGTTCAAACATCGAAATCATTTATTTTTCCAAATCTACAAAAAGTCTTGGACAATCATTCTAAGGTTTGAGCAGTGGAATATCACACCAGGCATCAACAACAAGTTCTCCAACTCTTAAAGGATAACCTCACTTTGGCACAAAAATAGAATGAAACAATAGGCAAATAAACATCACAACGAAAAAAGTTTTGATGTAGGTGGCTGGGTATTTTTATGGCTACAACCATACAAACAAATGTACATTCAACAAGCTAGTAAAGATAATAAATTATCACCAACGTATTATGGTCCTTACTAGGTGTTGCAAAAGATTGGTACTATGGAATAGAAATTGGAGCTTCCTGCATATTCCCAAGTGCACCTAGTTTTCCATGTTTCATGCTTAAATAATTTTATAGGTGACAAGCTCCTAGTTCAAACAACATTACCAGAAATTGATGAGGAAGGAAAAATCATATTGGAACCTGAAAGAGTCACAGAAACAAGAACTCGACAACTACGAAATCGATTAATTTCAGAGTATCTCATCAAGTGGAAGAACTTACCTGCTGAATATTCCACATGGGAGGATGAGAATTTTATACAGAAGTACTCAAGTGTTGAGGACGACACTTTTTTTGAATGATAGGGGCATATTAGGTCCCTATAATACTAGTGTATTCCTTCAATGTAATTGTCAGTGTAGCCCCCTTATTTTTATTTTTGTGCCCATGTAGTCCCCATATTATTATTATTGTGTCCCATATAAACCTAATATTGTCATTTTTGTGCCCTTACGTTAGAATTGTTATGTCGGTTGTGATTATATTATGACCCCATATTCTCCTATATATAGAAATGAGGTTTTGTCATTTGAATAATCAAAGAATTGTTGATTTGTGTAATGTAAAGGAGCTTTCCCCCTCGAAGAGGCTAATTTGAAGTCATTGATCTATATCTTATTTTATTTTGTGAACTGGTTATTCTCCCTGTAACTAGAATACTTCATCCGCGTGCAAGATCATTAGTTTTGAGTGGTTGGGAACTAGTTTTTGTAGACAATTGACCATAAATTCTGACTGTTGATCATAGACTTGTGAACCGTGATTATGATCAATATAGTTGTTTAGTTCATCTCTTGGATATTGTTTGGTTTATTTTGCTAGACAGTCTTATGAATGAAGAATTGGATCATTGTACTCTCTCTTTGCTGAACATTTTATGGCAGTCTAATAAGAAAAATAATTTGAAATGGTTTTTCCCCCTTGTGAGTTTTCTCCTTTGTATCTGACCAAATCATGGTGTCTTTATTTGTGCATGCTTTTCTTATGTTGTTCCTTTTATTATTCCATTGCATAGTTGATGTTATTTTTCTTTCTATATAATTTCTATTAATGTCATTATTATATGGGTTGAATGCAATATAAATGATGAAAAGTTTATTAATGCAATTATCTAAAGCAAAGAAAAATACTCCCTAAGAAAAATTACCATGGTATTAGATATTTTTTGAAGAAAAATCATTAAAGATCACCCCTGTGAAGACACCATTAATGGAAGTAGGAGAAGATGATATGGACCTAAAAGAATGATAGGGACCAAAGGAAACCCTAGGCTATCTAGTTATTAGGGTTTGAGGGATATCATAAAGTTAGAGTTTGGAAGAAACCCTTGAGCATGCTAAAGGCTTGAGTTATACAAACTTGAAACACTAGCATGATCACTGAGAAGTTGTTCTAGAACTCGTGACAAATTTACTGTAACACTAGATGGGCTAGTCTCAATTAGGCCTAATTGTTAGTGAACACGACTGAAAATATTAAAGATAACATTGTTACACGGATAATGGACACCAATAACTCTTGAAGGTTGGTTCAAGAGGGATTTCATCACCTCTTGTTAAAGATAAGTACCTTTTATATTTATTACTTCATGACACTATTCTTGTTTAGAATTATTGTTTTGATTTTTTTTATCCTTCCTGCATGAATATTTAAATATTTGAATACTTCTAACCTCCATATGAGATGTGATAAGCATATCCTTCATGAGGATCATCTAAGGTGTAGGAAAAGAGAAGTAGTGCAGGAAGAGAAGAGCTGATACTGGAATAGGGCGAGGTACCATAAAATTACAATATGCAAGTGCTACAATTGCCAATGACAAAATAAATGATACAAATTGGTAAGGTATTCGAATATTTCAAGGTATCTATAATATATTGTTTCAGCATTATGATGGATGGAAATTTAAGCCCTGAGTTATGATGAGAATATCACCTTCATAAATGAGTCATGCATGAATATGAAAGTATGTTTAATTTCTAGTACATGTGATATATTGTTGCAATTGATATTTGGAAAGTATCTTACATTTTATTAGACATGGTGTATTTCCTGATTCCATAAATCAGCCTAAGAACATTGATTTTTGATATATGGTAACTTGATACTATTGTCAATTGTTGTGATAATCATGGTAACCTTGATGATAATAGTGTCGCAGTAGGTTGGATATTCAAATTTTTCTTACCATATTTTTCTTGATATTGATAAGGTCTTCATAAGCTGTGGTTGCCATGATAACTTAACAACATAGTAAATTTGACAATGTGACAAAATTGGATGCCCTAACTTGACGATGATAGGATTCTAAATAAAAATGGTTGAGTAATGCGATAAAGAAGTAATGTTTTTATGATCCTTGAATTATGAAGATTCACCTATCAACTACCCTAATTATATAACACTAACCTTTGATAAATGCTTGATGACATGTTGATATGTGAGAACCTGATATAGTTTTACTCTGTGATCTGAAAGTTTCTTTGATACATGATAATATTATAATAGATAGGTTGATTTCTTAATTGATGATGATTTACGAAGCTTCTCATTCAGAAGGAGAGAATCCCTTGATGGGATCCCAACACATATTATTATTTGTAATGAATTCTTACATAATAAATAAAGTCTTGTGGACATGAATAAATGATCATCTAGTGTTGTTGAAGAAAGATACTGTAGTGGCTTCATGACGCATTACAGGATGTTGAGAGACATTCTCCCACTAAAAGGTCCTTGAGATAAAGAAAAAGGCCATTCCAATACATGATATGTTGTAGGTATGAGCACTACGATCTAGCTTGAGCCTTCCATATTTGAGTAAGCAATGAAATAAAGTGCTTGGAAATATTCCATAATTGAGGAATATGAATCAATTGCGAAGAATTATGACTAAAAAAAGATAAAACATGGAGTTGATGGAAGTATTGAAAGGCATAAGTCAAGGTTCATGGCTAGAGAATTCTCGTAGAAAGAGGGAGAATATTATGATGACATCTTTTCACCAATTTCCCACTTCACCACCATTAGATCGACTTTCTCCCTTATTGCTGGTCATGGATGGACCCTTCAACAAATGTACATAAATACAACATTTCTTCACGCAATGCTACAAAAATATGCATAAGAAACCTCATGCTTTTGATGTAAATGTCAGGAAGATTTATGTTTGCAGGTTAAAGAAAGGATTATATGGTTTGGAGTAGGCTCCCCAAGCTTGGTACGTTCATATTGAAAAGCTTGGATTCATAAGAAGGAATTTCAATATAAATATTTACTTCAAGATAGTCCAAGTTATGCCTTTGATTTTGGTTTTATATCTTGACGATCTATTCTTAAGATGTAGTGAGCCTCTGATGATGAAGCATAAGAAGGAGATGACCCCTGAGTTCGAGATGAAAGATATTGGTTTGAGATATACTTCCAAAGATATGAAACTGCATCAATATACCGATGATGACTGGGCTGGAAACATTATTGACAAGAAGAGCACCTATGGGTGCTAATGGCTGAGCATATACATCCATATCATATTAATGACTCTATAGAAAAAAAAATATTGGTTACCTTTTGAAATATCCGAAGTCTTTGATAAATTTTTAAAGTATATCTTGACCTTACAGATTATAAATTAGTGATTGTTTGGCTAGTATTATGTTTTAACATAGGTTTAAAATATACATATGGTTAGAGGCCTGGAGATCCCAACCTACCGATGAATCTTAACTATGAAATACTTTACAAATGGCCTATACAAATCACATATATTATACAAATTTCAACATGTGAATATGTCTTGTCATGTTTGATATACCCAAACATGGATGACTTGTCCTTTTCAATAGCCCAACTTTTGATTACATTTTAATTTGGTGATACAATATTGATACTCCATACCTCCTTGGCAACATCACATGTATTTTTTTAGTATATATAGATCATGGAACACTTATGGAACATGTTTGAAGGGAATGATTTGTAATGAATCACATGGATTCCATTTACATGGAATCCTATGTGACCATTATTATAAACATTTAGCACATACATCATTTGAAATAAAACAATGTTGAATTATATCACCTTGTCGACATGTTAATACACGTAGATCTTCACAATTGATTTGGATTTGGTGTGTTCACTAAGCATTCAATTTAGTAATTGTTATTTATTATCTATTAGTCAAAGTTATTGCATGTGTTGGGTGTGGATCATGATTGTCATCCTAATTTAGAGGTCTTTGTTTCAGCCAAATGCATACCCTAGGAAGATTGTACACCCGTCCATGCGAGGGGGTATGGGGGGGGACTTGTATCCCTTGCAGGGATTTTTTTTTTTTGGGGGGGGGGGGGGGGAACCCCCGACTGGGGGGTCTGAGGGCCAGCGGTCCCTGGTGGGGGTTTCGGGGGAAGCGCCCCCGAAGCTAAAACCAGATGTAAGATTTCCTTGTAAAAGTATAGTAATTTCTAGTCAATTTGGGTCGTTCATTAGGCAAATGATCTGATGGTAGAATTTATGATTAGATTAGGGTTTTTTTCCCTAGAAGGAAACCCCTCTCTTTGTATGAGGGTATTGTATTGAGGTTGTGGAATATATGTGTATTCTCAGAGCGAGAAACATATAGGTGAGATTGTGAGAGAAAACAGAGGATATTACAACGGATCTGTTGTAGGTTGTGTCTCTTCATTTTGCTGGATAATATAAAGAAATGACTGATTGTTCGGGGTGGACGTAGCCTAAACTAGGTGAACCACGTATATCTGTGTCTCTCTGGTTTTATGTGTTTGTGTTTTTCCGCATATTATATGTCTTGCATTTCTCTGTCATACATAATATTTTTCTAATAGTGTGGATGGCTCTAACTTCTAAGCCATCACCCCAAGAACTTTCAGGATCATTTCCATTCTTTGTAGTTTGAGTTAGTTATGGAGTTAGTGATAACTAGTAAGAAATGAGAGACGAGACACTGGACGCTTGGAACTTTCACAATTGAAAGATATTGTTGAATACATATGCATAGGGAAAAGGTATGTATCTCTTTGATGAACTTGACATAAAAGTAAGAAACTAATTACTTAGTTGCTTTGAAATTGTATGAAGTGACTACTTTTTCCTATATTCCCTTTCTTGTCGTGTTTAAATTGGGCTCTGGGTGCATTGAAAATTTAAAATAGTCAATGTCACCTCCTTTCTCCACAAGGCAAATATGTTTCTCCTTTTCACTAAGTATTATGACCTTTTTTTATATCTCTTGGAGAAGGTTGTACCATCAAATAGCGATACAATTCATAAATTTAAAGACTTATTGTTAAACCCAACGATCTTGTCATTCACCTTCAACATAAAAATATTATTATCATTTTGTCTTCTCTCTTGTCCTAAGACTTTTTCCTTTATAATAATATATCGTTGTAAATTTTTATCTCTTTTAAATGGGCATCAACATTCTAATAATTATAAGAAATATTTTGATCAATGTATTCTTTCTTTTGTATGACCATAGTGTTGAGATATTAGTTTTATTTTCTATTATGTGTCATCACATTTGATGTTACGTGTCATCACATTTCATTAAATGGTCTGTTAGGTGTTATAGATAGTTTTGTTTTACTTCAATTTAGTCGAGTTTCACTCTAGTCATTTATTGTTGATGTTTTCTATGTAATCTATTTAACTATTTTGAATATTGGGAAGAGAAATCTCTGCTCTATAATTTCTCTCAATTTTCTATCATGGTTTCAGGGCTTCAGGTCGCATAAGACTCCATAGAGAGCAGTAGAGACCAATAAGTCGAGAAGCAGAAGAAGTCTCCATTGTTTTGAAGAAGCGAGCTTGCATGAAGTCAGTTTTGTGAAGAGGAGGAAGAAGATTGTTACCCCCCTCAACGGATAGAGAAGGTTGGGAATTTATTTTTTTTTTTTTTTAAATTTCTGAGTAACCAACACACCCATGCGAAATTTTAATGCAAGCGAAATTTAGACTCAATGCATGTTTGGTTTTTCAGGAAGTGCGTTGAACAACATAGCGGGTTCCATGAGGGGAAATTTAAAGTCAAGGGAAATTTAAAGATGTTGGCTCAACTCCATTTGTTTCTGAATTCAAGTAAACGTGGGCTCTACAAGGAAGTTCAAGTCCCGTGGTTCAAAGTTCTATTTTTATTAAAAAGGAGATTTTATGAAATTTGATGTATGCTTTGTGAGAAGAAGTTGTCAAATGACTATTGGGTTGAAGCAGTTTCGATAACAGTGTATGTTCTCAACAAATCTCCAACAACCAGTCTCCAAGATACAATACCTCAAGAAGCATGGGATGGTAAAAAGGTAAATGTATCTCACTATAGAATATTTGGATTAGTATCTTTTGCACATGTTCCTGAGCAACTAAGAAAGAAGCTTGATGATAGAAGTGAAAGATGTATTTTCGTAGGGTATAGTGAGCAGTCAAAGGCCTACATACTTTACAATCCAATTACCAAGAAGTTTGTTTTCAGTAGAGATGTTTAATTTTTTAAAAATAAATCTTGGTTTGATCATGTTAATGAAGCTTCAAATCAACGAGTTTATACGTCA
Organism: Pinus tabuliformis; assembly: GCA_031772625.1. Taxonomy (NCBI): domain Eukaryota; kingdom Viridiplantae; phylum Streptophyta; class Pinopsida; order Pinales; family Pinaceae; genus Pinus; species Pinus tabuliformis. The sequence continues at coordinate 1,008,271,501 of CM062807.1, forward strand.
CAACTACAAAATTTGCAGGTTGAAGAATAGCCATGCCATTCTGAAAATGGTACATCTTCAAGCAGTGAATCCACCAGTGATTCAACATCTTCAAAAGAAAGTTAGAAAACAAAAAACATTAGAGAAATATATGAGTAGGAGCATGAGTTTGACCAACATAATAGCATTCATTTCATCTCAACCAACCCATTTTGAAGAAGTAGTTAAAGTAAAGCATTAGGTAGATGCAATGAACCAAGAAATTGCTTCCATAGAGAAGAACCAAACTTGGGAGTTAGCTGATCTCCAAGGAGACAAAATCGAGATTGATGTAAAATGGGTATATAAGACCAAGTTGAATGAAAAAGTTGAAATTGAGAAACATAAGCCAAGTTTGGTTGCCAAATAATTCTCACAACAATTTGGTGTTAACTATGGTGAAACCTTTGCTCCTGTAGCAAGGTTAGACAATGTTAGAACGATTTTATCCACAAAAACTCAACACAAATGAAAAGTATATCAAATTGATGTAAAATCTACTTTCTTAAACAGTATATTGCATGAAGAAGTTTATGTAGAGTAGCCTCCTAGTTTTGAGGTTCCAAGATAGGAGCATAAGGTATACAGATTGAAGAAATCTTCATATAGTTTTAAGAAAGCTCCAAGAGCTTGGTACGGTCACATCAACACCTATCTCATCAAAAGTGGTTGTTGCAGAAGCAACCATGAGTGAAATTTTTATACCAAAACTCATGAAGATAAAATTATGAGTGTATGTATTTACCTTGATGATCTTCTTTATATAGATAATATGATAGAATACTTCAAAGCAACAATGTAAACAAAAGTTGATATGATTGATCTAGGGGTCATGAAATACATCTTAGACATTGAAATTCAACAATATGCTATTGACATTTTTGTTGGTCAAGAAAAATATGACACTCGTTTTCTTTTCATCTGAGTTTGTCAATGATGGAGACATAGTACTTTATTTTTGTGGTTCCAAATATTAGCTTGCAGATATTTTCACAAAGCCATTGGGCAAAAATGTATTTGAATTTCAAAAAGAACAATTAGGCATTGTAAGAGTTTCTACTTGTAAAAATTGAGATTAGGACGAGATGTTGAGATATTAATCTTCTTGTCTGCTAATTGTCATCACATTTGATTCCGTGGTCAGCTAGGTGTCATAGACAATTCCATTTACTTCAGTTTAGTCGAGTTTCACTCTAGTCATTTATTTTTTATATTTTCAATGTAATATATTTAGCTATTTTGAATATTGATAAGAATAATCTCTATTTCTCCCCATTTTCTATGACATAATTTACCGTGCTGAATTATGTAAATCCCCATTCAGTTGAACTTTTACAACTCTGTATGGCTCGAGCTCTCCATACCCTAAGGTCTCGAGCTCAAACCAGGTGAACAGATGTGAAGGCCCATAAGACTGTCATCTGCTATGTTACTTGTTATTATGTTTGCTCATTATCTAAAATCTTACAGCCATCTAATCCAATAAAGAGAAATGGTCATTTGTTGTTGATGACTTAGGAAAATGATGTTTTGTTACTAGAAAATCACATCAAGATAATCTCCAAAGACATCTTGATGCCCTAAACAAATTTCACATTTTCCTTTAAATGAAATTTAGTATAAAAAGACAAAGGTAATGGTAATAGACACTTATGATAACAATATAATCATCACAATTATTAATGAGAAGTTGGAGGTAGTTCTTTCATGCAAGACTAAGGCCATGATCTTGACTGAAATTATAATTAAAACTCTCATTAGTCCCTGCCAAGGTAGGATTCTAGTAATAGAGTTTCATGTTAATTACTATTAGTGCACCAAATTAAAAATGCTTATAAATTGACAGCAATAATGCATGTGATTATACCATGTCCTCAGTACAAAGGATTAACACATAAGCACCAAATTAAAAGTTAGGGGTTCAAAAATCCAAGTACTTTATCTAATTTGTTGAGGAAAAGAAATTGTAAATATACATTTTGGAATTTTGAAATTTTATAATATATTTATTACCCAAATTTATTTATGATAAAAATGTTACAATTCATATTTAAAAAAACATTTTAATTATTTAAATAATTTTCAATTATTAAAATCAATATTGTTTAAAGTGACAACACCACCTTTATAATGTGTGACTATACCTTGTTATTGGTATAAAGGAATAACACATAAGCGAATAACACATAAGCACTGAATTAAAAGTTAAAGGTTTCAAGATCTGAGTACTTTATCTAATTTTTTGAGGAAACAAAATTGTAAATATACATTTTTATTATTTTTATATTTGTTATACTAATAGGCGTTTTTTTATTAGAATTGGGCACTTTAATCATTTTACTAATTAAAAAAATTGATCGGACAATTTAAATTTAAAGATGTTAGTATATTCTCGTCGTTGCCACAATATCAATGGATGGAATTCACACCACTAACTTCCCTGCATATCTAAATCACATGATTAAACCTTGTTTAAATTAAATTTTTACAAAGATTGATTAAAAATTTACCATGCCATTTGTTAATTGACACTTATAAGGATTAACGAGAATGGGAAGACTACAAAATGTTACACACACCTATCATAACAAAAATATGAGGATTACAAAACCTTACACACACTTGTCATAGTAGTGGAAAGATGTATTTCGGAATGAGATGATTATCCATTTAAAAACATTGATAACGTGTGTCCAATTTCAAATAATAGGTGTCTGTCAGTTTCATTAACCTGTTTATTAATCTCACCCTTTCATGTTCTTAATAATAATTTGTAGAGAGATAACCTGAACAAAGCAATTTTTTATCCAAATAAATTCATTGTTTCATTCAGTATTTATAACTTTAAAATTAAAAGTGCAGTAGGGCCAATTTGTGTGCAAAATTCATTTATGTACTGTAAAACATTGAAAACTACACAACAATTTCAAATCCCCAATTTGTATGCAATGTTAAATTAATTATATTATTTGCAACACTATACTACTATCAAAGTCTATTGGATAGATATAACACTGTCACTATTAAAAAAACCTAAATAACTGTATATTCATGCTCAAGTGAAGTGACATATAAATTGACCATTAGCAATGATATTTATGATCGACTATTAACAATGATGTTTATTTATTTTATTTTTTTTCTTATTTTGATTCTATATCTTACTAAATTTTAATTCAAAATAATATATCAAACAATTTTTTATTAAAAGCCACACCTGCCATACTCAAAACCACAAAACATTAGATATCCTCAAACTTCAAATTTTGGTTAGTCTCAATATAGAGGGGTTATAGCTAATTTTGTATTTATGTTCCTTTTTCCCTAATTTGAAAATGTCAAACGAGGTATATATCAACATCCTTCAGAAACTAAAGACATATCTAATTATTTAAATATCTATATATTTGGTTGAAAGACACATATAAGCACATGTTATTTTCTTACAATATATTGTTTTAAAGTCATTTTTGTTCCTAGCATTTACAAAATGAAATGTCTTCCATAAATGTGCACAAGGAAATACTTGTTTACCAAATATGCCCTAAACCTATTAGATCTATGATGTTGTTAGCTAAAGGTATAAGGTTAATGAGAAGATTAATATTCTTCAGTTTGGTTTAAAAGTTCTTAAATTTTGATTTTCCTATATATTTTTAGATTATTCTTTTAGAAATTATATATAGATTTGTTAAAATTGTAGGTTTTAGGTATGTAGTTTATAGTTGAAATATCAAATTAATTTTTTTAGAAATTAAATCTATTTATATTTTTAGAAGCAAAATATAAACAATTAAAAATTATATTAATATAACTTTAAGATATAAATACTCAGATTTGTATGGTAAAAGGAGAAAAAGATTATATAAATCTTGAATTAAAATCTCGTCAAGCTATAAGGATGAAGACCTTTAATTTTTATAGTAGATGTTGAAATGTATATACAGTACAACTTAAAATGCATGAATAAGAACAAAATAATAAGTATATTTTTTTGGCAGGAAAGATGCACATATTATGCAAGGTAATTTGAATAAAGAAGAGTACAAATGCACTCCTAGCAATGTAAAATGGGTGAATAAAAACCAAATAACAAGTAGTTTTTATCAGCATCAAAGATGCACATATTATGCAAATAATTTGAATCAACCAAGAATATAAATGCACTCCAAACAACAAACATATAATCAGTAAATAGATATTCCAATAAAAAAAAGAAGTAAAAATATACAAAAGTCATATTTATGCCTTTCTCAATAAATTGAATATAAAAATCTCATATGTGATTTCAACAATTTATAATTTTAGATTATTAAATTAAAAAAAAAATTAACATTTCAAATATTAAAAATTGAATATAAAAATCTCATATGTGATCTCAACAATTTATAATTTTAGATTATTAAATTAAAAAAAAAATTAACATTTCAAATATTAAATATCACTTTGATAAATACCATTGCTTAAGACTTTATAATTTTAGGTTTTTGATTTTGAATTTTTTAAATATCACTTTGATAAGTCTAATTACTTAAGACTTTATAATTTAGGTTTTAGATTTTAGGTTGTTTAAGTTATATAATATTGAGTTTTCTTAATATTTTATATAATTTGAATTTTTTATATTATTAAGTTTTTATAATTTGATTTTAGTTTTGTTAACTTTAGTTTTTAATAAATATTATCACTAAAAAACTTATAATAAATATTGTCTTATATTTATAAAAAAATTATTGTATATTTCTAAATTAGTTTATAATATTTTTTTATAAGTTTATAATAGTTAAATTATTATAAATAAAGAATAGCTCTTAAAAAATATAAATACAAATGATCATTAATAATAAAAATAATATTCAAATTCACAATGAAAACTTTTGGATTCAAATTGGTATATCCCCAATCGGGGTGAGAAGTTGGACATCATAAAAATGTAGTCCTACCTAACTTACAAAAAAAACAATGCTATTCAAATTCGTAGTGAAAACAATATTATTAATAATATTTTTAATTAAAAAACTATTAATAACATCATTAATACAATATTAATAATGTTTTAAAATATGTTTATAACAGTATTAATAATATTAATTATTAAAATTTAATGTTATTAACTTATTAACATTAAAATTATTAATATCATTTAAATTGTAACATCAATATTAATAATAATGATAAGTAGAAAAATTAACATTTAATATTATCAATATTGAATATTATCAAATTCTATCTTCTATTTGATTAATATTATAAACATAAGCCATTAATAAATCCGATGATTTAATCCCTTTAGTTTATTAATCTCATAGTCACCATAATCAATGTTTTCAAAACTGCCGTCAATCCATAGTTAATCCCATAGTCACCATAATAAATGCTTTAAAACTATTTTCAACCCATAGTCAACCATAGTCAACCTCAACTATGTTTATTTTAGGGTTTATAATTTCTTTTTTAGGATTTATATACCTTAGTTTTATAATATCAATTCCTTGGGTTTAATATTTTCCCCTTGGGTTTATAAAACATTGGGGGTTTTAGAATTATTCCCTTGGGTTTATAATATCAATCCCTTGGATTTATTAATCTAAGGGTTCATATTCCTAGGGTATAATATTATTCATAGGGTTTACAATATTAATACTAGGGTTTAATATAAATCCCTTAGTTTATAATCACGGTGAACCATAGTCCAACATCACATTCTGACAAACCTTGTATCAATATGAAAATTGAGCATGGTAAACCATGGTCAACCATGACTATTTTAGGGTTTATAATATTTATCTTAGGGTTTATATACCTTGGTTTTATAATATTTATCCCTTTGGTTTAATATTATTCCTTGGGTTTATAATCCCTTGGGTTTTTAGTATTAATCCATTTTGTTTCTAATAGCAATCTCTTAGATTTATTAATCTAAGGGTTCTTATTCCTAGGGCTTAATATTATTCATAGGATTTATAATATTAATCTTTGGGTCTGATATAAATCCCCTTGGTTTATAATCATGGTCAACCATGGTCCAACGTCACATTATGACAAATATTTCTCTATATGAAAATCAACCGTGGTTCAACAATGCATTGTGACAAAATATTGTGTGTATACAAAAATAAATCATGGTCAACTATGGTCAACCATGTTGCAATGTTGCATTGTGACAAAGATTGTCTTGATATGAAAATCAATCATGGTCAATCATGATAATTATAGGGTTTACAATATTTATCTTAAGGGTTATATACCTTGGGTTTATAATATTTATTGCTTGTGTGTAATATTAGTCCCTAGGGTTTTTAGTATTGATTCATTGGGTTTATTATTCCTATGAGTTTATAATATCAATCCCTTCAGTTTATTAATCTAAGGGTTCATATTCCTAGGGTGTACTATTATTCATAGAGTTCATAATATTAATCCTTGGGTTTAATATAAATCTCATGGATTTAATTAATTAAATTGGGTTGATAATATTCATCCCTTGGGTTTAATATTACTCCCAACAATAGTCAACCATGGTGAACTATAGTCAACCATATTTATTTAGTCAACCATGTTTATTTTAGGGTTTATATACCTTGGATTTCTAATATTAATCCATTGGGTATAATATCTATAGTCAACCATGTTGCAATGTCGCTTTGTGACAAAGATTGTCTCAATATGAAAATCAACCATGGTCAACCATGATAATTTTAGCATTTACTTCTCGTGGGTTTATAATATCAATCCCTTGGGTTTATTAATCTAAGGGTTCATATTCCTTGGGCATACTATTATTCATAGGGTTCATAATATTAATCCTTTGGTTTAATATAAATGTCAATGATTTAATCAATTAAATTGGATTGATAATATTCATACCTTGGGTGTAATATTACTTTGAACCATAGTCAACCATAGTCAGCCATGGTCAACCATAATCAACCATATATATTTTAGTCAACCATGTTTCTTTTAGGGTTTATAATATTTATTTCACCGTTTATATACCTTAGGTTTATAATATTAATCCATTGGGTCTAATATCCATGGTCAACCATGTCGCAACGTTGCATGTGACAAAGATTGTCTCAATATTAAAACCAACAATCCTCAACCATGATAATTTTAGCGTTTAAAATATTTATATTAGGGTTTATTTACCTTGGGTTTATAATATTAATCCCTTGCATTTTTTTTATCCCTAGGTTTATAATATTTTTCTCTTGGGTTTAAAATATTAAACGCTCGGTTTTATTTGTTCTTTGAGTTTATAATATTAATACTTTATTTTGTTTATCATTTTATCCCTTAGGTTTATTACTTGACTTTAAAATATTAATTGTTAGGATTTATCAATCGTTTAGGTTTTTAATATTAGTTTGTTGGGTTTATTTATTCCTTGGGTTTATTGATTGCTTGGGTTTATTAATCATTTGTTTTTATAATATTAATGCCTTGGATTTATAATATTAATAATGCATTGGGTTTAATCATCCCTTGTATTTATAATATTAATAATCCACTAGATTTATAATAATAATAATACCTTTGGTTTATTAAACCCCAATATTAAGGGTTTAATCGTTAGGTTTATAATGTTTATCCCTTTAGTTTATTTATTCTTTGGGTTTATAATACTAACAATCTCTAAGGTTTATTAATCGCTTGGGTTTATAATATTAATAATCATGCGAGTTTATCAATCCTTTGTTTTTAGAATATTAATTCCTATGCTTTATTAATCTCTTGTGTCTGTAATATCGATCCCTTGTGCTTCTTGATTCCTTAGGTTTTTAATATTTATCCCTTGGGTTCACTAATTCCCTGGGTTTGTAATATTAAACCATTGGGTTTATTAGTTCCTTGGGTTTATAATATTAATAATTCATTTGGTTTATTAATCCTTTGAGTTTAAAATATTAATTTTTAGGGTTTATTAATTCAACCATGTTTATTTTAGTATTTTTAATATTTATCTTAGTGTTTTTATACCTTGGGTTTATAATATTAGTCCCTTGGGTTTAATATTATTCCCTTAGGTTCATAATCCCTTGGGGTTTTAGTATTAATCCCTTGGGTTTATTGTTCCTTTGGATTTATAATATCAATCACTTGGGTTTATTATTCCCCGGTTAACCATGGTTTATTATGATGTCAACCATGGTAAAACATAGTCCAACATGGAATTGTGATAAGGATAGTCTCAGTATAAAATCAACGATGGTCAATCATGTTTATTTTAGTGTTTATAGTATTTATCTTAGGGTTTATATACATTGGGTTTATAATATTAGTCCCTTCGGTTTAATATTATTCCCTTGGGTTCATAATCCCTTGGGGTTTTAGTATTAATCCTTTGGGTTTACTATTCCTTTGGGTTGATAATATCAATCCCTTGTGCTTATTATTCCCTTAGGTTTATAATATCAATCATGGTAAACCATTGTCAATCATAGCCAACCATGGTCAACCATGGTTGAATGTCCCATTGTGACAAGGATTGTCTCACCATGAAAATAAACCATGTTTATTTTAGTGTTCGTAATATTTATATTTGGGTTTATAATATTAGTCCCTTGGGTTTAAGATTATTCCCTTGGGGTTTTAGTATTAATCCCTTGGGTTTATGTTTCCCTTGGGTTCATAATATCAATCCCTTGGCTTTATTATTAACTTGGGTTTATAATATCAATCATGCTCAACTGTAACCAACCATGGTCAACTATGGTCAATCATGGTCCAAACTCAAATTATGAAAAAAGGTGTCTCCACTTAGGGTTTATATACCTTGGGTTTATAATATTAGTCCCTTAGGTCCATAATCGATTGGGGTTTTAGTATTAATCCCTTGGGTTTATTGTTCCTTTGGGTTTATAATATCAATCACTTGGCTTTATTATTCGCCGGTCAACCATGGTTTATTATGATGTCAACCATGGTCAACCATGGTCCAACATGGAATTGTGATAAGGATTGTCTCAATATGAAAATCAACGATGATCATTCATGTTTATTTTAGTGTTTATAATATTTATCTTAGGGTTTATATACATTGGGTTTATAATATTAGTCCATTGGGTTTATTATTCCTTTAGTTTTATAATATCAATCACTTGGGTTTATTATTCCCTTAGGTTTATAATATCATTCATGGTTAACCATTGCCAATCATAGCCATCTATCGTCAACCATGGTTGAATGTCACATTGTGACAAGGATTGCCTCACCATGAAAATAAACCATGTTCATTTTAGTGTTTATAATACTTATATTTGAGTTTACCACTGTTGGGTTTTTAATATTAGTCCCTTGGGTTTACTATTATTCACTTGGGTTCATAATCCATTGGGGTTTTAGTATTAATCCCTTGAGTTTATGTTTCCCTTGGGTTGATAATATCAATCCCTTGGATTTACTATTAACTTGGGTTTATAATATCAACCATGGTCAACCATGGTCAACCATAACCAACCATGGTCAACTGTGCTCAATCATGGTCCGATCTCGCATTATGACAAAAATTGTCTCCACTTAGGGTTTATATACCTTGGGTTTATAATATTAGTCCCTTGGGCATAATATTATTCCCTTAGGTTCATAATCCCTTGGGATTTTAGCATTAATTCCTTGAGTTTATTATTCCTTTGGGTTTGTATTATCAATTACTTGGGTTTATTATTCCCCAGTCAACCATGGTTTATTATGATGTCACCGATGGTCAACCATGGTCCAACATGGAATTTTGATAAGGTTTGTCTCAATATGAAAATCAACGATAGTCAATCATGTTTATTTTAGTGTTTATAATATTTATCTTAGGGCTTATATATGGTGGGTTTATAATATTAGTCCCTTGGGTTTAATATTATTCCGTTGGAGTTTTAGTATTAATCCCTTGGGTTTATTATTCCTTTGGGTTTATAATATCAATCACTTGGGTTTATTATTCCCTTAGGTTTAAAATATCAATCATGGTCAACCATTGTCAATCATAGCCAACCATGATCAACCATGGTTGAATGTCACATTATGACGAGGATTGTCTCACCATGAAAACAAACCATGTTTATTTTAGTGTCTGTAATATTTATTTTAGGGTTTACCAATGTTGGGTTTATAATATTAGTCCCTTGGGTTTAATATTATCCCCTTCGATTCATAATCCCTTGGGCTTTTAGTATTAATACCTTAGGTTTATGTTTCCATTGGGTTCATAATATCAATCCCCTCGGTTTATTATTAACATGGGTTTATAATATCAATAATGGTCAAACATGGTCAACCATAACCAACCATGGTCAACTGTGGTCAATCATGGTCCGATCTCGCATTATGAAAAAAAATTTCTCCATATAAAAATCATCGACGATCATGGACAATCATGGTAAACCATGGTGATCCATGGTTGATGATGGTAAACCATGATTTATAGAATCAAACATGGTCAACCATGGTCAATCATGGTCAAACATGTTTGAACTTTGTGCTGTGACAAAAATTGTCTCGATATGAAAATCAAGCATGGTCCAACGTTGCATTATGACAAAAATTGTCTCCATCTGAAAATTAACCATGATCAACCATGGTCCAACATGGCATTGTGATAAGGATTTTCTCAATATGAAAATCAACCATGGTCAATCATGTTTACTTTAGTGTTTCTAATATTTATCTTAGGGTTTATATACGTTTGGTTTATAATATTAGTCCCTTGGGTTTAATCTTATTCCCTCGGGTTGATAATCCCTTGGGGTTTTAGTATTAATACCCTCGGTTTGTTATTCCCTTAGGTGTGTAATAATCATTGTAAACCATGGTAAATCATAGCCAACCATGTTCAACCATGGTCAAACCATATGGAAATGGAAATCAACCATAGTCAACCAAGGGTCCAATGTTTTATTCTCACAAAGATTGTCTCGATATGAAAATCAATCATGGTCAACCATGGTCCAACGTTGCATTGTGACAAGGATGGTATCTCTATGGAAATCAACCACGGTCAACCATGTTTTTAAGGGTTTATAATATTCATGTTAGGGTTTATATACGTTGGGTTTATAATTTGTATTCCTTAGGTTTATTATTCTCTTAGGCTTATAATATCAATCCCTTGGGTTTATTTATGTAAACGTTCATATTCCTATGGTTTAATATTATTCAACAATGGTCAACCATGTTCAACCATGGACAACCATGGTCCAATGTCGGATTGTGGTGAGCACCAATATTGCAGCAATAATGCTGCAACTCCTGAGACCTCCTACTTTACTTTTAGCAACCAGGTAGTTCGTAACAAACTTGGAAGCGACGATGCTATATGCACAAGTAATAGTTCTTACTGCAGGCTGTCACTTGGTCAGATGGCGCAAGATCACTAGGAGCTCCAGCCAACTTCTATGAATTCCAGAAAAAGCTTTATATCAGAGGCTACTCTACTTGCAGAAAGAGAAGGAAGACTGAAATGTGAAGTAACCCTAGCAAACCTTAATTAACCAACTAACCCTACTTTTGCAGAAAGATAGATGAAAAACCATAAAATGAACGTCATTACCTACTTAGGAAGTAAACAACATCTATTCAAGCTATTTCTAGAAGGAAACGAGAAAAAAACATCTTTTTGGGTTTTTATGTATTTTATGTGAAATTGCCATGCATGTAATTTATTTGTTGGTGGATGTGGCAGCGATTAGGTGGCGATGGAGGGTGACTTTGGGATTTTAAGAGGTGGAGGAAGGTGTGGAGGGGTCCTAGGAGGCCTCTGGCAACCTTCTAGAGGCTTTCCCTGCAATCGGACTTCAAAAAGTCACCTACAGGAAATTCTACAGGAGGCTGCAGGGGATCTACAAGAGGATGCCGAGAGCTATTTTAGAGGTTTTGAAGGTGGGAAAATGGTTGGAAAGGGTAGATGAGGGCTAGAAGGATGTGTTAAGGTGTCTGAGGTTCATCAGGGAGGATTAGGAAAGAGAGAGGTGGTTGGATTTGTTCAAGGAAAGGGAGGAAAGTTTATGAGAAAAGTGCAGAAAATTAGGGCAGATTTATGAGGGGCTGTGAATGACCTGTGGAACATGTAGAAAAGAGAGATGGCGATGGCTTATTTATTAACTTATTATGAGCAGAGATGTACTGCAGAAGAGCTGCAAATCAAACACTGAAACTAAGCAAGCAAAGAACTAGCTACACCAAAAAAAACGAAATTGTATCTCATGTTGACCTAAATTTTGATCTAGGAAAATAAAATGTTGAACAATGCTATATGGAAAGTAGAGCATGAATGGAGATTTATTACAGAAACATAAATGAGCATGACAAAATAGATCTAAAGCAAAGCATTCACCTCTAAATCAAACTATAACACCAGAAATTGCATGGAGAAGGCAAAACTGTGTTTTTATGGCAGCAAGAGGGTCTTGACCTCAGCTCATGGTCCCAAAGGGAGGAAAGGAGGTCAAGGCTCTGTTGATGGCTCTTTTGTATCTTTCTCCTAACACTATTTAACCTAATTCATCCAACTGAGATGGAAACAACTATGTAAATCACCAAAATCAACCTATTCTAACCAAGAAAGAAATCTATCTAACTGTAACTAATTCATAAACTGCAACAAAACATATATATACAAAACAAGAGGTGCTGGGCAGTTTGGGTTGGGCCCTAACCCAAGAACATCAACCCTCTGAGGTAACTCAGTGCTGTCTCAGAAAAGATTTCATCTTCATTATCAAAATAATAGTCACATTACATGAAACTGTCCACAAAAGTAAGCTCGAAATGAGTTAAGCAAAAGCTGCAACAAAAGTGCGAAAATTTGACAAACATCCAACAACCTAATGAGGCCCTAGGCCTCTCTAATTATACAACTGGAGCTCCCAACAGCTCCCCTAAAATCAAGGAGGCTTGGCTCCCAAGACCTGAGATAGACAATAGTTATTCTTCACTTGCTCAGCTGCCTCATTGATGCATTGATGTGGCTGCTTGTGCTCCGAGCTTTTTGAAGGAGGGAGTCATAAATGAGGGGGAAACCCTCCTACAAATCCTCTCCCTTGTCTTCTTCGAATATTTTCTACCAAATGCTCGTTAAACCTTTGACTTTGTCTCCAAAATTAACCAAAAATCTGCATTAAGCACACATTAGACTTCAAGGCATAATGACCAACCCAACTCACTCTATTAGCATAAATATAATCAAAAACATGCAATAAACTAATGAGAATGTTGGACTAAGCTAAGTTAGGAGGCAAAATGATCCCATATAATTGCCCATTTCTGGGGCTCATCATCACCCCCTATTGAATGTGTTGCTCATCCTCTGAGCAACTAGTCCATCTCTTCATCTTTGATGGCCCTGATGGCCTCCCTGACATCCCATGCTTCTGATGTGAGATCCTCTTCTTTATCATGGAATCTTGCCTTTCTGTCCACTTCTTCCCACTGTTGTTTTTCTTCTTCCTCTTTTCTGCCCTCTAGCAGTCCTAGCAGTAGTGGGGGACTTAGTTTGAGGCCAATCCAATTGACCTTCAAACTCTGCATAGAGTGCTTGTACAATGGCACTCTCCTTAATGCTTCTTTCATCCTAGTTGGGGAGTGATACTCCCTGATCTGCAAGATGTGTGGCAGTGTATTCCACCTCCTCATACAAGCATGAATACAGTCATCTCCAAGCAATCTTTCCATGTCCTCAAAATGTGCAATGGCCTGAGCTTGATCATTAACATATTTAAGGGCAATTTGAGGATTATTTGCAAGCAGCTAGTGGGTGCTAATGAGAGCCATAGGGTCTCATGGTTCTGCTCTAATCAAGAGGGGTTCATTTTGTTCTTTTGCCATTAACTTCTTGATTTCTGATGCCCTTTTCTCCTCATGACTCATCCATGATACCATGGCCATTAGTTGCAAGTCCCCTAGCCTAGAATTGGGGTCCCATAGGTTCGTATCAGTTAGGGCCATGTTATGCAAATAGAACTCTGCTATCTTTGCCTTGTCTTCTACTGAACTATGGTCACATAGGTCCATGAACTGTCTATAATCCTGAAAAGGCATGGTGCCTCTCTGTGCCAAGGTCTTGATCTGAAACTGTAGCCACTGGTCTTTGAGGTATACTCCATATGATTTTGCTGGTGTCCTACACTGTAGTGCCTCCATAGACCAGCTGGCCATGCATGCCAATTGTGTTTCCCTTTCTTGCAATTGTTTTCTTAACATTTCATTTTCTTCTTCCAAGTGAGATCTTCTGATTGCTTCTGTATGTCTTACAGTGCTTAACTCCTTACCCATTTCTCTAAGCTTGCTCTCCATGTGGCCAATATCTTCCACCCCTTTTGACTTGGTGATCTGCATCCATTTATGGCTCCTTATCCTTTCTTTTTCCAGTTCAAAGAAAAGTGGGACTGCAAATTTCTGTGGAATAATTTTTCCCCCTTAAAGAAGGTTGTAATAAGAGCCCAAACTAGGCTGGGGGTCAGGCTCTTGTGTCTCTGCTATTTCATCATTCCCCTTGGTCTGCTTTTCTACCCTTTTCTCAAGTTTTTCAGTCTCCCGTAGCTTTGTTAGGGTCTCCTGTAGAGCAATCTGTGCCTCCTGTAGGACTGTTCTTGAGTCCTGTAGTTTTATTCTTTCCTTCCAAGTGGATGATTAAGGAATTCCTCTTTCATAAGTGATGGGGGTTTTTGAGGGAGATTATTCCCTTTTGACAGTAGGGGAATCTTCAATTATGATAGGCTCTTTTAAGGATGGTTGTGGCTTCCCTATTTTTATCCTTGCGCTTTTTCGGGCCCTGAAATACATTGATGGTTGCATTGTCCTCTTTTTTTTGGGTTTAACTGGGGTGCTGAGGGTAGCAAGAACAACTGTTGCCTCCCTTCCTAGTGTCTCAAGAGACACTCCTGTCTTCTTTGCCCCTTTTTCCTCTTCTTTTTTCTTCTCTGCCTCTGCTAGCTTTGTTTCCTCTAGCTCTGTTTTGGTTTCCTTCTCATCTTGTTTAGTTTCTTCCTTCTCTGATTTAGTCTTTTTCTTCTCTGTTTTAAGTTCTTCCTTCCCTGTTTTGGTTTTCTCCTCATCTTCCCCTTTTTGCTCTTCCCCCTCACTTTCAGAAGGACTGAGGTCATATGTGAGGGCCTTTATATCATCTTCTCTTGTCATATTTCTGAAGATTTCCTAGGCTATGGGGATTGTGAAGGTGTGGAGGGCTTCCTCCACCAACAGTTTAATTAGTCCATGGTGAGATAATTGATCTAGACCTCCTACCTTCAACTTAATGCTGGAGTCTATAAGGGACTATAGGAGAAAATAGGGAATGTTGAGTTTTTGAGGTGTGGGAGTGTCCATGCCATATCTCAGCTCATGAAGAAGTCTAAAATGGTAGCCATAAACTATGCTATACCTCCCTTCACATGAAATGTACTTGATGATTTGGTAACTGACCTCATCCCAAGGGTAAGGTATGCTTGTTCTTCTAATGCCATTTTTGTCTTCTATAGGATGTTCATATGGTTGGAAGAAGGTTTTCTTGGCAACTTGACCTAGTGGCTTTTCATCTTTGCTCCAGGGTTTTCCAAGTGGAAGACTAGTAACCCTACTGATAAAGTCTGGGGTGATTTCCATGGTGAGACCTTTGAAAATAATAGTGGCATGGTTCTTTGAGTGGGGTACCAAATAAAGGGCAAACTCTCGAGCCACATCTTCATCAAACCCTCTAAATTTTTCGAAAAATGGCATCCAATCGGCTCTGGTGAAAATGGCTACTACCTCGGGATGTTCATGGAGCCCGATTGAATTTATGGGCTCCTTCCTCATGAATCCCCCTGTCATTTTTCTTGCACCCTTTTGGAACACCTCAGGTGGAGAAGGAGACAAGAATTTTTGCAGAAATAGGAAAATAGAGAAAAACTGTGTTTTTTTCCAAGAAACAGGCAGAATTTTTTTAATGAAATTCCTCTTCTTTTTCAGGCTTAATTCTTCCTTAAAATTGCATCACTCCTTGCACATATGAATATCCAAGGTGGGTTTGTACAGAGCCTACCTCTTCAAGTCCAAATTTGAGCGAAAACCCCATGTTTTCTCCTATAAAACTGCTTACTGCCCCTCCTGTAGAAATGGTTGTAGGTTCTCCTGTAGAACTTGTTACTGCTCCTGTAGAAAACCGATAGGAGGAGGAGGACTAAAAATGACAGAGAATGATGGTTTCCATGCTATGGAGCTTGCTGCAGCTACGGGGATGATGATGAAATGGAAACAAAGGTGGTGGAGGAGTTCGAGGGGGAGTATTTATGTATATTTTGAGATATTTCCGGCGATGATGTGAGTTGGCAAAAAAGGTATGTTGCCATTATTCGGACCATTGGTCCCCACTTCTGTGTCATCATGAATCCTCATGACTTCTGCCCGCAATCACTTCCCATCATTTGCATCGGAGTTTATACACTCGCCACTACCTGTCTTTTGGATTTTCTGTGAGTTGACTAGGCACACGTGTGGTGGGATCTCCGGATGAGTGCAGTCGAACTAGATGAGGGTGGCCAGTTAACTGGCCACCTTTCTGGTTTAACCCTAACCATCTCATTCGTTCATGCAATTTTTGAATTATACAGATGCAATAGAGGAGAGGGTTAGACACTTACCTGCAAGTCGAATGTTCGTGCTATGGTGTTGCTTGGTTCTGTTGCTGCTGCATGCTCAGATTTCAATGCTGCATGCTTGTATCCTTTCTGCTTGTTATGCTTTCTGCTCCTTGATATGTGGCTCGTTCTTTTTGTACAGGTACCTTTTAACTGAATCTTACTTCGGACATCCTCTGCATTCCTATGGTTGCACCTATTTTGCTGTTGGATCTTGATTTTAAGGGGACTAGTTGCTATAGGAAACCCTACAGGAGCTCTTGTAGCTGCTTCTCCCTTTAAAAATTTTAGTTGGTTCTTGTGATGGGAGCTGTGAGGATGCTACTAAAGATACTAATGGCAATGGAGAGGTAGTTCGGTAAGCTGAAGGTGAGTTGTGGAGGTGTTGTTCTTTTTATTTCATTATTTTTTTTTAAATTGGTTTTTGTGTTTTTACTGCAGGAAGGAAAGAAATCCATGGAAATGAGGTGGTGCAGGTGTGGGAAGGAGGGTTAGGATGGTGGATAGTTGTAGGATGGCTTACATGCTCTTTATCAAAATCCCTAGCTCCTCAAACTGTTTTTAAAAGCTATTTCGGGCTCTCTGTGTTTTCTACAGGAGCCTCCTGTAGAACACACAGGGCCTCCTGTAGGATACACAGTCTTAAAAAAAATACAGAGAGGTGGAAGAAAGGTCAGAAATGATGGAGAAGAGGATAGAGGATGAGTAATAGGCTTTGTGGCATTTCCTCTTGCTTCCTGTGGTCCACCTGTAACCTGCAATGCACCTTAAAAGTCAATTTTCTCTTCCTTTTTTTTTTTGAAAAGACAACTAGGGCGCCTCCAGGAGGTTTTCACCCTACTTGCCTGCCCTAGGCACCTCCAAGGGAGGTTTTCACCCAGGGATCTTATTCTCTCTCTTTTTTCTGTTTTTTTCATCACTGGGCCGCCTCAAAAGAGGTTTTCAACCCAATGATGGGACTCAAGCGCCTCATAGAGGTTTTCACTTGAGTCCTTATTATTTTTTCTTTTTTCTCAGTGAGTGGGTGGAGTGGAGGCTGAGACCTGCTCCACTACCAACATTGTCTTATTTAGATCTTCAATGAACTCTCGCTTGGAGAGGGGCTTCTTGTAAATTTTCAACCTATGTCCATTGACAAGCATGGGGATGGCTTCCTCATCAATGGTTCTGATCAGAACTGAACCATTGTCATTGCATTTTTCTACAGTGTAGGGTGCCGACCATCTTGTCCTCAGCTTGCCTTTTAAATCTTTATACCTTGAGTCATAGAGTAGTGCCCAATCTCCTTCTTGGAATTGCTTATCCTTGATATTTTTGTCGTGCCGTATCTTCCTTTGAAGTTGGACTACCTCTGTGTGGAGAAGGGCCTGCAACCTTTGTTCATCCAATCCATTAAGCTGGAGTAACCTTTCCCTTTGTGCATGGGTGAGGTCTAGGTCCAGTTGAGCTGCCATCCTTAGTGTATTGTATAAAAATTCTATTGACAACAAATCCTTCTTCCCATAGACCATTTCATAGGGTGTGAACCCAGTGGTGGTCTTCCAAGTGGTGTTGTAGGCCCAAGTGGCCTCAACCAATCTTGCTGCCTAATATTTTCTGCTGTTGCTCACTACCTTGGTCAGAATTCATTCCAAAGCTCTGTTAGTGACTTCCACCTGCCCATTAGCTTGTGGATGGTAAGGGGTGGAAGTCCTGTGCTTGATTTTATGATGTGTGAGCAGGTCTTCAATCAAATTGGAAGTCAACTGACTGCCTTGATCTGTAACCAGTTCTCTTGGATACCCGAACTTATAGAAGATGTTCTCTCTTAAAAACTCAGCTACTTTTTCCTCTGTTGCTGCCTTGATTGCTTTTGTCTCTACCCATTTTGTCAGGTAATCAGTGCACATAATGATGTATTGCCTTTGTTTTGAAGGAGGGTTGATAGGACCCACAAAGTCCATGCCCCACTTCTCAAATGGTACAAAAGTCACTTGAGGTTGCATGGACTTCTCATCCTTTGGAGTAGGTTTCCCCATCCTTTGGCACCGGTCGCATTGGCTGGTATATCTCTTCACATCTTGATGAAGAGTGGGCCAATAGTAACTTGCTTGCAAGATTTTGAAGGAAGTATTTTTTTCTACAAAATGGCCTCGACAAGGCCCAACATGACAGGTGAGGAGAATGTCAAAAAATTCCTCCTCCCTGACACATCTTCTTAATATCTGATCTGGGCCAAGTTTGAAGAGATTTCCCCCAATCCAGGTGAAAAGGGTGCTTTTCCTCACGATCTTGCTCTTCTTCTTTGAGGACAGGTGTGGTGGGAACTGTGCTGCAACCAAATAATTTGCTATGTCAGCAAACCATGGAGAGAGTATTGAGATAGAAAATAGGTGTTCATCGGGCATTTGATCATCCACCATTCCTTCCTCACTTGCAGGAAAATTTACTCTAGACAAGAAGTCAGCAACAACATTTTCTTTACCAGGCTTATCAACAATGGTTAGATCAAACTGTTGCAATAAAAGCAACCACCTAATAGTGTGAGCATTTACATCTGGTTTGTTCATTAAATACCTAATTGCAGCATGATCAGTGTGTATAAAGGTTTGATAGCTTTTGATGTAATGTCTGAATTTATTTAAGGAATGCACTACAGCTAGGAGTTCCTTCTCGGTGACCGTGTAGTTTAACTTTGCCTTGGACAAATTTTTACTTATAAAGTATATGGCATAAGGTAAATTTTCATTAATCTGCCCTAAGGATGCTCCTATTGCTTTGTTCGAGGCATTTGTGTGAATGTGGAAGGGTAGGGCCAAGTTTGGGCCTCTCAAAATTGGGGTAGTCACAAGTTTGCTTTTCAATGTATCTAGGGCATCTTGACAGTTTTTCAGTCCATATGAACTTGACATATTTTCCCAAAAGACCAAACAATGAAGAGGCTAACTTACTAAAATATTTAATGAATCTTCTGTAATATCCCGCTAAGCTTAGGAAACTTCGGACATCTCTCACCTTTTGAGGAGGTGGGACCCTTTCGATGATGGCAAATTTGTTGGGGTCCACCTACAATCCTTGTTGAGATAATGCATGACCTAGCATGGTCCCTTCAGTCATCAAGAATTCACATTTTTCCAGACTGAGGGATAGGTTCATTTCAATACACTTGTCCAAAACTTTTCCTAGGTTCAATAAAGCTTCCTCGAAGTTAGAACCATAAGGAGTAAAATCATCCATATATATTTCCACTGCATCATGAACCAGTTCAGAAAATATACTCAATATTGCTCTCTGGAAAGTGGCTGGAGCATTGCACAAACCAAAAGGAAGGACCCGATATGCAAAGGTACCCCAAGGACAAGTGAAAGTGGTCTTATCTTGGCCTTCCGGCCTGATTTAGATCTCATTGTACCCGCTGGACCCATCTAGGAAGGAGACAAATTTTTTCCCTGCCAGACCATCTAACACTTGATCTATGAAAGGCAAAGGAAAATGGTCCTTTTTAGTGGCCTTGTTCAGCTCTTGATAATCAACACAGATTCTCCACTTACCATTTTTCTTTGGCACAAGCACCAAAAGAGAGACCCATTCACTGTCAGAGATGAGGTAGATGAATCTTGCATCCAGTAACTTTTGCAATTCTTCCTTGACAATGTCTTTAAGGGCTGGATTCATCCTCCTTTGAGGTTGCCTGACTGGTTTTCAATCTTCCTTAATGTAAATGTGATGAGTGCAAACTGAAGGGTGCACTCCCTTCATCTCCTTATAGCTCCAGGCCAAGGCATCTAAATGTTTTCTCAATAAGCTACATAGTTCCTTATGCTAGGAGGTGGATAGGGATGAGTTGATTTTCAAGGTTCTTTCTGGGCTGAACTCTATATTATTAACATGGAGAGAGGTCAGTCGGCCATACAGAGATCAGCTAAGGGATTATCTTGGGTTTCTTTCACTAGATCTTCTAATGGCAAAATACTGGGGGGTAGATTCTAAATTAAATTTTCAATGACATCATCCTCATTTTGTGGTTCCCCCCCATAGCAATTTCTACTACACACAGTGGTGTAGAATAGACTTCATCCTCATCCTCCTCATCCAACCAGAGAGGTAGATCATGTTCTAGTAGGGGTTGAGCAGGAGGGTATAGGATTAGTTGCTTGGACATATGCCCGTTCTTGATTGTCATGTTCCCAGCTCGACAACTGATGTAGGCATCTGTAGTAGCCAACTAGGGCCTTCCTAGGATGAGAGGATACCCAATGAGCTTTGCCTTTGGCTGGAGAACTAGGAAATCAATAGGGTACTCCCAAGAATCAATGGAGACCATCACATCCTCCATAATCCCTTCAGGGGTCACCGTGAAGTGGTCTGCTAGTTGCAGTACTGTCGTGGTCTTTCTCAAGGAGCCCTGAAGGTTGAGCTTGAGCATGGTTTCCTTTGTCATCACATTAATGGTAGCTCCCAGATCAATCAAGGTATGTGGGATCATGATGCCATTGATGTGGACATCAACTATTGGACTTCCAGGGTCTAGACATTTTGGACAGATTACCTGCCCCAACATTAGGTCAGACAACTGTCCTATGACATTGATGGTTGGGGCATCTCTCTTGCACCTGCCTGGATGCCTAAAGCACTTCTCTTCAATCATCTTATTGTATATGGGCACATCCTTTATGGCTTAGAGAAGTGGTATCTTTACACATAACTGTTTCAATTCTCCCAGAAGTTCAGTTTCTTCTGGAGTGGGCTGTGTTGTTCCAGATAATCTCTCAGGAAAGGGTGGAATTACTTTCGGTTCACTTTCCTCTTTATCTTCCTCAACCTCCTGAGGGGGAGGCTGGCTATCTGGGAGAACCTTCCTAGATCATAGGTTAATCTCCTAAATCTCCACAGCATAGGTTGGGCATGATGTTCCCCACTATATACTTGTTGAGCCCGTTTGTTGTTTAGGTTTGGGTTCGGTTGAGTACGCATTTGGGGTTGCCTTGGTGGAGCAGGAGGCAATGGTTGCGGTTGAGCAGGTAGTGGAGGGAAAAGAGTGGGAGGAGAGTTGTACTGGGGCCTCCACCCCTGATGAGATGCATTCCATTGAGATTGTGTAGAGCATAGGAGTGAAATGAATGAGCGGCTGGTTGGGCATGATATTGAGATGGATATGACCAAGGAGGAGGTGTGGACTAGGAAGGATGAGCAGGGGGACCACAAGAAGGTATGGAAGTGGCTTGATTGGGGTTGTAGTATGCCTGAGATGTCCCTTGTGTCCCCTGCTGGTATGGTCTAGGTCCATGTGGTCTTCTTTGGTTCTTGAGATAAAGTGGTTCAGTGGCTCCTTCGGCCCCTTAGTATACAACTTTAAGTCTGGGCAAGGAAGGGCACTTATCTGTAGAATGATCTTCTTCACAGAATGAACAAACCTCTATAGAGTTCAATGGACATTCAGTCCTAGGATGACTTCTGGTGCACTTAGGACAAAAAATGGCCAAAGCCCTCTCTGCTTCCTCTTGTTTCCTTTTGATATGCAAGGTATCCATTTGCATGGAAAGAGTCTGCAGCATCTCACTCTTGAAGTCTTCCAACATGTTTCCAAATTCACCTTTGAGGGATGAACTGGATGAGGAGGTACTGGCTATGGGTTGACTCCCCCTACCTCTCTTTCTGGCTGCCCTAGAATGGTTTCTAAAAACAGTCTTTATGTCTTCATAAGGTAGTTGGTAGATGTCTCCCCTAGCCAGTAAATGGAGGGTGTCTAGAAGGTCTTCCAGAATTCCCCTGAGCAGGACCAACTTCAGAGATTCGGGGTCAAGTGTGCACCTGGCCCTTTTATAACTGAGCTGGAACCTCTCTTCATAATCTTCCAAAGATTCATCACTTCCCATGGTCATTCGGAAGATTTCTTCCTTGGTATATTTTGACCTACAGTAGTCCCGATATTTGTTATTAAAGGCTTGCTGCATCTGAGCCCAAGTTGTGATGCTATTGCTAGGTAACCCCATGAACCAGCGCAATGCTGCATCCTTGAGAGTAGAAGGAAACAGTTTCAACTTTTGCTCATCTTCTACATAGTCATAGGTTCGACAGATAACAACAAACTCAAACAAGAAGGTGTTAGGATCTTCCGTAGTCAATCCACGGAAGTGAGGTAGGGCTGAGGAGATTATGTTTTTCATTTTAGTGTCCCCATTGGTTTCTTGGATGGGAAAGGTACCCTCTACTCTTTCTCCATTCCCCCTAGCATTTCTGTTTTCAGCCATTGTCTCAGGAGGGATGTTTTCTTCCTCTTCTTCTCCTATAGGTTCTTCAAATATCTCTGGTTATTCCCCTAAATGTTCTTTTGGATCACTGCCACCGAAGAAGAGAGAAGAGTGGTTTTGTGATGTGGTGGGGGTGTTGGGCAAGAATTTTCCTGAATTATCTCTGTTCCTACGAGGCATGAAAATAAATCTTTTGGGTGATTTTTGTTTTTTTCTGCTTGTACCTACAAAACTGAAATTGATTGAACAAACAAATTGCAACTACTGAAATGAACTTGTTGAAAGGAATTTGCAGAATAGAAATGAAAGCAAGGAAATGACTAATCTACTTTTGCTGAAATGGAAATTGTAGAATTGAAAGGACTAATCTACTTTTGCTAAAATGGAAATTGGAGAATTGAAATGAAAGCAAGGAAATGCAGAAATTGAAAGAAGCAACTACTCTACTTTTGTTGAAATGAAATACTTAGCAGAATGTTACAGTAGAAAATAGAAGAAAAGCAGTAATCACAAAATACTCTGATGCTTCCCCAACAACGGCACCAAAAAATGGTGAGCACTAGTATTGTAGCAATAATGCTGCAACCCTTGAGGCTTCCTACTTTACTTTTATCAACCCGGTAGTTCATAACAAACTTGGAAGTGACGGTGTTGTATGCACAAGTACTAGTTCTTACTGGAGGTTGTCACTTGGTCTGTTGGCGCAATATCACTAGGAGCTCAAGCCAACTTCTATGAATTCCAGAAGAAGCTTTATATGTGATGAAAGAAATAAAATCTTACTCTACAGAGGCTACTCTACTTGTAGAAAGAGAAGGAAGACTGAAATGTGAAGTAACCCTAGCAAACCCTAATTAACCAACTAACCCTACTTTTGCAGAAAGAGAGATGAAAAAACATAAAATGAACGTCAATACCTACTTAGGAAGAAAACAACATCTATTCAAGCTATTTCTATAAGGATATGAGAAAAAAACATATTTTTGGGTTTTTATGTATTTTATGTGAAATTGTCATCCATGTAATTTATTTTTTGGTGGATGTGGCAGCGATTAGGTGGCGATGGAGGGCGACTTTGGGATTTTTAGAGGTGGAGGAAGTTGTGGAGGGGTCCTAGGAGGCCTCTGGAAACCTTCTAGAGGCTTTCCCTGCAATCAAACTTCAAAAGGTCACCTACAGGAAATTCTACAGAAGGTTGTAGGGGATCTACAGGAGGATGCCGAGAGCTATTTTAGAGTTTTTTAAGGTGGGAAAATGGTTGGAAAGGGTAGCTGAGGGCTAGAAGGATGTGTTAAGGTGTCTGAGGTTCATCAGGGAGGATTAGGAAAGAGAGAGGTGGTTGGATTTGTTCAAGGAAAGGGAGGAAAGTTTATGAGAAAAGTGCAGAAAATTAAGGCAGATTTATGAGGGGCTATGAATGACCTGTGGAACATGTAGCAAAGAGAGATGGTGATGGCTGATTTATTGACTTATTATGAGAAGAGATGTACTGCAAGAGAGCTGCAAATCAAACACTAAAACTAAGCAAGCAAAGAACTAGCTACACCAAAAAAACAGAACTGTATCTCATGTTGACCTAAATTATGATCTAGGAAAATAAAATTCTGAACAATGCTATATGGAAAGGAGATAATGAATGGAGATTTATTGCAGAAACATAAATGAGCATGACAAAATAGATTTGAAGCAAATCATTCACCTCTAAATCAAACTATAACACCATAAGTTGTATGGAGAAGGCAAAATCATGTTTTTGTGGCAGCAAGAGGGTCTCGACCTCAACTCATGGTCCCAAATGGAGGAAAGGAGGTCAAGGCTCTGTTGATGGCCTTTTTGTATCTTTCTCCTAACACTATTTAACCTACTTCAGTCAACTGACATGGAAACAACTATGTAAATCACCAAGAGCAACCCATTCTAACTAGGAAAGAAATCTATCTAACTGCAACTAATTCATAAATTGCAACAAAACATATAAATACAAAACAAGAGGTGTTGGGCAGCTTGGGTCGAGCCCTAACCCAAGAGCTTCAGCCCTCTGAGGTAAATCAGTGCTGGCTCAGAAAAGATTTCATCTTCATTATTAAAATAATAGTCACATTACATGAAACTGTCCACAAAAGTAAGCTCGAAATGAGCTGAGCAAAAGCTGCAACAAAAGTGCGAAAATTTGACTAACATCCAACAACCTAATGAGGCTCTAGGCCTCTCTACTTATACAACTGGAGCTCCCAACAACTCCCCTAAAATCAAGGAGGCTTGGCTCCCAAGACTTGAGATAGACAACAATTATTGTTCACTTGCTCGACTACCTCTTTGATGCATTGATGTGGTTGCTTGTGCTTCAAGCTTTCTGAAGTAGGATTCGAAGGATGGAGTCATAAATGAGGGGGACACCCTCCTAAAAATCCTCTCCCTTGTCTTCTTCGAATATTTGTTGCCAAATGCTCATTAAACCTTTGACTTTACCTCCAAAATTGACCAAAAATATACATTAAGCACACATTAGACTTCAAGGCATAATGACCAACCCAACTCACTCTATTAGCATAAATATAATTAAAAAAATGCAATAATCTAATGAGAATGGTGGATTAAGCTAAGTTAGGAGGCAAAATGAGCCCATATAATTACCCATTTCTGGGGCTTATCACATTGTGACAAGGATTGTCTCAATATGAAAGTCAAGTGTGCTCAACCATGCTTATTTTAGTCTTTTTAATATTTATCTTGGGGTTTTTATACCATGGGTTTATAATATTAGTCCCTTGGGTTTAATATTATTCCCTTAGGTTTATAATACCTTGGGGTTTTAGTATTAATCCCTTGGGTTTATAATATCAATCACTCGGGTTTATTACCCCGGTCAACCATGGTTTATTATGATGTCAACCATGGTCAAGCATGGTCCAACATGGAATTGTGATAAGGATTGTCTCAATATGAAAATCAATGATGGTCAATCATATTTATTTTAGTGTTTATGATATTTATCTTAGCGTTTATATACATTGGGTTTATAATATTAGTCCCCCGGGTTCCCAATCCCTTAGGGTTTTAGTATTAATCCCTTGTGTTTATAATTCCATTGGGTTTATAATATTAATCATTGTCAATTGTGGTCAATCATAACCAACCATGGTCAAACAAGGTTGGATATGGAAATAAAGCATGGTCAACCATGGTCTAACATTGCATCCAATAAAGATTGTCTCGATAAAAATCAATCATGGTCAACCATGGTTGACCATGGTCCAACATTACATTGTGATAAGGATTGTCTCTATATGGAAATCAACCATAGTCAACCATGGTTAACCATGTTTATTTTAGGGTTTATAATATTGAAGTTATGGTTTATATACCTTGGGTTTATAATTGTTATCCCTTAGGTTTATTATTTCCTTGGGTTTATAATATAAATCCCTTAGGTTTATTGATCTAAGGGTTCATATTCCTAGGGTTTAATATTATTCAACAATGGTTAACCATTGTCATCCATGGTTGATGATGGTCAACCATGTTTTATAGAATCAAACATGGTCAACCATGGTCAATCCTAGTCAAACATGTTTGAACATCGCGTTGTGACAAAAATTGTCTCAATATTAAAATCAACCATGATCAACCATGGTCCAACGTCGCATTGTGACAAAGATTGTCTCGATATGAAAATTAACCATGGTCAACTAGGGTCCAACATGGCATTGTGATAAGGATTGTCTCAATATGAAAATCAACCATGGTCAATAACGTTTACTTTAGTGTTTATAATATTTATCTCAGGGTTTATATACGTTGGGTTTATAATATTAGTCCCTTGGGTTTAATCTTATTCCCTTGGGTTTTTAGTATTAATCCCTTGGGTTTATAATATCAATCCATTAGGTTTACAATATTAATCATTTAAACCATGGTCAATCATAGCTAACCATGTTCAACCATGTTCAAACCATATGGATATGGAAATCAACCATGGAAAACCATGGTCCAACATTTTATTCTCACAAAGATTTTCTTGATATGAAAATCAATCATGGTCAACCATGGTTAACCATGGTCCAACATTGCATTGTGACAAGGATTGTCTCTATATGGAAATCAACCATGGTCAACCATGTTTTTTAAGGGTTTATAATATTCATGTTAGGGTTTATATACCTTGGGTTTATAATTTTTATACCTTAGGTTTATTATTCCATCAGGTTTATAATATCCATCCCTTGGGTTTATTGATCTAAACGTTCATATTCCTAGGGTTTAATATTCTTCAACAATGGTCAACCATGTTCACCCATGGTCAACCATGGTCCAATGTCACATTGTGAAAATGATTGTCTTAATATGAAAATCAATTGTGCTCAACCATGCTTATTTTAGTATTTTTAATATTTATCTTGGGGTTTTTAGCTTAGGTTTATAATATGAGGCCCTTGGGTTTAATATTATTCCCTTAGGTTCATAATCCTTTGGGGTTTTAGTATTAATCCCTTGGGTTTATAATATCAATCAATTGGACTTGTTATTCCCCAGTCAACCATGGTTTATTATGATGTCAACCATGGTCCAACATGGAGTTGTAATAAGGATTGTCTCAATATGAAAATCAACGATAGTCAATCATGTTTATTTTAGTGTTTATAATATTAATCTTAGGGTTTATATACATTGGGTTTATAATATTAGTCCCTTGGGTTCATAATCCCTTGGGTTTATTATTCCATTCAGTTTATAATATCAATCCATTGGGTTTATAATATTAATCATTGTCAACTGTGGTCAATCATAACCAACCATGTTCAACCATGGTTAAATAAGGTTGGATATGGAAATCAACCATGGTCAACCATGGTCTAACGTTGCGTCCAATAATATTGTCTCGATATAAAAATCAATCATGGTCAACCATGGTCCAACGTTGCATTGTGACAAGGATAGTCTCTATATGGAAATCAACCATAGTCAACCATGGTCAACCATGTTTATTTTAGGGTTTATAATATTGAGGTTACAATTTATATACCTTGGGTTTACAATTTTTACCCCTTAGGTTTATTATTCCCTTGGGTTTATTGATCTAAGGGTTCATATTCCTAGGGTTTAATATTATTCAACAATGGTTAACCATAATCAACCATGGTCCAATGTTGCATTGTGACAAGGATTGTCTCAATATGAAAATCAACCGTGCTCAACCATGTTTATTTTAGTATTTTTAATATTTATCTTAGGGTTTTTATACCTTGGGTTTATAATATTAGTCCCTTGGGTTTAATATTATTCCCTTGGGTTCATAATCCCTTGGGGTTTTAGTATTAATCCCTTGGGTTTATTTTTCCCTTCGGTTCATAATATCATTCCCTTGGGTTTATTATTAACTTGGGTTTATAATATCAATCATGGTCAACCATGGTGGGATGTCACATTGTGAAAAAAATTATCTGCATATAAAAAACATGGACAATCATTGTCAACCATGGTTGATCATGGTCAACAATGTTTTATAGAATCAAACATGGTCAACCATGGTCAATCGTGATCAACCATGGTCAATCTTGGGTTTTTAGTATAAATCCCAATGGTTTGTTATTCCTTTGGGTCAAACATGGTCAATCATAGTCAACCATGGCCAACCATGCTCAAATGTCGCTGTCTGACAAATATTGTCTCAATATGAAAATCAACCATGGCCAACCACGATCAACCATGGTCGAACGTCACATTGTGACAAAGAATTAATGATTATCATTATTAATTATTATTATGTAAAGATGAATTAATTATTATTATTTTTATTTAATTAATATTAATATTAATATTTAATAATAATTAATTAAAAAATAACTATTATTGTTTAACAATAATTAACTATTTAACTACTATTTCTTAATTTTTATTAGTAAATTATTATTATTATTATATATTTATCAATGGTTTGTGTTATAGATAGAAATGAAGCCTCATAGGAATATCAACCACATTTACTAAAAAAATTATTTTTATTATTAAATAATTATTGTTATGAAGATTATTATTGTTAGTTAATATTACTAATATTATTATGAGTTAATATTATTATAAAAATAATAATAATATATTATCATTATTATTATTATAATTATAAATGTATAAATATATAAGAATATGGTTGTTATTATATATATAGTTATTAATAATCATAAATAATTGGTCTTTAAAAAAATACACATAATAATTATTAATGTGGTTGATATATGCTTATTGGATATCAACCATATTGGTAAATATAGTTGTGTTAGTACTTCTTATATCTATATCTTTCAGTGTTTTATCTAACTTGTCGTGAAAACAAAATTACAAATACACATTTTTATTTTTCTTGAACTTGTACTTCCTATATCTCTTTTCTAGTGTGTATTTTAGAATATATTTTATTATTAAAATATAACAATTCTTTCAATGATATTTTCCAACTTAGAAAAATAAATTAATTACTTAAATAAATTCTAATTATTAAAATCGATATTTTGAAAATATGGAATTTATAATCTTTATACGATATAGATAAATTTTAAATAAGTTAATCACCATTTAAATTGGTTTTGCTTATGTATTAAGTTCAAAATAATATATATTTTAAATTTCATTAAATATAATTATGAAATTTAAAATAATGTAATTTTTATTTTTATTTATTATTTAAATTTCACATTTTAAATATATTGAATTATAATAAATTTTAATTTATTAACATGTTTATGAGGGAGTTTTCACATAACGATACATTTAAAAATAATCAAGGTCAATCATTAATAAATTACTTCGATTTACATCATAATTTTACATTAATATTATAAAGACAAATAAAGTAATTGAAAGTGGAAAAAAAATTGATTTCTTATGTTAAAATACAATTAAAATATATTTTTTTTTTATGAAAAAATAATGTTTAATATGTAATTTCTTTGATTACTTAATATGGAATTCACAGATGATATGTAAATATAATATTATTGATATTACATTATGTGTAATTTCTTTTACTTTCACTTGATATATAATATTTAAAAGGAAAAAAAAGTTTAAAATTCTTATATTTTCACTCTTAATTATGAATTTTATATGCAATTTATTCCATTTTTAATATGCATGAATATGTAATATTTAAAAAATATTAATAACTAATTAGCATATATATATTTTAATTTCAACTATGTAAATATTATACAAAACAAATGGAAAAAAAAAATTGTTATATTTAAAATATTTTATTAGTGTGTTGCTAAAAGCTAGAATAGATCCATCTTAACTTCAGTTCTTTCAAGGCTCTCGAGGAATCAAATCTCTAGAAGTGTCTTTTCACCCTTGGTTGAATTAGTCCTTAATTGAGCAATACAAATTTTGGCTCTCCAAGAAAGATTGGCCCTTATGTATGTTTTTTTGTTGATGGTTATGAGTGGGTTTAAACTCTTCAATATAGTACTTCTTCTTTCTCCCTAGCTGCTTCTCCCAAGTACGTCATGGAACTTATCCATAACAAAATATTTTACCTCTTTACTGTTTATGGGACACATGCTCAAGCAAATACCCTATTTACTAATCCATTTGTTATTGTCACATCTAGGTCTTGTTTATTTTGCAAAATGTGTCATTTAACACAACCTTAGGCCATATGCCCTCTTCCATTTGCTCATTTTATTTTAAATACCTTATGACTCGCACCATAGCAATTTCTTCAATAGGAGCAACCCTATTTCACTTAACAAGATAGCATAAGGAACTGCACTTTTAATTTTGAATTAGTTTGTAATCAAACACTTTTGAATTTTCTCAATTTGTTTCCAGTGCATCTTGGATGTATTGCTGGCCCACAGTTCACAAATGTAGACAATCACCCAATCAATAAAAGCCCAAAAAGAGTTAGAATGGTTTTCTAGTCCCATAACTCTACCTCTTTACACCTATTTTGAAAAACATAAAATGCTTTCCAACCCCCTAAAGTTCTTTTATTTCTACAACCATCCTAGCTTAGATTTATGTTGAAGTCATTTCCGAGGTATTTGTAATCCACATCTTCTTCTAGAACGTTGCCTTTAGCATAAAACCTATGTTAGTTATGTTTTCTTTTGTTAGAGAAAACCACTAAATTCGTTTTGCTAATATTGACTTGCACCCCCACCATTGTACAAAAATGCTCAAGGGAAAGTAACTGCTCTTGCAAACTAAGAGCGAATTTAGCAATCAGAATAGGGCCATCTGCATACAAAAGAAGCCTTATAACAAACTTGCCCAAATAGACATTGTCACCCCCTTGCGAATTTAGCCACTTGTCAAGCTTGTCGATATATAAACCAAAAAAGGTAAGAGATAATGGACAACCTTGCTTAACCCCAAACGAGAATAGAGATGAACCGTTGATGAAGAATACTAGATTTATAATAGCGACCAAGTTAATTTTAAGTCGATTTCCCATAGAGTAAAAGGTGAAATCTAGTGTCAATCACTTAATCGATATTGTACACTATATTAAGTAAATACCACTGGAACTAATGTATAATAACGAAATAAGACCGAAACATTTTGAACGAATCAAAACATAGATAAATAAAATAAAATAAAATAAATAATAATTTTGTTTAATAAAATCTTTATAATAAATAATAATTTTGTTTAATAAAATCTTTATACATTCTGGTTAATTTTTGGTCGACCTTGAAACAATTCGTAAAACAACGCATATCGAATGTGTGCTAAGGATAATAAAACCATAGAGGGGGGCATGTGAACGCAGTTCATATTTACTTTCTAGTTACATTTTTATTGTAATCAATTATACCATTTTTTTTTACTGCACCATCAAACAACTTATATTTTTCACTGATTTAAAGTTATAATCTATGTTATACCATCATGAACATGTAAATCTAAAATTACAGATAAACTATAGGAAGGTGAAAGTAAAGTAAAAATGATTGGGAAAGAAAATCTTGTTTTTATTATTATTTTTTGGATTTTTCAAAAAAATTTAAGCTAAAATATTGATTTGTGTTAATTAACCCTTTTTTTTAATTATATATAGATTCAGCGCTTGAAAAATTTCTAAAGTACTTTTATTGTACCAAAATTACACATCAAAAATTCCAATAAATTATTATCAAATTTTAGAAAAATAAAAAAAAACTCACAAAAAAATTCACTAAAAGCCATTTGAATAAAAAATCAACTTTGAATAAGAAATATTTACAGAGTACACAAAACTAAGGTTCCATCACTTCTTTCAAGTGGGCCCGCATATTGCCGACTTTTACTTTTGCTTTTGCCTAGGCGGTCGGGCATGTGCGAGTGCCCCACGTTTTGTCGACTTTTGCGTCTAACGAAACTGCTAGGGTTCCATCGCTTCTTTCAAGTGGGCTCGCTGATTGCCGACTTTTGCTGTTGCCTACGCGGTCGAGCATTAGCAGTTTCCATCGCTTCTTTCAAGTGGGCCCGCTTATTGCCGACTTTTGCTATTGCCTACGCGGCCGAGCATCTCGGCCATGTGCGAGTGCCCCACGTTTTGTCGACTTTTGCGTCTAACGAAACTGCTGAGGTTCCATCGCTTCTTTCAAGTGGGCCCGCTTATTGCCGACTTTTGCTTTTGCCTACGCGGTCGAGCATCTCGGCCATGTGCGACTGCCCTACCTTTTGTTGACTTTTGTGTCTAACGAAACTGTAGCGCATCTCGCCCATGTGCGTGTACCTTTCATATTTTGTCGTTGTGCGAGATGGAGGATAATGTTCCACCTCTCAAGGACCTACCACCTATACATCTTCTCACATTCCGTCAGACTTTTAACTGTCCAGGGCCTACCACCTATACATCTTCCCATTTCCCATTTGCCAAGTTGTTTCCTCAATCACTTCTCTTTCCCTCTTCTCTTCACACACACAGAGAGATAGGAGTCGTTGCCGGAGTCGTCCCTCTTGATGCGTTGAAACACGACTCTCAGAGAGATCGCTCAAGGGTTTAATGGTTATAAATTTTTCATAGCAATTTTTCCCATAATTTCTGCTTGTCTCAGATTCCTAGCAAATCTAAATTTCTGTGCACAACATCAACATTTTTCATTGCATTTTTTCGGAGAATTTCTGCTATTCTCAGACTCTCCCCTAATCTCATCCCTCGCAAGCTGCTTCGGTAGCGTCGAATATCATTCCACCCGTCACCTCTATTTGTATTTTGGGATCAGCAATGGCTCAATCTTCCTCCGCCGCAGCCTCCACCTCCACCTCCACCGCTCCTAATTCCGACTACGATGTGTTTATTAACCATCGTGGTCCGGATGTCAAGAAAACTTTTGCCAGCCATCTCTACCGGCGTCTTCAATCATATGGGTTGCGAGTGTTTCTAGATCAGCCTGAGTTGCAACGGGGAGACTATTTTACTCCTCAGATTGAAGGGGCTATTGGATCTGCCTCAGTCCACGTGGCTATTTTTTCTAGCGGATATGCCGAATCAACCTGGTGTCTTCAAGAACTCGTTTTGATGTTGGAGTCAAATTCTCCAGTGATTCCGGTGTTTTACAAGGTGAAGCCTGAGGAGCTGCGGTGGACGCGGGGAAAAGAAGGAGGGTATGCTAAAGCCCTGGAGGGACTAGAAAAGAAGTCGCGGTATGACCCCAGCCTGATTGAAAATTGGAGAAATGCACTTTCTAAAGCTGCAGGAATAAGCGGCTTTGAGCTGGAAGCGTGTAACGGGTGAGAACTTAAAACACTTGTCTTCTTATTGTATTGTTTTATGTTACATGATGCACGCTGTAGAGACTTTATTTTATGTTACGGGATATATGTATAGACTTTCTTTTCTCATTAGTTCTCTTTCCTTTCTGTTTTCTTGTGAATAACCAGCGATGAGGGAGAGCTGGTAGATAATGTGGTTGAAGAAGTGTTAAAAAGGGTGAAAAAACCAGTTTTGAACGTTGCTAAATATCCAACAGGTTTGGATGACAAGGTAATTGATTTCGAAAATACAGTCATTTTGCCGCGACAGCATGCAGGAAAACCTCAGATCGTGGGGATCGTGGGGTTAGGTGGTGTAGGAAAGACCACCTTGGCAAAAGAACTGTTTAATAGGAAGAGTTCGGGTTACAGTAGATGCTGCTTTTTAGCTGATGTCAGAGATAATGCAGATAAAGGCACTTTACATGTGTTGCAAATAGAACTTCTTAAGAAGTTAGGATGGGATAAGCCAGTAGATAATGTCCATGAAGCAAAAACAATTCTAAAAAAGCATATTTCATCTCCTAACATCTTAATAATTTTAGATGATGTAGATAAGATGGATCAGGTTGATGAACTTTTACCTGATCAAACTGTACTCCACTCCGATAGCTTAATACTGATTACATCTAGGAGCAAAGATGTTCTCAGAAGGTCAGGAGTCGAAGAGTCATCAATGTATAACCTAAATGGCCTTTCTCCACAATATTCTCTTGAACTCTTCTGTTTGTATTCCTTCAATCAGCCACATCCACTCCCAGGGTTTGAATCTTTGGCAAAAAAGTTCACAGAAGCCTGTGGTGGATTGCCTTTATCCTTAAAGGTGTTTGGGGCACTTCTCAATGGAGAAGATGCATCTTACTGGGAAGCCCAGCTGGATAAACTTCAACGCATACTTCCGGAGGAGATAAAGCAAAGGCTTCAAATCAGTTACGACGCACTGGATATGGAGGACCGACAGATATTCTTAGATATTGCCTGTTTTTTCATAGGAGAAGACAGGGATAGAGTCATCAGAATATGCGATGGATCAGGTGTAAAGGGTTCGTGGGGATTTCGAAATCTAGAGAACAAATGCCTCGTAGAGGTGAATAGTGCAAACAAAATAAGAATGCACGATCACCTGCGAGACATGGGAAGAGAGATTGCCGACGCTTCATTGCCACGTCGTCTCTGGCGTTCTACAGAAAAAATTGATGATCTCTTGCAACAATCGTCCGTAAGTACTGAATCTTTCTAAATTGTAGAAAATTAAAATTATTCTACAGAAATCAGTGTAGAATTTTTAAATTCTTCATCGTTTTTCGTACTGAACAGGTAATAAACGAAGTGCGCGGAATTAGATCAACTGATTATTACAGCTCAGTAATGCCTTGGTGCCAAAGAAGTAGCGAACTGTTTTGGCACTGTTTTATGAAGTTTTGCAATAAGCAGTATCCTTTTCATGGCAGTGGTATTTGTATGAGGAATTTGCAACTTCTTCATTCTAGAGGTGTTCTTGTGAAGCGCATTTTGACAAAGGTGCAGTTTCCAAATCTCGTATGGCTGCGCTGGGACAGCTGTCCCTACTCTTCGCTGCATTCGTCCATTTCGTACTTGAAGAACTTAAGGGTTCTACAAGTGGAAGGGCGTAAATTAAAAACATTGTGGAAAAAGGAATCACAGGTAAATTAGGATTTGTTGAATTATAGATTGTGTTTATTAACTATCGATATATTGTAATTGTACCACAGTGTCTCACATATATTTCATCTTTCGATCAGAATAATAATTCATTTATATTTCTTCTTAGAGTTGAAAGTTGATAATTCATTTATTTTGCAGGCACCTTTACAGTTGCGAGAGTTGAAGATTAAAGCTCCCCTCTCAAGTATTCCAAAGTCTATAGGGAAGCTGGCGCAGCTAGAACGGATCGTGATTTGTCCTTATTTTAAATCTATAGGGAAGGTCACTGTCACACAATTGCCAGAAGAATTTTGCTCTCTGAAATCATTAAAGACATTGGTGTTGGATGGCTTCTCAGAAATGAAATCACTCCCGGAGCGCTTTGGTGAGTTAACCAGCCTATACAGAATGCAATTGGATGGGTGCTACAGTTTGAGAAGTCTGCCAGATTCGCTTGGTGATTTAAGCAGCCTCCACCACATCGACCTGTCTAACAGCACCGCTCTGGAGAGACTGCCAGATTCTTTTTGCAAATTAATTAAACTCCAGCATCTTGATTTACTTGGATGCGTTATGTTGACAATGTCAAGCGAAACACTAGGAAATGTGAGCACGCTTGTCCACATAAATCTCACTCGCTGCAGCAAAATTGAAGTACTCCCTCTGCAAGTGTTATAGCTCCAAATCTCACTCTTATGGTTTGTGATGCTGCACTTATGGCCTAGGGCAACCCCTCCTTCCAGACCTGGTCCAAAAATTTAAAAAACAGTGTTTTATTCCCTGTACGCGACTTTGCCCTGTGTTAAACGCGTGTACACGCGGGTCTGTCATACCCAACCCGCGTGTATCTATTAAAACACTTAAAAAAAAATATATAATTTCCTCTTTTTCGGGCGGTGATCGCGGGTTTACCTGCTGGATCACCTGTTAGTGCCCGTGGCCCAACTGTTCCCAACCAACTCCTAACTAAAAAACTACTTTGGAGAGGGTATAAAAAGACATCAAAGGGAAGGCCAAGGAGAGAGAGAAAGGAGAGCAAGATTATTATGCTGAGATTTTTCCCTTAGACCAGGTCTGAAGTCCTTGGTGCATCCTGCACTTCCCCCATTTTGCATAGGAAACCCTTGTTTCCATGTGTATTGGTGATCATTCATCCTTGACATCATCATTGAGTAAGACTTGGAAGGAGCTCTTGTTGAAGGCTGGAGGCTGGAACGAATCCGGGAGGAAGCTTGCTTGGAGCCTGCTGAAGGTGTTCAGGTGATATCTTTCCGATATATGTACTTTATTTGCCTTTATATATAAAGAAACACGTCTTTGTTCCCGAATAATCTTTCTTTATGCTTATGAGATTCTTGTGTTGAATTCTTATGAAAGTAGTTACTTAAAGATTATTTATAACTAACTTTATAGCATAAAGATGATTTATACATAAACTTCTATACATGTACTGTTGATTTCTTTGATTTGTTTGTCTTGCAGGTCAGAGAAAGAAGAAGGGAACTCCAAGAAGGGTTTGCACCCTAACGGTCTTCTCGGACGTAGGACCTTAGGTATGTACCCTAAAACATTAGAATTTGCTTAAAAGTAAAAAAGATGGCTGTGTGTGTGTGTTTCTTTGTATAAGCAATTTTCAGTCTGGTAGAGTCTCAGCCCAAAGGACTCTAGGGGTACTTTCCCTTCAACCAGAATTGGCGACTCCACTGGGGACAACATTCTTGTTGTTCCTAGTTTGGGTAGTCCTCAAGCCAATCTAGGCTCAGTGCCTCTGTTTGTTGGTTCTGACTGTTTGATATTTTCTTGAACTCCAAGCTGTTCCAGTTTTTCAGTTTGTGTTTTTTATTTTTCTTGAAACACTTCATATACGCACTTTTTCTGGATTACAGAAGCGTATATACGCAAGTTGCACTAAGTAAACCCGCGTATACGCAGGTTTCCTTAGTTACAGTCGCGTGTACACGCATTCTGCAAATAATTGCAGGCGCGTATATCACATAATTTTCAAGATTTATAATTTTTCTTTTGGCTGAATGTCTGTCTGGTGGTTTGGGTCAGTTTAAAGCAGTCAATTCCCAGTGACAGTTCTCTGTTTAACAGGGGGCATCTTGTTTCGAACTC
This sequence comes from Pinus tabuliformis, assembly GCA_031772625.1. Taxonomy (NCBI): domain Eukaryota; kingdom Viridiplantae; phylum Streptophyta; class Pinopsida; order Pinales; family Pinaceae; genus Pinus; species Pinus tabuliformis. Next base: position 1,008,308,870 of record CM062807.1, read on the forward strand.
TCTCTAGGAGTGCTAGTCTTGTTTTTCGTTGATTGCAAGCGTCATTGATTTTTGACACACAAGGTTTCTGTTTAAGAATCTTGATTGCTCTGTTTCGGCAGAGTGGGAAGATTGTCTTAAAATCTTTGTGTCCATTTTGTTTTCATGACATTTGTGTTTGCTTAACGAAATCATTTTTATGACCATTTGCTCCTTCGTTTCGGGAAAGTTGTTTGTTACCATTTCCTTGAAACTTGTCTTTTGATTTCTTGGACTTTCATTGCTGCTTTTGATTGTCAAAAGCGACTTCGAACACATTTTATTTTTGTTGAGTTCTCATCATTTCATTGGTGTCAATTCACAAAAGTGTTTGGTTGCTTGTTTATCAATCATTGGTGTCAGTATTTTTGAGAGTTTTTCCTTTGAAAAAGACTTTTTGGTTTGATTGAAAGAAAATCTTTTGAAAGTTTTTGAGTTTCGCTTTCTTAAACTTGCTTCTCATCTGATTTCCTTTTTTGCGAAGTGAAAGTGCTTTGTTTTTTATCTTAAAACTTGTTTTTATTGTTTGGACGAAATGATTAGTAACAAATCATCTTCTATCTAAGCATTTCAGTGGCAAGACAAAATTTGGTAAAGCAGCAACTTTCCTTCTTTGTTTTTAGAGTAGTCTTTGAATTGTGCATCCACATTTAGTTCTTGCATTAGGGAAAGATTTGCATCTCTTTTTAGGCATATTTAGTTTTGTTAGTTTTTGTGAGTGTGGAGTCTGAAAAGAAAAAGGAAAATTTTTTGTTTATATTACAAGTGCCTTCTGAACCTCATAGAAATTGCTATTCATCGAAAACAAAAGTGCATGTGCATGTAGCTAGGTTTTATTAATTTCTTTTGCGTCCATAAAACACCACAAGTTTCACCTCCATTACCTTTGACTTAAAGAACAGCCTAATAAAATCAAGCGCTTAATTAAAATCCACTAGAACTTTTTGTTTTAGTTATTACACCAACAAGTTTAGGATTTTAGGGCCTTGGATTAGGCGAGTGGAGAGTTAACTCTCCAAGGCCACACAAAACGTCAAACATAAGAGTCTGATTAAAGAGAGTAAATCCAATAGCGTTAGGGAGACCAGGAAGACTCCGGATCTGGGAGTTAAGCACGAGGGTCTGTGAAGACAGGGAAGAGAGATACCCCCTCTCCTACTTGTCCGAACTTACCTCACGACTGTTCCGCCTGGCTTCTGCGACGAGTTGGTACCCATAGTTGCCTTTCCTAGGGATCTGCATAGGTGGCTGCGGAGGGGAATCCCGTGGCACCTGAGGTCGACGTTGTATCACTCTCGACAGTACTTCCGGAGGGCACCCTTGCGAAGCTTGGGGGCTTGCACCGGCGCAGACTGTTGTTAGGAGGTCAGCGTAACTTCCTCTGATACCTTCGCTGATAGGACTGGGCCCTCATCATCCCAGACTATCCTCGGAAGGCCCTTTGATTCACTTTCTCGTATTTTGGTGTCCGGTCTCAATCACCCGGAGCGGAAATACTTGAAAGTTGTTTGACTGGCTGTATCTTTAGGAACTTTTTAGTGTGTGCTCTGTGCTCCTAGTTGGCCTAGCTTTTAATTTTTTGAGTCTTTAGATAAGATCATAACAAAAAATTCAAAGTGGCTGACCGGTCTCCTAGACGGTCTCGAAGACTTCGTGGTCTCTCGCCACCTAGTTTAGAGCCTTCTCCTAGAAGGCGCAGAGGGAATACTACCGGTGGGGTCCGTCCCACGCCGGCTGACGCATCGGGGATTGATCCTCCTCTCGGGGATATTAGCGGCCAAGCAAGGCCTGGTACTTTTGAACAAGAGAGGGACGCTCCAGTCTTTTCTCAAGTTCGCTTTCAAGCGGAGGATAACGTAGAGGTAGAAGAACTTTCAGAATCATTAGTGATTCCAAATTCTCCACTACCATCTAGTTACCCAGACGTATTGCAATACGTTGGGCCTCCATTATATAGACCAGCGAGTCCAGGTTACGCTACGCGCTTACCATTTATGATCACTACTGGAAGCATGGCTTCCACAAGTGCTGCGACTATGCAAACCCCAACATCGGTGCAAGGGGGAGGAACCATTTCCATCCCCTCCGCTTCCTTGTTCGGATCGTTTGCTAGCACATCTTTGGTTGGGTCTACCTCCATTCCGTCCACGAGTGGAAATGCCCAAACCAATGCTTTTAGTACTGGTTCCTTCCTTTTTGGCACCCAATCACAGGGTATTCCGTCAGTTCCGTTCAATGCCGCTACGTCCATGATGGGCGGATCGGCTTCATTTCAGGGTTTTCCTTTTGGAAGTGGTCATATTCCACATTCCAACCCAACGGTAGGATCCATGCCTTTTTCTTCAATAGGACAAAGCAGCAATCCTTTCCAAGGTTGGAATAACCCTGGGGCTAGTAACGCAGGAACTGCGAATCCATTCATCGGCCAACAAGGAAGTAGGCCGTATTCCACGGTTAGCATGTTTCAAAGTATTCCTCCCCTCGCTTCGGCTTGGAACCCATATCAGGGGTTATCGACTCCTTACAATTCTATAGGAGGAAACTTTGCAAGCTATGGAGCTTATACGGCAGGAGTTGGTCAAACTCCGAATTTTGCTGGACCACAAGGCTTGCCCTTTGGTTCAGCTGGTTCTACTGGTCACTTGGGGCAGCCTGGTGCCTCTCAAATCCCAGGACAATCTTTTCAGAACTTGGGGAGTTCTGCCCAGTCTGGGTGGAATCCCCTAGGTCCTCCTAGGCTTCCATTTCTGGCAACGTTAAACTTGCCAGATCTCACTAAGCTAACGAACGACCCTATCAGATACAATCCAGCCTGGCCTCCGGTCCCAACCAAACTCCCTTCGGACATCCCAAAATTCGAAGGGAAGAGTGGTGAAGATCCGGGCGATCATGTAACCACATTCCATTTGTGGTGCTCATCTAACTCCCTCATCGAAGATTCGGTTAGGTTGAGACTTTTTCAGCGCACCTTGACTGGTAATGCGGCTAAATGGTACATAGAGTTGCCAGGGGGCAGCTTTACATCGTTCGCAGACTTAGCTAATATCTTCTTGAATCACTTTCAGTTGCCTGTCCGCTATGATGCCGGAACTGAACTTCTGGCTACCTTTCGTCAGGATAAGGCAACCCACATTTCTGATCACATACAGGAATGGAGACGGAGAAAAAGGCTCATTAAAGCCGAAATCCCTCCGGAGTACCGTCTAGAGTGGTTTTTGAAGTCTTTGCAACCTGAGATCTCCAAGGATGTCTCCATGTCTGGGGTCTATTCTGAGGAGCAAGCCATTTTCAGGGCCCAGCAGTTAGAACTGATCTACTCTCAGTCTGGGATCCTCCAAAAGTACTTGCCAGATGCTCCTGGATCTAAGGTTGATTTAGCTAAGCCAAAGCCAGGTCCGCATGCGGATGGTATCGTGGGGTCTGTAGACTCAACTACAGTGAACTTGTTGAATCAATTGCAGCAGTTGTCATTACAAACTGCTCCTAACAACCAAGTCACAATGTCTAATCCTCCTGCTTCCCAAAATTCTTCCATTAACGCCGTCCAATCCAATAACCCCAAAGGAAATCAAAATTCCGATGGGAAAAAGAAAGGACGTGGTAAAAAGAAGAACTCGGATGGGAAGCCCGATGCAAATAAATCCGGCAACAACGCTGGTGGTGGTAAGGGTGAGTCGAGAAAGAAAGTCAAGTTTCCTTGCAAGTTATGCAGTGGAGACCATCTAACTCATCTTTGCCCTAAAATCGAAGACGCTCAGCGCTTGTTAGCACAGCAAGGGACTTCTAGTTCGCAAGCTGTGTTGACTAACCCGTTTCCCCAAGGGCAGCAACTTCTTGCTGGCGCGAATTCGAATCCTGGGACCTCCTCAGGGGGCAACCAGGAAGGGGAAAAAGCATCAAATGTTTTTATGATGGGTTCAAACGTTAACGTGACTACTCGGTCACGTGATTATGGTGAAGCCGAAACATCTAAGGATAAAACGGTTCCCGGAAGTAATGACCTTCATATTGAGCGACCTCCTGTTGAGACTGTACCTAGGATACCGAAAGGTTCCGCCAAACGCGCGACAATTAACCCCAATGCTAGAGCTGCTCAAAATTACTCCATTGTGGAGGATTTGGCTCAAAGCCCATGTGCTATGTCCGCTTTGGAAGTTCTCCAGTCGTGTCCGTCTCAGAGAAGTGCTTTACTTTCCGCCATTGGAGCAGTCGATTCAGCTAACTCTCTAGTGCTCTCTTTTGACATGTCAAATGTCAAAAAGAGACTCCCTCATCATATGGCTTTTCAAGTAAAGTCAACATACCGGAAAATCAATATTTTTCGCACCGTTATAGATGAAGGAGCTTCCACATGCGTCATGTCCATGTCTTGTTGGAAGGCTATTGGTTCACCTTCGGCTGTTCCTTCACCAACCGTCTTAACTGCATTTGATGGCCATTCTCACAAGCCGCATGGGATTATCCCGGCCTTTCCTATATGTGTTGGAGGGAAGGTCGTTAATATCGAAGTTGAAGTCGTAGATGCTAACCTAGACTATAATCTCCTATTAGGAAGGAACTGGGTGTACGAGATGGAAGCCGTTGTTTCGACTTTGTTTCGTGTCATTTGCTTTCCTCATGAGGGGAAAATCGTTAAGGTTGATCAATTGGACTATGCTCCAATCGATCCTCAAGCAACCTCCGACTCTACTGTTCCTTTGGTGGATAACCCTCGCCCGCCGACTGAGAATTTAGGAGTAGGGATGTATTCCTCATTGATGGGTACGTTTGATCTTCCCTCTCCTTTTGCAAGAATCAATGCTATTTCATCATCCAAGGAATCTTCTCGAGAGGGGTTCTTCCGAACTCATCATTTTTCCGACCCTTGGACCTTGCCTTCACCTACGACCACATTAGTTGAAGGGCAAGTTAATGGAATGGCGTTTCCTATATCTGCAGCTGAGCTTAGATATCAGGCTATCGTAGACTCTGCAGATAACCATTCTACTCCCTTTTCCGAAGAGGAGCTAGATGGTCATGTGGCCCCCGCTTGGAGCTTTGATTCTAACTCTGCCTTGGACTGCTTAGATTCGGTTCTACCTTCTGAAGAAGCAATCCTCGAAATTATGATGGGTATAGATCGACCTTGGGAAGACTTACACCATCGCTCATATTTTCTTCCTCCATTGCAGGAAGTAGAATCTAGATTCTCCGAGCTCGTTGGTAGTGATGTTTGTACGGTATCGAACCCTTTGGCTCCAACACACACACGTGCTGAAGGTAATATGTCGGTAATCTCAAAAACGATACCTATAAACATCTCTAAAAATCCTAACATCATCGAGAATATCTTCATCGGAAGTGAGTGTTCCCCTGAAGAAATTCAAATTTACACCGACCTATTCAAGGAATATCGTGATGTATTTGCTTGGTCTTATGAGGAAATGCCCGGCATTGATCCTTCTATAGTCCAACATGAGATCAAGACGTACGAAAACGCAAAACCGATTCGTCAAAGGCTTCGGCCGGTTAACCCTAGGAAAGCAGCGGCTATCAAAGCTGAGGTTGAGAAGCTGCTAAGGGCGAGTTTTATATACCCTGTTCCTCTTACGGATTGGGTTTCGAATCCAGTCCCTGTGGACAAAAAGCAAGGAACAATCCGCGTATGCATCGATTTTAGGGACTTAAACAAGGCTTGTCCAAAAGACAATTACCCCACGCCATTTATTGATCAAATTATTGACGAGTGTGCGGGTAATGCGATTTTCTCCTTTATGGATGGTTTCTCAGGTTATAATCAAATCTCTATTCGTCCTGAGGATCAGCATAAGACTGCCTTCATATGTCCCTGGGGTACCTTTGCATATCGAAAGATGCCCTTCGGTCTTAAAAATGCTGGAGCCACCTTCCAGCGGGCCATGTCTTACGCTTTCCACGACATCAAACATATCATCGAGGCATACTTAGATGATCTCGCTGCTCGTTCTCGAAAGAGAACTGATCATCCTAGTCATCTTCGATTAGTCTTTGAGCGATGTCGTTTTTACAAAATCCGGTTGAATCCTAATAAGTGCGTTTTCGCGGTTACATCAGGTCGGTTGTTAGGGTTTATAGTTTCCAATGAAGGGATACGGGTTGATCCCTTCAAGGTTGAGGCAATAGTTCAGTTGCCTCCCCCGTCTTCAATTCGTCAACTTCAAAGTCTTCAAGGGAAGGCCAATTTCTTAAGAAGGTTTATAGCAAACTATGCCGAGATCACTAAAGGGTTCATGCGTTTGCTACGGAAAGGAGTTCCATTCCTGTGGGACGACTTTGCGCAGCGGTCGTTTGATGCTTTGAAAAAGGCATTAGTCTCTGCCCCGCTTTTGAGTCCACCGGATTACGGTAGAGACTTCCTTTTATATCTCGCTGCAGCAGAATCTACCATTGGTATGGTTCTAGTTCAGGAAGACGATGCTCTTGTCGAGCACGTGATTTATTATTTGAGCCGAGGCTTGATAGGCCCTGAACTCCGCTATTCTCCTGTTGAGAAGTTGGCCTTGGCAGCAGTCCATGCTGTCCAGAGGCTCCGTCATTACATTTTGCTACGCAAAACTTTTGTCTTAGCGGCGGTCAATCCATTCCAATTTGTCCTCAGTAGGCGAGTGATTGGGGGCAAATATAATAGATGGATAGTCATTTTACAAGAATTCGACCTCGAGTTCTTGTCCGCCAAGTCTAAGAAATCTATGGTCTTCGCGGAGCTAATTTCTGAGCTTCCTTGTGGAGAGGATGTTGTTTATGAGGAAAGTTTACCCGACGAACATATATTCCTCATCTCTTCACAAGACCCTTGGTATGGAGATATCATTGTTTATCTCCAGACTTCGAAGTTTCCCTCTACTTCCTCCAAGGATGAACGTCGCAAGTTACGTCACCTGGCTAAAAACTATGTTATCATTGGTGACACTTTATACCGTCGAGGGGTTGATTCAATTCTTCGACGTTGTTTAACCTTAGAGGAAGCAGAGTCTGTTCTTAATGATTGCCACAGTGGAGCTTGTGGTGGTCATCTATCCGGGCTTGCTACAGCCCAGCGCATCTTACGTGCCGGCTACTTTTGGCCTTCACTCTTTAAGGACTGTGTGGAAGCGGTAAAACGCTGTCACCCGTGTCAAATTTTTACTCGCAAGATGCGCGCGCATCCAGCTCCCCTTTTTCCCGTTGTCACCGTCGGTCCCTTTACTAAGTGGGGTATTGATTTTACGACTTGTAATCCGCCTTCAGCGGCAAATCACAAGTACATTATCGTGGCTGTAGACTACTTCACGAAGTGGGCTGAAGCCATGCCTACTTATAAGAACGACAGTGACACGGCAGCTTTGTTTCTTTTCAATCAAGTTATCTCAAGATTCGGTATCCCAAGAGAGATTGTCACTGACCATGGCAGTCATTTCCAAAATCAGCTAATGTCCGAATTGGCTTTTAAATTAGGTTTCCGTCAAGAGCATTCGTCTCCTTACTATCCTCAGGCCAATGGACAGGTCGAGGCGGTCAATAAAACTCTTAAGACGATACTCCAACGGACAATCGATAAAAATCGGTCCAATTGGCACATTATGTTGTATCCGGCTCTTTGGGCATACCGAACCTCCGTTAAAACGGCTACTGGTTTTACTCCTTTTCAGTTAGTTTACGGGGTGGAATCTATCTTTCCGGTCGAATGTGAAATTCCATCTCTGAAATTGGCTGTCGAGCTTCTTCCTGAGACTTCGAGTCTCGAGGAGCGCCTAGTTCATCTGGAACATCTCGATGAGCAGCGTCGAGATGCCGCCACGACGAATGAGGCCCATAAGAAAAGGGTCAAAACTCAGTATGATAAGTCTGTCAGACCTCGTGTTTTTTCTGAAGGTGACCTTGTCTTGGTCTATGACCAAGATAAGGACGCCTTGGGGGCAGGCAAATTCAAGCCTATGTGGTACGGTCCTTTCATTATCAAACGAGTCTTAGAAAAAGGATCGTATGAGTTAATTGATTTCGAAGGAAACAAGCTGGCGGAGCCCCGAAATGGGCTCTATTTAAAGAAGTATTTTGCTTAGTTTTACCAGGCAATGGCTTCTTTGTATTTTATGTATATTTGTACATATCTTATCGAGCGTTTTTCTGATATCAGCACTTTTGGTCTGCTTTGGCAGGTGTTGATGGATGATTTGGTTTATTTTGGATTCGCCGATGGTGCTAGTCGGCACACTCGGAATCTTGCTTCCGCAGCTTGGGTACTTTATTACCCAACTGGTCAGTTGATGACATCGAGAGGCGTGTGTATCGGTCCTGCTTCAAACAATATGGCCGAGTATACAGCTGTTATCAATTTATTATCCGAGGCAATCTCTTATGGGATCGACTCGTTGGTAGTGTATCTTGATTCTCAATTGATAGTGTCTCAGTTAAATAACATTTATCGGGTTAGAGATCCATCATTATATCGCCAATATTTAAGGGTGAGGTTGTTGCAAAGATCATTTATTTACATTAATTATTTGCACATTCCAAGATCTCAAAATTGGTTAGCTGATTCTATCGCTAATCAAGCATTAGACTGGCATATCAATCATTCATCATCATAAAATCATGCATCAAAAAGTCAAACTGTATATATATATATATCACAAAGCGTCTCGAGTGTACATATGTGTGTCCAAAAATATACAAAATTGGGACTCAAATGCCCATAATCATGTCAGGCATATCTAATGCCTCGGCTCTGGATGAGCAGCTAAATAACTAACTATAGCATTGGCCACGCGCCGAAAAACGCGAACCCAGTCACGTGGCATCCCAACCACATGACGCTGCATATCTGGAGGAAGGTCCTCTATCTCGGCCATCGGTACTTGATAGCTCAATCTCGCCAAGTGTCGCTGGACGTTGGCGAGGGTCCTTTCCGCATCCGCAGCCGCCTCTTCGGCTCCTCGGCCACGCCGTCCGTGCCGTGGGAATCCATCTGGTCGCACAGGCCCAATGTCTGAAACATGATCATCATATCAGTCATTTGAATCTCATCAAAAAAATATATTTTTCAAAGTTCATCATTATGCTTGAAAAATCCTAAAAATCATAAAATCATAAAAAATCAAAAAATCTTACCGATCTCGCCCCATGCTGCATCTGGTGGCAGCACTAGGTCAGGATCTCCTCGGAAATCCAGTCCAGCATAGGGGTAGTCGTCTATGGCGATGATCTGTTGCTCCCACCAAGCAAAAAAGTCGTCGTCGAATGCATTCCTGGGCACTTCCCCACCCCCCAGACGTTTCATCAAGTCAGCCCACCGGCCCATACGTGGATCACGTGGACTACTGATGGGAACTGCTACCCTGGGGCGGAGTGCAGGAACCTTCTCGAAGAAAAATGTGCATAAAATGGTCCCATACCCAAAGTTCTTGGTCTGTCCCTTCCTGATAGAAGCAAGCTGCTCCTTCATGTTGGCAAGTAGGGGAGTACACCAGTCAAACACCGTGGTGAGACAGTCCACTGCTACGCTCATGTTTACTCGTGATGCCTGATGTAGCGAAGATGACCCGTTCACTCGAGCTATGGTGAACAGGATTATCCGCAGTGACAAACTCGCCACGTGTGGGATCGAGATCTGACTCCCGACCTTCCGATGACCTGGGCAGTAAAGTTGTACATAGTCGTCTACGCTGAGACTATTCCGGGTCCTGCCCCGGGAGTGGACTACCTCTCCCCTTCGGGAAAGGCCCGTGATGAAATATATATCTTCCACTTCTATCCTGAGTGGCATTTGATCAATCATAAAAGCTTCTTCCTCGACATCCCAGTAATCAATAAGTCTCTCGAGCAGACGCACATTTGCTTTCATATTCGGCAACTTAAAGAATTTTAACAATCCGCATCCCCGTAAGGCATCTAATGCCTCATCATTCTCCATAACTTCATTATCTACAGCTGAGTGCTCTCTTTCACGCCATGTGAGAGTCATCCTGGAAGAAAAAATCAATTTCATCCATTAGTTTTTTATATAAAAATTTTTCGCTGCGCACACGCGGTTTACCCTATACACAGTCGCGTGTAGGGCCGTCGTATACGCGATTTATATACATCCAACCCGCGTGTACGCCGCAGAGCAATTTTTTGCAAAAATCTAACGGTGAAACATTAATTAAACTTCCTAAAAACTATCACAATTGATTGCAAGACAAGTTTAGTGCTTACCTGGAAGTTTTCGGCAAGTTTGAACGGTTGAATAAGTCACGGGGAAAGTTTGCTCCTTTTGCTCCACAATTTGCTCTCCAAGTCAAACGGTGAAAATGGTAAGTCCAAAATTTCTTTTTATAAGTTTTGAAAATGCAAAATTTTTTCAAAATTTTATTTTGTTTGGTTTCATGTCACTTTTAACTTGGGAGCTTGGAATGTCGAGATTGAGTTGTTTTTCAGGACATTTTGGACATTTTTCGACGGTTCGAGACGGTTCCATGACTGCTGACCCGTCATGGCAGGTATCGTGTTCTCACTGGCATATAGGTTAGGGACACCATTTTTCCGTTGCATTATGCATACTAGCCTCCATTTGACCGATACATCTGCCGTAGGGTCGACCCCATCATGTTATGGTTCGCAAGCCATTTTCACTCGCCGATTCTTTAAATCATGACATGATGGTAGAGCCATCCTTTTACATGGGCATCCTAGTTAGCACCTCACTGACATTTGTTGCCCATGCTGCTTCGTTTTGAGTAGGCTCGGGAGTCCTCTGTAGTCCCGCCATGACTTATGCGTTGAAGACTCATTCTTCTTTGCTTCTTCGCTTCGTTCTGGCCTTATACCCTAGAGGCTCCTATGTGTGTTGAGTTGTACTTCTGCATTGCATGTTGACCATTTGCACCTTTTGGCCTATAGCCGGCTTCACTTGGACTCGTGTTTAAGCCCACTTTTGACCATGACGTCTGCAAAAAATCAACCTTGCATACCCTTGACCTCTGCAGCTTGACATACCCAGATCCGTGGAAGGGACATACCTCTGAGTGTCACTGACCAGTTTTTCACCTCCCTGCATTGAGCATAGGAACGTTCCTTTCCCAGGAACTAGAGCATCTGTTTCACCGACACTCGTTCTTTCCACTGTACCATAGCATTCTTTTATTCTTTTTCCGGCTTATCAGAAAAAGACAAAAAAATTAAATATTCCAAAAAGAGCGGGAACAGGGACATTATTTCCATTTATTGTTGGCAGCTAGAGTCAGTCGTGTCGCCCTTGAACAAAGCACTCAAAACAAAGTCTCCTCCGCATGGGTGGGATTTAGTTTGACTTAGGTAAGCCATAACCTTGTTATCGAGTCAGTTCTCCCCCGATTGGTTATCTCTTCCAATCATATGGAGGGTTCGTTCGTGCCTCCTGCATGACGAACTTATACAGATTCATTATATGCTGCCACATAGTCACATTGAGTCGTGCTTTTGTTCAAGGGAAGTTAGCCTGAGTCGGCCTTTCTGCGGTGTCTCTTGACTCATTTTTCAGTCGGCCATCCCTGGTTGTCAGTGTCATGTCTATCATCACATCAGTTATATTGGTCCTTCACTCGTGCCGGTTTGAGAAGGTCCCCATTGACTTCTTGCTGGCGGGTCTTGTCCTTATCGACGACGACACATTGCTCTGAGGGCAGACCTAGAGACCGCACCCTGGCCCTATTTTCATTATTGATAGGTCACCTTGTGCTCAGCATCGATCAGTATCATGGGTCTTTGACTGAGTGGTTTCCCTTGTGTTCGACATCAGCATACATTATCACACATTGGGATTCGTGCAGTACCTTGGTTTCCATTTGACCCTATTGGTGGATACCTCGCCTCTGTGTCAGCTTTCATTATTGGTTGGTTCAGAGGGTTTCTGCCGTGCGCTAGCCACATCTTGTGTACGCCGGAAACGTACTTTCGGTTGGGTTACTACATCTTTTTCGTCCGATTCCTTCCACATTATTGGCCTACGGGTTACACTCGCGCTAGATTGATGGAGGATGCCTTAATGCCTTCCTTCTAGCGGATCTTTCCCTATCGACTCCGACTCATTGCTCTGGGGCAAAGATCTAGAGTCCATTTGGCAGTACCTTGGGGTTTGCAGTCATTAGTGGCAGATTCCTCGCTATCGACAGTGGGAAACCATCATTGTCTCCTGATTGATAGATTCTTACAGGTGTTCGACTTCAGCTCATCTATTCACACTTGTTAGATTGTACTGGGTACCTTGACGCTCATTATCATTATCGGTGAGTAGTCTCGCGTTTGTTAACGGTATACATCAATGACCGGTAATCAAACGATTTCTCACATGGTCGACTTCAGATCATTTATTCCCATGGTGTAGAAATGTACCACGGCGGTCGGTGAAGACCTCAGGTTGTATCAGCATTCATTGGTTCACTTGACAGTTGCTCCTGTTGCTGCTAGTTGATACCATTCCACCTTATATGTTGCAGTCAGTCATGGCGACATTCTATATGCTGGCACCTGAGTTTGCAGTGTAGTACCATCCTATTCCATCATGTTCAGTTGGTACCTTATGGGATCAGTCTTTGATTTCAGTGATCCGTTGCATCTTTCAGCATCATTGACAGTTTTATATGTGATATTCAGACATGTACTTACTCATTATGATCAGATGATCCATTATGTATTTTTACAGTCATTTATACTTGTATACTTAGTGGATCCGCTTGTACTTGATATGCGGACATGCTTTACTTTTCCTGAGCATGGGTATGCCCGCCTCAGACAGTGTTTCTTTCTGATCTCCTTTCGGTGGCTTGGCAGGCTGAATTCTGGTGAAGTCCTCCTCGGTTTTTCGGCAGAGTTCCTTTCCTTGTACTTACTTAATGTATTTCGGCCATCATGTTCCCCTTCTGACCTCATACATTAGGGGGCATCTGTTATAGCTCCAAATCTCACTCTTATGGTTTGTGATGCTGCACTTATGGCCTAGGGCAACCCCTCCTTCCAGACCTGGTCCAAAAATTTAAAAAACAGTGTTTTATTCCCTGTACGCGACTTTGCCCTGTGTTAAACGCGTGTACACGCGGGTCTGTCATACCCAACCCGCGTGTATCTATTAAAACACTTAAAAAAAATATATAATTTCCTCTTTTTCGGGCGGTGATCGCGGGTTTACCTGCTGGATCACCTGTTAGTGCCCGTGGCCCAACTGTTCCCAACCAACTCCTAACTAAAAAACTACTTTGGAGAGGGTATAAAAAGACATCAAAGGGAAGGCCAAGGAGAGAGAGAAAGGAGAGCAAGATTATTATGCTGAGATTTTTCCCTTAGACCAGGTCTGAAGTCCTTGGTGCATCCTGCACTTCCCCCATTTTGCATAGGAAACCCTTGTTTCCATGTGTATTGGTGATCATTCATCCTTGACATCATCATTGAGTAAGACTTGGAAGGAGCTCTTGTTGAAGGCTGGAGGCTGGAACGAATCCGGGAGGAAGCTTGCTTGGAGCCTGCTGAAGGTGTTCAGGTGATATCTTTCCGATATATGTACTTTATTTGCCTTTATATATAAAGAAACACGTCTTTGTTCCCGAATAATCTTTCTTTATGCTTATGAGATTCTTGTGTTGAATTCTTATGAAAGTAGTTACTTAAAGATTATTTATAACTAACTTTATAGCATAAAGATGATTTATACATAAACTTCTATACATGTACTGTTGATTTCTTTGATTTGTTTGTCTTGCAGGTCAGAGAAAGAAGAAGGGAACTCCAAGAAGGGTTTGCACCCTAACGGTCTTCTCGGACGTAGGACCTTAGGTATGTACCCTAAAACATTAGAATTTGCTTAAAAGTAAAAAAGATGGCTGTGTGTGTGTGTTTCTTTGTATAAGCAATTTTCAGTCTGGTAGAGTCTCAGCCCAAAGGACTCTAGGGGTACTTTCCCTTCAACCAGCAAGTGGTACATCAGGTGTCACTTCGAGAGTTATTTTTCACACAAACCAATATAAAAGAATTGCCGAGTGCAATTGGAGAGCTACATGATTTGGAGGTTCTGGAAGTAAGCGGTTCGCTGGACGCGCTGCCGCCTACACTATGTTCCTTAAAGAGCTTGAAGAAATTGTGGCTTTATGACTGCAACGAATTGAAATGTTTTCCGGCTTCGCTGGGTGACTTGAGGAACTTGAAGGAATTGCGAATAGAGTACTGCTGGAACTTCAAGTGTTTGCCTGCTTCGCTGGGTGACTTGAGGAACTTGAAGGAATTGCGAATAGAGTACTGCTGGAATTTCAACTGTTTGCCTGCTTCGCTGGGTGACTTGAGGAACTTGAAGGAATTGCGAATACGGGGCTGCGGGAAATTGAGCTGTTTGCCTGCTTCGCTTGGACTGTTGACTCAGTTGACTGAGTTGAGGGTAGAAAATTGTCGGCTGATACGAGAGCTGCCGTTTCTTCCATTGAGTGATTTGGAGTCTTCCATTGACCACTGCATACTTCCGCGGCTCCGATTCTTAACTCTCAGTGCAACAGGGATATCAGAAGTATCATTTGCTGAAGGTGTTTGCTCCAACCTTCAAGAACTTATCATGCACAGGTGTAATAGTCTGGTGGAGGTTGGAACATTGCCAAATACACTCATATATTTGACATTGGATGGTTGTCATAGTTTGAGGAAAATGGATAACATTTATGGTCTTGCGAAACTTCAGAGGCTGTCCATTGATTATTGCGAAGAATTAGAGGAGTTGCCATGCATTGAAACATTGGTATCTCTGAGGGAGTTTTCCGCAACCTTCTGTGTGAAATTGAAGGGCTTTCGGGGGTTGGGACAGCTGACAAAGCTCGAACAGCTAAATGTTTATAGGTGTTCGGAGTTAGAAGAGGTGGAAGGTATTCAACATTGTATGTCGTTGTGGAGGCTTAATGCCAGTGAATGTCCAAAACTGCAGTGGGATGCGGGAGTGGAGGAGCAACTCCGCCGAAGAATGGGGTCGACCTTCCGATATAATTGTGAAAGGCGCTGAAGCGTTAGAATGTTTTGCATATTTCTTCGTCTTCTCAAGGAATGTAATTGTCAGAGGTTTAGTGTTGTGTTATGATTATTAATAAATAAGTAAATAAAATATTTTATCTAGAGAGTAATAAATATATTTAAATTATAAAATAATGTTTATTATATATTTAAAATTAATTTGATAATATTATTTTTATTTATTTATTGTAATAATTACTTTTTATATTCAAATCGTTGATATTATTAATCTTATATTTTGGAATTTAAAAATTTCATCATTATAACACTCAACATTTTTATGTTTTAAATATTATGATTTTTCTTTTTTTAATCCATTCAAATTATTTTTTAAGTTTGTTATATCATTAAAAATATTCTTTTTCCCTCACCAAACAAAATTATAAATAATGATTTTAAACCCAATGCGCTTTCTAACAGTACAATTTGGTGATATTAAAAATATTACAAAATATAGATTGAGAAGGGAATATAAACTATTTTGGCTTTCTATTTGAAAAAGTACAAGGTTTATATTCTCATTGTCTTTTTTGTTACTATGACTTTTTGGTTACGATGACTCATAAACAAGTATTATGCAACATTTTATAATAAAGGTTTTTCTATTTCTGCAAAGCTTTGCAGATACCAATTTTTTTTTTTTTCTTTTACGTAAAGTTTATAAATATTTCTAAAAACAATTAAAAAATATGTTATAATTTACAAAATTTTTTTTTCCCTTACGTGTAATATTTACAAATATTTTTAAAGAATTAAAAATAAGTTTACAATTTTTAGATATTGATTATATTTTTAAAATTTGAAATTAAAATTAAAAATTGTATTTAATTTTAAGTATTTAAAAATTAATAAATTAACAAAAACATTGAAAAAATAAAATTTAAGTAATAACTTACTATGGTATATAATGATTTTTTTGAGGTTTTTCATAATTTTAAAATAAAGTATTGGGAAAAGGATACAAATAGTATATTATAATTTTTTATGGGTATTATTACATAGATATATAAGAAGTATTAGGAAAGTGTAAGTGCAAGTTAATGGTGGTTTCTCATGACAAGCTAGTGACAATGCAATTATAGAAAAACAAACAATTTCTTAATTTGTAGGAATGATTTGAGGCGTTTCACAATGAATTCAAATATAGTCTAAAAATATGAAATGTAAAAGAATGAATTAGCTTTTTGAGTATATAATCTTCCTTTATAGAATTATTTTTTAATATGATATATTATTTTTCTTGAAATATAACACATATGTTCAGGTTTGAGTAAATAAATAATGAAATTTCCTTTAAAATATTACACGGTTCTAGAGGTTTGAGTAAATAAATAATGAAATTTCCTTTAAAATATTTACACAGTTATAGACAACGCATTTTTTTTCCATCAAAATTTGAGGTGTACTCCACATAGGGAGACACTACTATGTTACTGATATTTTCAATATAAAATATGAACTTACTCTATGCAGAGAGTATAAAAAAAAACTATCATGTATTACTCTGTTTGATGATGCATATATATAAGATTATAGAAAGTCAAAATAACCAAAAATATGTTTCAAGCTCCTTTGGAGCTAGCTATTCTAATAAGTCTATAAAAGGTTGATGATAGTATTGATGTAAGGTTCCATCCTTTTGCTCCAGTATGCTCCATGATCCTATAGGCCTGTGCGTTGCTTCCTTGGATAGTAGATCAACAACTGTGTTCCGCTCCCTGTATATATGTCGACAATTAAATGTGTCAAATAAGTTTATGAGTCTATGGTTTCTTCCATGATGTGTCTCAAAGAAAAAGCATTACAGTTTGTATTTGTTTTTGAATCTCCAAAGAGTTGTAAGTTTCTGCATTGTTTTTCGAGAGCAAAATGTAAGGGGAGGTTTTTGGCTTTCATTGAGGATATTGTGTACCACCACCCTGCCATTATGGGAGCGAAGGTATATGCAAGTGAAAAGCAGTCCATAATTCTTTTATGGAGGGGCATGTTAGGAAGAGATGATCCACTATTCAGTTGTCGGATTTTCAAAGGCCACACCAAAAGGGTCCATGAAAGGATCTTTTGATAATATTTTCTCCTATTGGGATTTTCTATTTCAGAATGGTCCACATGAGGAGTCTCATTCTAGGAGGTGCTTTTAGTTTCCATAAGCTCCACCACCAAGGTTCACACAGTGGAGGTTTCAATGGGTTCATAAGAGTTATATAACCCACTTTTGGTGTATATTTCCCATGCTTGGCATGTGCCCAGATTAACTCATCCTCCCCTTCCTGTATCTTGATATGAGATTCGTGAGGGTCTCCGTGTATTCTTTCCAGTGTTGTTTCCATGGTTGAGGGATCTGCAATGCCCTCCCAGATTTCCAGGCTTGTTGCAAGAAAGTAGAGCATTCATTGTCCACTATTTGACTAAGATGTGATATCCCCCTGGTAGTGAGGTGAGTTCTAAGCTCCTGTGGGAGTCTGTGAGCATTCCCACATCCAATCCAGGGGTTAATCCCTATTCTGACGGCATCTCCTGACTTTATTCTCCAAGTAAGGCCTTCCCTGATGAGGGGCATAGCTAGTAAGACTGATTTCCATACGTTTGATCTTCCTGCTTGTATCCACAGGGGTTGTCAAAGCTAGTCCATGAGGTTTAAAGGAGCTATGTATTTAGAGATAGCCACCTTAGTCCATAGGCTGTGAGATGTGACTAGTTGCCACCCTAGTTTAGCCGCTAGGGCTGTGGAGAAAGTGCCAAGGTTTTTGATTCCCCATCCTCCCCATTTCTTTGGGAGTGCCAGGGATTCCCAATTGGTCCAAGTAAATATCATTCCCGACTGTTTCCCCTTCCACAGAAATCGCTTGCATAGGTTTTTTATTCTGGCCAGTATTCCCCTTGGAATCCAAGCTAAAGACATCCAGTATACTGGGGTTGCTTCCAGAACTACTTTTATGAGGATCAACCTTCCTGCTCTTGATAAGTATTTGTGAAACCAGATGTTTAGCCTTTTTTCCATTTTGGTTATAAGCCAGATCCAATCAATGTTCTTATATCCAAGGGGCTTTAATCTATAGCCCAAGTATTTGAGTCCCTCATCCAGGTGCTGGAGGGTATATGGGAATCTTCGCAGGGCATACTGAATCTCATATGGTGAGCATCCTATAGCCGTTATAGTGGACTTTGTATCATTAACCAACATGCCAGTAGCTACTAGAAAGATAGTGAAAGAGTTAAGTAGAGCAGTCACATCACCAATACTCCCATTTAGAAAGAGCAACACATCGTCGACAAAGAGAAAGTGTGTCAATGTGCATCCTTCTGTGATGCGGATCCCCCTTAGCCTACCTCGTTGGTGTTCTTCCTTTAATATACGACTGATTCCTTCCATGATGAGTAAGAAAAGTAGCGGGGATAGTGGACATCCTTGCCTGAGACCTCTTTCGGAGTGGAAGAATGGAGATGCCACACCATTTATAAGTACACTGAATGTTACATTAGTATCACAACACATAATCCATCTTATGAATTAAAATGGAAATCCCAAGTGTGTTAATATCATTCTAATGTATAGCCAATTTACTCTGTCAAAGGCCTTCGAGAGATCGACTTTTAGGACCATACCTTTGAGCTTCTGAGTCTGAATAGAATGTAGAATTTCTTGAGTAGTTCCGACTGCTTCATGGATTTGTCTATTCTGAAGGAAGGAAAATTGTTCGGTTGAGATGTGATTTGATAAGATCAGTCGGAGGCAATTAGATATGATCTTGGATATGATCTTGTATATACAGTTACACAAGGAAATGGGCCGAAAGTCATTGAAGGAGGTGGGGTTATCCGATTTGGGTATGAGGGCGATAAAGGTTGAGTTGTAGGCCTCACACATTCTACCAGAGGATTTGCATTCCTCTATAACTTTGAGGAGATCCCTACCGAGAGTATAAAAAAATCCAAATAAAATTCCACATTCTAGCCATTCGAGCCTGGACTTTTGTCTCGCTTAAACCATTTAAGGGTGGATTCCAATTCTCCTAGGGAGACTTCCCTTGTCAATTCCAAAGCTTCCTCTTGGTCAACAAACCTTGGAAATAATTGTGCAGTCCTCATGATTTCCGCCAGGGTGGCATTTGGGGGAGCCTTACAGATATTCTTGAAGTGGGTTGTGACCATGGATGTTAATCAGGGGAAGGTGTTCACTGGTTCTCCATGTTCATCTGCTAGCTGCCAAATAGTATTTATAGCTTTGCGCCCATTTTAAAATTTATGACAGAACTTGGTGTTATCGTCTCCTTCCTTAAGGCATATGGCTCTGCTTCCCAATCTCCAGCTCTCCTCCCTATCCTTAAGAATATGGCTTCTCTTAGCTAGAAGAGAGGATATTTGATCTTTGTGTTCTGGGGAAGAGAAGATCCCCCCAAATTCATTCTCATAATCCTCTATGGCTTCTTCAGTCAATTTGCGTATATGGTCTTCCTGTGTTCTCCTCTTATGTGCCCATTTTTTGGATAGAAATTTTAGTTCTCTTGGGTTGTTTGCAAATCCTTTCGAGATGGACCTATCTTCCACAGGGGGATGAGCCTTCCAGTAATCAATTACTAGACGAATATAATCTATGTCTCTCAACCATGCATCGTTGAATTTGAAGGGTCCTTTTGGTTTGTTCATATCCCCTGTGATTTCCAGATAGATCGCCCTATGGTCTGATAATCCCCTTGTGTCCACCCACTATCTAATTCCCTGCCCCAAGTTTAGCAATTACTCCTTGATGAGGAATCTATCTAGTCTCCTGGAGAGACTGTTCCCCCCGACCTATTATTCCTCCAAGTAGGTAGGAATTTTGAGGAGGGGATATCAATGAGATTATGATCCTCCAAAATGGTCTCAAAAAAATTTGAGAGATTATCTCTCGTGCATTGTGCCCCCATGATTCTACAAAGCCAATGGAGAAATTTAGCGCCCCCCCCCCCCCCCCCCCCCCCCACAAAATGAGCTTGTCGTTTTGAAGGATGTGTGATTCTAACAGTCTGTTCCAAAAATCTTCCCGATTGTGATAGGGGCCATATATATTAATAACCCTAAGCTCAGAATCAAGTTCAGAGGAGTATATGTTTGCTCCTAGGTGGCCTGAGCTCAACCAAATATTATTGATTCGGATGGAACGATTGTTTACACCCAAGGTGAGGCCCCCAAAATGCCCTAATGCATCTACAGTGTAAAAGGTCCAGCCAGGTAGCCATGATTCAAGAAGGTGGGTAATAACACAACACTGACTAAGCGTTTCTTGAAGAAAAAGGATATCGATGGGTTTAGATAAAAGAAATCTGATCATGGCTAGTTTTTTTGTGGGGCTAGGCAACCCTCTACAGTTGAAGGAGAAAAATTTCATGGAGGAGAATTCTCGTGGGTATTCACTGCTCTAAGTACCCAATCGATGGCATGTTGTCTACCCGCATCAATCTCTTCCCCAGCTTGTAGCTTAGCTTTGGATAGGGAGGAGGGTTTACCTCTAGTCAACTTTAGAGGAGGGGGAGAGGTAATCAGGCCAATACCCAGGGTGTCAGGGGCCTGTGATCAAAGCCGAGAGCAGATGGGGTATCTAAAGGATGGAGGGCTGGGATGGGGGGGGAGCATTGATGAGGGGGTTGGGGAGAGGTTCCTAGGGAAAGGAAGGTGAAGTGCAAGAGGAGATGGGTGAGGAGTGCTTGATAGGGAAATCCACAGTTATGGCAGGGCTGAGGGTGTGTGCAGGGGACTGAACATAAATTGAATCAATGCAGTGCAGAGAAACAATAGAGTAAGTATAGGAGGAGATTGTATTCTACATACTTGTAGAGAAAGCAACCTCAGTAGCCATCCTTGCCCTGGTTAGAGGAGGAGAGGGTGTGCCGATGGGTGCCTTTCCCCACTTCTTTCTAGTCTCCTTAGCAGGTGGGGGTACTGGATTAGAGTGTGCCAAATTTGTAGCCACTGTAGGGCTATCCCGAACTTGTGAGATTTTCTGCGGGGTTTCCTACCCCTTAGCTCCCTCCCTTTCCTTCTTATTCAGAGGACAGTCTTTCAACAAGTGTCCCACCTTGTGGCAACGTTTGCAGTAGAAAGGGACTCCTTCATAATCTATAATTTGTTGACGGGAGAAGGTTTTCCACTGTAAGGTAATATGCTCCTGGAGGCCACCTTGAGTATCTAGATGAACAAGTATCCTAGCATATGCCATTATGCCCTAGCCATATATGATCTATCATGCTCTAGATAGGTTCCCAGAGTGTTGCCGATGCGCCAGAATATATCCTCTGACCAGAATTGAAGGGGAAGTCTGGGTGGCCGAACCCAAATAGGCCCAACTCCTATCTGTTCCTTTTCTAGATCAAAAAGAGGGTTCCAATGCTGAAGAAGAACTGGAGCATGCTCAAAATTCCAGAAAGAAGACATGACCCAATTTGTGTGCTCGACTCTAGCAAATCGTAGAGCAAACCAACCCCTAACAAAGGTTTGAACAAAAGGGAGATCCGCTAGGTGTTGACCCCAAACCTTATAGGTCCACAACTTTAGCCTAGCCATTGTATAGCTTCGACCACGAATCCTTCCAACCAACACTCGATCTGCCGTGTCTATGGTGTCACCCCACTATATATTCTCCCTGAGTATGAGAATAATGTCTTGCCTCTGGCTTTGAAGCACTTCCTCTTTTTGCCCGGCCGGGTTGATTTTTCAGGCGCGTCCATTCGTTCCTTCAGTTGGTTAGGGTTTGTAGCGAGGTTATCAGGGCAAAGATGATCAGTCGCTGAAATTGGATCCGAAATCGAAGGTACCGCCGCGTAGCTACTAGATGGAGGTGCCTCAGGTACGACATCTTGAAAATTACCCTGAGTCGAGTTAAGGTGTCCAAAGGGGCCGCTTGTAGGTCCAACAGGGAAGGATGAGGGGGGAGGTTTATGAGCTTGTAGCCTCAGGGTTTGGGAGGAAGCAGGCAGATGCAAAATTTGCAGCTGAGGGTAACTGAGGCGGTGAGGGAGGAATCGACCAGATCGGTGGAGGCTCAAAGAAATTCACTGTGGAGTAGGATGGTCCTGAGATCGAGGGTAGACCCGCGATGGTAGCCGATAGATCGCAGCAGAAGGGTAGGAGGTCATCCACGGCAGAATGAGGAGTTTGCCAGATATTTACATTCTCCAACGGGTCCTCTGTATATTCTACTAGGTCAAGCTCCATACCTATTTCGAGATTTTCTCCGCCAGCTGCCTCCAGGACCATTGTAACTGTCGCTGCTTTGTGAATGTTCGGAAATCAGCGATTATGAAGTAATTGGGGAGGGAGACGGGGTATCCTGCGGTATTATGGAGGGCTTTGACGAGATACCAAAGTCGTCGCGGTTGAGGTAGCCGGAGGTAAGCAGACAATGAGAGCTAGGGTAGGTAGGATGGGTAGGGTGCAGTCGTGTCGCTCGGCTGCAAAAAGCCCTAACCCTTTTCAGACAGGCTCTGCAGCTCCATCCTCTCCTCTCTTCGCTTACTATCTTGTCAGAGTCGTTCAACTAAACAATTTATTTACAGTCAGAAGGAATGATTTCAAAGCAGCATGGTTACCATTGCATTGTGTTATTAGCCTTGAAATAAGTTCATTATAGACAACACATTGTTTTTGTGCATGGATATTTTTGTGAAAGTTGTAATATTAAATTCACATTTTTTTAGAAAAAATATGAAATTTATTTTATCCTTGAAATTACAAGGCCATTGATGATGTTGTTGGTGTATGTCACATTAGCAATTTGGGATGCACATCTCAACAATCCTTTGGTCAATTTCAAATTTGGATTGATGAGTGGGTGTGGGATCATTCAGTGGGAAATAGAGGTAGATAGTATCGTCTCTACTTAAGAGGGATTATGATCTGGAGGAGGACCATAGACTCAATGATATGTTTGTAGTATGACATCAGCCACAATCATGTAAATCTCCCAATCAGCAACATCTTAAGCGTTTTTTGTTGTAACGTTGTTAAAGTGAGGAGCTCCTACCTCTTGTTGGGTAGCAACACCCTCTTATTGAGGGAAGGGTGTCTACAATACCATAGGTTGTTGGGTGGCTCCACCCTACCATTGTGCTTTCCCATAGCCTCCTTTATGTATTTGAACTCGATAATCTAGGGACACTGATAAGTATAATGTACATACTCCCCATATAACACAAGGGTAATCAGTCCATAGACAATTATTCTTATCTTATTTCTATGAGTTGTTGTAGGCTTGGTTAGGATTTTGGTTTCTATTGGGTTAATTGCCCCAACCTTGTGTGTTTCATAGTTGAGGGTTGCCTCCTTTTGCCTAGTTTCCCTTAAATTGTTATTTCCTTTTTTCTTCCCATTGTTTTACTGGGAAGGGGGATTGGTCATGTTTAGTTGCACAATGGCATATTGCTGTTGGAGGAAATATGGTTGGAAAAAATTCAAGATTTATGGGATTAGGTTGTGGGGGTTCCAGAAAAGGGAAATAGGGGTTTTCTTGTGTAGGATATCCATAGGAGGGTTGTGATGTTGAAACACCAATAGAGTTAAATGGGGTGGAATAAGTTGTCCCCTACATGGGAGGAACATTAACTACATCAAAAGGATTATGATAATATCCTATCGGTGTGTGGGGGGGAGCAAGTGGCATCCAACCCATATTAAGAAATGTGGAATGTTGTCCAATGAGTTTTCGTTGTAGGGAATTTAATTCCCATGCGAGGGGTTATATTGGGTAATGGACCCTATGAGGTTGTCAAGAGCATTATATGCCCTCAAATTCTCTTTATTGAAAGGTTGGGGTCAAGGTTCTTCTAGGATGACCATATAAAGGAACCCTAATTGTGCATAAATCAAGTTGAACTGGCGAGCCTTAGAAATGGTTGCTTCCTCATCCTAACACATAGTGGTTACAACATCCTTTGTTATAATTGGAAAGAGGGGCTTGAGGAAGAATTCTAAAACAATCTCTTTGGGGATTTTGATCTTGCATATATTGCATCGTCTATGCAACTTATGGAAGTGGTCTGCAATGTGGGTGTAGGAAGATTGTTGAAACTTAGATAGTAACTCCAATCCCATGTCATGATGAATAGTGAGTTGGAAGAGGGTGAGAAATGTCTTAGCTATGGATTCAAATGTTTTGTGGGACCCAACCTTCTCATTGATGTACCACTTAGCCAAGGGGCCAGTGAGCATGCTTTAAAAGAGCCTCAATTGAATTAAGTAATCAATGATAGTGTTCAAGGAACACCAAAAGTCATAACATGGTTGGCAGGGTCTTCCCCACGCTTCCCTTCAAAATTAGGGATTTTGAAGGTAATTTAGTGGGCATAGAAAGTCATGTTGCATTGTGAGCTATGGGATCTTTCATCAACTTTGAGAGATATGGGAGGTTCAATGAAGTAATAAATGAAAGATTAAGTGTTGGATTTTCCATAATTTCGTGGTGTGTGTGGGTTTGAGTAACACTTTGAGGTAAAATGGTACTTAACAAATTGGTGCCAAGGATGGATGAGCCTAACAAAGTTGGATCAATAGGTGATCTTTGAGGGAAAGGTTGAGCAGGTGAAACAACAAGTCTTGTCGTTCTTTCTACCAAAGGTGGGAGGCCTTGATGGCGATGAGAGTGTCGTGGTATAAAATGGTCCCCTATGGTGCTCACTGAAATGGATAGATGGTGATGGGGATCTCAAGTATGAAAAGCAATGTATTGACACATAAAATAAAGCAAAAACAAAGGGTTGATAACTTTAATGATGCCTAATGTGTGAAACAAACCAAATTTCAATGAGGAGTTCACGTAAGAAATCCTAAAAGAACTAATATCCTTCCACTCAATAATAACTAGGCCTTCCAAAAAATTTCAATAATGAGCAATGAGCCACCAAGAGAAAACTATCAAAGGTATGAAAAGAGGGTTATAATGAGGGGTACTAAGGCACATCTTAAAGAAACTAGTGATGTTTCCAACAATTATTCAAAATCACCTCTAGGTGTAAGTGTTATTTCTTGGGCTTCCATTTTGAAATATTTTTCATTACCTCATTCAACCTTTTTACCACTCAATTTCTATACATATAACCCCATATTGCCCTCTTATTGTACATATTTGCACCCCTTTGAACCTAAACCCTTTTGACATGGATAACAAGGTAAAAATTGTTTATTTTGATTAATTCCTATGTCTGATATATTGATTGAGTTTTAAGTTATTTTTACTAATCATGAATTGTTTAGCTCAGTTTCGTTACCAGTAGTGCAATTTTGGCACCCAATCGTGATTGCCATATTTACTTCCTTCTAGAAGAAATTATGCCACATGGGTTTTATACCCTAACGCGTAAAATAAAATCAAGTGTGTTCATATCGCACCTAGGTCACACATGTGAGGCACTAACTCGAAATCATTGTTACAAGTCAAAGTTTCAAAAATTCCAACTTTAGGCATGATTCTCGAGGCAATGGAGACGAATACACAAATTTCGAGACATGGGTTTTTTTTCCCATTATATAAAATTGGTTAATTCTTATACGATTTACATAAAATCATCACGGCTTGGAAGATATATTTGGCTCTTTGACACCAATCTGCCCAAAATACACAATTTGCCCAAATTTCCAAATAATTGTATATTTGAGGAAGATGTTGAACCAATCATCCAAACAACAAAGGGAACAAATCTCAGTCATTTTCTAATGTATATAAATCATTTGTAAAAATGTATTTGTATTTTGTGGAGCACAATCATCAAATCTTTTCTTCTAAATCACCATTTGCTATCTTGAATGTATCTCATAGTTAGGCAAATATGAGATTGGGGGATTGCTTTTGATACACCCAATACTCTTCTTTGTACAAATAATTAGATTGAGAACAAATCTAGGGTTGTTCTTCATTCACTCATGTAATGGGTTAGGATAGGTAGATGATAGGAAGATTATGGTAGCAGGTTAAGTGTTTCCCTTCTTGTAAAACATAGTTGATTATTCATCAATAAAAGTTGTTTGTTTTTAAGTTTTGGTGCATCATTGTAGTTTGAATTGATTTCTCTTGGCAATGTTAGTCAAGTTATGAAGGGCCCCTCAATCCTAGATAACGATTTTCCATTCATTTTGCTAGTTTAGTTCTTGTTCTTTAGATTATCTCTATTGTTGTTATATTTTTTTATGTTCTAATGTTTTTCAAATTTCAAAATTTTCTTTTGAGAAACTAACCACCAGAACTAGAATCCTCTATTTTCTCAAATCTTACATATTATTGAATGCATGAATGCTTAACTCGGAGCAGTGAAAGATTTTATTATGAGGTTGTGCTAAGGGATTTGTGACAAGAACTAGCCAGACGGACTTTAGTTTCATATTGTGTTATTCACATTCATTTTCCTTCATGAACATGTCATTTACTTGTCAATTTATACCAATGATTGCCAACATTAAATTGGAGTATATTAGATTAGATTAAAGATTTGATTCTAATATTTTGCTAGAATATGTAAGTATTTCCTTAAATATGAGTATCAATATATATGTTATCTTGTTACGCACATGGATTCATCGGAATTACTCCCATACTTGAATAATAATGTTATTTTTTTCAAGTAGGATAGGATCGTATAGTGAATAAATGAATAAAATAGTAAATATATAAAAAAAGTCTAGTTGTGAAAACCAGGTAATCGACACAACAAGACATGGATCTTTATTGAAAACTAGGTCTCCTGGAAGGCAAGATCCACAATAATCTCTATAAGTCCATGATGGTCCCATTGGTTCTTCAAAATATACTTGGTTTTATGCTTGAGTTGGTTGATGTGGGATTCCTTAAGGCCCACCTTCCAACAAATCTTGTCCCATCGACTTCAACACCTCATCTGGGACTAAGATCAGAGATACCTTTAATTGCCTTGGAGTTTGTATACATCAATGGAAAAATTCCACGTTGACAACAAGGGAATACCTCAATGTCTCTAGATTACCAGATCTTGCAGGTGACTTGACTTCAACACATCCATTCGTACCTGTCGGAATGCAATCTTGCACCTTAACACTCATTGGCATTAATGGTGAGTTGCCTCATGTTGGTTAACGACATTCATCAATGGTCAATAATCCAATGATTTATTTCTATGTTCAACCTCAACAACATTTATTCACATAGATAGAATTGTGTTATATGTGGGTTTATGTTTCATGGCTCTAATATTAGTTCCTAACAGCATGTCAAGGAAAAGAAGGGATCCACTCTCTAATATCAATTTACAATTCTCTTATTTTAATTTGGTTTCAGTAAGTGTGTCTATATCTTCACTCCTTTCAGTTTAGGACAAAATCAACATATCTCTATCAACAATGACATTCAATTCCATCAGCCCAACCTTCTTCAAATTATAGCTTGGGTTCCAATGATTTCTTCCTTGTACAATTCAGATTTGATCTTCACAATCATCTTAGTAAGTGCTAACAGATAAACAAATTATGATGTAAATTTTATTTTAGTTATTTTAATTTGTTAGGGATGAAGGAAATTTTTTTATGCAACTTCTTGTATGCTTCTCATTTTACCCTTCTCCCTACTTCTACTATCTAACAATTTCTCATCCATCTCCCAAATTTCTCAAGAAGTATTGGTTCAAGATTTGTAGAAACTTTGAAGGTAGTTTGTGGTATTAGGGTTCTTAAAGATAGGATTATTGCTACAAATGTGTGGTATGTAGAGATATCTAACCTCATTGCAAATGATTTTTTGGCTTAGAGAAGTTTGTCGATCTATTCAATATCATCACTATGTAAAGTAACTGAGGTAGACATTACCAAAAGAAAAAAATTTCTTATGTTGCTGGTAAGGATTCAATAATTGGTCCAAAAAGTTTTTGAATGATATTCTTGGTTTTGGTAGGATATTTTGAAATTGATTTATATTTATGAGTGTAATGGGTTGATCCATGGGATAAAAAATATGCTCAAAAATCAAAGTGCTCAAAATCTCCTAAAACTGGTGACAAATCACATCGCTCATCATTTTGATTCCAATGATGCTTGAATCAACTCAATTAGACATCGTATGAGAAATTTATTATGTTATGAAGTTTTTCACTAACAATAAAAAAGTCAACTTACAGGGTTGACTGGGTTGTTGACTGGGCAGGCCGTATAGTGACGTGAAGATGGTATCAATAAGATGACTAGGTTGTATGACAAACGTGTGGAACAATCACATGTTGACACATGGCTTGCTCGTACAGGTCAAATTGGCAAGTTGTGATTGGTTATTGTGTTTTATGGTTGACCAATCGAGAGGTGCCATGTGGCTCAATGAGAGGGCACCACATGGCCCTTAGGATTCGTGCCAAAATTTGAATGGGTCAATTGGAAGGCCTTCACTGAATTTGAACCCACAATCTATTAGTTATAAACCAATCACCGAGTCGTTGCGCCAACCATATTTTTTATTAAATATAGTCACTCACATTATGTTTGAATTTGAATTGTTGGTGCATTCAGGGAGGGGGGCAAGGCACGCAGACCCAACCCCTAGTTATGCGACACCCATACGACTGAGTAGTTAGGTGAAGGGGGTGGGTGTGTGACCTAGCCACGAGCCACATGGCGTAACAATAGAACTGACGACTGAGTTTGAATTTGAAATCTAGCAGGAGGCCCAGCCCCAAGTCCTGTTATAACACATGTAACCATAGGCGGGGCTTGTAGAGTTCGGGGTTGGCATGTGGCCTTAAATCATTGCCACATGGAAATCATGATGACTAGGGGTGGAGTGTTAGGTCCGCGCCCCTGGCCACATGGCCTACCATGTGACCAGATCGAGAGCCTAAGAAATTGGTTCTTAGGCCTTATTGGTGCATATATCCATTCAACAATTTGCACCTTTTTTGGCGGAAATTTTGTCACTCCCGCACCAAATTATCGCATGGCAGTTCTATCAAAGGGGAGATTCATTGCCTGGTTAGCTAGTTTTTCCATTTTGTAGGACATATATCAGAAAAAGGAACCAGGAGGCCTAACTTGGCCATTTTTCAGTCTTTTTGAGCCCAAGAAGAGCCTACACAAGGGTTTTTGGGTGTTTGGACACAATGGTAGCATTATTTTTGTGATTTGAGAAAAGTAAATTGATGCAATTTCATATTTGAGCATATAATATAAAGACCCAACATTTGAAGCTGGACCTAGAGATGTAGCCCAGGAGGGGTGAACTCTATCATCAAATTGTTGTTTTGTGATGTTGTTCATGGTCTATTTTTCTCTGTTTTTAATCGACAAAGCTTAACTATATTTATAAATTTATGGGCTTTTGAAATTTCAATCAATTGCCCACAAGACATAAAATAGCTTGCAAACTTTTCAAGAAACCTTAAAATTACTAATTATAGATCAAATTTGGTATCAGAGCATGGTTGTTGTGAAGATTTGATTATTTTTTCAAGTGTTTTTGAATGATTTCCAGGTCTAAGTTGAGAAGAGGAGAAGGAGTGCTTGAAGAGCCTAGTTCTCAAATTAGCTCAAGGAAGAAGCCTCAACTCCATAAGTGATGGAACAAGAAGAAGGAGAGGGGAAAGATATGATGTCTGAGAAGGAGATAGCTTTTAAAAGGGATTTCTTTGAAATTTCTGAGATGGTGAAAGTGTTGTATAATGAGAGGACAAGAAGGTTGCAAGGAGAGAGTTAAAATCCACCAAAAGGTAATGGGGGTAATGGTAGCAAACCTCCACCTCCTCCTTCACCTCCATATACACCTCCATCCTCACATCCATCTTCACCTCATTCATCTCATAGACCTAATCCTCCTACACCTCCAAGAGGACATAAGTCTCCTTTGCTTAAGCTTGATGTCAAGTTCAAATTACCTATGTACAATAGGGAAGTGAATGCAGAAAAGTTGGAAAATTGGGTTCGTCAAATTGAAGTCTATTGCAAGATTCAAAAGATTGATAATGATGTGAAAAGATCCAAATTTCTTCTCTTCATTTGGAAAATGTATCCCTCATCTTGTGGGAGGCTAGAACTTAGGAAGAATTGAAGAAAAATGGTAAAATTATATCCTTGGAATGATTTTGCAGTTGCATTAAGAAGACAATTTTATCCATTAGCTTATATGAAAAAAGAAATTATGGATTGGCAAACTTTTATACAAGCTAAAGGTTAGAGTATTAAAAGTTACACACAAGAATTTAGAAGAAGAGCTTTAATCTTGGGGGTTGATTTGTCTTCACAAGATACTCTACTTAAGTATATAGGTGGATTACATAGTTATCTGAGACATACTATATTTATGTTTAAACCCACCAATCTAGATGAATTATGTGTATAGGAAACTCATTTTGAAGCAAGAGGCAAGAATGTTCCTCAAGATACTAGCAATAAACCTTTCAAAATTGGGGAAAAAGGAAAGGGGAAGTTTAAAGGAAAAGGAAAAAATAATGCTACAATCAAGAAAGAGGGAGAGAAAGTCACATGCAAACATTGTTCAAAAGAAGACCATGATGAAAACCAATGTTTGAAATTATATCCAGAAATGAGACCAAAGAAGTTCAATAACAAGGGGAAACAAAGAATGCTGCTACAACTCAACAAGATCTAGGATATGACTCAGGTGATGAAACTAAAATCAAAACCATGGGAATGAAAGGTATAGCTTATCATGCAAGTGCTAGTTCTTCTAGCAAGCCTATTGAATCTCAAGATGATAAAGTAAGAACTGATCTTTTCCATATTAGAGTCATAACAAAGCATACAAAGGTTGATACCTTATTTGATAGTGGATCCCAAGTCAATCTTATCTCTGAAGAAATTGTCAAGAAACTTAATCTAGAGACCACACCTCATACATAACCTTACCCTTTAGGTAGGGTGTGTGATAATGAAAAATTGCAAGTGACAAGAAGATGTAAATTGAAATTTGCTATCACTGCAAACATTGTAGATGAGGTAGAACTTGATGTTGTACCACTTGACATTTGTGGAATGTTTTTAGGGAGTCCATATTTGTATGACCAGAAATCCATATTCCATCGTCAAGAGAAAAAATATCATATTTTTAAAGATAGAATTGAGTATATTATTAGAGCACATTGCAAGAAGATGAAATTATCTCTTGTGAATGCAAGACATATAAAAAGGCTTGTAAATTCTAGTAAGAATTTTGTGTTGTTGATGATTAAAGCAAATGATTCTACTGAATTTGAAGCTTTTTCAAGATGTGATTCTAAACTCAAGCATGAATTGGTTGAAGTTGTTAAGATGTTTCAAGAACAAGAATGTTTACCTCCAAAAAGGAGCATTCAACATGAGATACAATTGCAGTAGGATGTAACACTTCCAAACATTAGCATGTATAGAATGTTAGTTTTGGAGAATGCAGAGATCAAGAAGAAAATTCATGAGTTGCTTGACAAAGGGGTCATTAGGCCTACTACATCTCCTCGTGGTTCTCTTATTGTTTTGGTTTCAAAGAAAGAAGGTACATGGCGCATGCATGTAGATTTTAGAGCTTTGAATAAGATCACAACAAATAATCATTATCCTCTTCCTCACATTTATGATTTGCTAGATTAGTTAAAGGATGTTTTTTATTTCACCAAGTTAGACTTGAGAAGTGGTTATCATCAGATAGGAATTCTTTAAGGTGATATTTGGAAGACTACTTTCAAGACAAAACAAGGTTTGTTTGAATGGTTAGTTGTGCCTTTTGGGCTTTGTAATGCACCTGCAACATTCATGAGAGTTATGAATGATGTGTTGAGATCATTCCTCGATGATTTTGTCTTAGTCTACTTATATGATATTCTGATTATTAGTAAGACTTGTGAAGAGAATTCCAAGCATGTGAAACAAGTTATAGATGTCTTGAAAAGGGAAAATTTGTAATTAAAGATGTCTAAATGTGAATTTGGGAAAGCCTCTTTAGTTTATTTGGGTCATATTGTAGGAGGGGGTGAATTGAAGATTGACCCCTCAAAAGTTGAAGTCATTATGAATCGGCCTAAGCCCAATAATGTAACATAGGTTAGGAGATTTCTCGGATCAACCCAATATTGGAGAAATTTTATTGTTAATTTATCATATATTGCAGCTCCATTACATGCCTTTACAAGTGTGAAACAAGTATTTAAGTGGGGAGGAAAGCAACAGAAAGACTCCAACACTTTGAAAGATAAAATAAGTACAACACTAGTACTATCACTTCTAGATCTTAACCAACCATTTGAAATTCCAACTGATGCAAGTGAATATGCCATGGGAGCAGGTTGATGCAGCGTGGTAAGTCTATTGTTATCATTATGAAACCTTAAAATGCAATAATTAACTATCCAAATTATGATAAAGAGTTGTATGCTTTGGTACAAAGCGCGAAGAAATGGAAGCATTATTTTATGGGTAAAGAAATGATTATTCATATTGACCATCAACCTTTGCAATATTTACAATCACAAACCAAGCAACAACAAGCTAGACATTTCAGGTGGATGGGATTCCTGCAACTATTTAACTTGGTAATAAGGTATAAGAAAGGTATATACAACAAAGTTGTTGATATGTTATAAAGGCCTATTATTAGTGTATCTTTTATTCTTAAGCATAACTCAATCATGCATGAAATCTATATTGAACTCAAGATGAAGATTTCAAAGATGTTTATGTAACATTGTGTCAAGGAAATCACGTTGAGGAGTTGGATTATCATGTTCATAACAAGTTGTTGTATCATTTTGGAAAGTTGTGTGTTCCAAAAGGTGAAAGAGTCAATGCCATAAGGGAAGGTCACACTTCTCTTATTGCTAGCCACTTTGGTGTAGGAAAAATAATTGCTCAAATTCAGAGGTATTGTTAATGGCTTTGCATGAATGAAATTGTTTCAAAGTATGTAAAAGGATGTTCCATGTGGGCTACTAGCAATACAAGCAATAGAAATTTGAGTTTATATACTCCACTTCCTATTCCTTCTCATCCTTGGGAAAGTATTTCCATGGATTTTGTTGGAGGACTACCTATGGCTAGGAGAGGTCAAGATTATTGATATGTTGTTGTGGATCATTTCAGTAAAATGTGTGTGTTGATTCCTTGTAAGAAACAATTTACAATTGAACAAACAGAACACATGTTCTTCCAAAATGTATGGGTTTATTTTGGGTTACCCACTTCTATTATTTTTGTTCGAGAGTCTCAATTTTTCAGGAAGTTCTGGTCAAGTTTATGGGAACTCATGGACACCAAGTTGAAGAAGAGCATATAATTTCATCCACACATCGATGACCAGACAAAAGTAGTAAACAAAAAAGTAGTACATATCCTTCGAGGATATTTTGGTAAGTATCCTAAGCTTTGGGATGAACATTTGCATTACATCCAACATGCTTACAATCGTGCCAAGCATTCATCTACACAAGTATCTCCATTTGGATTTTGTTTGGGTTATTTGCAAAAGTGTCCTTTTGATTTCATATTTGGTAAGATATTGCTATAGATGAACATAGTGATTTGGACAAAGCCAAGCATTTCATTGAACAAATTCAGGTAATGCATCAAAGAGTACAAGAGAAACTAGAGAAAAGCAGAGCCAAGTACAAAGGAAAACATGACAAGCATTGAGTTGATCATGATTTCCAAGTGGGAGATCAAGTTTGGTTGCATATCAGCAAGGAAAGACTTCAAGTTAAAGGTAAAAATCTCAAACCAATCAAATATGGTCATTTCAAAATTTTGGAGAAGATTGGTAACAATGCTTTCCGATTAGATTTTCCACCTTATATGCAAATTTATTCTGTTGTGAATGTGGAAAAGTTGAGATTGTATGAGCCTCCAATGATTTATGATCATGAAGAGAATGTTTAGATTCCATCTATATAATATTTTTCTCCTGAATATTTACAAGAATTGCAACAAGACACTATTCTTGAAAGGAGGATAAGAACTTCACTTAGAGGCAATGTGTGGTATCTTCAAGTGGGGCTCAAAGGTACTAATCCAAGCAAGGCAAAGTGGATAGATATCGGGAAAGTGATGGAGTTGTACCCTCACTTAGTTGCTGAGTAAAACAAAGTTTTGATGGTCCAAAAGCTTCCAATGGGGAGGAATGATCTAGGGGATAAAAAATATACTCATAAATCAAGGTGATCAAAATTTCTCAAAACCAGTGCCAAATCATAGTGCTGATCATTGTACTTCCAACAATGCTTGAATCGCCTCAATTTGACATTGTATGAGAAATTTATTGTGTTATGAAGTTTTTGGAAAATAAAAAAAAAGTCAACTTGCAGGCTTGGTTGGGTTGCTAACTAGGCAGGCCATATAGTGACATGGCGCTAATGTCAACAAGCTGACCAGGCTATATGGCAGACATGTGGAACAACCATGTGCTAACTCGTGGCTTGCTCGTATAGGTCATATTGCGAGTTGTGATTGGTTATTTTGTTTTGTGGTTGACCAATTAGGAGGTGCCACATGGGCCAATGAAAGGGCACCACATGGCCCTCAGGATTTGTGCCAAAATTTGAATGGGTCGACTCACAGGCCTCCATCGGATTCAACCCCATGACTTGTCAATTACAAACCAATCACCAAACCATTGTACCAAACATATTTCTTATTAAATATAGTTGCAACATTATATTTGAATTTTAATTGTTGGCGCATTGGGTGAGGGGGGGTGGGGAACGTGGTCCTAACCCCAGCTATACGACACCCATACAACCAAGCAATCATGCAGAGGGGGCAGACATGTGGCCTAGCTCCGAGCCATATGGTCTAACAATATAATTGATGAAGGAGTTTGAATTTGAAATCAGACAGGAGGCCCAACCCCAATCCCATTATAACACATGTAACCATGGGTGGGGCTTTCGAAGGCTTAGGCTGGTGCGTAGACTTAGACTGCAACCACATGGAAATCGAGATAGCTAGGAGCAGAGTGTTGGTGAGTGTGTGGCCTTTGGCCCATGCCCTTGGCCATATGGCCTGCCATATGACCAGACCGAGAGCCTAAGAAATTGACGCTCAAGCCTTATTGGCGCATTTATCCATTCAACAATTTTCACCTTTTTCAGTGGAAATTTCACCGCTCCTGTGCCAAATTGTTGCATGGAGGTTCTGTCTAGGGGGGACTTTGCTGCCTGGTTAGCTATTTTTTCCATTTTGTAGTACATATATCAGAGAAGGGAACCAAGAGGCTTAACTTGGAAATTTTTCAGTCTTTTTGCGCTTAGGAAGAGACTACACAGGGATTTTTGGGCATTCTAGTCACAATGGAAACATTATTTTTGTGATTTAAGCAATGTAAAATTATGTAATTTTAGATTTTATCATATAATATAAAGGCCCAACATTGCATGCTATACCCTGAGACATAGCCCAGGAGGGGTGAAATCCGTCATCAAATTGTTGTTTTGTGATGTTGTTCATGGTCTATTTTCCTTTGTTTTAATCTGCAAAACTTAACTAAATTCATAAGTTTATGTGCTTTTACAATTTTGATCCATTTCCCATAAGACATAAACTAGCTTGCAAACTTTTCAAGTAACCTTCAAATTACTAATTACAGGTCATGGGCTTATAGAAGTGGAAAACTACATTTGGTATTACTTAGAGTTGTATCATATGACCTTTTTTAGATGAAAATGAAGTAAGTGATTATAGACATAATTTTGTATCTATTGAGGAATTTTTCTTAAACTCAAAAGGTGCATGCTTGTTCCCTACAATGCCTCCTACAAAATCATTTTTAGGGCCCATCGTCTAAGAGTCAAGCCAAGGCTACTACTTCAAATAAGGAAGTATTATTGACAACCCCTATCATCTCAACTACACCTTTGGAGGGGATTTCAACCATGGGAAAGGAAGGAAAGATGATACATCAATGACTTCTACATATTGGCTATCTCAGATTAAATTCTCAGAATGAGTGGCAAGTCATGTTGTTTTTCTTCGTTGTTTCAAACTAACGCTGGAATCTAATGTTGACCTCTTCCAAAAGCTACATGAAAAGATAAAAGTTTATGCCAAAAAGCACTATATGCTAGAATATTGAGAGGTCGCAAAGCATTTTTTGTCAAGGTTTTTTTTTTTAGTTGATATATATGAGCCTTGGCTAGAGATAAAATATCTAGGTGAAGGGTCTTTTTCTTAGTATAAAGGATTACTTAGACATATTCATGAAAAATTCTTTATTATTGTTGATTATTCATTTGAGGAATCCAAAGTTTATAATTTAAGGGTAGTTAAATAGGTCATAGATGGAGAAAATAACATCTAAGAAGTTGTCCCAAATGAATAAGATGAATTGTTATCTATGGAGTCAAGTTTAAATCCAAAGGTTTTCTCTAACCCATCTTGATTCAAATCTTTGGAGAAGTGTGTGTAAATGGAGAAACATATATGTTCATCTACTGGCATTGATTCCTTCATCGTTGAGTTGTATGTTGATGAGCGACGATTGAAATTACCACTACGAGGATGAGAGGAGGATAAGGGGGATCCCATTCCTCGACTCTCAGGGTGATGCGTCTCTACAAACCCTCACTCTAGATAGACCATCAATTTGACCTCATGATGGGTGAAGACTTCTTCAATGATGATCTCCAATCATATACGACTTTGTCATCACTACTCTACTACTACATATAGGACTAAATTTTGAGAACATAATCCGATAGTATGGATGATACTGTTGCAAAGGTAAAGAAAAATGTCATTTAAAATTTTTTGTATATGTAAAGTTCCCGTGTTTGTTGGAATTCTGACGACCTATTTCTAGGGAGTCATAATTTCGATGGCTTATTTTTGGGGAGTCAAAATTTAGACGGTCTATATGGAGTCGGTATTCTGACAATAATTTAATGTATTATTAGATGAATAAATTGAATTAGTTGAACAAAATGATGACATTAATGATGATGCTAAAATGGTTGATCGTTACAAAGTAATTTTTGAACCGTATGACATAAATCTTGAGTTGGATGAAGAAGAAGATTAATGATATTGAAATGTTGTAATATATGATGTATGCGTTTATATGTTTTTCAGTTTCATATTTGTTCTCTTTCATTTAACTTAAATATTTTTTTCGTAGTAATTTTTGTATGTGCTTGATTCTTACTATGTTGCTTTTGAATAGTTTATAGTAGATAAATTGGGTATTGGGAGTATTGAGAGTGATGTGGGGGGGGGGGGGGGGGGGGGGGGAGGGGCCATATGAGCTTCCACCTTCACATTGTTGGCCTTGTTCAATAGAGATATTATACTTGAAACCAATAGAAGCTCATTATTTGCATCGATCTCAATCTTGTTGTCATGGGAAATACATGACATAATTTATTATATCTCGCTTATGCTCCTGCTTCCAAAATTAAAGTATATGAGTCCCCATGAATGCAAAAATCATGGCTAGGATCTAATAATATACACCTATCTCAAGCTTATTGTTACCAATTGTCATCCTACCCTAGCTAAGAACTAATCCAATGCTTAAAATCCACTAATAATTGGTATTTGAATTGATGCTCTAATTAATTAATCCTGCACATAGTGACCTATGAATGGGGCCAACGTTGATTTTTTTCTTTTGATTTGCTCGTACAGATTTAAATTTAGCATGGCTATAGTAGATGCATGCATTTATGGTGTGGGAGAGATTTGAGACACAAATATGACTCACTTAAATAATTCAACAATCTAGGGAGATCACCTAGATTTTTCCAATGTGCTTCACCGTAAATAAGGAGAAAGTGGTATTTGCAGAGATTTCTCAAATCTAAAAGTGTTATTAGTTGATTGTATAATTTATTGTTTTGCATTCTCTCTATTATCTGCAAGTTTCAGTGAATTTATTTCGAGAGGGTTACAAAAGTCTCTTTAGCTCACCGTGGTGTGGCCTATGAATGGGGCCAATACTAAAACAAATTCAGTTTATTCTTGTATTCACTGAAATTTGACATGGATATGGTAGATGTATGCATTTATGATATGGGAGGGATTCAAGACTCAAATCTGACTCACAAAAAGAATTCAACAATTAAACGACAAAATTATAACATAAATGTGAAGGAGATGAAATTATTTATCACTATTTTCTAGTTGTGGGCTTACCTTGGCTAAGCACTAATATAACACTTATAATTTACTAATAAGTAGTGGAAAAAATTATGCTATAATTAATTGACCCCACACATAGTGACCTTTTAATGGGGCCAATGTTGATTTTTTTTTTCAATTTTTACTCATACACACTAAAATTTTACATGGCTATAACAAATGCATGCATTAATGGTGTGGTAGGGTTTCGAGACTCAAATATGACTCACAAAAATAATATGACAATCAAGAGAGATCACCCATATTTCACTATTATGCTTCACTCTGAACAAGGAGAAAGAGGTATTTGTAGAGATTTGTCAAATCCAAATATGTTATCAGTTGATTGTATATTGTTCTACATTCTCTCTACTATTTGAAAATTTCAATGAATCGATTTCGAGAGGGCCGCAAAAGTTTCTTGAGCTCACCACGATGTGACTTGTGAATGGGGCCAACATTGAAATTTTTTCAGTTTGTGCTCGTACGTACTAAAATTTAACATGGATATGGTAGATGCATGCATTGAAAGTATGGGAGGGTTTCAAGACTCAAATACGTCTCATAGAAATAATTCAACAAGAAAATGACAAAATTATAATGTAAATGTGAAGGAGATGAAATTATTTATTACTATTTGCCAATTGTGGGCCTATCTAAACTAAGGACCAATCCACCACTTAAAATTTAATAATAATTAGTGACAGAAGTTATGCTTTAATTAATCGACCCCGCACATAGTGACCTGTGAATGGGGCCAACATTGAATTTTTTTCAAATCTTGCTCGTACACACTGAAATTTGACATGGCTATAGAAGATGCATGCATTGACGGTGTGGGAGGGTTTCCAAACTAAAATACGACTTACAAAAAATCACAAAGCCTAATATGTTGCCACATAAAGAAAAAAAATTCCTTCTCACCAAAAGTTGTGGATTAAACTTTCTAAATACTTTCTAAAGAGAACATTAGATTGAAAAAATGACTAAAACTCAATTGAAAATTATCTATGCAATGACCAAGGTCATGAAAATTGTCTAAAATGAATTAAAAATAATATTGAAGTGATGATGATGCATCTAGTGGTGATAATGTTCAAATCCAACCTAATGATACTAAAATACCTTAACTTCGATGTCATTTGACAATGCAACATGTCAAAGGAAATGTTGCAAACTTTGATACAAATGCTCTTCTTAAAGGAATAAATGGATTAAAATAGATCATTTTGTTGACGACTCTAATGAGTCCGAAATGGGAAACCTAGAGTTGACATGCTTGGAACCTTGTCATAATTATCGAACTCTTTATATTTTTGGTATGAATGATGCATAAACACATAACATGTATGATGCTTTTCATGTTAAAATGGTGTATGGAGATGAAGGTGGCAAGCTTATGTAGCACAATCATTCATTAACTAAAAAAAAATCATTTTTATCTTTGAGTGGTGTTGGCATTATGACATAGGTTTGGCGCTATGACATAGGTGTTGTCCTTGATGGCAACTCACTCAAATGACAGATCACAATTCAGGCTCTCAGAATGAAAGAAAAGAGATATACACAGGTTCCCTTGACCAAGTCGCATATACACGTGGGTTAACCGACCAAAAGGCGTGTATGCATACACACGCACTTTCACGCAAGGAAAGGTGCATACATGTTGAAAACTTGGTTTTGGTCTGTGGTATTTGGTCCCTGGTACTTTGACTCGTGGTATTGATCTAAGGTATCTTGACCGAAGTATTGAACCCAAGTATTTGGTCCAAGGTATTGCTTCTAAGTGGTTTTGGACCATGGTATTGAGTAAGGCTTAAGACCATAAAAGGAGGAGGAGATCATTAGGCAAATGCACTCAAGAATTGAATATCTAATGAAGAGCAAGATCTAGAATACTGGTCATTGGGTTATGATGCATAGCTGGATTTGAATCAAGGAGGAACCTGAGTGTTTGAAGAAGGATAAGTTCTATTGATGGGTCAAGATCTTAAGGCTTGAAGAGAAGTATCTTTATGTGGTTTTGATCTTTTATCTGAATAGTTGGCACATGTCGTAATCTATAAATCTGATGAT
Organism: Pinus tabuliformis; assembly: GCA_031772625.1. Lineage (NCBI taxonomy): Eukaryota > Viridiplantae > Streptophyta > Pinopsida > Pinales > Pinaceae > Pinus > Pinus tabuliformis. Next base: position 1,008,349,019 of record CM062807.1, read on the forward strand.
CTGGGTATAACTGATGTTTGAATAGTTGTAAAGGTTAAATCATCTTTTACAGATATGTACGCAGGTTCATTACAGCAAGGGCGCGTATACACGCTGGTTCAACATTTCAAAACAACGTATATGTAGGTTTGTCTTGAGAAAAGTGCGTATGCATGCAGGTTTGACACATTGAAGTAGCGTACACCTCATAAAATATGTTTTAGCTACTTCTGTCTGCTGTTGCAGTGTTCTGAGTTCTAGTTACTGTTACTGTGTTCTAGTTATAGCCTTCAGAAAAGTGATTGTTTGATTCAGTTTTGGTTGGTACAAAGGATATTGGTTGATGCAGATATATTTGATGGTTGATTGATGTTATTAATGGATCCAGTCTGAAAATTTATGATACATGGTCCCTGGAAGAAAAGAGAAGGTTGTAGCCTTTTGTAGGTCAGCACCTACACACTAGTACATCAGCTAGTACAAGAGCTAAGGAGGTTGTAGCTCCCTTCCAAGAGAAGCTGGAGAATGAGAGAAGGTTGTAGCCTTCTGCAGGTAGAAGCCTGCGTACAGGTATAAGACTGCACCAGTACAAAAATATTGTAAAAAGAAGTTTCTTATTAAAAGAAGTTAGAGATGAATTGCAACAGGTGGTTTTCACCCACATTGGGTTTCCACCTTATATCTTGTGTTCTTGTATGTGATTATCTACTCTGTTTTTACTGTACCTGGTTACTGTTATATGGTTCTGATACACAGATTAAAGATCAACATCTGATGAATTAACTAAGTTATAAGTCTGCAGGATATATGCTAGTTTTCTTAACAACAGTTGCGTATATACACAAGTTTTATTAACTAAAGTAGCATATACAAATCTGATTGTGAAAAGAAATATTATTGACTTGTTAATACTGATTCACCCCCCCCCCCTCTCAATATTATTTCCAACAATTGGAATTAGAGCAGGTCCTTCAGAAGAAGCTTGATCGCTTGAAGGAAGATCTATCATCATGAGCAACTACGAAAGAGAGGCATCCATCAGGCCACCAATATTTGATGGGAGCAACTTCGTCTATTGGAAGGTAAGAACCAAAACCTATCTTCAATCTCTTGGAACAAAAGTTTGGGATATCGTGGAAGGAGGATACACATTTCCATCAGCAACTCCTACAGATACGGTAGGTAAAAAGCAGTATGAAACAAATGCAAAGGTTGTCAATACTCTATTGGGGAGTCTGTCACAATCAGAATTCGTCAAGGTTATGCAGCTCAAAACTACCAAAGAAATATGGGACAAGATAATTCTAAGCTATGAAGGAGACGATAAGGTAAAACGTGCAAAACTACAATCTCTAAGAATTCAGTATGAAACTCTCAGAATTCAGAATGATGAAAGTGTAGCTAATTATTTCTTACGTATAGATGAGATTTTTAATCGCATGAAAAACTTGGGTGAAGAGATAAAAGAAGTTACTTTAGTTGAAAGGGTTCTAAGATCCTTGTATTCTAAATTTGAATCAAAAGTTTCTGCCATAGAAGAAAAGCAGGATCTTCAGAGTACTACTATGTCATAGCTACATGGAATCCTAACTGCTTTTGAAATGAGAAAAGGGGGTCCATCAAATATGAGAGAAGCCGCATTCAAAGCTTCAGGAAAAGGAGAACTCAATGAGTCAATACATACGTCAGAAGGAGAGGAAGAATCAAACTTTGTCAAGAACCTTCAATGGGGTTCTGGAAGATTCAGAGGTAAACTACCTTTCAAATGTTTTGCTTGTGGAAGAGTAGGTAATTATGTTTCCAAATGTCCTCACAAAGATAAGCTTGATAAAGGTAAGGAATCAGTAAAATGGAATAGAAAACAAAGTGTAAATAAGAAGAGCTACTATATGCATGAAGATAGTGATGGTTTATCAAATAGTGATGAAGATGAAAATAGTAATGATTATAGACTTCTGATGACTTTTGAAGATGATGATTTCTTGGATGATTTAGATGAAGATGATCTCTATGAAGAAATTTCTAAACTTAAAATCTGTTTAGAAGAAAAGAGTATGATTATAGATACTCTTACATTCCAACTTGCTGAAAGGGAAAAACACAATGAAAAGTTAGAATGTGAAATTGTGGGTCTAAGAAAAGAAATTAAGAAAACAAAAGCTCTCAATGTTAAGTTTGCTAAAGGATCAAAAACTTTAGATGAAATTATCAAAGTGCAGCATTCTCCTTTGATAAATACAGGTCTTGGATATACTAAAGAACCATCTCAAGCACAGAAGCCATCAACCTCCAAAAGCTATCTTGATGCAGCAAGGAGAAATGAACAGGTTGACAATCGTCAGCAGAGGCTTAAAGCAGATCACCAGGTAAATTGAGTTCAATCTACTTCAAGGATGAACAAAAGCTATAACCAACCACAGGTAAATCATTCTCAATTTTCTTCAAGAATGAATGTTAATGGAAACTACAATCGTCAGGTCAGAAGATTCGATAATCACAGGAATTTCTTTAATGGCCAATGTTCTTCATGTCATAACTTTGGACACAAAACTGCTCAATGTGTTGCTTACAAGACCATCATGACTAGAGAAGCACGAAATCAAAGGAATGTGATTGGGATCATGAAAAGGACATACAATAAATTTTTCTTCTTTTGAAAATGAAATAGAATGCTCTATCTATAACAACTTTGGTCATAAAGACTCTGAATGTAGGAGTAAATTTCAGCAAACGCCTTAGAAGATGAAAGCCTCATTGGTTCCCAAAACATGGAAAAATAAAGAACCGCAAACAGAAAGATGTGGTATAGCCTTATATGCAGAAGGACAAGAAATTCAATGGTACATCGACAATGGATGCTCGAAACACATGATAGGTGATAAAGAAAAAGTTCAGTCATATAGTGCCTTAGAAAAGGAAAGGAAGGTCTCATTTGGAAATGACACCCCTACAATCATATAAGGTAAAAGCTCTGTTCTCTTAAAAGAAAAGGTCAAATCTAGGAATGTTATGTATGTTGATGGTTTAAAGCATAATCTATTGAGTGTTAGTCAAATGTGTGATCAAGGAAATGAGGTAGTATTTCGATCAAATGGATGTGTTGTTCGTGAGCTTGATACAGGAGAAACAGTGATCAAAGGCATAATAAATCCAAATAATTTATACATACTCAAGGGAGGACAACAACAATGCTATCTAAGAAAAAATGATGAACACTGGCTATGGCACAGAAGATTGTGACATCTAAGCTTCCCTTAGATAAGGAAAGCATGCAAATTCCAGGTTGTTCGTGATCTTCCTGACATCAAAATTCCAGAAAATACAATATGAAAATCATGTCAATTTGGTAAGCAAACCAGAACACATTTCCCTGAGAAGGAAGGATCAGCTAGTAAGCCGCTTGAACTTTCCCATACTGATTTATGTGGTCCATCAAGGAAAAAGTCACCTCGTGGAGAAGAATATTTTATATTGTTCATTGACGACTTTTCCAAAATGTGTTGGATAGGACTTCTAAAGCATAAAGATGAAGCATTTGAAAAGTTCAAAGAATTCAAAGCTTTGGTTGAAAATGAATCAGATCTCAAAATCAAATGCCTCAGATATGATCGAGGAGGGGAATTTACCTTAGATGAATTCTTTGAATTCTGTGAAGAACATGGAATAAGAAGGGAATTCTCTACCGCAAGGAATCCTCAACAAAATGGAGTGGTAGAAAGGATGAATAGAACTGTTCAACAAATGGCTCGTGCTATTCTAGATGAGTCCGGAACTCCTGCAACCTTCTGGGTGAAGCTGCTTGTTAGGTCCCTATAATACTAGTGATTACCCCATTACTATTGTAGTTGCATCCCTTATTAATATTTTTGTGCCCCTATTGTCCCCATATTTTTATTACTGTGCCCCATAAAATCCCTCTATTGTTATTTTTGTGGCTTTATATTATTATTGTTAGGTCGGCTGGGTTATATTGTGACTCCTTAGACTCCTATATATAGAAAGGAGGTTTTGTCATTTGAATCATCCAAGAATTGCTCATTTGTGTAATGTAAAGGAGGTTTCCCCCTCGAAGAGGCAAAATTCTAAGGCGTTGATCTCTCTTTTCTATCTTTTTGTGAGCTGGTTTCATAACATTTGGTATCAGAGCTTTGGATTATAGGGTTTCGCTGCTCCAAACAGGCCATCGTGGCATTTTCGCTATAACTTTTTTTCTGCGACATTTCAGAAGCTAAAAAAGAAAAACCCATTTGAGAAGAAATCGCACTGAATCTTGGGTCCGAATTTCAGAGATTTTTGCGCTATATTTGCGGAGATATGATCTAAGGAAGTTGGTATTTTTGCAGACTCTTGAATTACATTCCAAACAGGTGACTTGGGAAAAATCGTCATAACTTTCTCTCTGAGCATCGGATTGAAATTTCGTAAGAAGGTACAGAGTGATGACAGACTGTAGTTTCTTTTATATCTTTTTCAGATCCAAAGGTTGAAACAGTGACTCGTGGCACATCGTACAAGTTCGCTCTATTGAACTAGTCTATAATCAGGTCATCTTGGGAGATTGTGCATAACTCTTCCTTGGAGAATCCAATTTGGATCAGACTGGTGTCATTGGAAAGATGACACAGAAGGCTACTATAGATCATAATTTCAGAACTGGATGATCAGAAATTGCATAGATACATTAGAATCAATATCAAGCTTCTACAAAGTGAAAAAAGGTGTGTAGTTTTCTTTAAATATTTGCATAAGCTTGGTTTGAAAAATTAGTTTGAATCGGTAATTGATGCCCCGAGGAAAAAAAATGAAAACACCTAGTAAGCAACCTGAAAGCTCTAGCATGACTCATGAAGAAGAGGAAGAAATGCAACATGATATATCAAAATTACGAGACCAAGTGCAACAAGTGTCACTTGCACAAAAAGCAATAGAATCTAAGATGGATGGTTTAAGGAAAGATGTAGAAGCTAAGATGGATGGTTTAAAGAAAGGTGTAGAAGCTAAGATGGATTGTTTAAAGAAAGGCGTAGAAGCTAAGATGGATGGCATGGAAGCTAAGATGAATGGCATGGACTCTAAAATTGATGGCATGGATGATAAGATGGAAGAATTGAAGATAAATATGAATAAGTTTCTACAAGAAATGGTCACTAATGGTGAAAGGGTAGTAAAGGAAACTCATGATGAGAACAAAGGAAATGTTAATCATGATTCCATAGACTCTAATGTTGGATCGAAGACCCACCATATTCCAAAAATCGATATGAGGAAGTTTGATGGCAAGGATCCTGCAACATGGATATTACAGATGGAGCAATTTTTCGATCTCAATAATGTGCAAAACACACAAAAGGTACTATTGCAACTTTATATTTGGAACCAAATCAGTTTGTATGGTATCAATGGCTTTGCTCTCGTAAACAAATTATCACTTGGGCAATTTTTACGGAAGAATTGGCAGCACATTATGAGGATACAAAAAGCAACAATTTTTTTAGCCAATTGATAAGTCTCAAACAAAAGGGTTCAATAATGGAGCATGCTGAGGAATTCCAAAAATTGAACATAAGGGTAAAAAATATTCCAGAGGAGCATAGGATTGATGTTTTCATAGGGACTTTAAAGGATAATATCCAACATGATGTTCGCCTTTGGGAACCTGATTCATTAGAGAAGGCATTTAGGTTAGCAAGAAAAATGGAAAGCAAAATTATGGCAACCAGGAAGCATACCACTCACAACTATAAAGATGGAAGTGTTGTTTCCCCTAGTCTTCCACAACCTATAAGGTTGACACCACAATAATTGGAAGAAAAAAGAGCAAAAGGGCTTTGTTACAATTGTGATAGCAAATACACTAAAGGTCATAAGTGTGCTAAGAAGAAATTATTCTACATAGATTGTGAAGAGGAAGAAGAAAAGGAGCAAGAAAGGTCAAAAGAAGAGGATATACTCCAGGAACAAAGCCTAGATAAAGAATAAATGAATCCAACCATATCTTGTAATGCATTGGTGTGAATTACCACTCCTAAAACCATCAAGATAGAAGGACAAATCAAGAAGAAAAAGGTAATAGTGTTGATTGATTCAGGAAGTACCCACAATTTTATTCATTGTAAGGTAGCAAAAGAATTGAATTGCTTCTTATATCCAGCACCAGAGTGTCAAGTGATGGTTACAAATGGAGGAACAATAAATTGCTCTGGAAAGTGCCATAATATCAAGCTATCCATGGGAGAATATGTATTGACTAGCCCAATGCTTTCCATTCCAATGGGAGGTGCTGATGTTGTACTAGGAGTCCAATGGCTACAATCCTTGGGTACAATAGCTTTTAATTTTCAAGAAATTTTCATGAAATGTTCTGTGGAAGGAAAGGAAGTTTAATTAAGGGGTATTGCAGGGAAACCGGGAAAGATAATCAGCTCTAACGGTATGACAAAGCTTCTAAAAAGGGAACAAAGAGGTGTAATTGCACAATTATGTTCGCTAGATGTTTCCACATTGGAATCATCTTTTTCTCCAGATCTCCAAAAGGTCTTGAACAATCATTCCAAGGTATTTGAGACTCCCAAAGGTCTCCCACCTATTTGTGATCATGATCATGCTATTCAATTGATTCCAGGAAGTGTTCCTCCAAACATCAGGCCGTACATATATCCTTATGCCCAAAAGAGTGAAATTGAATGTATGGTTGCAGAAATGCTAGAGGTTGGTATAATTCAATCGAGTCAAAGTTCTTTCTCTGCTCCAGTAGTATTGGTGCACAAGAAGGATGGATCATGGCGCATGTGTCCGGATTATAGGGAGCTCAACAAGCTCAATATTAAAGATAAGTTTCCCATTCCTATCATTGATGAATTACTGGATGAATTGCATGGATCAATTTACTTCACCAAGTTGGATCTTCATTCAGGATATCATCAAATCAGAATGAAGACTGAAGACATTCCGAAAACAGCATTTAGAACTCATGAGGGTCATTATGAATTTTTGGTCATGCCTTTTGGCCTTACCAATGCACCTTCAACATTTCAAGGTTTGATGAATTACATTTTCAAACCATTCCTTAGAAAATTTGTGTTAGTATTTTTTGATGATATACTAATCTACAACAAGTCTTAGAAGGATCATGTTGAACATGTTGACAGGGTGCTACAACTATTGGAGGAAAAAAAATTATATGCAAAAAGATCCAAATTTTTCTTTGGAGTGCAAGAGGTGGAATATCTGGGTCATATTGTATCTCATGAAGGAGTTAAGGTAGACCCTAGAAAAATTAAAGCCATTAAGGAATGGAAAATCCCCACATCCATAAAGCATCTGCAAGGATTTCTCGGGTTTACAGGGTATTATCGCAAGTTTGTTAAGAATTATGGGAGAATAGCAGCACCTCTAACAACATTATTGAAGAAAGATGCATTTTCATGGACTCCAAAAGCAACAAAGGCCTTTGAGCATCTTAAAGAGGTAATGTGCCAAGCATCAGTCTTAGCTACACTAGACTTCACAAAAACATTTATTGTGGAATGTGATGCTTCAGGAAATGGAATTGGTGCTATTTTAGTGCAAGATGAAAGACCCATTACTTTCGAAAGTCGTCCAATCAAGGGAATTTTTTTACACAAAGCTATTTATGAGAAGGAAATGTTGGCAATACTCCATGCACTTAAGAAATGGCGACCCTACCTAATGGGAAGACACTTCAAGGTAAAAACGGATCATGATAGCCTTAAATAATTTTTAGAACAAAGATTATCCTCTGAAGAGCAACAAAAGTGGGTCACAAAGATGTTGGGTTATGACTTTGAAATCATCTACAAAAAAGGGAAGAAAAATGTGGTGGTAGATGCACTCTCAAGAAAGGATGAGGATGTGGAAGCATTGTTGTGTGCCATTTCTATTATCCAACCAGATTGGATAAATGAAGCAAGGGAGGAATGGAAGAATGACGAAGAAGTGTGGGCACTTATTTAAAAGTTACAACAAGACTCCAGTATGTCTGATAGATTTAGTTGGAAAAATGTTTCATTATGGTACAAAGATCGCTTATACCTCTGTAATAATTCCTATCTAAAACAAAAGGTTCTTATGGAATTGCACACTTCTCCCTTAGGAGGGCACTCAGGATTTTTAAAAACTTACCACAGGGTTAAGAAGGAATTTTTTTGGGAGGGCCTTAAATCAGATATTCAAAAGTTTGTGGCGGAATGTTTGGTTTTCCAACAAAATAAAGTTGAAACAATTAAGACACCGAGTCTATTACAACCTTTATCCATTCCAAGCCAACATTGGGAGGAGGTTTCAATGGATTTTATCATAGGTTTACCCAAGTCTGAGGGAAAGAGTGTCGTCATGGTGGTAATTGATAGACTTACCAAGTATGCACACTTTTGTGCATTATCACATCCATTTAAAGCCAGTACAGTTTCTACTGCATTTATGGAAACAATTCAAAAGCTACATGGAAACCCAAAGATTATTGTAAGTGACAGAGATCCTGTTAGGCCCCTATACTACTAGTCTAACCCCTTATTGTTATTAGTATAACCCACTTATTATATTGATGTACCCATGTAGTGCCCATATTGTTACTATTATGCCACATAGAAGCCCACCATTGTTACTGTTGTGCCCTACAATATTATTGTTATGTAGGCTTTGATTGTATTGGGACCACTTAGACTCCTATATATAGAAAGGAGGTACTTTCATTTGTATCATCCAAGAATTGTTCATTTATGTAATGTAAAGGAGGTTGCCCCCTCGAAGAGGCTGAATTCTAAGGCGTTGATCTATCTTTTATATCTTTTCTTGAGCTGGTTTCATAACATTTGGTATCAGAGCTTTGGATTCTAGGGTTTCGCTGCTCCAAACAGGTCATCGTGGAATTTTCGCTATAACGTTTTTTCTGTGAATTTTCAGAAGTTGAAAAAAAAACCCATTTGAGAAGAATTGGCGCTGAACCTTGGGTCCGAATTTCAGATCTTTTCGCGTGATATGTTCGGAGATATTATCTGCGGATGTTGGTCTTTTTGCAGACTCCTGAATTACACTCAAAACAGGTGACCTAGGGAAAATCGTCATAACTTTCTTTCTGAGCATCGGATTGAAATTTCGTAAGAAGGTACAGAAAGAGGACGGACTGTAGTTTCTGTTTATATATTTTTCAGAGTCAAAGGTTGAAACAGTGACACGTGGCACTTCATACAAGTTCTCTCTACAGAAATAGTCTATAATCAGGTCACTGCGGGATATTGTGCATAACTTTTTCTTGGAGAATCCAATTTGGATCATACTTGTGGAATTGGAAAGAGGACACAGAGGGCTACTACAGGTCACAAGTTCAGAACTTAAAGATCTGAAAGTACAGAGTTACAGTCGTTTCAAGGTAGAGCTCCTAAAATCAAGAAAAAGCAAGATGAGGAAGTTTGATGGCAAGGATCCGGTAAATTGGATACTTCAGATGGAGCAATATTTTGATATACATGGTGTACAACTGTTACAAAAGGTATGTATTTCATCTTCATATTTAGAACCAGATCAATTTTTATGGTACAAAGGGCTTTGTTCTCGTAAAAAACTTGTTACGTGGTCAATTTTCACGGAGCAAATGATAGCACATTATGAGGATATAAAGAGCAAAACCTTCTTTAGAGCAACACCACAACAATTGGAAAGAGTAAAAGGGCTTTGTGACATAATGGAAAGAAAAATTATGGAAACCAGGAAGCATACCCCTCACAACTATAAAGATGGAAGTGTTGTTTCTCCCAGCCTTCCACAACCTACAAGGGTTACACCACAACAATTGGAAGAAAAAAGAGAAAAAGGGCTTTGTTACAATTGTGATAGCAAATGCACTAAAGGTCATAGGTGTGCTGAGAAGAAATTATTTTACATAGAATATGAAGAGGAGGAAGAAAAGGATCAAGAAACATCAAAAGAAGAGGATATACGGCAGGACACCACCCCAGAGAAAGAAGAAATGAATCAGACCATATGTTGTAAAGCATTGGCAAGAATTACCACTCCTCAAACTCTCAAGATAGAAGGACATATCAAGAAGAAAAAGGTGCAAGAAGTGAAAGATCACATTGAGAAAGAAGAAATAAATCCAACCATATCTTGTAATTCAATGGATGAAATTACCACTCCTCAAACTATCAAGATAGAAGGACACATCAAGAAGAAAAATGTTCAAGAAGTGAAAGATCACATCGAGCATCAAGAAATGAATCCAACCATATCTTGTAAAGGACTGGAAGAAATTACCGCTCCTCAAAAGATAGAAGGACATATCAAGAAGAAAAAGGTTCAAGTAGAGAAAGATCATATCGAGCATCAACAGCAAGTTCTCCAACTTTTAAAGGATAACGCCACTTCGGTGCAAAATCAAATGAAACAACAGGTAGATCAACATCGTAGTGAAAAATGTTTTGATGTGAGTGATTGGGTATTTTTACTGCTACATCTCAAGCAAGCTATTTATGAGAAGGAAATGTTGGCAATACTACATGCACTTAAAAAATGGCGACCTTACCGAATGGGAAGATGCTTCAAGGATGAGGATGTGGAAGCATTGTATTGTGCTATTTATATTATCCAACCAAATTGGGTAAACGAAGCAACGGATGAATGGAAGAAGAACGAAGAAGTATGGCCACTTATTCAAAAGTTGCAAAAGATCCCAATTCAAGCAATATTGCCAGAAATTGAAGAGGAAGGAAAAATCATATTGGAACCTGGAGCAGTCACAGAAACAAGAACCCGACAGCTACGAAATCGATCAATTTCAGAGTATCTCATCAAGTGGAAGAACTTACCCGCTGAATATTCCACATGGGAGGACAAGAATTTTATATAGAAGCATCAAGAACTACTCAAGCGTTGAGGACAACGCTTTTTGAAGGAGAGGGGCATGTTAGGCCCCTATACTACTAGTGTAACCCCTTATTGTTATTAGTATAACCCACTTATTATATTGATGTACCCATGTAGTGCCCATATTGTTACTATTATGCCACATAGAAGCCCACCATTGTTACTGTTGTGCCCTACAATATTATTGTTATGTAGGCTTTGATTGTATTGGGACCACTTAGACTCCTATATATAGAAAGGAGGTACTTTCATTTGTATCATCCAAGAATTGTTCATTTATGTAATGTAAAGGAGGTTGCCCCCTCGAAGAGGCTGAATTCTAAGGCGTTGATCTATCTTTTCTATCTTTTCTTGAGCTGGTTTCATAACAGATCCCATTTTCACTGGAAATTTTTGGACAGAATTATTTTCTTGTCTTGGTACTCAGTTAGCTCATAACTCATCTTATCATCCTCAATCTAATGGGCAAACTGAGATAGTAAGAAAATGTTTGGAAGGATATCTTTGTTGCTTTGTATCTGATAAACAGACACAATGGGTCAAATAGTTGCCTCTGGCTGAATGGTGGTATAACACTTCCTTCCATACAACAACAAAAATGACCCCATTTATGGCACTTTATGGATATCAGGCACCATCCATCACATCATATTTAAGAGAAAATTCTAAGGTTCTAGCAGTGAAACATCACATCGAACATCAACAACATGTCCTCCAACTCTTAAAGGATAACCTCATGTTGGCACAGAATAGAATGAAACAACAGGAAAATCAACATCGCAACGAAAGAAGTTTTGATATAGGTGATTGGGTATTCCTACGACTACAACCATATAAGAAAATGTCCCTCAAGAAAGCTAAGAAGGATAATAGATTATCAGCAAAGTATTATGGTCCGTACAAGGTGTTGCAAAATATTGGTACTATGGCATACAAATTGGAGCTTCCTGCAACTTCTTGATTGCACCCAGTTTTCCATGTTTCATGTTTAAAGAAGGTTATAGGCGACAAGCTCCCAGTTCAAACAATATTGCCAGAACTTGATGAGGAAGGAAAAATTATATTGGAGCCAGAAGCAGTCACAGAAATGAGAACTCGACAGTTACGAAATCGATCAATTTTGTAGTATCTTATCATGTGGAAGAACTTATCCGCTGAAGATTCCACATGGGAGGATGAGAATTTATACAGAAGCATCCAGAACTACTGAAGCGTTGAGGACAACACTTTTTTGAAGGAGAGGGGCATGTTGGGTCCCTAAAATACTAGTGATTACCCCACTACTATTGTAGTTGTATCCCTTATTAATATTGTTGTGCCCCTATTGTCCCCATATTGTTATTAATGTGCCCCATAGAATACCTCTATTTTTATTTTTGTGGCTTTATATTATTATTATTAGTTTGGCTGGGTTATATTGTGACTCCTTAGACTCCTATATATAGAAAGGAGGTTTTGTCATTTGAATCATCCAAGAATTGCTCATTTGTGTAATGTAAAGGAGGTTTCCCACTCAAAGAGGCTGAATTCTAAGGCGTTGATCTCTCTTTTCTATCTTTTTGTGAGCTGGTTTCATAACACTGCATTTGCTGCCATCACTATTCTCAACAAAACGAATGTTCGGGTAAACATCACTCAAACTCCTCATGAACTTTGGTATGGTAAGACTCCTACTGTAAAATACTTCAAAGTTTTTGGAAGCAAATGTTACATCAGAAGGACTGATGAAAAACTTGGCAAGTTTGAACCTAGAGCAGATGAAGGAATTCTCCTTGGTTACTCTTCCCGGAGTAAAGGGTACAAGTGTTATAATAAAAGACTTGGGAAATTTTTTGAAAGTATTAATGTTGTGGTTGATGAAGCAGGCGAAAATCCAAAGCAGGTAAAAACTGAAGAGTGGGAAGAAGATGAGGATTATCCTTCCATATCAAATCAGACTAATGCTGAAGAAGAAGAAACCAATGAAGCACTAGAAGAGCAGATAATGGCAAAAGAAAAGACTTCATCCATATATCTTCAAAAAAGTCATCCAGAGTCTCAAATTTTGGGATAGAAAGAGGCAGGTGTTCAGACAAGAAGAACTATTATAGAAGCTTCAAGCTATCTAGCATTTCTTTTCTCCATTGAACCACAAAATGTACATGAAGCATGCAAAGATCAATGTTGGGTCAAGGCTATGAATGAAGAGCTTGAGAAAATTGAAAAGAATAATACTTGGGAATTAGTTCCTAGACCTTATGATAAGAATGTCATAGGAACCAAATGGATATTCAAAAACAAGCTGAATGAAAATGGAGAAGTTATTAGAAACAAGGCCAGACTTGTTTGTAAAGGGTATGCTCAACAAGAAGGTATAGAATTTGAAGAATCGTTTGCACCTGTTGCTAGACTTGAAGCCATAAGAATGTTCCTTGATCTTTCTAGATTTCAGAAGTTCAAAGTATATCAAATGGATGTGAAATCTGCCTTTCTTAATGGAGATGTAGAAGAAGAAGTATATATTGAGAAACCAGACAGATTCATCCTTGGAAATGATCCAAAACTTGTATGCAGACTCAGAAAGGCTCTCTATGGTCTAAAACAAGCTCTAACAACCTGGTATTATCATCTTGACAAATACCTTCATCAACAAGGTTTTTCAAAAGGATCGGCTGATAGCAATCTATATATAAAAATTGAAAATGATAAATTACTAATACTTGTTGTGTATGTTGATGATATCATTTTCGGTAGTAATGAAGAAGCCATGAGTCAAAAATTTGCTTTGGTAATGCAGAAAGAATTTGAAATGTCCCTCCTTGGTGAACTCACATATTTTCTTGGTTTACAAGTTCAACAAAATAAAGATGGTATTTTTCTATCACAAACCAAGTACCTCAAGCAGATCTTGAAGAAATATGGAATGGAAGATTCTAAACCAGTATGTACTCCTATGGTAATAGGATGCAACCTTAGTGCAAATGACGAATCAACAGCAATACATCAACCAACCTATAGATCCATGATTGGTACTCTACTCTATCTAACATGTACCCAACCAGACATCATGCATGTAATGGGAATAGTTGGAAGATTCCAAGCAAATCCAAAGGAAGCACACCTTCAAGTAGTTAAAAGGATTTTTAAATATCTTCAAGGGACAAAAAACTTTGGTTTATGGTATCCTAGAGATACAGATCTTACGCTTCATGCATATACAGATGCAGATTGGGCAGGAAGCGTGGGTGACAGAAAAAGCACAAGTGGTGGTGCATTCTTCATGGGTTCCAAATTAGTGTCTTGTTTCAGCAAGAAACAAAGTTCAATTGCATTATCTACAACTGAAGCAGAATATGTGGCTGCTGCATCTTGCTGCACACAACTTATTTGGATGATGCAAACATTGCAAGACATTCAAATCACATGTACTCCACCCATCTCCATTCTATGTGACAATACAAGTGCAATTAGCATGTCAAAAAATCCTGTGATGCATTCCAAGACCAAGGACATACCTATCAAATATCATTTTCTCCGTGAACAAGTGCTTGAACGAAAGGTCAAATTGGAGTATGTTCCCTCCAAGGAACAAGTTGCTGATATATTCACCAAACCACTACCCAGAGAGACATTTGAATACCTTAGACAGAAGCTGGGAGTAGTTGATGCATCTTCTTGCCATTAACTCTTATCTATTTCAGAGAAAAGTGGGTATATGCGAGTTTCATGAAGCGTATCCGCGTACATACACCGGTTGCGGTGGATACAGTCGCGTATATGTTGGTTTGAAGAATATCAGTGGGATAGACTCAGGATGAAAAGAGTCTGATATGGGTCTGACAGTGATCATCTGGCATAGGTTCAGGGGGAGCATATACTTCTAATAATACATTGTTGGCATTATCTTAGAAGACTTTGGTACAATTTCACAGCTGTTTTTGGTTCAGGTGGAACAGGTGCAGAGGGAGATCATGGTTGCTGATGGTGATTGACAGATGCTGTTGATGATAGTTGCTGATAACTATCTCGTATTAGATATTTTGTCTCTATGTCATGTATATCTTTTATTATCAAGGTCATGTAACGACCTATTTTGTTTCCCCACTATGCCTGGGATGGATGATGTAATGTTCTTATCTTGTATAACCTTTCGATGTATCCCCACTTGGTTGGGTGGATGAGTCAATCTTGGTATATCCCCACTTGGTTGGGAGATGGATGTATGTATGAGTCGTTGGTGATAGGAAGGTCATACTCACTTAGTTGAGTTGTAGAGTCATGTTATTCTTTAATATCTTTGCAGACTCTGCATGTGCTCAGGGGGAGCATGGACGGATTGGTACATCTCGACATCTACAAAGGGGGAGCTCAATCAGAGATTTCAGCATGTACTCAGGGGGATTATGGACAACCGAATGTATATCAAGGGATAAAATTGCTGAACCGATCCGATCGGGTAGGCGCCTTGAGTCATGAAGCGTTCAAACCGTACCTTTCTTCTTTCGTTGAATTGTAGGTTGGGCGAAATCCTCGCGCACCGGGTTTGCCAAAAATGAGCTAAACTGTGGATCAGTGTAGTCATTAGTATTCCCTAGGATGCTCGACCCTAAGGGATAGGATGTTTTTAGGAGGCCTCTGGATTTATGCCCCATTAAGACCTAAGTACCTGATTTCTGTTTGATGACTTCTTCAGGGTGTTCGGTTGCCAGAGAATTTGGGCTACCCTAAGAGCGCATCCATTCGGCCCACTAGTCACTCAGACGGAACAGACGGAATCCTAGGAGCGTATACACTAGAGAAGACAGAAATACCCAACGTAGGCAGGAGCACATCCTATCACACACTCCCTTGCCCTAGGAAGCGCAAGCCCCTCCGGGACCTTGCCTTTCTTTCACTTGCCAGACATAGACCTGGAGCCAGAGAACTGGAATCACCTAGTAGGTCAGCCATGGAGAGCCTTAGAAGCCACGGATGGATCGTTGATATCTTGGTCCGCCCTTTGCCCTTGATGTCAAAGGGGGAGAGTGACTTGGTGTGGTTGTTGCCGTCAAGTCCAAAGGGGGAGATTGTTGGCATTATGACACAAGTTTGGTGTTATGACATAGGTGTTGTCCTTGATGGCAACTCACTCAGATGAAAAATCACAGTTCAGGCTCTCAAAATGAAAGAAAAGAGATATACACAGGTTCCCCTTGACCAAACCATGCATACACGCGGGTTCGCCAACCAAAAGGCGCATATGCGTATACATGCGCTTTCACACAAGGAAAGGCTCGTACATGTTGAAAACTTGGTTTTGGTCCGTGTTATTTTGACCCATGGTATTGATCCAAGGTATCTTGACTGAAGTATTGACCCCAGGTATTTGGTCTAAGGTATTGCTTCTAAGTGGTTTTGGACCATGGTATTGAGTAAGGCCTAAGACTATAAAGGGAGGAGGAGATCATTAGGCAAACACACTCAAGAATTGAATATCTAATGAAGAGAAAGATCTAGAATACTGGTCATTGGGTTTTGATGCATAGATGGATCTGAATCAAGGAGGAACCTGAGCGCTTGAAGAAGGATAAGTTCTATTGATGGGTCAAGATCTTAAGGCTTGAAGAGAAGTATCTTTATGTGGTTTTGATCTTTTATCTAAATAGTTGGCGCATGTCGTAATCTATAAATCTGATGATCTGGGTATAACTGATGTCTGAATAGTTTTAAAGGTTAAATCATCTTTTACATATTTTTGCACGGGTTCATTACAACAAGGGCAAATATACATGCTGGTTCAACATTTCTAAATAGCGTATACGTAGGTTTGTCTTGAGAAAAGTGCGTATGCATGCAAGTTCGACATATTGAAGTAGCGTACACCTCATAAAATATGTTTTAGCTACTTCTGTCTATTGTTGCAGTGTCCTGGGTTCTGGCTTGCGTTCTAGTTACTGTTACTGTGTTCTGGTTATATCCTTCAGAAAAGTGATTGTTTGATTCAATTTTGGTTGGTACAAAGGAGATTGGTTGATGCAGATATATTTGATGGTTGATTGATGTTATTGATGGATCCAGTTTGAAAATTTATGAAACGTGGTCCCTGGAAGAAAAAAGAAGGTTGTAGCCTTCTGCAGGTAGAAGCCTGCGTACTGGTATAAGACTGCACCAGTATAGAAATATTGTAAAAAGAAGTTTTTTATTAAAAGAAGATAGAGATGAATTACAGTAGGTGGTTTTCACCCACTTTGGGTTTCCACCTTATATCTTGTGTTCTTGTGTGTGATTCTCTGCTCTATTTTTACTGTACCTGGGTACTGTTATATGGTTCTGATACACAGATTAAAGATCAACATCTGATGAATTAACTAAGTTATAAGTCTGCAAGATATATGCTAGTTTTCTTAACAACAGTTGCGTATATACGCAAGTTTCATTAACTAAAGTAGCATATACAAATTTGATTGTGAAAAGAAATATTATTGACTTGTTAATACTAATTCAGCGCCCCCCCGACACCCCCCACCGCCCCACCCCACCCTCTTCCCCCCCCCCCTTTCTTATTAGTATTATTTCCAACAAGTGGGTCATATGAGTATCATTAAAAACATTACATTATAGGCACTAGGTGATGGTTTTATAAAAGATCATGTTTAGATGTGACTCCCTTATTGAGAGATGGTCATTTTGTCAAGATTGGTAGAAAGAAATTCATTGAAATGGATTATATTTTGGTGCATAGCACAAATCCAATTTATTTTTCCATAAAGGTAGGTGTACATGTCCATATTTATTATGAAAACTTTCCTTGCATGTCTAATGATGAGCCATTGAAATTTTCATATACTATGGAAGTGTCTGATTGTTTAGTAGAGGCTTCCATTGTTGGAACATTCTATTGGGCACTAATATTTGAAAGTTATGTGGATGTCATGAACAAAGGTCACCGTAATGTTAAAGGTGTGAATTTTTATCCACATGAAGTGGCTTACGAAAAAAAGTTTTATTAATATCAACTAAAATTTGTGTGTGTGTGTGTATTAAATAATACATCGATATCAACAATGTTTACTACATTATTTTATCTTATTTTTGTTGTAAGCATTGTTGATGCATTTTGTATTAAGAGATATATTAAAAGGTGAGGTGTAAGCACTTGAAAGGGAGAATTTGGCCTCTCCATTTTATTTCTATGAATGATGACATGCACACCACTTTCTAAATTCATGTAATAAAATGTGATGATGTTGTTTTCATTACCAGTTTAGTTGCCTCTACACAATATGGAATGCACAATACATTACCATAATTGCAACCACAATGAGTATGTTGTCACAATATTTATCTTCTTTCCTACGAAGTTTTCAATCACATAATGTCTCTGAACATGATATGCATTGAATCTTATGTGTAAGCCCCTTGTTCAAATGAAATTTTCATGGTTAATTTTGAACTTATTAAAATGCATTATGTACCTCACAAGATTGTGTAGAAGAAGAGGTCATTAGAGTTCATTGTAGGCTAATAGGATCATAAGGAGGTTGTTTTATATATATGATAAAACTTTCATAATAAATATCATTTAACTTTAGGTTCAAGTGATCATACTCAACCTCCTGGTAAATAGAGTGTTGGAAAAACATTTAGATTTCACTATTTATATAATATCATACAACCTCATGTGATAACTACACCTTTCATTAATATATGTATATAATGTTTGGCATAGTTTGTGTGTGTATATATATATATACACACACACAATTTTTCATGCCAAGGCATAATTCATCTTCCTACGAGTTTCGTACTCAAAATCGGCGAGACTCAAATATTGATAAATTTTTAGCCACAGAACCCAAATGGCCTAAGGTCCTTACTTTGCTTTTGATCCCCTGTAATTGTGAGATGAACCCACCTGGAATAAGGTCATTGCTTCGTGTTTGATCCCCTGTAATTGTGATATGAACACACCTAGCCTAAGGTCCTTGCTCTGCGTTCATGCAATTGTAAGACGATACCTATGAAATTCAACGTTCATGAGATTTATAGCTTTGCTGAAGAAAAAATAATCACAAAGGAAGGAAAAAATAATCTATACTCAAAGTGTCTTTTGAGACTCCAAGGTCCCTAGAATGCAGAACTGGAAAAAACCTATTCTCCGAGGAATCACCAAGTTGTGGCCTAACCAAAGTAACACCTCGTATTTTGGTTTGACAAAATCAGTCACCAAATATGGAGCAGGGAATTTGTGAGCCTTTACCCAAAGATACAACTGCTGAAGAGGTCCTTGCTTCGTGTTCAATCCCCTACAATCATGATATGAAGAGGCTTAATTACACTTGCCCATTCGAGCGTCACATTAGAGGAGACAACAAAAGGTTGTGAGCAAAATGATAATGTCAATGATACCCTGGAATTTCCATGAATACTTTGATACTAATTTTGTTTAATTGAAATTTGGCTGTGATTACAGTCTCTAGTAAAAGAATCCTTTATGCCTTTACCATACACTCTTTATGCATTTACCCTATGATTGTCATTACAGTCTCTCGTAAAATAACCCTTTATGCCATTACCATTCTCTTGTAGCTTTAGTGGGTCTAGGTTTTATCTCCTTGTGCTCGAATAGTCCAGATCCCAGACATATCCATATCACCCCATTTTGGGACTAGGAGTGAGCAATATAAGCATGTTTTATTTCATTATTTAAAATTTTTGGCACTCCTCCAGAAATTTGGGACTTGTGGCATCTACTCTTATTGCAATTAGCCCCAAAACCCTAGACCAAATTCCCATTGAAAATTCAAATTTGTATTTAATGGATATCTAGGACCTTGAGAAAAGTTGCAAAACTTGGATCCTCCTAAACCTTAGACTTACAAAGAGAGGTAGATTACAACGATTTCTATTTTAACATCACATTGTTGAACCATAATTATATAATCTTAGGTTCCGTTAACATTAAGGCTTGGTTTTTGGCCATAGTCACGTTGTTAATTTCCAATTAATCGCAGGTCCTAAGGTGATTAACGAGGTTTGTGAAATGCACGATTAATTTGAGCGTAAACAAATATTTTCTCAACAAGGACATTCACCTTTTAATTTTCTTGATATCCTCCATCCCTCCTTCTACCGTCTCTCCTCCTGCTTCATGGTGTATTCCACTTTCCAAATTCCACAAATTCAAATTCAATAGTGCCTCTAAAGAAACCTTAAATGTGTGGGATTTGGAGGGGTTTTCAAGGACCTGTTGAAGCCCCAAAAATTGGGTCTACAACAAGGGGGATAACCACCCGGTCTGGACCTTGAAAGCAACTCCTTTTCCGTTTGGAATAGTGGCTCTGACTGGGGGTAATGGGACCAGTTTCCCAATTTGTTTATGATGGTACACTAAGGGGATGATGTTTTTCTCTTTTGAAAGGTTTATGGGGAGAATGCTTTATTCTAAGTCTAATCTAACATGTGCAATTTTATTCTAATGAAGGAAAACATCTAATTTAAACTATCCCAGGAGTAACACTTTGTTTATGCGATCTAGAATAATTTCCAACAACAATTGGTAATAAAAATCATTCAATTACTATGAGAAAAGAATATGTTAAAGATGATTGTTTCGTATAAGAAATTAGCTGAAACAATTATGATAAACACATCGCATAATAAGTCATTCATATACTTGACATAAAGGAATAGTTATCACCGTACAAAAGTGCAAAAATGACAACTGAACATTCAGGTTTCCATATATAAACAACTGAAAATAATATATCACTTGGCACATAAGAAAAAAGTATTAAGAGATAAAAGTACCATTGATAATAGGTCCTGCTCATGAGCTTCGGCGATTTAGATTTATCTTCAAATAATTCAATATCCACTAAGAGTATAGAAGTGCATTTCAGTAGCAGACATTAAACACAGATATAAATAAATCTTGTTCCATTCATTTATCAAAACCTCCTTAGAGGGTGCAAAAGTGCATGTTCTGAAGAATTGTTTTTGACAAATTTTTGGACCCCTCTCTAAATGCATGAGAGGGGTTTAAATACTACTAACTAAAGACTAAAAATAGTTATTACAAAAATGTAGGAGGAGGTTTAAATGACCATCCTCATTCAAAGAAAAAATAAATTGAATTTAAACTAAAACTGTATCTATGATCAATTATGCATCTGTTCCCTTAAGTTGCAAATGTCCAGCATTGGCTTCAGGAGTGTCGGTTGACCAACCTCGGATTTCAATTGACCTGCGAAAACGGAATCAGCAAGTGCTGGAGCTATCTTCTCGGCGGAGGTTGTGAGGCACTTCAGAGTCATACACTGACTGTGTGGTTTTACCAAATGCTGCCAGTAAGTGTCCCAATTTAACTTTGTTATCCGCTTAATTGACTCTGCTTTTTCTTCTACTATTTGTTTCCACCTTGTTTGCAATTTCTGTGCTTTTGGAAGGGATCCTGGAGTGGTTTCTGATATTAGATTGGCTCTATGCAGATTTTCATTGATACAGTCAATGATATTGCTTGCTGCTGTCACTGCTTCCTCCACTGCCTGTTCTGCTTCTTTGAGCTGTGTATCCCATTTATCAAATAGCATTTCTTTGTGGGATTCATCTATCTTGGGAAATCTTGCTTTCTTTCCTTCCTCTGATTCCTGCCAACTCAAAAAGTCAGACACTTTCTTATAAATCAAGTCATAATCAAGTCGTAAGTCTATGACTTGATTTGTAATATTGTCGCTTTTCTCGCAGTGGGAATTCCATTGCGATATTCTTTGGCAAAGAATTTCCTACTGTTGCAAGAGTTGGTCGTTCAGGGCAAGGGCTTCTGTGACAAATTCTTCAATTTTAGGGTCATCCTTGTGCAGCTCTATTGTGGCCTGTAACTGTTGTTCTTTTCCGGCCAGACTATTTTGATAACCTAGCTGCATTTGCTGGAAGTCCTGTTGTAACTTTTCCAATTTCTCCTCTGCTTCCCGGCTGATGCTGGCCTGCTGTAGTTGTTGCTGCAAAAATAGGATTTTATCCTCTCTATCTTTAAGTAACATTTGAACTTCAGATGCTTTATCAATTGTAGCAGAAGCATAAGCTCCTGCGATTTGAGAGAGTCTGGTCAGGTTCTCTGATGGATCAGTAGTTGGGTCTTGCCAAAGGATGTCCAAAGGCTCCACTTCAGGTGAGAGCACACTGTCTATTTTCCACTTCTTTCTCTGTCTCCTGACAACAGCTTTGTGTTGCAGACTGTAAAACACATCCAGAGGAGGGATCTCCTCTATTTTCAGTATAATTTCAGATGAAGGAGCTATAGGAATGTGCTCTGTTTCTGGAGTATTAACAACCCCTTCAATTATCATTTCTATGGTTTTTAGTACTGGATTCCTTGATGTCTCTATGTTTTGCTCCTTTGTGCTAATCAACTCATTGAATTTTTCCCATTCCTTCTCCAGATCTATTATTAACGGCTTTGTTGGCTTTGTGAGGGGAGTGGGAGTCTCAACCTGTTTCGGAGGCAAAACTTGTTCCTCGGGATTCTCCTTGGACTGGGCTGTATCTCTGACTAATCCTTCGCTTTTGTTGTGTTTGCTCCCTGACTGTTTAGACCTTTCAGTCGATTCTCTTTTAGACTTCGATTTGGATTTTCCTTGTCCCGAGCTTCCACTTATGCTAATGCTGGGAGTGGGCTCCCTTATTGGTTCTATACGCAATTTGTCCAATGGGACATTTGCCAATCTCCATTCTCTATAGAGATTAAACTCTTGGAGTTCTGCTGGACTAAACTGAATTTGGGCCAGATGTAAGATTTCTCTGAGTGAGATTTTCTGCTGAAAAACATCGTCGAAGAGATCATCCTCTTTAGTGAACACTTTTATTTTGATTGTCATTGTAAAATTCTTTATAACATCAAAGGGATCATACTGTCTCCCTGGGAACTTAGGTAGCCATAGACACAACATGTTATCTACTTCCTTGAAAGCATGACCTAAATCGAACAATGCAAAAGCCCCATAGACCACAGGGAATTGCAGCCAAATGGCCTTCTTCTTATCCTTGAGTTCTCTGCTCATCCCCCCAACACCACAAGTCTGGTAGGCTATCTCTCGGGCCATAAGTTTGTTAGGAACATACAAAGGAAGCACATGAGGTGAGGCAATGCTCCCAAATACCCTAATGTAGCTGAATAATTCTTCCCCAAACCACCTTCCCACAGGGAGAATGTCAATTTCGGCTTCTGGGGAGAATCTTGGGGCATCTGTGTTATATAACATCTTATGAATGGGTAGCATTATTCCATGACAAATTTTATATAAATGTGGGATGAAATTTTATAGAGTTGAATAGGTAGTGGGTTCTGTACTGTCCATCTCCATCCCATAATGGTAAAATCATATACAAAACAAATAGAATCCATGACGTAGGCAGCTAGAAAGAATGGAGGGTAAAACCTCTAAGAAAAACTTTTTTTAGTTCGATAATTTAGAATGGCAGAAGCTAAATTATCAGAAAATATTTGGGCCCAATCCATTATGGTGGCATTGGTGGCCGCATCCAATAAAGGTAACCACTCAGATGAAAACTTATTGATATCAGGCTTTCCGAATAGTCTACACAACATTGCAGCAGCAAAACAATAGGGAGAAGAGAGAGGTCCAGTGGCATACATACCATTTTTATCCTTCTTTAATGGCTCCTCCTTTGCTGACCAGTTTTTAGTGCATTCTACCAAATCTTCATTCTCTTTGGCGAATTTTTCCACGAACTGTTTGTTATAGCTAGCCTGAGGCTCTGGCAAGTGATACATGCGCCTTAAATTTTGTGGGGTAAATGACCCCATGACCTCCTGGTTTCACGTCTTGAATTTCCTGTCGGATATATCAGCATGGTCTATCACCCATTTTACCATATCCGTGTAAGGAAGTATCTTCGGCCTCGCTGCGACATGGTGCAGAAATGAGCATGCAAGCTCTGTTAGTGATGCTTCAGATGACCCACGACCATACTCTCGGGTTTTCTTCTTCCAGCAGTTGATACATGCCTTCCCAAGTAGATATACCTGCTTCTCTAGTACAAGTAGTGTCCGTGAATAGTGGAGTCATCTATAATTTTTCAGATATCGGAGCTTTTCCTTTCTTTCCCATTACGTTCTGCATACTACTCCTGCAATTCACAAGTAGAGAATGAAAACACAATAAGGAAGATAACGAATAATGATCAATAATAAGGTGATGGGAAAGCCTTTAATTTTAAAATCATATCAAAGATATCACCCTGCGTGAGATAGTCCTTTTGACCAGATCTAAATTATTTCTCATAAATAACCATAAATGAACCATTAAGTTGACATTAATGCCCATAACTCGGCATCGAATGATGGGAAATACTTTATCGAACTATGAGCCCTTAGATCTGCGATGAAGTTATTTTGTGATTTGCTTCACAATATTGCAGATCGCAATATCGCAAAACCTATCTTCGTTATAAGTGGTTTGTTTCATCGTGGAATTGCGAGATGCAATTTGTGAGAGACTTTATCGCATTTCACAATTTCTCGGCGTTTGTATTAAGGAGCGGTGATATATGGAATTTGTGATATGTGATGAGTTTGTGGGGCATGCGATCTCGCTTCATTGCTTTTTCGCATTTTCGAGAGTCTCTTTGAAACATATGCCCGCCATTACCTTTTGCGATGTGATGTTTATCATTAAGAGAACGAGCTTATTAAGACTTATCCTAATACTCAAGACTTTGCGTTTGCGAATGTTTTCCTAGCTTTTATGACTATATTGCGTTCTTTATAGAGAAGCTTAATACTTTATAATTTTATGCACATAAAGCAAGGAAAGATAGGAATCTTAATTTTTTGAAAGTCTTGTTTTAATAACATGTTTTATTAAGAACAAAAGGAAATGTTAAATGCTTAAGTTTTTTATTTTTTGAGAAGGGTCCCCATTTTTAAATGTTGTGGTGAACACTTAAAAAAGGGGGGGTTGTTGATGGCTACAACAGGACCCCATGCCCATATTGTCTTCTTGTATGTGGTTTGTTTTATTTTTGTGAATTTTATGAAAATTCTAGAAGGATATTTTCATTCCTTATATCCTTTGCTTGAATAGAGATAAGAAGTGTGCATGATGGTATTCAAATGAGAGAAATTAATACTCTTCAACTTAGAGAATGTTTCATTCTGGACTTAGATCATGCTCTTATGCCACAAATACATTTCATTCATTGGAAGCTTTGATCTTAGACACTAAATTCAGGACTTGAATATTTTATAACTTTGACCTTTGTTCTCCTTGGATGCTTCAATTTGTTCTTAGATGATAACTTAGATAGTGACTTTGCTCCAATTCCAAAACTTCTTGTAGCTTCAAGATTTCCTTCACTAGTCTGTCCATAGGATTCCTTTTGATTGTCCTCAAACCATCCTCAAATCATAGAAAACATAGTGCCATAATAGATCGCGTACCCATAGAGAGAAGGCATTATAGGAGGCTCGTATTCCACAGAAAGTATACTTCCATAGAAACTCATATATCATACAAGATTGTAGCCTCAATAATTCATATTCCATAGAAAGATATAGCCTCAAACATATTTGAATTTCTTCATCACAAAAGATTCACAAATTTCTTATGAAATGGACGAATAATAACACCAATATATAATGGTTTCCTCATCTGAAAGGGTGCCTCTAAGGGTTGAGCTGACCTATCTTCTAGAGGGATGACTTGGTAAACTTGGGGACAAAAATATACTTTTAAAAATTCAAATTTATTTCTTTTAAAATGTCCAAATGGTACATGAAAAAATAAATTTTCTTTTGATTCAAAAATGAATTATTTTGACTCTCAATGTTTAAAAATATTCTTTAGAAATTCATTAATGACTCAAGTATACATTATGAAAGTTGACCATAGCTACAAAAGTCAACACATAAAAATGTGTAGAACAAAAAATTCTAAATGTCCATCAAAATATTCTTTTATAAGTCACCTCATTCATATTATATGAACAAAAAATATATAATTTAATATTCATAAAATATATAATTTAGTGCAATTCATACATACAGTTAATGTGGTTAGTACCTAGTGTTAGTAGACAATGGTATGGTCAACCTTGAGCTGATCAACACCAATAGCCTTGATATTTATCACATAATCCATAACAATTTCTTCGTGTTATCCTTTTCATCTTCTTCTCCTTAGAATTATCTACTAGCATATCCTACTTCACAGAGCTAGTGAAGCACATTCATAAAGAGGATCACATACCAATATTGTTTAACATAATTTTGGAAATATTTTATTTACTTGATGCATATTGACTTACAACAAACCAATATTCAAAGTGGGGAAACTCTCAAGATAAATTAACTTTCAACTTTTCAAGTTTCATTTGATGTAAGGTTAAACATTCATATTTTATATAAATTTTAATGCTCATTCGTACAAAAATCATCATCATTGAAACATCCTAAACATCATCATTAATACATATAAAATCATATTCCCATAGATGCACCCTAGTGGACGAGATTCTCCACAATGTGGCATAAATTCAAACTATGCATCTTC
Organism: Pinus tabuliformis; assembly: GCA_031772625.1. Taxonomy (NCBI): domain Eukaryota; kingdom Viridiplantae; phylum Streptophyta; class Pinopsida; order Pinales; family Pinaceae; genus Pinus; species Pinus tabuliformis. The sequence goes on from CM062807.1 coordinate 1,008,375,409, forward strand.
AAAAGTGAAATTGGTCTAATGATTGTAGGTTAGGATGAGTCTGATGCTCATGGTTGTGTCACAACTTTTCCTTGTAATGGAACTTGACCATTGAGATGTTTGTTTAGATTGAATGGTTGAGCTCAAATGAAGCCATGGGTACTAATAGTTGCTTATCCATAAACATTTCAAGGAGGAGGGTAAAAATTAATTTAGTTGATTCTATGGATCTAGTAATGATGAATGTATTGGTGCATGGCCATAAACATTTCCAGGAGGAGGGTAAGAATTAATTTAGTTGATTCTATAGATCTAGTAATGATGAATGTATTGGTGCATGGGGCACTCAAAATCATGTTTGCAATTGCATTTTATTTTCCAATTGGCCATGGTTGAAAACAATGAGGAGGTGGGATTAATAAGCATAAATATCAAAAGGAGGATGATCTAATTATAGTAGGAATCCAATGGGAATTTATTGAAATTTATTTGAAAGATAGAATTTTTGAACATCATAATTACTTGTGACTATTGATGTATATGTTATTTAGCATTCTTTTACTTCAATTATGTCATCAAGCAATTATATATTTAATCATGGAGATCACATGGCACAAAAAGACAATAGACACCAGAAGTTAGGATGAAGGCCAGGGAAAAACCCACAAGGGGAAAACCCATCAATCCTTTCCTTTTAGGTTCTTTGTCAACAAGAGAAATCCAAGTCAAACTAACCAGTGATCCAAGTGCCAAGTCAACCCTCCAAACTCTACCATAAGATAGTCAACCAATATGCCATTTTCCTATCCTTAGATCCCTTTGAAACTCACATCATCATAGGCGAATATACATCTAAACTTGCATCATCACAAAGATAGGTGTCACATGAAATTCATCCTCTATAGAAGAAAATAGCCTCATGCTTCATTGAAAATCTTCACCATAGAAGAGTCATGAATAACTTGCCAAATGGTTAAAAATAAAATCCAATATATAGTTGTTTCCATGTATGAAAAGGTGCCTCTAAAGGTTGAGCCTACTTGACTCCACGGGGGGTGACTTGGTCAACTTGCAGACACAAAATTACGCTTAAATATTCAATTTTTTTTTTCATTGTTCAAATACAACATGACAGTTTTTGTTTTATTTTGAATTTAAACAATTTTTTTTTAATCATAATGACAATATTATGAAGAAAGGATATAGTTACAAATTCCAACATTATTGAGATACACAAAAAATTTAAATGAACAAAAAAAACATCCTAAATGCTTGAATGGATAAAATTGTCTTAAATTCACAAATTCAACTTGGAACATAAACACCAATATGTTGATTACATAAAAGATGCAATAGATAAATTGAATGGTGGATAACCTTCACATCGTAGAGATATATTGATATCCATATGCATGGAAAGATAATTATGTGAATGGCTTCTATTTATTTCTCAAAATAATAAGTGACTGCAAAATAGATATCAAAAAATATTAGCAAATGAGGTGAAGTAGGATGTCAAATATATCCATTTTTGGCATGAGGCCATGTTCTATGGGTACGATGGCATGCCTTATTACTTACCTAAATTATTTGTACCCAACAACAACAAAGACAAAATGATAAGAATGAAATACATAGCACATTTTGATGGACAATATATTATAATAAAAAATGGTGAGGGTATGTTCTTATAATATGAATGAGGTGACTTATAAACAATCACTTTGATGGGAATTTTGATCTCTCCACCAAAATTCATTCCAAGCCTCCTAAACAACCATTCCTTTTCTCATATAATGTAGTGTAATAAGGTATTTTTAGTACTGACCTAGGGTAATTCAGCCCTAGGGTTTGTTGTAGAAATTTAATTTTCTATTTTCCTTTTTTAAATGTTCTTACCTATCACACATTTAAAAATTATTTGTGTCCATTACAAGAAACCACCAATCAATACACCATCAAAAAATAAATCCACAAATTATAAAAAGAGTATCATATCTTTGACTCCTCTAACTAGTTTCATAACATGCAGGTTGTCTAAGACCATTTTTGCTTCCAACTTTCTACTCAACGGTGCCATCATTTCCATAGATTTTTAACCTCACCTAAACTTGAGAGATGATAATACAATTTTAATTGAAGATAAACATATAATTGAGGAAAACATAGATCAAACTCATAGCAAAGAACCTGGAGTTAGGGGCAAGCTTGGTTCTCCTTTGCATCCCAACTAGAAGATATCAGTATATGATCATCTTTCGATCATATTATCACTTACAAAATGAGTACTCTACCATGTTTCCTTGCATTCATTAGAAAAGAGTAACTAGAAGTAAACTTTTCTTCTACAAAGTCTATAGTCACTACTTGAACTCGTGACCTGATTCTAGTCTTGCTTGCAAAGGCATGAACCTGCATGCCTTCCTCTAGGGATGCCAACCCAATACATGCTTGAAGAAAACTGACAAAAGTAAACTAGTTTGGATTTGCACTTCCCTTATGCATTTGACAAAAGAGATCAAATGCTAACTATGCTATTAGTTGGTGGAACACTAAAAGGCACAAGAAACACATCAAAATATGATAATCAACTATTTAGCTACTCTAAATATTAAATGGTTGGAAAGATTGTTAACACAACAAATCAAACAAGTTGAATTAAGATGTTTTAACTAGAATGTGAATTTCTTGTTGACTAAAGGATTCGATCGAACTCATAACTTACATAATTTGAGACAAAAATTACTTTAGCTTGATTATTCAATCAAATTTACAATTTTACCAGATTTATTTTGTTTTATTTCACTACTTCTAGGAATGTGTACGACATGAAAAGGAAATGTTTTCTTTATCACTACTTCTAGGAATATTTACGACATGAAAAGAAAATGTTTTATTCCGTTGAAGATATATTTCAAAAATATTGGAAAGGGTTGAAAAGAAGGTAGGATATTATTTGTTTAAATAATTGAAATAACTTAATGTGAAATTGATTATTTGTTTAGATAATCAAAATAACTTTTTCTTTTGTTGAAATATGTAGTCTTGTGGACATGACTGTAGTGATCCTGATTAGTTTGATGAGGATGAGTTGTTCATTTCTTCTAACCCAATCATAACAATGAATAAGCTTCTGGTTAGAACAAACAAAGAACTTGTCTATTTGATTCATTAATTTAGAGACAAAACTCTTGAGATTAAAGATAGGATCAACATCTTTAACCAATATCTTCAGATTTATTATGTAATAAACATATTTTAAAGTGATTTTTTATTTCATAAGTTCAATTATGAAATCTTGTTTTTTAACTTTTACATCACCTAATCAAAAAATAATTTTCTTTCTTATATAGGATTTTTGGCATAGACACCACAACATACACCCACCACAGGCAAACTTTAAATGGCAGAGCATGCCATACATGAGGATCCTCTATTAGAAGAGGAGCATATGGCAGTCATTCCAACGGTGTGGACTAGTGCACGAGGTAAATAATTACATTACAAAGGTACTTGTTAGTATTAATGAACTACTTCAATGATATTTCCTTTAAATGATCTCTTTGAATCGTTGGGTAGCCTCACCTTTTTTTCATGTAGAAAGAGGATTACAATTAAAAAAATTTAATTTTAAATGGTGTATTAATTATAACATTTTTTATTTCAACTCCAGATCATGTAGAGGATGAGGCTACATAAGAAAATGAACATATGGCCACATTCGAAACTACTCCTCTTGTCTCTGCTACTGAAGAAGGTAAAGAAAAATCCAATTCTCTTTTTATTCATGAAATATTTTTAATAACAATAAGAAAAAAGATAAATTTAAAATTTCTTTCATGTTACAGTTGATGATCCACCCCTCTTGTGGTAGCCTCAACGATGTCATGAGTACACAACTAGGTCATCAATGGGAGCTATAGATTCCATAAGAACGGAAGGGGAAGAAGCAACCGATGAAGTCATTTCTAAACTATTTTAAAAAATAAGGAAAAATAAAATAAAAATAAATGATTGTACTAGTTATATCATTAAAAACATCATGTACCATATTATGAAAACATATTTTTGATGATAAAATTTATTGAGATGAAGTATTTTGTGTCTATGATGAATGAATGAATGTTATATGTTAATGAATGATTTTTATATGTTTCTTTATGTACAAAACCACATGTTTCTTTATGAATTTTTTGTTTTGCAGCTAGTGTATATGCATGAATCCTAATGAGTTGATTTCAACTATTTTCTACTAGATAAATTGGGTATTGGGGAATGGAGAGTGATGTGAAGAGGGTGGGAGGAGGAGTGGCCATAAGATCTTCCACCTTCACGTGGTTAGCCCTATTCAGTAGAGAATAATTTAGGATTTGGATAGCCTTGGAGAAAACCTCCCTCGTTCCAACAGATGAACAACTAAGTCAATGTTGACTTCATTGTTGCTCCATCAAATTGAGGAATTTTTGCTCCAATATTAGACTACTCCAATAAATTATTATTTAAACTAAGAGGGAATCATTCAGTTATTCACATGCCTTAGTATTTCTAATTTTTATTTATTCATAAAAATGTTTCTTAATTTATTTTATTATTTTTCTTATTCTTTATCTACCTTTAACACAATTTATGTACATTACATGTATTATTATTCTAGAAAGTTGTTGTCCACAAATGTAACATGATTAGAAAGAAATTGGATGCATTTGTCCTCTTGAGTAGCTATTCCTTGTTAGGTGTGCACCCTACCTTTTTCATTTCATAAAATATATCCAAAGCCTATCCTATGTAGTTAGTATGGTCATAACAATGAATAAAGAAATTGTATGTTAGAACTGTGGGCTCATACCTATCCCTTCACATCTCATTCAAACGCAGATTGATGACCTCAAATTTCTTGGCATGTACCAATATACCTATCATAGTTGTGTAAGAATTCCCATCATTCATAAATCCTTCTTTTCATTTGGTCAGTTTGAATAAGTTCAATGCTAAGCCTTATGATAAATTTAATGCATTATGATCTAAGTATACCTATAATACTTTTCTCAACATATCTTGTTCACACTTTCCAGTATCATGGTTAGTTTTTGAAGCTCATATGTGTATGTGAATCATATCTAAATGTCCCAAGTGTATCTAAATTATTGGCCAATTTTAAACTAATTTGGTTAAGGAATTAGGATTGTAATTTAATTTGAGTCAACAAATTAGGGTGTTGGATGCTGCAAAATACTTAAATATTGTATTGTGAATACTGAAGTTAATATAATGATATAGAGAGAGGTGTGGCTCCTGATTAGGTTGGCTCTGTCTCATTTAATTGCTCATTTAGCTTGAGGACCAAGTCCATAAGCTCTTCTTCATTCTTCTTTTCAATTACTTCCGCAGTCTGTGGATGCATAAGTGGTGGCAATTTCAACTGCTTTCTCAGGGCAGCTATATGTTCATTTTGTTTCTTTATTAGGGCCTCTGTAGCTTTGACATCCTTTGGGTTATGACCCAATCCAATAATCAAATCCTCTAATGATTTGATTCTATTGTCCTTTGCCTTGTGATGAAAGTAAAATATTTACACATTTAAACTTATCATTCACCACATATTATTCTGCAACCATCAACTACTTACCCTACCTACTTAACCTAGCATTTTTACATCTTTATTAGGGTGCACTTAGACTAGCAAACCCTTATCAAAATTTCTTTTCTTTTACATGGTGATGCCTATATAAGTCTATACTTATTACATCCAAGGGCTCAGATTAAACTGTTGAGCTCCTTTTTCTTCACTCCACCTATCCACTTATCTGCCAAGATTACATTGTTTGGTCAGATCTTTATTCTCTATTTCTACAACATGAAATTGAAAATATGAACTAGCCAAGCTTAAACTGTTTGACTATTCATGAATTGTGGCATAAGTGACAAGTTGCACACAATTTTTTTTTTTACAAAAGTAAAAAAGTAGTGGCATTTAGACTTGCACACTTTCCTGGTCCTTTCTTTTGGTGGGGTTCATTTTCTTTCATTTTTGTTTACCTCTTTTTATTTCTTTTCACCCTATTAGTGTCGGTATCTTCATCCCTCCATCAGTGATCAAATTCTCTTTTTGCATGCATTTTAGGTGTCTCATCCAATCAGTTTCATTCCATTAGGTCATGGATCTACTGATGGAAGTGGTTCATTATCAAATTTCCCTCATGGTCTTTACCTGCTAGCCTATTTTCACAAATTCAGGTCATTTACAGTCATTTTTTTATCATTACACTTGCAGAAGTCATTTTAGGGTTTTAGGTCTCATTAGGTCTAGGGTTTGCCACCATGGTATTCAAAAGCTCAATAAGAGGCCAGCAGGCACATGAGGATGTATAATAAGTTCATAAAATCACAAATTTCACTGATGATTTGTTTCATAAAGGGTTTTTACCTCAAAACTTTATTTTGAGGTGAAAATAGAGTTTGTCTATTTTCATGTACAAATTTATATAATTTTAATGTTTTCATATGTAATAAAGCTTTAGCTACAACACTTGGTCACCTTGCCAAACTCCAGCACTCTAGCTACTGCAAAAGAAACAAAAACAACCAAGCATCATGTTCATCAAAAGACAAAAGAGCGAAAACTGCAAAAAACAAGGTTTTTAAAGCAAAGTAAATTCAACTTTAAGAAAGTCAGTTTTTTCTAAATGAAAAAATAAATTAAAAATGTATATAAAGTGATCCTTTGTCTTAGAAGACCCCACTTGTGCTAAAGAGAGAGAGAAAGAAGAAAAATAGCATTTGAGAAGAAACAAGTGAAAGTTGCAGCAAAAAACTCCAGTTTTCACTGGCGCGGTGCACTTGGGCACTGGTGCGACGCACTTGTTAGGTGCTATGCACCGGGCGCAGGATTTTCAAAGGAATTTCAATGTGCGCTATGCACAGGAAGTGTGCTACGCACCTGGGCGTTGGCATGGTGCATCTATCAGCTAAGCTCAAAAACTCATTCCATCAATTTTCCAAGCCTCCAAATTTGCAAACAACCTCTCTACAAGTAAGTACATCCTCCCATTTGCCCTAGCAAGAGATTTTGTCATCCATGATGGTGATGTGAGTGCTTAAAAAATGAAACCCTAATTGCCTCAAAGTTGTGTTGTCAAAACTGCCTAGGGCTTTTGTTATTTTTGTTGTTTTCACTCCTTTGTATGATTTTCCCACATCCCATCCCCTGCACTAAATTTTCCTAATTCCCTTCCCCTTTCCCTCTCCCATTGACACTCACCTTACCCTCTATCACTAAACCCTAAACCCTATACATATTTCCTACTATTCCCCAAACCCTAATTCCCTTTTCCTAAACCCTATCATTCCCTAAAAAATCCTACAACCATCATCAAAACCCTTCTTTGCACTTATATTATCAGTCAACCCATCAAATCCCAAAAATAAAACAACAGTCACCTATACTTAAAAAAATATCTTCATACTCATCATTCTACATTCTACATTTGTAAATATGGAAACAGATTCAGCTTATGAAAGGGATGAGGAAACTGTGAGTGATTCCTCCCAAGAGATTCATGCACCAAGAAAACCACATAAGGGAGGAAAACATATCCAGGAGGAGTTCACCACACTCATAGAGTTACTAGCTTGCCCTCTTGTAGTAACATGTTTTAAACATCAGTCTTGCTTCCAGTTTTGTCAGATGGTGGATAGGGTGAAATACCACAATGAACTTGCCAGGCTATTTTTCCTTCATCTTCACAATGGCCAGGTGAACTTAGTAGGTGTTTCTTTCACTTTGACACCTAAAACCATAGCTGTAGCAATAGGTATTCCAAATGTGGGTGAACAGTGGAACAAAGGACAGCTTGTGGGCAAAGAGCATTATGAGCCTTATGTTAAGGCTAGTTATCAAAAGCAAATCAGTAGGGTCTTTCCTTTCAGATACCTACAGGACACTTATGCTCCGCTCATGAAGCTCATTATCAAATATTTCACCTGTGAAGGGAGGTTTTCTCGCTTGTACACTTACCATGTTAGATTGCTGATGCACTTTACTAGAGTGAGGATGATGAACCTCCCCTATTTCATATGCAGAAATATTGAGAAGATGGCTACATTGGTGCAAAGGAAACCTCTTCCTCAACAGTTCAATAGCATTTATCATTTTTCATTGATCAAAATTGTTGTTTTGCATCAGCTGAGCTTGCTGAATATTTCTTGGGATACCTTCATTTCACATGAGGTTTTCAAAGGCCCTCAGGTGACCCCATCAGTGTTTCAAGAGGAAGGAGGGCCTTCAAATCAGCCAGAGGTTCATGAGACTCAAGCTACAGGAGTGCCAGTATTTTTTACTTATGAAAAAGGCACAAGGAGATTATTTGTAGCTACCAAATGAGTATTATCTCCACCAGGGGTGGAAGGAGTCGTGTTCTCTTCACCAGACAACAGGCAAATGTTATCTTCACCTAGGGTGAAAGGAGCTTTTCCTTCTTCTTCAGCAGAGCAGGTATAGCATAGAGGAAAGAAACCTTTCCATGATGAAGGGCCTTCTGAAGGCCAAGATAGGGATTTCATTTTGATTTAGGAAGAGGACACTGATTTGGGCTCACTCAAGGATGAAATAATCAAGGAGCAGGAAGCTGAGATCCAAAGCCTATCACTTAAAATTGAGAGGGATAAATGGATTATCAATTACCTTAAGCAACAAAAAAAGCAACTAGAGGACAAACAAACAATCATGGAGCTGCAAAACATAAGGGAAAACTGACAATTGGCAAAGAATAGGAAAATCAGGCTAACTTCACTAGAGCATGAAATAGAGGCCGATCGAGAATCATGGTTGGAAAGAGTCAATATCCACCTTGAGAAGTTGTTGGGAAAGGCTAATAAGGAGAAGAAGATGTTGAGACACATGTCTTATCACTTTTTGGCCTGGAACAAAATTTGTAAAACAAGGATAAGGAGCCTAAAAACCAAGTTAAGAAAGACTTTCAGGAGTAAGAAATAGCAATATAAGCTCAAAATCTTGGCTGAAGCTTCATTGGCCCAGCATAACACTTAACATAGATCATTCATGCCAAATTTCAAGAAATTTGGTGAACTTTTTGGCATTTTTGAAAATTTCAGGGAAAAAACAGGTTTTTCCGGCAGGTGCGTAGCACCATCGGCACTCGCTTTTGATAGGGACCTCCATTTGAAGAAAATTTAGCATTTTTGGATTCCTTATGAAAAGATATGCATGCTCAGAAATAACTAGGAAGTTTTGAAAAGTTTTGGACCTCCAAAAGGGCCAAAAACACCTCAAAAATGCCCTTTCTGCCACGTTTTGGCCACACAGGAAGCAGTATTGGAAGATTGCAATTTTGGAGGGGAAAATGGACTCCAAATTAGAAACGTCCACTTGTACTAGAAACTAGACAGACATATCTTTCCAACAAGCCATCTTGGAGCAAATTTGATGAAGGGGAAGCCCTCCAAAAATATCTTGGAAAAAGCACTATGCACAACAAAAATGGCGCTATGCACAAGATGAAAAAGTGCTAATTTTGCTCAAAAACTCTATTTTTCGCCTAGTTTTCTTCTACTTTGACTTTTTCTCTCTTATGGTAAAATTAATGATGTGACATGATGTAAATTGATGTACTATGATGTAAAAATGATAAAAGTTGACTTGATAAGGTAGATACATCAGTTGTAGGTGGTTTAGAGTTGAATGAATCAATTTCCTAGGTTTTAGAGGCAAGCTGTTCCACTGCCTATTTTTGTGTTCCTAGTTTAGATATGGTTGAAACCACCCATGTTCTCATGGATTCGACCCTTGATGGATAGCATAGGTGGTTTGGAGGTCTATATCATGTGTTTTTTTAGTCATTTGTAAAGGTTGGACTCTTGTGGATGCATTGAGCATTATTGTACATCACTTCTGCAGTTTGGCAAGGAAATAAACTAGGGTTTTGTAGCATTTTGTGGGATTCTTGTGGTAATGTGAATTAGCATAGTTTCATTCTCAGTTATTTAGTGATCTTATGTTTATGTGTGCCATCATCTCTTTTATTTCTTCATAGCTAAATGAATCAAGTGTAAAAGGTAGAATCCATTGATGTTTCAGTGCTCTGCCTTGGGGTTTATTTAGTTCTACATGTTTTCTACTGTTTGAAGAGGACTCATGACACTTGCATGCCATCTCCAGCTCCTCACCAGTATTTAGACTCAACATTACACTCATTTCAAAGTGCTAAAACACTTGCCTACCTCGCCCCACAAAAACTTCTGCAAATCTGTGTTCATTTCCTAGACCCAAAGCTGCCTCCCCCATCTGATCCAACAACCAATCATTTAAATCAAAGAAATTCCTCTAAGCAAGAACACCTAGCTTAAAATTAGTTTTTATATTAGTCATCTCAAGCCTTATTTGCTAAATTTTCATTGAGATTGACAAGGAGAGAGCCCTCTCCCTACCTGGTAGGGCTAGTTACCAGGTTAAGCATGGTTTGATGTTACCCTAGACCTGCCTTTCTCAGCCTGAGGTAGATTTAGGCACTAACATAGTGGTGATCATACTAGGGAGTGTAGTTTTATGTTCCTCAGTAAAATGTATCAAGTTTAGATCTGATTGTTGATGGTGGACAACAATCAAACGCCGGAAGACTGAAATCATTCACCTGGCAACTTCAAATTAGTTTCGAGATCAGATCCAAGGACTCCACTGGAGGATGAACCTGACCAACAAAATCATGAAAGGACAATATAGAAAGCTCAGGTATTCAAGTTGGAATTTCATCCAAGACATTATGTTCTTTGTTATAAAATATTTCTCCTCGTTTCCCGAGAATGTCAAGAAGGCTTTACGAAGTATACTGTGTTTGAGAAAAGATCCAAGACCTGCTATTGATTTTTTCCCTTTGAAGATTGTGAATACCAAAGATTTGCATGCCTTTGAGCTTGACCAAGACCCTTTTTCTAAAGCTTGTGATGATCATCTTCAAATTGATGAGCCTCAAGAGACAAAAACTAATTCTACACCTTCTGTACATACTCCTATACCTTGTAAAATTCCAGATCGATACAAGCCTATGATTTTACCTCCTATATCCCATGCTTTCCCTAAAAATCATTACCTATATCTACCAAGATTTGATGGTGATAATGGCAACATCACTGCTGAGAGACATGTACATAATTTTGAGTCTTTTCTTGATCTTTTTGAAGTTGATGAAGAGGATGTCAGTATTAGGATTTTTGCTCTTTCTTTGCAAGGCAAAGTCAAGAGTTGGTTCAAAACCCTGCCTGATGCGAGCATCTCAGATTTCTAGCAGTTCGTCAAAGTTTTCCTCGATATGTGGGTGGTCAGAAAAAATCATTTCTTGATTATAGAAGAGTATAACCAGCTGAAAAGACAGCCAGGGAAGACAGTACAATAGTTTTTTTCCAGATTTAATCAAGTCTACTTTTCGATGCTAGTTAATATAAGACCTCTTCCTGGATCCGCTCTCTTGCACTACTTGGAGGAATTTGATCCGGAAATGGAGTTTCAGCTGAGGGAAAGGAACCTCGCAAAACTTGAAGAGATGAAAAGCAGTGCAGTAGATGTAGAGGATCATTCGCTGATCAGAAGGGCAAAGTTGAAGGAAGAAGAGATGAAAAACATAGATCCAGAGGAATCGACATCGTTAGAGGTAAAGGTTAACATTTTGGTAAGTGCAGTGGAAGAGATGATGCAAAAGATCACTGCAAGGAATGATTATGATGTTCAAGCCCATGGCTCACTGATTGAAGAAGAACAAGTTTCTGATCCAAAACATTCTGTTTCTTATTCCAGTTGTCATAGATCTAATATTGATTGTTTTATAGATAATCTTGGAGAAGAGAGTTCTGTTGATATGATATGTATGCTTGATGATGTGTTTTATACTAATGATTTGCCTAAGTTTGATCAGTATGATGATCATGATTATGTTCTCCAAACAGAAGCTAATCTTGCAGACAAATCAACAATTGGTTTGTGGGAGGAGGAAGTTCACTTTCAACAGATCGAGTACAGTGATCAGTCATTGCATATCAGCGATGGAAGTGAGGAGGAAAGTGCAGAAAATTTTGAAGTAAGTGAAGGATCTTTGCCTTTTTTTTTTGCTTCATTTCAGTTCATCAGAGACAACTTTCATGCAATCAGAAGCCAATTATCGATAAGTTTTGATCTGAACCATCTTGAGGGCAATGAAAACCTTGTTCAAGCCTTTTCATATAAAGAGTTGCAACCTCCGAATGCCATTGAATTTCAAGTTGCAAATGAAGACTTGAAAGCTGGAACATATGATAAAATGATGCAAGATGATTCCGTACCATTTTGTTTTGAATCATTTCATTTTTTGAAGGGAAAATTGCATAGTATATCTTCAAGTGAGCAGCCTGTAGGAAATCATGTAATCTCATCGGAACCAATAGAAAATGGGTTGCAGCAGTCTTTTCAAGTTTTTCATGATCCATTAGCTGATGTGTTAGATGATGTCCGCAGTCAAAGTCCTTCTTCATTAACTACCTGTGAGCTTGAAACGACTATTGATACAAATTTGATCCAGCAACCGGTTACTTTGTCATTTTCAGCAAGAGTCTCATCACAAAGCTAAGATCAAAGTTTGAATTCATTGTACGAGGAGAAGAAAAGTAATCCATTGGATGAGCTAAGTCCCAGTGTGCATGAATTTCAAGATCCTTATGTAGTGTTTTTGGAGTCAGATAGAGAATCCATATCATTCAACGGATCTGTTTACAAATTTTTATGGAAGTTGCCTTTCAGCAGTTCTTTCTTGTTTTTCATAAGCAAGCACTTGTGGAGAATACAAGTAGCAACCAGAATGCTTACTTGGTTGCATTGGTTGTTTCATTTCACTTGATCAGGTGATGAATGGAACAACTAGAGTAGGTTGTATTGAATAAGCTCCATTTTGAGCATATTTTCCAGTGCATCAGTTGTGTTTTAGTCATGAGTCATTTTTTGTTTTCGTCAGTTCTGAAAGTCTAGTTTCAGCTACTGAATGTCTAGCTTCAGCTTTTGAATGTCTTGTTTCAGTTGCTGAATGTCTAGTTTCAGCTTTTGAGTGTCTTGTTTCAGTTTTGAGTTAGTCTTACTCATTTCAACTATGAGTCTTGAGTCAAAGTTTCATAGTAATTGGGTTTTGGGTGTTTTGAAGTTATTGATTCCATTTAGCCCAATGGAAGAGGCACTGTCTACTTTCTAGAGATCTATAGTTCTTGGCACCTCCCAGGAGCTACCATCCCCATTGGAGCCAATGTTAGTGTCGGTATCTTCATCCCTCCATCAGTGATCAAATACTCTTTTTGCATGCATTTTAGGTGTCTCATCTAATCAATTGCATTCCATTAGGTCATGGATCAACTGATGGAAGTGGTTCATTATCAAATTTCCCTCATGGTCTTTACCTGTTGGCCTATTTTCACAAATTCAGGTCATTTACAGTCATTTTTTATCATTACACTTGCAGAAGTCATTTTAGGGTTTTAGGTCTCATTAGGTCTAGGGTTTGCCACCATGGTCTTCAAAAGCTCAATAATAGGTTAGCAGGCACATGAGGATCTCTAATAAGTTCATAAAATCACAAATTTCACTGATGATTTGCTTCATAAAAGGTTTTTACCTCAAAAATTTGTTTTGAGATGAAAACAAAGTTTGTTTATTTTCATGTACAAATTTATGTAATTTTAATGTTTTCATATGTAATAAAGCTTCAACGACAGCCCTTGGTCACCTTGCCAAACTCCAACACTCTAGCTACTGCAAAAGAAATAAAAACATCCAAGCATCATGTTCATCAAAAGACAAAAAGAGCCAAAACTGCAAAAAACAGGGTTTTTAAAGCAAAGTGAATTCAACTTTAAGAAAGTGGGTTTTTTATAAATGAAAAATTAAAGTCAAAATGTATATAAAGTGATCCTTTGTGTTAGAAGACCTCATTTGTGCTAAAGAGAGAGAGAAAGAGGAAAAATCGCATTTGAGAAGAAACAAGTGAAAGTTGCAGTGAAAAACTCCAGTTTTCACCGGCGCGACGCACTTGGGCACTGGCACGATGCACCTATCAGGCGCTATGCACCAAGTGTAGGATTTGCAAAGGCATTTCAACGTGTGCTACGCATAGGAAGTGCGCTATGCACCTGGGCATTGGCGTGATGCATCTGTCAGCTAAGCTCAAAAACTCTTTCCATCGATTTTCCAAGCCTCCAAATTTGCAAACAACCTCCCTACAATTAAGTACATCCTCCCATTTTCCATAGTAAGAGGTTTTTCATCCATGATGGTGATGAGAGTTATTAAAAAAATGAAACCCTAATTGCCTCAAAGTTGTGTTGTCAAAGCTGCCTAGGGTTTTTGTTATTCTTGTTGTTTTCACTCCTTTGTATGATTTTCCCACATCCCATCTCCCTGCACTAAATTTCCCTAATTCCCTTCACCTTTCCCTCTCCCATTGACACTCACCTTACCCTCTATCACCAAACCATAAACCCTATACATATTTCCTACTATATCCCAAACCCTAATTCCCTTTTCCTAAACCCTATCATTCCCTAAAAATCCTACAACCATCATCAAAACCCTCCTTTGCACTTATATTATCAGTCAACCCATCAAATCCCAAAAAGAAAACAACAGTCACCTATACTTAAGAAAATATCTTCATACTCATCATTCTACATTCTACATTTGCAAATATGGAAATAGATTCAGCTTATGAAAGGGATGAGGAAACTGTGAGTGATTCCTCCCAAGAGATTCATGCACCAAGAAAACCACATAAGGGAGGAAAACACATCCGGGAGGAGCCCACCACACTCACAGAGTTACTAACTTGCCCTCTTGCAGTAACATGTTTTAAACATCAGCCTTGCTTCCAGTTTTGACAGATGGTGGAGAGGGTGAAATACCACCATGAACTTGCCATGCTATTTGTCCTTCATTTTCACAATGGCCAGGTGAACTTAGCGGGTTTTCCCTTCACTTTGACACCTGAAACCATAGCTGCAACAACAAGTATTCCAAATGTGGGTGAACAGTGGAACAAAGGACAGCTTGTGGGCAAAGAGCATTATGAGCCTTATGTCAAGGCTAGTTATCAAAAGCAAATCAGTGGGGTTTTTCCTTTTAGATATCTACAGGACACTTATGTTCTGCTCTTGAAGCTCATTATCAAATATTTCACCTGTGAAGGGAGGTTTTCTTGCTTGTACACTTACCATGTTAGATTGCTGATGCACTTTACTAGAGCGAGGATGATGAACCTCCCCTATTTCATATGTAGAAATATTAAGAAGATGGCTACATTTGTGCAAAAGAAACGTCTTCCTCAATAGTTCAATAGCATTTATCATTTTTCATTGATCAAAATTGTTGTTTTGCATCAGCTGAGCTTTCTGAATATTTCTTAGGATACCTTCATTTCACATGACGTTTTCAATGGCCCTCAAGTGACCCCATCAGTGTTTCAAGAGGAAGGAGGGCCTTCAAATCAGCCAAAGGTTCATGAGACTCAAGATACAAGAGTGCCAATATTTGTTACTTATGAAAAAGGTACAAGGAGATTATTTGCAGCTGCCAAATGAGTATTATCTCCACTAGGGGTGGAAGGGGTCTCGTTCTCTTCACCGGACAACAAGAAAATGCTATCTTCACCTGAGGTGAAAGGGGCTTTGCCTTCTTCTTTAGCAGAGCAGGTACAGGACAGAGGAAAGAAACCATTGCATGATGAAGGACCTTTTGAAGGCCAAGACAGGGACTTCATTTTGATTGAGGAAGAGGACACTGATTTGGGCTCACTCAAGGATGAGATCATCAAGGAGAAAGAAGTTGAGATCCAAAGCCTATCACTTAACATTGAGAGGGATAAATGGATTACTAATTAACTTGAACAATGTAACAAGCAACTAGAGGACAAACAAACAATCATGGAGCTGCAAAACATAAGGGAAAACACGCAATTGGCAAGGAAGAGGAAAATCAAGCTAACTTCACTAGAGCAAGAAATAGAGGCCGATCAAGAATCATGGTTGGGAAGAGTTGATATCCACCTTGAGAAGTTTCTGGACAAGGCTAATAAGGAGAAGAAGATGTTGTGACACATGGCTTATCACTATTTGGCCTAGAACAAAATTTGTAAAACAAGGATAAGGAGCCTAAAAACCAAGTTAAGAAAGACTTTGAGGAGAAAGAAAGAGAAAGATAATCTCAAAATATTGGCTAAAACTTCATTTTCTCAGCATATCACTTAGCATAGATCGTTCATGCTAAATTTCCAGAAATTTGGTGAACTTTTTGGCATTTTTGAATTTTTCAGGGAAAAATAGGTTTTTCCAACAGGTGCATAGCGCCACCGGCACTCGCTTTTGATAGGGACCTCCATTTGAAGAAAAATTGGTATTTTTGGATTCCTTATGAAAATTTATGCATGCTCAAAAATTAGTAGGAAATTTTGACAAGTTTTGGACCTCCAAAAGGGCCAAAAACACCTCAAAAATTCCCTTTCAGCCGATTTTTGGCCACATAGGAAGTAGTCTTGGGAGATTGCAATTTTGGAGAGGCAAATTGACTCCAAATCCGAAAATTCCACTTGTCCTAGAAGGTAGATAGATATACCTTTCCAACAAGCCATCTTGGAGAAAATTTGGTGAAGGGGAAGGCCTCCAAAAGTATCTTGGAAAAAGCGTTACGCACAAAAAAATGGTGCTATGCATAGGATGAAAAAGTGCCAATTTTGCTCAAAAACTCTGTTTTTTGCCTAGTTTTCTTCTAGTTTGAATTTTTCTATCTTATGGTAAAATTCATGGTGTGACATGATTTAAATTGATGTACTATGATGTAAAAATGATAAAAATTGACTTGATAAGGTAGATACATCAGTTATAGGTGGTTTAGAGTTGAATGAATCAGTTTCCTAGGTTTTAGAGGCAAGTTGTTCCACTGCCTATTTTTGTGTTCCTAGTTTAGATATGGTTGAAACCACCCCTATTCTCATGGATTCGACCCTTGATGGATAGCACAGGTGGTTTGGAGGTCTATATCATGTGTTTTTTCAGTCATTTGTAAAGGTTGGACTCTTGTGGATGCATTGAGCATTATTGTACATCATTTTTTCAATTTGGCAAGGAAATAAACCAAGGTTTTGTAGCATTTTGTGGGATCCTTATGGTAATGTAAGTTAGCATAGTTTCCTTCTCAGTTATTTAGTGATCTTATGTTTATGTGTGCCATCATCTCTTTTATTTCTTCATAGCTAAATGAATCAAGTGTAAAAGGTAGAATCCATTGATGTTTCAATACTCTACTTGTTGGGTGTGGAGCCTGATTATCTTCTATAGTACCGGCATTTTGGACCCCAGTTCAAAATGGGGCGGAAACGCCGCCCGTAAAATGATCGCTGCCGTGGGGGGTCCAGGGGGGGCGACAGCGAATTTATGGAGCCCCCCCCCCCCCTAGCGGGGGGTTTCGGGGGCAGCGCCCCCGAAGCTAAAAACAACTGTAAAATTGCCTTGTAAAAGTATAGTAATTTCTAGTCAATCTGGGCCGTTCATTAGGCGGATGATCTGACGGTAGAACTTATGTTTAGTTTAGGGTTTTTTTCCCTAGAAGGAAACCCCTCTCTTTATATGAGGGCATTGTATTTGAGGCTGATAGATGTGTATTCGGTGAGCGAGAAACATAGAGGTGAGACTGTGAGAGAAAACAGAGGATATTACAGCGGTTTTGCTGTAGGTTGTATCTCTTCATTTTGCTGGATAATAGAAAGGAAGGACTGGCTATTCGGGGTGGACGTAGCCCAAACTAGGTGAACCACGTATATCTGTGTCTCTCTTGTTTTGTGTGTTTTCTGTGTTTATATTTCTGCAATATTTTATGTGTTCCATTGCTCCGTAATATATAATTTTCTAACAACTGGTATCAGAGTCGAAGGTCTATTTGGCTGATAAACTCGCAGGAAAGAAGGGTTCCTGGTTCGAGTGGGAGCAATGGCGGAAGATGGTAAGTTTAGGGTCGAGAAATTTAATGGCCAAAACTTCTCGCTGTGGAAGATGCAGATGGAAGATTATATGTATCAGAAATATCTATACCTACCATTGGGCGGAAAAACAAAGATGCCAACGGGTATGAAAGACGAAGAATGGAACCTTCTCGATAGAAAGGCACTTGGAACAATACGGTTGTGCCTTGCTGCGTCAGTCGCCTTCAACATTTCGAAGGAAACCACGACAGAGGGTTTGATGCAGACGTTGTCGAAACTATATGAAAAACCCTCGGCCTCAAACAAGGTATTTCTTGTGAAACGGTTATTTAATATGAATATGTCGGAAGGTGGATCTGTTGCAAACCATTTAAATGATTTTAATACAGTTACAAGCCAGTTAAGTTCTGTAGGGGTAAACTTTGATGATGAAGTTAGAGCTCTGTTATTCTTGTGCTCATTACCAGAAAGTTGGAATGGTTTGGTAATGGCCATTAGTAACTCCGTTTCTGGATCTAGTACTTTAAAGTTTGATGATGTTGTCGGTGCTATCCTTAGCGAGGAAATGCGACGGAAAAGCTCCGGTGAGACATCGGGAAATGCTTTGAGTGCAGAGTCTAGAGGAAGAAAAATGGAAAGAGGAAAGAGCTCAGGATATCACAGTAAATCAAGGAAAGGCAGATCCAAGTCCAGATCGGGGATAGTGTGCTGGAAATGTGGAAAGAAAGGACACCTAAAGAAAGACTGTAGATCTCGGAAGGGAAAAGAAGGAGATGCACATCAAGAAAACAATCATGAAGCAAATGTGACAGGTGAGGTGTTACAAGATGCTTTGATTCTTTCTTTCGAAAATATTACTGATTCCTGGGTGGTAGATTCAGGGGCCTCATTCCATGCCACACCTGAAAAGAAATACTTTTATGACTATGTTCAAGGAGATTTTGGACAAGTTCGTCTGGGTGATGACAACCCCTGTAAAATTGTTGGAATGGGTAAGGTTCTTGTAAAACAGCAGAATGGAAACCAATGGCTACTAAAGGAGGTAAGGCATGTTCCAGATCTAAAGAAAAATCTGATTTCAACAGGGCAGTTAGGCAGTGAAGGTTGTGTGACAACTTTCACAGATAAAGCTTGGAAGGTCACAAAAGGAGCCCTGGTAATAGCAAAAGGTGAAAAGGTTGGTACATTGTATTTATGCAATGGTATTTCTAACTCTGTTAATTCTTTGACTTCCAAAGGAGCAGATGCAGCATTATGGCATCATAGGCTCGGACACATGAGTGAAAAAGGGATGAAGATTCTTCACTCAAGGAATTTGTTGCCAGGTTTGAAGAATGTTGATTTGGACTTCTGTGAGAACTGCATTTATGGAAAACAGAAGAGAGTCAGATTTCTCAGAGTTGGGAAAAAAAAGAAGAACGAAAAATTAGAGCTTGTGCATACAGACGTATGGGGACCTGCTCAGGTATCATCTCTTGGTGGCTCTCGTTATTATGTTACTTTTATTGATGATGCAACTAGAAAAACTTGGATTTATTGTATTAAGAATAAATCTGATGTATTTGATATTTTCAAGAAATGGAAAGCTTTGGTTGAGATTGAGACAGGAAAGAAATTGAAGTGTCTTAGATCAGACAATGGAGGTGAATATTGCAGCAAAGAGTTTGATAGGTACTGTTCAGAGCATGGAATTCGCAGAGAGAAGACAGTTCCAAGAACACCACAAGAAAATGGTGTGTCAGAAAGGATGAACAGAACAATCATGGAGCGTGCAAGGTGCATGAGATTGCATGCAGGATTGCCTTTACAGTTTTGGGCAGATGCTGTAGATACTGCTGTTTATCTAATAAACAGAGGGCCTTCAAGTTCCTTGGATGGTGGTGTTCCAGAGGAAGCATGGACAGGTAAAAAGGTAAACTACTCTATTTTAAAGCCTTTTGGTTGTGAGGCCTTTGTCCATATTGATAAAGAAAATAGAACAAAGCTTGAGGCAAAGTCAAAGAAATGTACCTTTATTGGATATGGTGTTAATGATTTTGGTTATCGCTTATATGATTACGAAAATCACAAAATCATTAGGAGCAGAGATGTAATATTCAATGAAAAGGTCTTGTATAAGAATCAGCTGCAGGAAAAGAAACAGGAAAAGGAAAACAAGGAATACGCAGTCCTTGATGAAATCACTAAAAAAGTAAAGGTGCCTGAAAATAATAATAATCAACAACCACAACAACAACAACCACCACAACAGCAACAGGCACCCCAAACACCTAAAAGTGGTGTTAGAAGATCTACCAGGATAGGTAGACCTCCTGAACGATACTCTCCTTCATTATATTATTTATTGTTGACTGATTCCGGTGAACCTGAATGTTATGAAGAAGCAATGCAGGTTGAAAACAAGAGGAAGTGGGAGGTAGCCATGGAAGAAGAGATGGAATCCTTAATGCATAACCAGACTTGGGATTTAGTCAGGTTTCCTGCAGGAAAAACTACATTGAAGAATAAATGGGTTTACAGGCTGAAGGAAGAAGATGGAGGAAAGCAAAGGTACAAAGCTAGACTTGTGGTGAAGGGGTTTGCACAAAAGAAAGGTATTGATTTTGATGAAATATTTTCTCCTGTTGTTAAAATGACTTCAATCAGAACTATTTTAAGTCTTGTAGCAGCTGAAGATTTGCATCTTGAGCAGTTAGATGTAAAGACAGCCTTTCTCCATGGGGATTTGGAGGAAGAGATATATATGCAGCAACCACAAGGATATGAGGTGAAAGGGAAGGAGAAACTTGTGTGCAGGTTGAAGAAGAGCTTGTATGGTTTAAAACAGGCTCCAAGGCAGTGGTATCTAAAATTTGACAAGTTTATGTCTGAACAAGGTTATACTAGATGTCACTCTGATCATTGTGTTTATCTTAAAAAGCAAAATGATGGCAGCTATATTATATTGTTATTGTATGTAGATGACATGCTTGTTGCAGGATCTAACATGCAGGAAATAAATGTGCTCAAAAGAAAATTGGCAAATTCATTTGCAATGAAGGATTTGGGTGCTGCAAAACAAATCCTTGGTATGAGAATAACTAGAGACAGGAAAAATAGAAAATTAACATTGTCTCAGAATGAGTACATACAAAAGGTGTTGAAAATATTTAACATGCAAAATGCAAAACCAGTTAGTACACCTTTTGCTAGCCATTTCAAACTTAGCAAAGAAATGTGCCCAAAGACCCAAGAAGACATGGATTATATGTCTAAAGTTCCATATGCATTAGCAGTTGGAAGTTTAATGTATGCAATGGTCTGCACAAGGCCTGATATTGCACATGCAGTGGGAGTTGTAAGCAGGTACATGAACAATCCAGGAAAGGAACATTGAATGGCAGTGAAATGGATTCTCAGATATTTGAGAGGTACCACAAATCAGGCATTATGCTTTGGTGGTTCAAACATATCCCTACAAGGATATGTTGATGCAGATATGGCAGGTGACAGAGATAATAGGAGGAACACTACAGGATATGTATTTACTGTCGGAGGAACAGCTGTCAGTTGGGTTTCAAAAATCCAAAGTGTTGTTGCACTCTCAACAACAGAAGCAGAGTATGTTGCTGCTACAGAGGCTAGTAAAGAAATGATTTGGTTACAAAGGTTTATGGGTGAATTGGGTAAGGAGCATGATATGGGCACGTTATACAGCGATAGTCAAAGTGCCATTCATCTTGCAAAGAACTCAACATTTCATTCCAGGACAAAACACATACAGCTCAAGTACCATTTCATACGATCAGTGTTGGAAGATGGAGAGTTGAAGCTGGAAAAGATACACACTAGCCAGAACCCTGCAGATATGCTAACAAAAGTTGTAACCAGGGAGAAACTGAGAATATGCTCAGTTTCAGTTGGTATTCAAGGATGACGATGAAGATGAGAAACAACCAGGTCCAAAGAGGAGTCATTGTCCAGCAAATGGAGCAGCGGTGGAGTTGCTACAATCAGTCTCCAAGTGGGAGATTGTTGGGTGTGGAGCCTGATTATCTTCTATAGTACCGGCATTTTGGACCCCAGTTCAAAATGGGGCGGCAACGCCGCCCGTAAAATGATCGCTGCTCAAAAACTCTATTTTTCGCCTAGTTTTCTTCTAGTTTGACTTTTCCTCTCTTATGGTAAAATTAATGATGTGAAATGATGTAAATTGATGTACTATGATGTAAAAATGATAAAAGTTGACTTGATAAGGTAGATACATCAGTTGTAGGTGGTTTAGAGTTGAATGAATTAGTTTCCTAGGTTTTAGAGGCAAGCTGTTCCATTGCCTATTTTTGCGTTCTTAGTTTAGATATGGTTGAAACCACCCCTGTTCTCATGGATTCGACCCCTGATGGATAGCATATGTGGTTTGGAGGTCTATATCATGTGTTTTTTCAGTCATTTGTAAAGGTTGGACTCTTGTGGATGCATTGAGCATTATTGTACATCACTTCTGCAGTTTGCCAAGGAAATAAACCAGGGTTTTGCAGCATTTTGTGGGATTCTTGTGGTAATGTGAATTAGCATAGTTTCCTTCTCAATTATTTAGTGATCTTATGTTTATGTGTGCCATCATCTCTTTTATTTCTTCATAGCTAAATGAATCAAGTGTAAAAGGTAGAATCCATTGATGTTTCAATACTCTACCTGTTGGGTGTGGAGCCTGATTATCTTCTATAGTACCGGCATTTTGGACCCCAGTTCAAAATGGGGCGGCAACGCCGCCCGTAAAATGATCGCTGTCGTGGGGGGTCCAGGAGGGGGCGGCAGCGACTTTATGGAGCCCCCCCCCTGGCGGGGGGTTTCGGGGGCAGCGCCCCCGAAGCTAAAAACAACTGTAAAATTGCCTTGTAAAAGTATAGTAATTTCTAGTCAATCTGGGCCGTTCATTAGGCGGATGATCTGACGGTAGAACTTATGTTTAGTTTAGGGTTTTTTGCCCTAGAAGGAAACCCCTCTCTTTATATGAGGGCATTGTATTTGAGGCTGATAGATGTGTATTCGGTGAGCGAGAAACATAGAGGTGAGACTGTGAGAGAAAACAGAGGATATTACAGCGGTTTTGCTGTAGGTTGTATCTCTTCATTTCGCTGGATAATAGAAAGGAAGGACTGGCTGTTCGGGGTGGACGTAGCCCAAACTGGGTGAACCACGTATATCTGTGTCTCTCTTGTTTTGTGCGTTTTCTGTGTTTATATTTCTGCAATATTTTATGTGTTCCATTGCTCCGTAATATATAATTTTCTAACACTACCTTGGGGTGTATTTAGTTCTACATGTTTTCTACTATTTGAAGAGGACTCATGACACTTGAATGCCCTCTCCAGCTCCTCACCAGTCTTTAGACTCACCATTACATGCATTTCAAAGTGCTAAAACACTTTCCTACCTCACCCCACAAAAACCTCTGCAAATCTGTGTTCATTTCCTGGACTCAAAGCTGCCTCCCCCATCTGATCCAACAACTAATCAATAAAATCAAACAAATTCCTTTGAGCAAGAATACCTAGCCTAAAATTAGTTTTTATATCAGTCATCTCAAGCCTTATTTGCTAAATTTTCATTGAGATTGACAAGGAGAGAGCCCTCTCCCGACCTGGTAGAGCTAGCTACCAGGTTAAGGATGGTTTGATATTACCCTAGACCTACCTTTCTCAGCCTCAGGTAGATTTAGGCACTAGCACACCCTTTGATTTTTCTTTTAGGGTATACCCTTTTTACATTTTTTAAATTTTTTGACTTTTTACAAATATGGAAAACCTTTGCAACAAGTATAGGTGTGAACATATTTCAAAGCTAAACAAGTCAATCATGATATATGACACCTATTGGTATAGGGGCATAATAGTGGCTCCACTTGGGGATGGCTTTCCCTGGTCAAAAGTCGAGAATAGTAGATCAGTGGCCTATTAATGATTTTGACTGTGCTCCGTAATCTTATTTTGCTTACTGCTTTATTGTATGTATGACAATGATACTTCTGAAGCTTAGGGCCTTCTCTTCGGGCTTCAACTCCAAAATCTTACTGTCCAATCAACACTATGACATTACAAAGGATATAATATGTACTATGAAGAACATGGTAACATTAGTAAGTAGGATCAAAGTAATGCTTTAACATCTGACCATTGATTGGTCCTTCTTCAGCTTCTGTACCATCTAACTCTTTAAGAAAATATGCATTGTTTCCTTTGAAAGCATAGATGATGTATGGTCCTTTCCATAGGAAGTCAAACTTCCCATGTTTCCCCTTATCCTCTCTTCTGGAATCCCATCTTAACACTTTATCTCCAAGGTAGAAATCTTCTGCCTTGGTTCTTCTATCAAATATCTTCTTAAGTTTCTCCTGCAACACTTGGGATCTTTGGTACACCTCCTCCCGGGTCTGCTGTAAATTGATAGTCTGGTTTATCCTTCTTTGAATATCATTAGGTTCCACTTGAGCTTCTTGGAGTATTTTCATGATAGGAACTCCTAATGTTGAAGGAAAGACAACCTCCATGCCATATACTAACTCATAAGGACCGGTTCCATTGGATTTTTTGGTTGTAATCCTGTCTGCCCACAAATCATTTATCAGTTTTTTGTTCCAAGTTTTCTTGTCTTCTTCCAAGAGTTTTTTGGTGATATTAATCAGACTCTTGTTGTAAGATTCAGCTAGTCCATTCCCTTGAGGGTAGTAGGCTGTGGAATGGCCCAGTGTAATGTGATACTTGTTACAGAAACTAATCATTTTCTTTGACTTGAAAACTGCAGCATTATTAGAAATAATTTTAGTGGGGCAACCAAACGTGGACAATATATTGGTCTCTAGGAAACCTATGTTCACAGTGTCATTAGCTTGTCTGGAAGGAATGGCCTCTATCCATTTAGTAAAATAGTCAGTGGCAGTGAGTATCCATTTGTGTTGGCTTGAAGAGGGAGGATGGATTTCTCCAATGAAGTCAAGACCCCATTGTTGAAAAGGTTTCTTGGTGGAAATGGGTTTTTGGGGTAAAGGTAACAACTTTCTTTGCCTTCCAAGATTTGACATTTATGGCAAGAAGTTACAAATCTTTTCACATCTACAAACAAGGTTGGCCAATAGAATCCAGCCCTTGGGATCTTATCTGCAATTTACTTCCAATAGAGATGTCCACCACAACCTCCTGCATGAAATTCTTGGAGAGCCTTGTCATCTTCATCTTTTAATAAACAATTTAATAAAATCCCTTCATGATTTTTCCGAAAAAGAGTATTATCTAAGATACAAAACTTTGAAGCTTTCCTTTTTAAAAACCTATTCTTGGTTTTGAATAACCTTGGAGGAGCCTGCAGGTTTTGTAAAACATAAATTACATCAGCATACCAAGGTGAGTCTGAAAAGGCCTGGCTGATTTGTGGAGTTCCCATCTCCTACTCATTATCTAGTTCATTTATGTCTAGGCCTTGACAATTAGTTTCTGCCATAAGTTTAGCTAATCCCTGACATTTTATTAGTTTTGTAGGTTTTATCTCTATATCATATTCTAAGATGGTAGCTATCCATTTACCTCTTTTACCATCAATTCCATCCTGAGTTAGGATGTCTTTGAAAACTGCATTAGGAACATAAGCTATCACATGAGAGTATAATATGCAGACTCTAAATTCTTTAATGGCTTTTACTAGTGCAAAAGCTTGTTTGTCCATTATTTTGTATTTTAATGATGCATCTCTGAGTGCTTTACTCAAAAAGGCTATAGGTTTTTTACATCCTTGATCATCCTTTTGTAATAAAACTGCAGCTACGGTGTGTTCTGATGCAAAAGAAAAAATGATGAAGTCTCTATCAAATTGTGGACTTGTGAGGACTGGTGTTCTGGTTGAGGCCATTTTAATTTCTTCAAATTATTTCTTGGCCTCTACTATCCATTTGATACTTGAATCCTTTTTTAGCATGTTATTTAGTAATCTAATGAGTTTAGCTAAGTTAGAAATGAATCTTCTTACAAAATTTATCTTCCATAGGAAAGCTTGAAGTTCTTTAATACTTCTTGGATGAAGAATCTGTAGAATGGCTTCGATCCTGGAAGGGTCAATTCGAATACCATTTTTGGAAATGATGTGACCTAGAGGTTTACCCTCCTCCAGACTGAACAAGGACTTCTTTGGATTTAAAGAAATGCCATATTTTCTGCATTTTAAAAAGACTTGCCTGAGATGGTCCAAGTGCTGTTGATCTAATTTAGAAAAAATAGTTAGATCATCCAGATATATAACAAGAAAATCATGAATTTCTTTGGCAAAGGTAATGTCCATTGCCCTTTGGAAGGTTGCTCTACGTTTTTTAGTCCAAATGGCATTTTGATGTACATAAAAGTGCCCCATGGTGTTGTAAAAGTAGTTTTCTCTTGGTCATCACGATGAACCAAGATTTGGTTATATCCTAAAAACCCATCTAAAAGTGAAATTCTAGAAGAACCCACTATCCTTTGCAAAATATGATCCATTTTGGGTAAATGATAGTTACCTTTAAGAGAGACCTTATTTACATTTCTCAGATCAACACTAGTGATCTGATCTATTAGGTCCCTATAATACTAGTGATTACCCCATTACTATTGTAGTTGTATCCCTTATTAATATTGTTGTGCCCCTATTGTCCCCATATTGTTATTACTGTGCTCCATAGAATTCGTCTATTGTTATTTTTGTGCCTTTATATTATTATTGTTAGGTCAGCTAGGTTATATTGTGACTCCTTAGACTCCTATATATAGAAAGAAGGTTTTTTCATTTGAATCATCAAAGAATCATTCATTTGTGTAATGTAAAGGAGGTTGCCCCCTCGAAGAGGCTGAATTCTAAGGCATTGATCTATCTTTTCTATCTTTTTGTGAGCTGGCTTCATAACATTTGGTATCAGAGCTTTGGATTCTAGGGTTTTGCTGCTCCAAATAGGTCATCGTGGCATTTTTGCTATAAATTTCTTTCTGCAACATTTCAGATGCGAAAAAAAAATCCATTTTAGATGAAATCGCACTGAACCTTGGGTCCGAATTTCAGAGCTTTTTGCGCTATATTTGCAGAGATATGCTCTGAGGAAGTTGGTCTTTTTGCAGACTCCTGAATTACATTCCAAACAGGTGACCTGGGGAAAATCATAATAACTTTCTCTATGAGCATCGGATTGAAATTTCATAAGAAGGTACAGAAAAAGGTTGGACCGTAGTTTCCTGTATATATTTTTCGGAGCCAAAGGTCAAAACTGGGACACGTGGCACTTTGTACAAGTTCGCTCTACTGAACTAGTCTATAATCATGTCACTGTGGGAGATTTGGCATAACTCTTCCTTGGAGAATCCAATTGGGATTAGATTGGTGGCATTGGAAAGAGGACATAGAGGGATACTATAGGTCACAATTTCAGAACTAGATGATTCCAAATTACAGAGATACATCAGAGGCAATATCGAGCTCCTACAAAGTAAAAAAAGGTGTGTAGATTTTTTAAAACTTTTGCTTAAGCTTGGTTTGAAAAATTATTTGGAAGGAATTCAAAGGGCATAGTAGAGCATTATTATTGGTAATCGATGCCCCGAGGAATGAAAATACAAACACCTAGTAAGCAACCTGAAAGCTCTAGCATGACTCATGAAGAAGAGGAAGAAATGCTACATGATATATCAAAATTACAAGACCAAGTGCAACAAATTTCACTTTCATAAAATCTAACAGAAGCTAAGATAAATGGCATGGAATCTAAGATAAAGGGCATGGAAGCTAAGATGAATGGTGTGGAAGCTAAGATTGATGATTTGAAAATAGATTTGAAAAAATTTCTACAAGAAATACTTACTAATGGTGAAAGAGTAGTAAAGGAAACTTAGGATGCGAACAAAAGAAATGTTAATCATGATTTTATAGACTCTAATGTTGGATGGAAGACCCACCATATTCCAAAAATCAATATGAGGAAGTTTGATGGCAAGGATCCCGCAACATGGATATTACAGATGGAGCAATTTTTCGATCTCAACAATGTGCAAAACACACAAAAGGTATGTATTGCAACTTTATATTTGGAACCAAATCAGTTTGTATAGTATCAATGGATTTTCTCTTGTAAACAAATTATCACTTGGGAAATTTTTACGGAAGAATTGACAGCACATTATGAGGATACCAAAAGCGACACTTTTTTTAGCCAATTGATAAGTCTCAAACAAAAGGTTTCAATAATGGAGCACATTGAGGAGTTCCAAAAATTGAACATAAGGGTAAAAAATATTCTAGAGGAGCATAGGATTGTTGGCATTATAACACAGGTTTGGCACTATGGCATAGGTGTTGTCCTTAATGGCAACTCACTTAATTGGAAGATCTCACTTCAGGCTCTCAGAATGAAAGAAAATGAGGTATACGCAGGGTCCTCTTAACAAAGTCGCGTATACACGCGGGATCTCCGATCAAAAGGCGCATATGCGTATGCACGCACCTTCATGCAAAGAAAAGCGTGTACATGTGGGAAACGTTATGTTTGGTCCATGGTATTTAGTCCGACATATTTGAACCTATGGTTTTGGTCCTTGGTATTGCATCCAAAAGTATTGAACCCAGGTATTGAGTCCCTAGTATTGGTTCTCGATGGTTTTGGACCATGGTTTGGACCATGATATATGTACTAGTTTTTTTAGTTTAATAAAAAGTATCAATTTTTTTTTTTTTTTTTTAAATGCATTACATTTTAGAGCAATAAGATTGAGAAGATTCTCACTTCTTGTTTTGTGATTTTTGATGCTGTATTAGTGTGAAGTTTGAACAAATTATTATCTAGTATTTACGGTTTTGATTAGAAAAAATTGGAAAAAAAATTTCTCGCACCATTAAAAAAAACCGTGTTAAGAATTGATATCTCTTTTAATTATCAGATTCCAAAATATTTTCAAAATTCCGTATAAATATTTTCATTTTCATTTTCAGGAACAAAAATATCAATTTTCTTTGTTCCGTGGCTGGTGGTACGTTTGTCTTGAGTTGGCTGGACTTCAAATAACGTAATGTTGCGGACCACATATAAGGGAACTACTTAGAGAAGGAACATGTGGAGCCTCGTGCTAGAAGAAGAGTCGAGTTACCAAATTTTCATGTAAGTTTGGAATTTAAAAGAAATTGGTATTTTGTAAAATTTGATCTAAGAAATTCGTATTTTGGAAGATTTGATTTTTTTTGGGTGGTGTTTAATAAATTTTAATTTTTAATTAGTTTAAAAAGATTTAATTTCTTTATATAATGAATTGAATGGTTTACTTTATTGAATATAGATGTAATTATTTAAATTATTATTAATATTGAATATTTTATTTTTTCTACTAATGGTTAAT
Organism: Pinus tabuliformis; assembly: GCA_031772625.1. Taxonomy (NCBI): domain Eukaryota; kingdom Viridiplantae; phylum Streptophyta; class Pinopsida; order Pinales; family Pinaceae; genus Pinus; species Pinus tabuliformis. The sequence goes on from CM062807.1 coordinate 1,008,404,747, forward strand.
TGATTAATTATTATTGTTTAACATTAATTATCTATAACTAATTTGCATTTATTTTATCATTACTCAATAATTATTTTTTTCTATGTTCAATAACTATTTCCTATTCTACTACAACATTAAGATGTGCGACAAGTTTATTCCAACATTCTCTCACTTGTAATATATATTGTAAGAGTACAAGGGAGACTAAATCAAACAACAAGCTAATTTCTATATGTCATAAGGCCCATAAACCCATAACACAACTTACATTTATTTACATTTAGTGATTCCATCAATGCATCTACAACATTTAAAGAAATCTTAACTTTCTTTGATACTACTTCCTTCTTTACAAAATTATATCAATATTAACACAATTCATAATCATCATGACATTGACATACAAAAAAATATTTATCACATCACAAAGAGACTATGAAAGAAAAAATAAAATAATATGACACGCAAACTATATTGCTAAAAGGACCTCCGTTTTGACATTAATATTGTAATGCTAATATTCTAATATTCAATCCTTATTATTAATAATTATTTATTTTTACGCCGTAAAGCTTTCCCATTTGAGAATAACTTCCCTCCTTCCCACCGGTCATCATTCTACCCTTTTTGATCATATGTTAGATCATTGGAGGATGTTTAACCATTTTATCATCCCAAGTGTAGGCATATGGTTTATTAAAAATTTTCTTTTCCTTTTTGTTATTTGTTCTTTCAGAAAGTCAGACCTTTATAGGAATTTTGCTTGTAGTTTAATGCATTGTTGGTTGTATTCATTGAACAATAAACCTGTCAGAGGCACAAGCAAAGTTTTTCTCTTCTCTGCTGTAAATTTGTTTCTTGAAATTATTGATCATATGTTAGATGATTGGAGGATGTTTAACCACTTGATCATCCCAAGTGTAGGCATATGGTTTATTAAAATTTTTGTTTTCGTTTTTATTATTTGTTGGATGAAAGAAAAGTTGAGGTTCTTGAAGCTGTTTTCTTTCAGAAAGTTAGACCTTTATAGGAATTTTGCTTGTAGTTTAATGCATTGTTGGTTGTTTTCATTGAATAATATACCTGCTGGAGCCATAATCAAAGTTTTTCTCTTCTCTTCTGTAAATTTGTTTCTTGAAATTCAAATATGCTATCTTTTTGTTGCTGAAATTGACATACTTATACTATTTTTTAAAAAGAAGGAAAGATGTGTAGTCAATTTTGTTGAATGTAGCATATTATGTTCCATATTGGATGAGTGAAGAGTTGAGGTTGTTGAAGTGTAAATTGATGGGCCGGAAGTGATTGGATCTGCAAGTAATTTTAGAGGTTGGGTAGGCATGACACCTGCGAGCAAGGTAGACATGAAGGCGACCCTTGATGTGGAAACATAGATGTTCAATGTCAACATATTTATACAAAGGTCTCATGGATTGATATGGTTTCACTTTTGGTTAGTCACTATTTAATTTGATCAAATTGAAGCATTTCTAATTTCAGAGTTTATTGCTATTTATTCTATGGTTAGATGATTGTTTGGTTTTTTACCTGTTTTTTGTACAAAGAATTAGGCTCAAAACCTTTTATTTTATGCTAAATTTTGATACTTATACATATATGTGCCAAAGAGAGGGACTTTTAGTGATTTGCATTTATTTCTATTCTAGGTCACAACACTACTCATAATTTGGGGGAGTGGGAAGAATATGTGTTAGATGGGTGAATTCTCTGATCTATGAAGTGGAGTTCTTGTTTTCTTTCTATGCAACTACTACGTCGACATGCTTACATTTTGGAATGACCATACTGATGAGAGTTATTCTTCGTTGTATGGGTTATATTCAACCCTTCCCATTTACTTTTTTTGAGCTTGCAAAATTTGTGATCTCTGCCAATTTCTCCATTGTTGGCATGAATGTCAGTCTCATGTGAAATTCTGTTGGTTTTTACTGTGAGATTGATACATTTTTTTTCTCTATTTTGCAAACAAGTATCCAATTCCTTTGTAGGATTTCAATCAATACACTCACTTTCTCACATTTTTCTATTCATTTGTATTTAAATAAACAAGTTAGTTGTTAGTTACTGAGAATTGTTGTATTTTTTTATATGGAACCTAATACATCCTAAAAATATCACATCCAATAAAAGTGCTAAAAGTATGGAAAATTGTAGGAATATAGATGCATTGATGAAATCAATAAATGTAAATAAATTTAATTTGTGTTATGGGTCTATGGGCCTTATCACATATAGTGATTAGATTGATGTTTGATTTACTCTCCCTTATATTCTTGCAAGATATATTACAAGTGAGAGAATGTTGGGATAAAATTGTCACACATGTTAAGATGTTGTAGTAGAATAAGAAATAATTTTTGAACATGGCACGAAATAATGATTGAGTAATGATGGAATAAATGAAAATTAGTTGTAGATAATTAATGTTAAACAATAATAGTTGATCAAGTAATTATTAGTGGAAGAAATAAAGTATTTAATATTAATAATAATTTAAATAATTACGTCTATATTCAGTAAACCATTCAATTTAATTAGATTACCACTAAACTTGATGTCGAAAGAATTATATGGCTGACATCTCACTCATACGAGAATGATACCCTCACCACAATAATACATAAAAATTTAATGAAGAATATGTGTTAGACAATTGAATTCTCTGATCTCGGAAGTGGAGTTCTTGTTTTCTTTCTATGAAACTACTACATTGATATGCTTACATTTTGGAATAATCATACCGATGACAATTATTCTTCGATGAGGCTAGTGGTGATGACCATGCCACACAATATTGTCAATTATACCACTTGACCACTTAGGAACTTGACAAATGAAACTTGGTTACTGGATTGACCAAGACAAGATCTAAACAATTTTTTCTTTAATATGGCAATGATACTTAGATTCCTCTTCTTGCATGGATGTATTAGTAAAGGGATAAAGCATATTGACGACCCTGCTTTGTATATAATTGGCCTCTGAGTATGGATGAGGACCCTGTAATTTTGTACACAATAGATATGGCATTTTAATTTTCTTGTTTAGTTGTTTCTGAGTCATAGGTGGCATCTTCTAGATTCTGCAACATTATTCAACGTTTTTCACCTTAGATCTCCTCTCTTCTCTTTGTTATTTTCCTTTTCTCTTTAATATTGGGCATTTTCCTCTTTGTGTCCTCTTCTTATCTTGGTTTTATGAAGGCAATTAGATTGTAATGCAGTCAGAGTTTCATGGTATTCTTCATATTAAGGAATACTTATTCATTTTATGTATTGCCATATATTTCTATTTTGTTCGGATTTGAGTTGTTAAGACTGCCACTGGTTTTTATTTGAAAAATATATTAATTCATTAGGGGTTATGCCAAAAGAAGCAATCTTATAGTACAATACAAACACATGGCTAGGCTTAGCAGAAGTGTGAAGTTGGTATGCTAAAACAATAGAAATATCCATGATGGTTTCTTTTCAAGTTGTTTTTTATGTGGTATTGATAATTGAATAAATATGAAAAACTAGTAAAGAAAATATCCTCAGTAAATGATTTTACATGGACTTTATCTTTCAAAATTGTAGAATTCCACCTATGAGTATGATGTATAATTGGGTTTCACATACTCTTGTTCTAAATGATCATGCATGCTCATGTTAAATTTTGACAACTATGCCAAATAATTCTTGGCCTTATCATAGGTAACCAAGCCTACTCATTAAAGGAAAATTACACAAAACTCACATGAGCAATATTATGTGCCTGAGCTATCAATCAACATTCCTTGTCACAAGAAAGAGTTTCACATTTGATTAACTAAGTACAAGTGTAATCACATCACATAAAATGGAATAAGCTTTTTAATTTTTTCCTTTTAATTAAAATGAAATAGAAAACTAATAGTTCTTTAGTTGGTTTTGTACTATGGCAGGAGGAAATATAAAGGAAGTTGAAAATAAACGTAGTTTAACTAAACTCAACAAGATATAGATTTGGAATAGTTATCAGTCTCATTTCTCTTATAACTAGGATGAGGGACACACAACTTCATATTTTTTATTTTTTTAGTTGCACTTATGCATAGAGAAGAAGTAACTAGTGCACTCACAACAACCTGTAAACTAGGCATAATGTTCTCTCATGGAATTGACTCGAAGGCTCTAGAAGATATACTAACTGAGAGACAAAGATACTAATTTTTATGATACACAACTCATATTATCACCGGTGACTGTCTTTTTATACTAATATCACACAAAATTGGATCAAGTAAGCATGATCTCATTCTTTTAAGAATAGTTTAGATGTGCCTATAAAAGAAACCATACTATTATTTCCACCTACATGGGCAGTGGGGGTATTTAATTTTTGCCACTAAAGCTCCCAAATATTCTTTGGGCTCAACCCTTAATAAAATTTCCTGTAACTTCCTGTTAGGTTTAACGCAAGTTTTCTTCAATTCTTCCATGTCCATCTTGATGGTTGTTTGCTATTGAATATGGTGAAGCATTACACTGTCTAGATTTGTCCCCAGCCCATGATGGGATGCTTGCCTGATCTCATATTGTCATAATTTGGGGCTAGAAGTTGAAATTGGCATAGAAAACATGGGTTTGTTAACAAATCAAGAATGAAATAACATTTTATGCATGGTATTGATTTTTACCTGTTGGCTTTTCACCCATGCCAGATGTGATATTATGATGTATTATTTGTAGATGGATATGTGGCCTCATTCACATCAAGGTCTTGTTTAAGGATCTATCCATATCCATGAAGTGTTTGAATCAATTCATCAATCTTGTCTCCATGAATCTGGAAATTGTGCTCTCTTAATATTTCCTATAAATAGATCTTAGATGGTCCACCCATCTGTAAATTATGCTTTGTAATTGCAGACTGGAAAATTGTTTATTTTCCATTGGTTGTTTTATTTTCCATTAGTTGTTTGGGGATATACAGGGACAAGGAAGAGGGAATCGTCTGGTTCCAGGTCACTTGAATTGTCTCTTTCTTCTTTTCCCAATGACCCCAATTTGAGAGACAAATTTCTGAATCCTAGGACACTGTTGTTCAACATATGTTTTAGTCAATTCTTGTATTCTGCCATAGTATTGTAAACCTACAGAGTTGGAATTCTGAGTAATTTAACACTTAATTTTGAATCTAGGGATATGCCAATAGTATTTATGTTCTATGGAATAATGGCGCAGAAAAGAATAGGTTTGTCTCTCCTTTCCACATGTGGAAGGCATGTGACAACATTTGGATGATCATTATTAGGGTCACTGGAGTTCTTCAATTTTACAGATCACACTGTTTTTTTTTAGGTTGACTAGACATGATGAATTGAATGAGAAATGAGAGGCTTAGTAAAAATTTATTACCTGATTGGGTTCTGAATTTTTTCTCTTATGGAGCTAATCCTGATGATGAACCATAGAGGTTGGTTTGAAACTTCGATTACAACAATTATGAATGCAATGACTCCGGAAGATAACACCTCACAAAATATAAAACTAAAGACTAAATAAACCTAACAAGATAATATCATCAATAATAATTTGATGATATACCTATATTAATGATGAATTTGATGATGTCATTATTAATATTAATTATTATTATATTGTATATTTATTGTATGTTATTTTTAATATTACAAGTGAATAACTAAATGAGTATAAGTTAGGGTTATAGAATTATCTGAGATGTTGACCCTAAGAGGAGTCTATGTAGGTTTTAACCCCGTACATAAATTACCTACATACGAATTCTAAAACACAGAAAATAAAGAATGCGAGAGCATAACACATAAAACACATATACACAGAGATTTCCCCTGGATCGCAAAACCGGGACTACCAGCGTGATTTTTCATTATGTTCCTTTCAATGTTATAATACATATTTATACATGTCGAAGCATCCAATACCATGGACCGAAAACCATTGCGTCCAAAAAAGACATGTGCGAAAATCATGCACAAAACCATAGGTGGGTCTACCCAACCTAACATAGGGTCCAAAACCAAAATTTTCTGGGGCGTTGCCCCAGACCCCATAAAGGGGCGTTACTGGTATGCCTCAAACCCCGTGTGACCCCTCCCCACTACACAATCGGTGCAACGAAGGGGGGGGCTCCGCCCCCCCTCTAACCCCCCGGTTAACTATGTGGGCTAGTCATGAAAAGAATATAACACAACCCAACAGTATACAGAACTAATATGTCTGATTAGTGGAAACCAACTTTTGTTGATCTCAATGCTACCATCTTGTTGACATTCTGCGAATGCTTCATTATTTCCAACACCTCCCTGATCTTCCTTCCCTGATAGTGATCCTCCCTTGCAATCATCCTGGCATCTTCCAAGAAAATATGGTGCTTAGTTTTCAAGGAGTGTTCAACAAGGGATGAAGTGCGTGATATTTCATTTTTAATGTCATCTTTGTGTTCTTTCAGTCTTCTTTGCAAAGAACCACCCATTTCTCCAATATAACTTTTTCCACAAGAATCACAAGAACAATCAATTTTGAAAACAACTATGGATATATAAATATTTAAAAACCTTTAATTGAATGACTCATATTGGTTTCTCTATGCATTTTTCTTGGCAGATATATTATTTTTTATTTTGGTAAAAAAAACAGATTTTATGAAGTTTATTAAAATTTTGAAAAAAATAAAATATTAAACTCAATATTTTGAAAATTTAAAATAAATTTTAATTTTTTAAATTGTAAATTCTTTTTTTTTTAATGGTTGATGGCTATTTTATGTGGTTTCAAATTGAATTATGGGATAAAAAAAATAAAAAATCTAAAAGAAAATTCTCCATATCATTTTTTATGCATAAAACATTTGCAAGATTAGAAATTTCAAGTAGAAAAAACAATTGAAACTTTCAGTGGAAAAAAACAATTGATTTTTTATTAATTGAAAATTTCAAGTAGAAAAAACAATTGATTTTTTTTTTTTAATTGAAATTTTCAAGTAGAGAAAAACAATTGGTTTATTTTTTCTTTCTCCTTAGTCATAAGTCTTTTCTCTTGCTTTTTCTATTTCAATTTATTGTCTTCTCATTTTAAATTATCTAATTTTGAAAGAATTCTAATTATGTCGTAACGCATTTCCCTTTGAAAAGAACTCCCTCTCAATACCACCTGTCTCATTGTACATTGTCGATATTATATGTTAGACGATTAAAAAAAATTCCACAGTTCGCGATAAAATTCTGAAAACTATTTGTAACTACCCAAACATGAATATTTATTGTTCAAAACATTAGTGCTACTCGGCTCTATGCAATTTTGTGGTTACGCCATTGGTTTTTCTGCCAGCTAAAAAAATTTCTACCGTTCGGTCTTGATAAGCCATAGAAATCCAAAACTATTTGTAGCTACCCAAACGTGAATATTTATTGTTCAAAACATTAGCGCTACTCAGCTCCATGCCACTGTGTGGTTACGCCATTGGTTTTTCTCGCAGTAAAGAAAATTTCTACCATTTGATCTTTATAGGAAATAGAAATCCGAAAACTGTTTGTAACTACCAAAACATGAACATTTATTGTTCAAAACAGTAGCGCTACTCGGCTCCGTGCCACTATGTGGTTATGCCATTGGTTTTTCTGGTAGCTAGGTTACGCTACTTCACTCTGTGTCACTATGTATGGTTGTGCATCATCCGATCATTTTGTTAGATGATCAGGTTAATATGATCCATTGGATTATTATATGAATGGCCAAGTGACATATCTATATTCTTCATTTTTTATGTTCTAATAAGTGAATGGTTTGCGAAAAATTCAGAGTTGCAGCCATATCGTCAAAAAGGATTTTGAAGGAGCTCAAGAATTTGCAGTGGTATCCCCAAACATCTTGTAGCGCAGTTATTTTTACACCCATTTTAGATTTTCCCCTTAAATTGATTTTTGGGTTTTCAAGCAAATGTGTGTTTAGCTTTATGCAACTTTCTGGCACAAAGAATATGTAACTGTTCCAACCTTTCGTATGTATGATGTTCTAGCTTTTTGTTTGTGTGTTGTGTTTTTTTAAGGGTTCGAAAGTTACCTGCATCTATAGGTTGGATGCTTCTCCCTATTTAACCAAAATTTCAGTTTATGCGTTTTATTTTTGTGCTTCTTTCTTTTTTATGGGTGTCAAAAAAAGATTCCGAAGGAGCTCAAGGATTCGCAAAAGTATCCCCTGACATCTTGCAGTGCTAGTATTTTTATACTGATTTTAGATTTTCCCCTTCAAATGATTCCTAGATTTTCAAGCTAATGTGTGTTTTGTTTTATGCAATTTTTTGGCACAAAGAATCTGTAAGTGTTCCAACTATGTATGTTGTTCTAGCTTTTCTATAGAAAGTGTGGTTGGATAAACTTTCATAGCTACGTCTATGATGTCTTTGTATTTGTATTTAAACAGACTTAGGCTTTTGCTGGTTTTGGTTGCCCACTTCTAACCATGAAATTCCGGATGCCATATTATTTTCTCTATGTCACAATATAGGCCACCATAATCCATGTAGTTTTTGTAATTCTTGTCGAAGAGGTGAATGCAGTATCGATCCTCACACCTTCTGACCACCAACCCTTCTGGATGTCTCCCACTGGGTTCCTACCATGCTCGACGTTGATTTGCGCATTCCCTTCAGCCTGCAAGTTGACCCTTCCCACCCTGCAACTTACAACAGGAAAAATGCGGCTACAACATCCAGGGTTCTGATAGTAGGCACTCTTCTTTTATCTTTAATTTTTGCATAATTTTCTATTTTCTCTTAATTTTCTATTTGGATTTATTAAAAAAATATGTATTTGAACCATGGATATCTAATGGCAGTTATTTTTCCTCGAGAACTCACTATCGTTGCAGGGTGGGCCAAGAAGAGATTGCATGTCTGGACCAAGAAGAGATTGCATGTCTACGTGATTTTATTTTTTATTATGTACAAGAAGAGATTACATGTCTAAGTGATTTTATTTTTTATTATGTACAATCAGCTTAGACTATTCATTGAAGTAATTAGTGTAATTCTTGCCATAAGGAATATTACAGATCAAAAATGAAGTCACTACACACAACTCAAATGGTGGACCAAGAAGAGATTGCATGGTTGGACCAAGAAGAGATTGCATGTCTAAGTGATTTTATTTTTTATTATGTACAATCAACTTAAACTATTCATCAAAGTAATTAGTGTAGTTCTTGCCATAAAGAATATTACAGATAAAAAATGAAGTCACTACACACAACTCAAATGGTGGACCAAGAAGAGATTGCATGGTTGGACCAAGAAGAGATTGCATGTCTAAGTGATTTTATTTTTTATTATGTACAATCAGCTTAGAATATTCATCGAAGTAATTAGTGTAGTTCTTGCCATAAGGAATATTACAGATAAAAAATGAAATCACTACACACAACTCAAATGTAAGTTGGATTTACGGAAAAACTGGAGTAATTCTAAAATTGGTAATATATATATATATATATATATATATATATATATATATATATATATATATATATATATATATATCTATCTATATCTATCTATCTATCTATATATATATATATATATATATATATATAGATATATATATATATCTATATATATATCTATATATATATATATATATATATATCTATCTATATATATATATATATATCTATATATATATATATATATATATATATATATATATCTATATATAATTTTATTCATGCATATTATTTTTTATTAAATTTTTAATACAAAATTGGTAAAATATATATATTTTTTTGTTCATGTACATTAACTTTTATTAAATATTTAATACAATGCTAGATGGATAAATTTCTCACTAATTTTTTTTGACAGTGATATGTGAATACAATTGAATTATTCCTATCATAATTTTTATTTTTAAATATTTATACAATGATTTTTAATTCAAAACTATATCCAGTCCGGGTGGAACTACCCATCAAAATGCCACAGGGTCTCCACCAAAACCGCACCCTAACTACCTTTACTCTGTCGACCACTAACCAGTTAATCAAGCAAAATTAATGAAGCTAGTTGGTGAAAGAGAGAACAGAGACTAGGATCAATCGTCTTCTTTTTTTTGCCAATTGAAGAAATCACTCGTAAAGCAGTTATTAGAATAAAAATGGACCGTGGAACTTGTAGAACCAAATTTCCAGAAGTATCAAAATTAAGATCGGGTAATCTGTTGTAACACCTCATTTGAAAGTATTGGGAAATTTCTCTCTAGTTTTTTTTTTTTTATAATTAAAAATATCACACCTAAAACAATTATGAAAAGCACATAATCTCACTTAAAAATAAACCGTGAAACCTGTGAGAACCAAATCTCCAGAAGTATCAAAACTAAGACCAGCTAATCCGTTGTAACACCCTGTTTGAGAGCATTGAAAAGTTTCCCTCCAGCTTTTCTTGACAATGCTAGAGTCACTTTTAAGGTTCCAACTTTTCCTGACAATGCCAGAGTCACTTCTAAGGTTTCCAACGGCAAATTACAGTGGAACTTTTATCCAAGGTTTTGGGGCTATCCTTAAGTCGACTGCAGATTCTCTGAATATTTGGGAATTTGATGGACATGGGCATAGTCAATTTTTTTACTGTGCCCATGTCCATCAGATTCTTGAATATTCCAAAAATCTATAATCGAATTAAGCTCACCGGGATTTTGGAAGGTGCTTTAGGGATACCGTACTTTAGTCTAGTCAAAGATACACGAAAGATAAAAGTTCTGTGGAACCTTCACTTTTTCATCCTGCTTGTTTTTCATTTTTTCATTGTCAATTAACCATCAATTCATCCACATGCACGAGTACAAAGACTTTCAATACCATTCCTAGGGAAAATGTTTTTTGAGCCAAGAGTGTCGATAATGCCGCACTTTCGCAGCCATTATAATGTTTTCACGCCAGTTTCTTGTTTTCCCTTGTTTCTCTGGAGCTTGGAGTCCCCGATACTTGGGGTCCCCGATGAAGGATACCGCCAATGACTCGAACAATAATGGCATTTCTGGAACTAAGCTGCCATGCAACATTTATCCTTGTAAAGTTGGCACAATTAATAACACTTCAATATCCCATTTCATAATATATAATCCTATAGTTGTGCTAAGTCCAGCGTGAATTCCTACTTAAATTATTTGTGATTTTAACAGATTTTCTTTTTACACTTAAATTAAAATTTTATCATTAAAAAATATTGTGAAAGTTGTTTTGTTACACAGGGGCCGTTGCACAATGAAAGTCAAGTTCATAGAGTAAGAATAGGATATGATTGGCACAACGATCAGTTATTGATTCCTCTTAGACCAAAGCATACATAACACACAGCGGTTTTATACTCAGAGACTTAAATGGCAATACAAATGGAGAAACAACAAGATTACTTAGTCAAAAACAATGGAATAGATAAAACAATCACTGGAGAATAGAAATCACTTTGCATTACATAACAGGCTTGGGCCTTGGCTTGCTTTCCTTGGCCAGAGAAATTACAAATTTATAGAGGCAGAAGAAGGATCTAGAATCCTGTGTGTGATTCAGATGGAGATCTGGAATGATCTAGAAACCACTGGCGGTGTAGGAGGATCTAGAATCCTGGAGATCTAGAAAAATCTAATCTAGAAGGATCTAGAATACTGCGTGAATTTGGCTTCACACTTAACATTCTCCCACTTGAAGCCAAATAAGAGTCATCAAGTCACACTGAGTCCTACCATGCCTCTACATAACTCATGTTTATTTCATGGTAGAATCTTAGTGAGCATATCAGCAGGGTTCCTATCTGTATGGATCTTTTCCAAGGATAACTATTCTTCCTCCAACACATGCCGGATATAATGGTACCTTAAGTCAATGTGCTTGGTTCTTGAATGAAATGTTGGGTTTTTCGCCAAGTGAATGGCACTCTGACTATCACAATATAACACATACTTGTCCTGCTTTATTCCTATCTCTCCTAGGAATCGCTACATCCACAACATCTCTTTACAAGCTTATGTTGTAGCTATGTACTCTGCTTCTATTGTAGAGAGGGCTACTATTCTTTGTAGCCTTAACACCCAAGATACTACTGCACCTGCAAATGTATACAAATGACTTGTAGTGGACTTTCTGGTATCCATATCTCTAGTGATATCCGCATCTGTAAATCCTTCAAGCACAGTCTCATCATGACCAAAACATAAACAATAATGACTAGTACCCTTGAGATACCTTAAAATCCATTTTACTGCTTGCCAATGTTGTTTGCCTAGATTGGTAAGGAACCTGCTCACTACTCCCACTGAATATGCAATGTCTGGTCGTGTGCATACCATGGCATACATTAAGCTGCCAACTACTGAAGCATAAGGAATCTTGCTCATCTCTTCTTTCTCCTTGTCATTACTAGGACATAATTCAGTACTCAGCCTGAAGTGGGCTGCAAGTGGTGTACCAACTAGCTTGGAATCCTTCATATTAAACCTGTCAAGCACCTTCTTGATATATTTTTCTTGTGACATCCACAACCTTTTGTTTTTCCTGTCACGCATAATCCGCATGCCCAATATTTGTTGTGCTGGTCCTAAATCCTTCATTGCGAATTTGCTACCCAAATCTTTCTTCAACCTATTGATCTTATTCTTATCATGCCCAACAATCAACATGTCATCCACATATAACAATAATATGATATAATTTCCTTGATCATACCTCTTGATATAGACACAATGGTCAGCTTCCAACCTTTGAAAACCATGTTCCAACATGAATGAATCAAATTTCTTGTACCATTGTCGAGGTGCTTGTTTCAACCCAAAGAGACTCTTCTTCAACCTACAAACAAGGCCTTCTTTGCCTTCTTCTATGAAGCCTTCTGGATGCTCCATATAAATTTCTTCCACCAATTCACCATGAAGGAAAGCAATTTTTACATTTAACTATTCACATTCTAGGTCTAAAGCAACAACTAGACCAAGAATGACTCTAATGGATGACATTTTAACAACAGGTGAAAACATTTCAGTGAAGTCAATACCTTCTTTTTGGGCAAAACCTTTCACCACTAGTCTTGCTTTATACCTCTCTTTCTTTTCGTCACCTTCATGCTTAATCTTGTACACCCATTTGTTTTGTAGAGCCTTTCTACCTTTTGGGAGGTTTACCAACTCCCAAGTTTTATTTTCTAGCAAAGAGTTCATTCTTCTTCCATTGTTTTCTTCCATTCTTTATTGTGCTCAACTTTACAAGCTTCTTGAAAACAATTAGGTTCACCTTCATCAGTCAAGAAAATATAGTTTGAAGGAGGATTCCTTTGTGACAGCTTATGAGGCCTAGAAGATCTGCGAACCAACTGTGGTGGTGCATTATCAGGTTGAATCTCTTGTAAAGGTTCCTGCAAGATTCCTTCTTCTTGTTGTTCATTATTTTCCAGTTGTTGTTCTTCATGCTCTTGAATTTACTGTTCATTTTCTTGTATTGGTGGTATGTTTTCCTGCTGCTCTTTAAACCTGTCAATAACCTTCTTAACCTCCAACTCACCTACAGTCCTCTTGAACATTTCTAACTCATTAAATATAACATCCCTGCTTCTAATAATTTTATGTTTGACTGGATCCCATAAACGATAACCAAGATCTTCATCCGCATATCCTAAAAAAATGCATTTCATAGATTTATCATCTAGCTTAGTTCTATTTTCTTTGGGAATATGTACGAATGCTTCACATCCAAATACTTTCAAATGAGAATAATTTAAATTCTTACCAGTCCAAACTTCTTCAGGGATACCGCAATCCAAGGCTGTAGTTGGAGATCTATTTATGAGGTAGCAAGCGGTCATGACTGCTTCAGCCCAAAAATTCTTCTCCAAACTGGAATTGGACATCATACTTCACACCGTTTCCATAATGGTGTGATTCATCCTTTCTGTGACACCATTTTGTTGAGGAGTACCAGGCACAGTCTTCTCATGCTTTATGCCAAACCTATTACAATATTCCTTAAATGCATTTAAGTAATATTCTCCACCATTATCTGTTCTTAAACACTTAAGCAATTTGTTAGTCTCTCTTTCAATAGCTACATGGAATTTTTGAAATATTCCAAACACTTCACTTTTATTTTTCATAGGATATGCCCAAACTTTCTTGGATGCATCATCTATAAATATTACAAAATATGATGCTCCTCCTAATGATTTGATGTTAACAGGCCCAAACGCATCCGAGTGTACCAATTCTAACACATTTTTCTTTCTGCCATGGCCACCTATAAGGAATGAAACCCTTCTTTGTCTACCATATATACAATGCTCACAAAGATCAAGATTGTAGGATTTCAAACTTGGCAATAAATTTTTACCAGCAAGGATTTTTAGGCCCTTCTCGCTCATGTGACCCAAACGCTTATGCCACAGATCTATTGAATTTCCTTCTTTTGTGATAGCAACCAAATCTGATTTTCCTATCAGTGCCTTCAATGTGTATAGTGTTCTTGTCTTGGGTCCTTTGGCCACGACCAGTGCACCTTTGCTAATTTTCCAGCCTCCTTTTCCAAAGCTTGTCGAATAGCCTTCATCATCCAGTCGTCCCATAGAGATTAAACTCATGGGCATTTCTGGTACATGCCTAACCTGTTTCAACAATATATCTTTTCCATCTTTCATCTTGATCTGGACATCTCCCACTCCAACAATACTGCAAAAATTATTATTCCCCAAATGCACTCTACCATAATCACCGGGATTATATGAAACAAAACTATCTTTGCATGGGTTACATGGTGACATGCCCCAGAGTCAAGGATCTAATCAAAGCTACTGCTATATGTATATACACATGCATCCTCTACTAAAACTGTAAACAACACATCACCATTTGTGGCTACAGCAGTAGTCTCACCTTCATTTGTGCTAGATGACTTGTGATTTGTACTAGACGGTCTTTGATCCTTTTGTCCTTTCTTCCAGAATCAAAATTCTTTCTTCATGTGCTCGGGTTTGCCACAGTGAAAGCAGATGATCCTTCCTCTCCTTGATTTTGATCGGCCTGTCAATCTTGGTCACCCTTGCCAGCCTCGATCCATTCTCCTACCACGATCAGCTAGAGCTAGAGCCTCTCCTCCCCGGTTTTCCGCAATTGAATTGTGTCGCAGCTCCTCGTTCATTAAACTACTACTGACATCATCAAACTTTAGGGTCCCTATAGTTTTTGATGTGCTCATAGTTACAATTAAATTTTCCCAGCTGTCTGGCATAGAACACATTAGAAAAATAGCTCTAATTTCATCATCTAAAATGATTTTAACAAAGACAAGTTGATTAGTAATAATATTAAATGCATTCAAGTGCTCAACAACTGAAGCACCCTCCTTCACTTTGAAATTATAAAGCTTCTTTATCAAGAACACTTTGTTTGATGCTGTGTTCTTCTCATATAGATCATGGAGCTTCTTCCATAATCCTTCAGCCGTCTTTTCTTCGAACACATTGAATTAAACATTTTTTGCTAAATATTGGTGGATTGTTGCAATCACCTTTCTATCTAGCTTATTCCACTCTTCATTTTTCATCGATGAGGGTTTCTTTGTTTTGCCCTCAATCGACAAATACTGATCTTTTAAAATCAGCATATCCTCCATCTGTGATTTCCATAGGGCAAAATTAGCCCTACTCAACTTCTCCATATCTGTAACTGTTGTCTCCATTTTCAATCAAATTCACGCCCCAAAATACAAAAAACTCCACTTAAAAATAAAACTTTAATTATTACTCTTTAAGATTTAGTAATAATGACCTTCCTCCTTTTAAAATACCCTTTTCAAAATTCCTTCTCCTTTTTAAAATACACTTTAAAAATTCCAACATATAATTATGTATGTTTCATAATAAATATAAAAACATATATAATGTTTTAACCTTTTTACATTTCACACATACATATATTGGTTTGAGAAAAAAAACTTGACGTATAGGTGCAAGCTTGATGTAAAGAAAAACTTACAAACACCAAGTTTCAAGTCCAATCTCCACGGATCTACACTTTCCAAACTCCAGCAACACATTTCAACATAGATCCATGACCTTGATTTTCTTGCAGCAACTGTCTTTTAGTTCCAGTGTTCCAAAGCTATTTCCTTGACAGATCCTTCAACAGCTCTAGGGGTAACAACCAATGTACGCTGCAAGAGCAAGGCGATGGCACTAAGCAGCTTGCATGGTGGATATTCGAACCTAACTTTGATACTAGTTGTTAGATCAGAGCATACATAACACACAATGGATTTATACTCAGAGACTTAGACGACAATACAAATGGAGAAACAACAAGATTACTTAGTCAAAAACAACGGAATCCAATCACTAGAGAATAGAAATCACTTTGCATTACATAACAGGCTTGGGCCTTGGCTTGCTTTTCTTGGCCAGAGAAATTACAAATTTATAGAGGCAGAAGAAGGATCTAGAATCCTGTGTGTGATTCAGATGGAGATCTGGAATGATCTAGAAACCATTGGCGGTGTAGGAGGATCTAGAATCCTGGAGATCTAGAAAAATTTAATCTAGAAGGATCTAGAATACTTCGTAAATTTGGCTTCACACTTAACAATTCCAAAGATCTGCATGACCCTCCATTCGAAAGCATAAAAATGAAATGCATGATGACACCAATGTTTGGCCAGCTATATACATTTGATATTTATGACATACGATACACGTGTATATATATGATATATAAATTAATTAATGTGTATGTTTTAGTTTTTATTAAGACATTATATGTGCAAGTGGTATAAATGTATATATACGATATATAAATTAATTAATTCATGTGCTTTAGGTTTTTTAAGACATTATATGTGGAAGTAGTATAGATTAATTAATTCGTGTGTTTTAGTTTTTATTAAGATATTATATGTGGAATAATTGTTGGAGATTAAAACTATTTTAAAGAATATCTTGATTTGATTTGATTTATTTTGACACAATTTTAATGATAATATGTTATAATTTCGTAGATCATTTTTCTATCCAACATTACACATCATGAAACATGAAAGAAACTAGGACTACAAATTATAAGCTGATCCTTCATTCTTGGAAGAAGCTACTCCTATGTGAGTACGTTTTGACAGAAAGTTATAGTAGAATGATGTTTAATATTCTGTAGATCTGGCAAGTTCCTTTTGATTCACTCATTTTTTCTGGAGTCTGAAACTTGCCTTTAATAAGATTTTGTAGCTATTAAGTGGTGAAGGTTTCTGAAGAGGTGAAATATATGGAGAGCCTCCTCACTTATTTTGATCACAGTTTCGATAATCTCTCTCAAACTTGACCGGTTAGATGAGTAAAGAAATCGCGCACGCAGTTAGTTATTTCTTTTACGTTAAAGATATTATAGCCTTTAATTAAGGCCTGGTTATTTATTTTAGGTTGAAGATAGATAATCTGTAAAGAAATGATGCATGCAGTTAGTTATTTCTTTTACGTTGAAGATATTATAGCCTTTAATTAAGGCCTTTACGTCATCAGTCAAAGCCGACACAATTTAAATGTAGTTCACGCTTAAGGATTTCTTGAATTCACTAAAATACCATGGATATCTTCTCTTATTGGAGGAGACGAAAAAGCATGAAGAATTGATTGTGGAGAATCATTTCTCAAAGCTTAAACAATTGATTGCGCTTCTTTTACCCATGGGCTTGGAATTGTTCAGACAATTAAAAAGAAAGAGAATAAAAAGGTGCTTACACTATTTTTGTTTTGTGAGTGTATGCAGTTTCTTTATTTTTTTATTTGCATATAAATAGTCTTATTTGTAGCCTTTCCATTAAAATTCATATGGAAGCACATAACTATTTATTATTTATATCTTCTTTTTTATTTTGAATTTTCTCTTACTTTTGATGTCATAGTTTTTCATCTTTTATGTAGAAAACATTGTCTATATTTATCCCTTGCTAATATAATAAAAATATAATTGGATTTCATTTTCACACTCAATCAAGCAAGCAAAGATAGACTAGTGGAACTTTTCATATTTTAAATGATTTAATAATAGCTACATTTGGTTCCTCCCCTAGCCACACAATTTCTCAATGGCCCCATAGATTCATGTTCAATAATGCATTAGGGTTATTTGTGCATTTAAGGAGAAGAGAAAGTAGGCACAATTCGCCACCCCAACCTATACAACTATAGGATAAGTTTCTAAATTTTGCTCCTACCCATTGAGTCTAATAGTGATGATGGAGACTTAATTTTCATTGAGATGTAGCCTCTTAACATTGGATATGGACCAATCTCTAATAATGAGATGATCCATTCCTTGATGGCGTTCTGTTGGAAATAATACTGAGAGGGGGGGGGGGGTGAATCAGTGTTATCACATCAATAAAACTTTTTCATTTCCATATTCAGATTCATATATGCTACTTCCACAACTTCTTATGATTCAGTTAGTTGATCCTTAATGGGTGCATTAGAACATTATCAACCATATTAACAGTAAACAGGTGCAGTAAAATAGAACAGATCATCACACATAAGCCACACACATGAACACCATGATATAAGGTGGAAACCCAATGTGGGAGAAAACCACTTGCTTCAAGTCATCTCAATCTTCTTCTTAATAAGAAAATCCTTTTACAATATTTTTGTACTGGTGCAGTGTTATACCAGTATGCAGGCTTCTACCTACAGAGAGCTACAACCCCCATAGTTCTTGTACTAGCTGATCCATTTACTAGTACGCAGGCTGCTACCTGCTACAATGCTCCAAAGTTTTCCCTTAGCTCTTGTACTAGCTTAGATACTAGTACGTAGGCGCTGACCTACAATCATCTCTCCTCTAGATACCACGTTTCATACATTTTCATACTGGATACTCCTGAAGCACAACACATAATGTGAAAGGCCACGTTTCATCCAATTTTCATACTGGACCCATTAATATCATTGAAGCACATAATCAATCAATCTTCTAAATCACCCAAACCCTAGATCAATACATATACAAGGATAATATGTGAGTTATCAACCAGATCTAGTCCATCAGATCACATTAAGAACTTGATCCATTCAATACTGAAGCTAAACATAATCATGCTACAATCAGAACTCAATACCAGTAACCAGACATCACTTCAAACCCAGAACAATGCAAAAACATATTTAATGACAGGTACGCAACTTAACCTTTCTGCAGGTATCCGCATCTGTTCTTTCTGCAGATCTACGGGTATCCGCACCTGCACGCTCTGTTGATCTGCAGGTGTCCGCAACTTCTGAGTATCCTGATATGCGGGTATCTGCACTGCTCCTGTGGCTCAATTGCGAACCTCCGCACTGTGCCTATCTCTGGCGTGCACACCTCCACAACTGGGTCTGCGGCTTTTCTGCGTGCCTCTGCACCTGCGGCGCTTTTGGGCTTGCGCACCTCCGCGCTTTCTCCTTCACTGGCCTGCGGATCTCCGCGTTTTCTCCTTCACTGGCCTGCGGATCTCCGCACCTGAGATATGTCGCACCTGCGTTCCAGACTTCAAATATGCGACAGTCTTTCAGATCTACAGATTTGATCATGCGCAAAGGAGATCTCGACCCATCAGTAGGTTTTCCTTATAAAGCTCAGGTTTCTCCTTGATGTAAATCTAGACATCACTCACCAACCAGAATTTCAGATTTTTCTCTCCTTAAGATATTCAACCCATAAGCATTCTTTAGCCAAATGATCTCCTTCCTCTTTTATAGCCTTAGGCCTTTCACAATACCACGGTCCAAAACCATAATAACACAATACCACGGACCCAACAATCATAAGATTCCCACACGTGCGCTTTTCTCTGCATGAAAGTGTGTGAACTTTTAGGAACGCACCTTTTGTTCTGTGATCATGCGAAGATGTCTGCACCTTCTGAATGGAGTACTTGCAGACCCAGCCTATGACCGCACCTATTGCACGGTGCAGCTGCGAACTTCTTATTTTCTTCATTCTTTGTGGGCTGATCATCAATCTCTGCTACTGACTTGTTGTACTGTGATTTATCACCTGTATGAGTTGCCATCAAGGACAACACTTTAGCCATAATGCCAACAATCTCCCCCTTTGGACTTGATGGCAAAGCTTACTTGTCATACTAAGGACTTGTCATTTGATTCCTTTGAGCTGTCCTGCATCCCATGTATTATGTCACATCTGATATCTCTTCTGTGGATTCACTTGATTGTATATAAGTGAGATGTTCTTCTATGAGTGGGTTGCCATCAAGTACAACACATGCATCATAATGCCAACAATCTCCCCCTTTGGACTTGATGGCAACAACACCAAATCACTCTCCCCCTTTGACATCAAGGGCAAAGGGCGGACCAAGATATTCTCTTCCTTTGCTGACCATACTCCCCCTGAGAACTAGTTGAAGCCTCTGAATGAGCTCCCCCTTTGTATATGCCATGGTGCACCAATCTGTCCATGCTCTTTCTGAGAACATGCTGAAATCTCTGCTCTGCTGAAATATGCTTGTTCATGCTCCCCCTGACTGTAAGCAAGGTCTGCAAAAAGATGTTCTATAAGAAGAACTTGACTTTATACATCATAAATGACCTTCCTATCACCAAAGACACATACATACATCTATCTCCCATCACAATGGTGATATACCAAAAGTTTACATATGATAACATAAGAGAATAACATCATTCATCCCAGGCATAGTGGGGAAACCAACATAGGCCATTACATGACCTGAAGAGATCTCATCAAATGACTACAATAGATAGAGACACACTATTACATCATGAGTCTTGATATGACCTTTACATTGAATGATATACATGACATTTATAACAAAAATCATGATAAACATCAGCAACAACATTGAATGATCTGCTCCATAGCTGATCTAGGTGGATGTTGGTGGCCACCCACCTATCCCATTTGGACCCCCACATCTGTCTCTTTCAGTCTTTTCAGTTTCCTAAATTGTAGCACAATTTACTATTTTTAGTAGTTTTTTGGGTCCTGAACTTCCGGAGCCGTTTTGAGGCCCTAAACGATGTTTTTTTTGGGAATCTGGGGCAACATGGGTCCATGGACTGATGTTGCCTCCCAAAGTGGTAGTGCTCGGATAGATCTTTCTAACGAGCTATTGTACGCGTCAAATGAAGATCGTATGCCAAAGTTACGACCCCGGGAAATTGATGTACCAATTTACCCAAACGGGGCCCACAATTTGGCGTTTCATCTTCTAGGGTTAGATTTCAGAATGTTAAGGGTTTTCGATTGTTTATCAAAAATAAATAGGCCTTCGAGCCTCATTGTAACACAATTCAGAACAGTTCAGAGGCATGTAGCCGCACATCTCTTCTCAGAGATAAGCTACCATCGCCCCAGCTGGTTTATTTCCATTTCTAGTTGTAAGCATATTTCAATATTTTAGAGTAATGGAATGAAGTATTATTTCCGCTGCATCTTTGTGTTTATGGTTATCTCTGTATTTTATTGTGTTCCTGTTTAAATCCGGATCAGTGGTATCAGAGAGGTCTGCTTTTTCTCTGTTTTTTCTTTGCATGTCCCCAACGAGGTCGGGATATAAGGAGTTAGGGCTTGAACTGGTCGAACCTTTGCAAGACCAGCCTCGCAAATCCCGACGTCCTCCCATGGCGGATGAGAAGAAAGACGAGGGAGCACGATATCTTATCAAAATCTTGCTCGAAGAAGCCCTCGAGCGGCAAAGGAACGCGATGATGGATAGCTTTGCGCAGATCCTTCAGTGGCTACCCAGAGGCGACGCATCAGCTTCCAACAACGACTCTGGAAACACCACATCGTTTAAGGTACAAGTTAATTTTGAAATCCCCATCTTTGAGGGTCAAATAGACGCAGATGCTGTAGATAAATGGTTAAATATGCTAGATGGGTATTTTTCTGTTCACGAATTTTCAAGTCGGGAAAAGATTGTTTTCGCTCTTCTCAAAGCAGCCCCCCACGTCAAGGACTGGTGGGAAACCTACTGTGAGCACAAGGATAAAATTACAGGCTCACTATTTTCAGCCGCACCCACTTGGAATAACTTCCGGGATGCCATCAAGGAGCAGTACTACCCTGTCGGAAGCTATGAGGACAAATACATCAAATGGACCACACTGCGGCAGGGACAAGACCAAGATGTGCCAGAGTTCACAAACATTTTTCATACCCTTCGCACACAGTTGGGTATCAAAGATTCTGAGCTGCATCTAGTACTCAAATACTGCGGTTGCCTACACAGATACATCCAGGAAGAGATGGGGTTCTTGAACATCTCCTCACTCGGCACAGCATACCGATACGCTGTCAAAATCGAGCAAAAGTTCAAACAGAAGAAGCGAGAGTTTGGATCTACAAATCCGAAACCCAAGGGACAAAGCCAAGGCGGGGTGACCCAAGACAACCCATCGAAGCCGTAGGAAAAGAACAATACCACGAAGCCAAAGAAGGACATAGGAAAGTGGTGTGAGTTCCACAAGAGGCCCACTCATAACACAAGTGAGTGTCGGACCAAGCAGTCGCTGGTGGCTGAGTTGAAGGCTTTCGAATCAGATGCATGTTCCGACCCTGAGCCAGAACCCAACAAGGGTAATGGCAAAGGGAAGCAGATCATTGATGCAGATCCCAGTGCCACTGTTGCCACTGCCAAGATCCAAAAGAATGAACCTACAGATCCAGAAGAGGGGGAGCGTCTTTTCCACTCACAGATGTGGGTGAAGGGTTCGCCGCTACAATTCATTGTCGACAGTGGAAGCCAAAAGAACCTCATTTCAGCAGAGGTCGTGAAGTGGTTGGGCCTACCGACTACACCGCACCCGCAGCCATACAATAGGGTGGCTTCACGAAGGACGAGATCTGAAAGTTCGCCAGCAGTGTCGCCTTCCCTACAACATCAAACCCTTCACAGACGAGGTATTGTGTGATGTTACACCTCTGGATGTTTGCGATGTATTATTAGGTCAGCCATACTTGTGGAGGCGACATGTTGTGTATGAGTCCAGGCCTTGTGTTGTCATTATTTCTTTGAATAATTCATTATACAGGATACCAGAGGTAGCCCCACCTACCGGCACATCTTTGATCACTACTAAGAAAGGCAACAAGCTCATCTCCCAAACTAGGAAATTCATCTGTCTGGTTCACTCCCAAAGTAAGGGGAAGATCGTTGCTACATCCATGACCCCCGCAAAGGGTTCCTCCATGCAACAGCAACAACAAAGGGATACGGTCATGGCAGAACACAGGAACAACTTCTCCTCACCCACAGGGGTACCACATAAGTTGCAGGTGGGCAACAAAGTCTGGTTGCATCGACAGAGAGAACGCCTTACCAGACCCCATTAGAAACTCAGACCACTCCGACATGGTCCTTACACCAGTACCAAGGCTATGGGAAACAATGCTTTGAAGCACAACATTCCTCCATTCCTTCACCTGCACCAAGTGTTCAATATGGACCATCGTCGCCCATGCTTCTCACCAGTACTAGACACATCAGAGATTGCACGACAACTTCAACAGATGGAGGAACTCAACACAATGGGGACCATTTCTTCCTAAGGGGGGAGGAATGATCCAGGTGGATGTTGGTGGCCACCCACCTATCCCGTTTGGACCCCCACATCTGTCTCTTTCATTCTTTTCAGTTTCCTAAATTGTAGCATAGTTTACTATTTCTAGCAGTTTTTCGGGTCTTGAACTTCCAGAGCCGTTTTGAGGCCCTAAACGACGTTTTTTTGGGAATCTGGGGCAACATGGGTCCATGGAACGATGTTGCCTCCCAAAGTGGTAGTGCTCGGATAGATATTTCTAACGAGCTATTGTACGCGTCAAATGGAGATCGTATGCCAAAGTTACGACCCCGGGAAATTGATGTACCAATTTACCCAAACGGGGCCCACAATTTGGCGTTTCATCTTCTAGGGTTAGATTTCGGAATGTTAAGGGTTTTTGATTGTTTATCAACAATAAATAGGCCTTCGAGCCTCATTGTAACACAGTTCAGAGGCATGTAGCCGCACATCTCTTCTCAGAGATAAGCTACCATCGCCCCAGCTGGTTTATTTCCATTTCTGGTTGTAAGCATATTTCAGTATTTTACAGTAATGAAATGAAGTATTATTTCCGCTGCATCTTTGTGTTTATGGTTATCTCTGTATTTTATTGTGTTCCTGTTTAAATCCGGATCAATAGCATTTGTCAACAGCAACTAGACCAGCAGCTTGTATTAGTGCAAGAATCATCAAGGTATGTCTGCATCAATTCATCCTTTTGAATAAAATTTTGTATATACAGAATCATTCTATCATATGTGAGCAACACCATAGCCATCCAGATCTGCATGGACCAAGTATCATCAATTTGGAATATCTGCATCAATCAACATATGTATGAAACAACCTATCATCATATAGGTAAGACTCATCATCATCATGTATCTAACAATGTAACTTTGAATAATCATCCATGTATCCAGCCAACAATCCTCATCCATATATGTGCCAAGAACAATAGGAATCCTGCATCATAATTCTTCTTATCCTTATGAAGATCACCATATAAGCACCATTAGAGAATCTACCACAAATCTGATCTATGTAACCCCAAGAATCATCTGAACAACTCATAACCATATCATAGCAAGATGAATCATTTATCCATATAAGCATCATCACCAAGGACTATTAACCATAATGCCAACAATGCATTAAAAGCATATGCTCCCCCTAAACCTGTGCCATCTTGGTTACTGTTAGATCTGATCATGCATATCAGCAAGGAGTATCAAGACATCATCATTATCAAGTTAGAAACAAAACACTTCTAACCATCAGGTCATTTCCACACATCATCAAAAAATCAACCAGAGCAAATAATAAACTGAATCATATCAGACCCTGCTAACATATACGCGACTGTGCAGTGACTAACCTGCGTATATACGCGACTTCCCTTTATGAAACTTGCATATGCGATTTAGGACACTGAAGTTTTACACTTCCAGCTCCCTCTGATTCTGTTATGTCTGTATGCTGTGTTGTGCTGCCTCTTTTGACTGTACTTCTTTCTTCTTCCACATCTTCAAGTGTGATGATGATGTTTTCTCCTTTTGGTATGGTGCCCATACTTTGTTCTTGCATTCCTTAGCTATATGTCCAAGCTTGTTACATGTGTAACATCTTACATGTCTCATATTTCTTCTATAGCAATCAACAACTCTGTGACCAAACATATTGCAAGCAAAGTAATATCCATTAAAGTACCTTGAATGTGATGATCTTTCTGCATGATGGTCTTGAACACTTCTTCTTCTACATCTGGCTGCAACATGTCCAAGATTATGACATACATGACATTCAACTTTATTCATAGGAGGAGTAAAAGATTTTCTTTGAAGAATTTCTTTCCTTAGTTGATGATGAGATTTACCTTTCATCTCTTTATCGAACATTTCGGATTTTGCAGTAGAGTCCCTTGTCTTACTTTGTGAACTAGATTCACCTTCAATAGATTCATGAAAACCAAGACCAGTTTTGATAGCAGGAGACCTTTGACTATTAATAATATCATCCAAGACTTTATTATTATCTTGAAATCGTAAAAGCTTATCCTTTTCTTCTAATTTACCTTTCAAGATATTTACCTCAACCTGAAGTTGTTCTTCCTTTTCCAGACATTTCTTCTTCAATTTTTTTTCAGATTTTCTTCCTTCTTCCATTTGGCGTTTTAGTTCAAGAACTTCATTTTCATGAGCTTGGAGTAGTTCTTTATTCTGCTTCTTTGATTCTTCAAGATCTTCTTTTAGCGAGCGGATTGTGGCTTCAAGACTTTCATAGTATCTGGATCTATCTCTGAGTTTCTTGATGGTTGTGCTTCTTTCATTGACTTCATCTCTTAGTGATGTTACTTCATCCTGCAACTTTTGATATTTGTCCTTGAATAACTTCCTTACCTTGTTTCCTTCCTCTAGTTGAGCTTTTAGTTTGGCAGCTTCTTCTTTGAAGGCACATTCCCTTTTGTTCAATAGATCTTGTTGATCTCTGATTTTGTCTGAAAGCCTTTTAAATTCTGCCTCTATTTGATATCTTTCTTGTTCACCCATAAGAGAAAATTCAGTTGTTTCACTATCACTTTCATCTTTTCCAAATGGATAGATAGCTGGAACATCAGAGGATAGCAAATTCATACCTGATAGTTCATATTCATTCTGAAATGATTCTGAATCTGATTCTGAATCTGAAGAGCTTCTTACACCTAATCCCCAATCGATTCTCCCACTATCATAGTTCTTCTGAGATGTCTTCTTCTGCTTATGTGCTTTCTTCTTAAGCTTATTTCCCATTGTTCCACGGATCTCCTTTAAGCGATCAAGCCTCTATCAAAGGACCTGCTCTGATACCAATTGTAGAAAATAATACTGAGAGGGGGGGGGGGGGTGAATCAGTATTATCACATCAATAAAACTTTTTCATTTCCATATTCAGATTCATATATGCTACTTCCACAACTTCTTATGATTCAGTTAGTTGATCCTTAATGAGTGCATTAGAAAATTATCAACCATATTAACAGTAAACAGGTGCAGTAAAATAGAACAGATCGTCACACATAAGCCACACACATGAACACCATGATATAAGGTGGAAACCCAATGTGGGAGAAAACCACCTACTGCAAGTCATCTCAATCTTCTTCTTAATAAGAAAATCCTTTTAAAATATTTTTGTACCGGTGCATTCTTATACCAGTACGCAGGCTTCTACCTACAGAGAGCTACAACCCCCATAGTTCTTGTACTAGCCGATCCATTTACTAGTACGCAGGATGCTACCTGCTACAATGATCCAAATTTTTCCCTTAGCTCTTGTACTAGCTTAGATACTAGTACGTAGGCGCCGACCTACATTCATCTCTCCTCTAGGTACCACATTTCATACATTTTCATACTGGATACTCCTAAAGCACAACACATAATCTGAAAAGGCCACGTTTCATCCAATTTTCATACTGGACCTATTAATATCATTGAATCACATAATTAATCAATCTTCTAAATCACCCAAACACCAGATCAATACATATACAAGGATAATATGTGAGTTATCAAACAGATCTAGTCCATCAGATCACCTTAAGGACTTGATCCATTCAATACTGAAGCTAAACATAATCATGCTACAATCAGAACTCAATACCAGTAACCAGACATCACTTCAAACCCAGAACAATGCACAAACATATTTAATGACAAGTACGCAAATTAACCAACAGAAAGCTGCGAGTATCCGCGTCTGTTCTTTCTGCAGATCTGCAGGTATCCGCACCTGCACGCTCTATTGATCTGCGGGTGTCCGCAACTTCTTAGTCTCCTGATATGCGGGTATCCGCACTGCTCCTGTGGCTCAACTGCGAACCTCTGCACTGCGCCTATCTCTGGCCTGCACACCTCCGCAACTGGGTCTGTGGCTTTTTTGCGCGCCTCCGCACCTGCGGCGCTTCTGGGCCTGCGCACCTCCGCACTTTCTCCTTCACTGGCCTGGGGATCTCCGCGTTTTCTCCTTCATTGGCCTGCGGATCTCCGCACCTGAGACGTGTCGCACCTGCGGTCCAGAATTCAAATATGCCACAGACTTTCAGATCTACAGATCTGATCATGTGCAAAGGAGATCTCGACCCATCAATAGGTTTTCCTTATAAAGCTCAGGTTTCTCCTTGATGTAAATCTAGACATCACTCACCAACCAGAATTTCAGATCTTGCTCTCCTTAAGATATTCAACCCATAATAATGCTTTAGCCAAATGATATCCTTCATCTTTTATAGCCTTAGGCCTTTCACAATACCATGGTCCAAAACCATAATAACACAATACCACGGACCCGACAATCATAAGATTCCCACACGTGCGCTTTTCTCTGCATGAAAGTGTGTTAACTTTTAGGAACGCACCTTTTGTTCTGTGACCCTGCGAAGGTGTCCACACCTTCTGAAAGGAGTACCTGCGGACCCAGCCTATGACCACACCTATTGCACGGCGCACCTGCGAACTTCTTATTTTCTTCATTCTTTGTGGGCTGATCATCAATCTCTGCTACTGACCTGTTGTACTATGATTTGTTACCTGTATGAGTTGCCATCAAGGACAACACTTTAGCCATAATGCCAACATGTTCTCCTACTCAAAGCCATGATGTTTATGTGTCATTGTTAAGCATAAGTGATGTATTTATGCCTATTTATGTAATGTATTATATGTTAAGGTATTTAAGATCTTTGACTTTTCCTACAAGGAACAAGAATCTTTATATTGAACTTTTCCCTTACTTTTGATGTGTTTTCTATCTTTTTGATGCAACATTGTCCATATTTATACCTTTCTAATTAATAAAAATATAATTTGGTTTCATTTTCACACTCAATCAAGCAAGAAAAGATAGACTAATAGAATTTTGTCATTATTACTCTTTTGAGAAATGAACTTTACCATTTTATTTTAGGTTTGATAGAGGGTCCAAATTATAAAAAGTTTTGAGAAGGGATAAATATCATGCACTGAGAAATAAATTAATAATGTTATATAGTACATAAATCTAATGGAATATATCTCAACCTATATAGCATATATTACTTTATGGTTAGATGCACATTGATAATTGTGGTGAAAATATACACCCTCCTTGTAAACACGAGACTCACTTAGTAATTTAGAAACCTTAATGTCATAAATGGGAGCAACTTAGTAATGTAGAAACCTTAGTGTCATAAATGGGAGCAACTGTGAGTACTCAATAGTTTTCTAATTGTTCCCCTTGTCAAGTTTACTTCTAGATAGGATAAATCCCTTTTTAGTGAACATGTCCTTACATCCACATCCTAGAGAGTTCTCTTGAGAGATAATATTAAGATTCCAAGGATTGTATAATTTTGGATCAATGTTAATTTATTCATGTATATCTTTTTTTTTTATGGAACAAGTGGAATGAGGTGTTATTTGATATTATGGAACTTTTCATATTTTTCATGATTTAATAATAGCTTGATTCTTGTTAACTTTTCCCTACAACTATGAATGATAGAGATGCAAATGACACAATTCTCCTTAACCTCAACTTCGGTGCATCAGACAACTTCAACTCAATATCCTTGACATTGGACAATTCTTTCTTCAACAATTGAACCTCTTCATTAGCCTAACTTGTCATGGCAGATACTTATTTGGCTTCAGATTCCCATTTTGTAGCGATAGCAACCTTTTCATCCTCAACCACTGAACGTAATACATATGCCAAATCAAGAGCCTCTTTTAGAGAACATATCTCTACAGACAATTCCTTTGATTTTTTTGCATTGATCTTTGAAGCATTGACTGCATCCATGCCCTGTTTAGTTGCTGTGTCCTTAGAATCCATCGCAATGGAGAGGTTTTTCTTGACCCTTTGAATCTCTTGATGTGTAGATTACAAGGAAATTGCATCAAAAACATGTCGTATCTACACAACTTCAAGTTAATAATGTCAACCTTGATCCCTCTTGTGAGTACCCTCAATGGTGTCCTGCTCAAGTTCATTAGTCGACAACTCACTGTTGAAGATTGATCTGTAATTTTCCTACTCTTCTAGAGATCTGAATTCAACGCATTTAACTTCTGAATGGCTTCCTTTTCTTTGATATTAGCATGCTCCACCTGGGAAAGGACCTTCTCTATTATTTTCTTGGATTTTCTTCAACCTCTTGTTCTTTCTTGTATAGAAAATCATACTCT
Source organism: Pinus tabuliformis (assembly GCA_031772625.1). Classification (NCBI taxonomy): domain Eukaryota; kingdom Viridiplantae; phylum Streptophyta; class Pinopsida; order Pinales; family Pinaceae; genus Pinus; species Pinus tabuliformis. The sequence goes on from CM062807.1 coordinate 1,008,434,548, forward strand.
TCTTTTGCAATTGACACAAAATTGTCATCTGATTTCTTAGATTAAGCTCATTTTCTTTGTCTAGAAGAGGATCTTTGATAATAGAAATTTCTATATTAGCACTTTGTGCATCTTCTTTTGCTACAACGATCTCAGCTTCAGGTTCTTCAAAGGAATCTAATAATTTAGTTTCATTTTCTTTGGATATGTTAACCTCAACTTCAGTGCATCAGACAACTTCAAATCAATATCCTTAGCATTTGTCAATTCTTTCTTCAACAATTAAACCTCTTCATTAGCCTTACTTTCCAGTGTAGATGCTTATTTGGATTCAGATTCCGATTTTGCAGCAATAGCAACCTTTTCATCCTCAACCATTGAACGTGATGCATATGCTGAATCGGAAGCCTATTTCAGAGAACATATCTCTCCACACAATTCCTGTGCCTTTTTGGCATTGGTCTTTGAAGCATTGATTGCATCCAAACCTTGTTTAGCTAAGATGTCCTTAGAATCCATCACAATGGAGAGGTTTTTCTTGATCCGTTGAAGATCTTGATATGTAGATTTCAGTGAAACCACATCAAAAGCATGTTGTCTCTACACATCTTCATGTTCAAACTGTCAACCTTGATCCCTCTTGTGAGCAGCCTCAATGGTGTCCTCCTCAATCTCATCAATTGACAAATTCTCACTCTTATATTTCTCTAGTTCTCTCTTCTTATGAACCACACGAGACTCACCCAATATCACATTGGATTCATCTAATGCCCTCTTATAAAGAAGTCGATCAGAATTATTTTGAATTTTATGAGATTTAGATGCAATATTAATTCAATAATTAATAAAAAAATATAGTCTTAGGCACCCTAAATCAACTTCAGTTTATACAACGTTAGATTGTTCCTCAATTTATATGTGTTTCCTTTGCAACATTTGGTGCAAATACTAGTTAAATAATTACGGCATAAGGCATTCCCTCTGAAACAAACCCTCCTCCCATCCCACCTTGCCACCTGTGACTTTGTCAACCTTTGATTCAAAAGTTAGATGATGGAAAGAGAGACTTTTTCAGCATTTGATTCACAAGTTAGATGATGGAAAGGGTGACTGCCATCAGATTGAAAAAACCCATCCCACTTTGCCACCTATAAATTTGTCAACCTTTGATTCACAAGTTAGATGATGTAAAGAGCAACTTTGTCCGCCTTTGATTCACAAGTTAGATGATGAAAGAGCGACTGCCATCAAATTGAAAAAATCGGTATGAATTGGTTACAATTCGTTGAAAGAGTGACTGCCATCAAATTGAAAATACTGGAATGAATCCGTTACCATTTGTTAATGGTCTGTTGTCCACACTATTTCATGCTGGAATATCCCCTTTTCGGCTACTTTTCTTCCTCGAATACTTGTGGATGCCATGGGCTCGCCATGGAGCATTGAAAAACAGGGATTCAAAGGCCTTACCCCACGATTTATGATCGGCAATTGGATATTATGAGCAAGATACAAAAGGAGCTGCGCACAGACACCTTTGTACATCAAGATTTCAGAAATAGAGCTTTCCCTTATATGGTTGAGTGGTCCAGGAAATGTGGTACTATCACAATTCAGCGGCTGATTCTTCTGTATCTGTTATATTTTCTCGCGATTTGGTATGGGCTGGGGTGGTGATGGTGACGGATTAATATGTGCAACTTATCATGAAATGATTTACATTGGACAGTATGCAAAAAAATTGCCATGTAAACTATACTACTTAATGGTTTTATCATCAATTCTCATGCCCATACCCGCTTTGCAGATAACAATGTCGGTAACCACAGTTAGATGTATTGGCATTATCGCATATAAATGGCTTCATAATAGCAAAATTTACTGTGTTAATAAGACTTTATTTAGGCATCTATGATTTCAATTGTCATTGAGATGTTCACTATATGGAACCTGCAACAAATAGAAAGTCTCACTAATTGGTCCCATCTCTCAATACAATGTTTATTTTAAATCTCTCCATTCGTGCATAAATGCCCAAACATCCATGCAACCTTACATAAAATGGGTCATTTAAGGTTTTCCATATCTCGATTGTGTAATCAAGTTGTAAATCTTGTTAACAATGTCCTTTTTGTTGGGCAAAATAAAGTTTTACACTAAAACTCTATCTTCACGCTCATCCGCATCCATTTACACAAAAGCTCTATGTTGCTAATGATGAATGGAATGTGCATCCAAAACGTTGAACGAAATCTCGATCAACGATAATATCCCTATCAAAATATTAATTAATATTTTTTTATTTTTCACTTTTTAAAATTCCAAAAAAATATAATAATAATAATAATAATAATAATCTCCATTTTTAAGGTCATAGCCAAGCCAGCCACCAAATTGGTGTATGACACCCCCTTGTTTGTGGGACAAAGGACCCACCTCCACGCAGCGATTTGATTGTTAAGTCTACTAATTGGTCCCATCTCTCAATACAACGTTTATTTTAAATCTCTCCATCCATGCATAAATGCCCAAATATCCATGAAACCTTACATAAAACGAGTCATTTAATGTTTTCCATATCTCAATTGTGTAATCAAGCTGTAAATCTTGTTAAAAATGTCCTTTTTGTTGGGAAAAATAAAGTTTTACACTAAAACTCTATGTTCACGCTCATCCACATCCATTTACACAAAAGCTTCATGTTGTTAATGATGAATGGAATGTGCATCCAAAACGTTGAACGAAATCTCGATCAACGATAATATCCCTATCAAAATATTAATTAATATTTTTTATTTTTTACTTTTAAAATTCAAAAAAAATATAATAATAATAATAATAATAATAATAATCTCCATTTTTAAGGTCACAGCTAAGCCAAACACCAAATTGGTGTATGAGACCCCCTTATTTTTGGGACAAGGGACCCACCTCTGCGTAGCGATTTGACTTCCAAGTCTACGAAGCCATACATACTCTAACCCCCTTTGGTTTTGAACCTGTGACATTTTAGGAAGAAACACATGCTCTTAACCATTAGGCCCACTCTTAACCATTATATTTATATCATTTTAAATATTTTATCTATATAAAATATATTATTAATATTAAAATATATTCCATAATAATATATTAAATTTACTTTAATAAAATTTCTTATAACAACGAATGTTTAACTTTATGATTCCTTTAAAATAACCAGAATATTTTTTCCTTTACCTTGTGAGCAAGAATTTTAGTATTTACTATCTTTATCTTTTTGCATTTTATCACAAGATGCTCTCATATTTGAGGATCAAAGTTTTATCTTAATTTTACTTTTATATGTGAAGTGTTTTTTTTTTTTTGTTTTGTTTTTTTTTAAATTAAGGTTTTTAATAAGGTTGTTATTCTTATTTTTGCATTTTTAGAAGAAGCTCACAACCCAAAGTGAATATAGAAAGTAAAGATGGTAAAAATAACTTCAGATTAATTTTATTGAAGAAATTTAATGGTTATGAGTATTTCTCTTCTATTTTATATATTTTTCTATCATCATGTTTGTTTTTTTCAATAGCCACACATAAATAGCTTTTTATTCTCACGATTTATTTTCCTCCTATTTTATTCGACGAATCTCAATGATACCATAACATCGATGCCCTTATAACAATCTACAAGTTAATAATTTGAGTGAAGGTTTTTATATTTGTAAACCTCCACAGGCTAACAATCTATAGTTTGAGTGAAGGTTTTTATATTTCCAAACCTCCACAGGCATCTGTTGCAAATGTCTAAATGTATCAAAGAATTGGTAGATGAATGGGGCGAGATTATAGCTTGTTCAAGGGGGCCCTTGTGAAATTGAGATCACCAAATATATGGACAAAATGACTGCCAAAGTTATTCCGAGGGCCGAGTTTGAAATGAGCCATGGAAAACTGGGAAAAAACTTACTATTTGAAGATCTGATCATACCAATTATTGTCTCTGATCATACCAATTATCATCGAGCGGGTTGATTCAAGCTGAAAAGTTGATTGCTTACTTTACATGGAAGAGATAAGCTGTTGTTGAAAATCTTGTCATATGACTTAGTCAGAGAGTTACACTGGTCTTAGATTTATAAATTCATATCATTACAAATAGCAAAAAAATATTTTGAGAGTTACAATTATTCAACAATTTGGATGTGCCTATAAAAATTCAATAATTTGAAAAATGCATAATATGTGTGCTTTGAGTGGCTTATTTTCATCCATTGGAATGAATTTTGTTACTAGAATAGGATTGCAAGGATGTGTAAAATATTTTCATTTCTAGATGCTATAATTCTCTCTCACAATGTGGAAACTTACACAATCAAATCTTTTATGGTAAAAACATTGCCTAAAGTTATAGACATATAGCTTTATAGTGACAACCAAATATCTACTATCTCTCTTGAAGATTCTTGAAGAAAGATACCATAATCAAATCTTTTATGGTAAAAGCATTGCCTAAAGTTATAAAAAGATATTTTTATAGTGACAACCAAATCTCTACTGTGTGTCTCTTGAAGACTCTTGAAGAAAGATACTTGGTAAGCTTACTAAGAACCACACTTCATTTTCTTAAAAAACCCTAGCATACAAAATAGGTGTCTTCTAATAAATGTTGGGTAAACCATGATGCATATAGGTAATCCCATTCTTAATAATATATGCATAATAATTGCATAGATGGAAAGAGCCTCAAAGCTTCATCAAAATTCCCCCTTGTATACTCTGCAATCATTGAATTCCATTTGCAATCATTAAATTCCATGATATCACCTTTCGTTCAGGAATTTCATCAAAGAGCTTCCTAAGATTAAATTGCACTCTTAATAATATATGCATCAACCTTATCACCATGTTGTGAAAGTGGAAAATGGCAACAAGTTGGTAGAATATTCATGAAGGTGATGGGGTTTGGCTTCACTGCTCGTAATTGCATAGATTGTAAGAGCCTCAAAGCTTCATCAAAATGCCCCCTGTGTATATTCTGCAATCATTGAATTCCATGATATCACCTTTTGTTCAAGAATTTCATCAAAGAGCTTATGGTCTTCTCTAAAATGTCGATGTTGAGCATACCTTGCAATCAATGAATTCTATGAATGTGGGATTTTTTTAGGCATATGCAAAAATATTTCCATAGCCTTATCAAGATACCCCTTATGCGCATATCCATCAAGTATTGCAGTCCATTAAACTATTTGAAGAAAAACTTTCATGGCCTCGTCTACGTTCGCATCCTCTACATACCCTAATATCGTAACATTCCAAGATACTACATTTCGTTCATCCATTTTGTGAAATACTTGTGCATTCTCTATGTAACCACATTTAGTATACATATTTACAAGAGAACTCCCCACAATGGCATTACACTATAGTCCACCAGAAATTATGTCATGGTGGACTCCTTCGCCATGTTCTTGATCTACCAAATTAGCACATGTGGAGAGAACAATGGTGAATGTGAAATGGTTAGGTACATGTGGAGAGAACAATGGTGAATGTGAATGGTTAGGTTTGGTACCTGTTTTTTTGCAGATGATGACACCACATTTGGTTTAGAAACTTACTTAGGTAGGTAGGATGCCCCTATCTCCCATCTCCTTATAAAGTACTCTCGTTGCATCTTCTATAATACTATGCAATTTCCTTACGGCGTTTCCTTTGCAACATCTGGTGCAATTGCTAGTTACTTTTATTTTCACCATATATTTACTAGTTGCAAAGAAATTTCAAAATATGTTAAAACTATCACATAGTAAAATGTTAATAACTATAAACTTGCTATATTTATATAATTTTAAAAAAATCCATTCATTGCTTTATTGCTTTAGAGCTAGTAGTTTTAATTTTCTTTTTTATTATATATATATATATATATATATATACATATAACTATGCAAATATTTAGATAGATAAGCACTATACTTTCATGGCTGAATAATTAGAGCAACTAATATGGATAACTTCTACTATCAATAATTGTAGTTGTTAATTACTTTTTACTTTTTGCATAGATACTCAACAAAAATATACATATTAAACTTATTTTAATAATATTTTTATGATTATAATACATAAAGTAAAAAAAAATCATGATAATAATCTGTACTGATGATAATAATTATGAAATATGATTAAACATAGTAGAAAAATCAATTCTGATAATTTTAAATAATTAAAAATTATATTTAATGAAATGACTCACTCCAATATTACATTTGTCCATTAAATTTAACACTCCCCCTTAATGTAGAAATGGTTCACTAGCACTCCTAACATCTCCCTAAATAACTCAAACTTAATTCTTCCAAGAGGCTTAGTAAAACTATCTACAGCATTGTCAAAAGTATTACAATATTCAATATGGATTTCCTTTGACTGAACCTTATCCCTAACAAAGTGAAACTTTGTATCAATATGCTTTGTGTTTTTATGAAACACTGTATTATTTGCAAGTTTGATTGAGCTCTGATTATCACATCCGATAACAATTGCATCTTTTTGTTCTTCTCTGACATCCCAGAGAAGTCTCGTCAACCAAACTGCCTCACATGTTGCTCCCCACATTGCTTGCTACTCTGCTTCTACTAAAGACAAGGATACAATATTCTTCTTCTTGTTGCTACATGCAATGACCCCATACCCAATGCTGAATGCATAACCTGTTTTGGATCGTCGATCATCTAGATTTCCAGCCCAATCTGATTTTAAGAAACCTGTCAATCTAACATCAAACGAATCAATATATTTAATACCAAAGTCTAAGGTTTGTTGAAGATATCTTAAGACGCCTTTCGCTACAACCCAATCATTCTCAAGACGATTTTACATGAATTGGCTCAATACACTAACTGCAAAAGCCAAATCTAACCTAGTTGTAGTCAAGTAAATTAGACTTCCAACCAACTATCTATACAATGTTTCATCAACCTCCTTTGAACCATCATTATTATGAAGTTTGGTATTCTACTATAAAGGCATTGATGCTACTTTGCAATGATCCATTTTGAACTTATTCAATAGGCTCCTGACATACTTTACCTATGACAGAAAATTCTGATCAGAATCCCTCCACATTTCTAGACCCAAACAATAGTGTGACTCTCTGAGACTTTTCATCTCAAAAACCTGTGACATCTGTTCTTCGATTTATTTAATGAGTTCATCAACATTTCCTATAATCATAAGATCATCTACATATATAGAAATCAAAACAATTTTCCCCTTTTCATCAAACACAATATACAAATTAGGGTTATCCTTGCTTCTTATATAACTATGTTGTAGGAAAAATGAATTATTTTTATCATACCATGACCTGGGTGCCTATTTTAGTCTATGCAATGATTTATTCAATCTACATGCTAAATGTTCCTCCCCCTCTTTAACAAACCCTTCAGGTTGCATTAAATACTATTCTTCTTTTAGTTCTCCATTTAAGAATGCAGATTTCATGTCTAGTTGGTGTATCATGCAATGATGTTTGGTAGCTAAGGCAATTGACATTATGATTGTGTTTAATTTAGCTACAGGGGCAAAGGTTCCCTCATAGTTTATGCCTTATTTTTGCAAGAATCCCTTTGCAACTAGCCTAGCTTTATATTTGTATATGCTCCCATCTGCATTAAATTTAGGATTGTATAACCATTTGCAACCTATGTTTTGTTTGCCTTTAGGTAGCTCAACTAGATCCCATGCTTTTTTTTTTGAAGTATTGGCTCATATTCCTCTTCCATGAATACCCTCCATTCACTATATTGACTTGATTCTTTATAATTATAGGGTTCAATAACATTTAACATACTAGTTATAAGAGCATGATCCCTATATCTTGTTGGCAACTGAATTTTCCTACTTGATCTCGGAGTTGTGGACTAGTTTCAAATCTGTTCTGATCATCCCTTGGTAGACTTGGCCTACTACCTGCATCTGTACCATCCACATCATCATTTTTCTACTACTGTTATTGTTGCTCATGGTTGTCCCTATCATCACTTCCATCTTCCATTAGCAAAGGTATGTGAAAATATTCATTTCTTTTTTCATGTTTTCCATCATCAACCTACTCATGGAATACCACATCTTTACTTGCAAACACTTTATGAGTAGATGGATTAAACAATTTATAAGTTTTAAACTCTGTGTAGTACCCAACAAAGATGCATTTAATGGCCTTTGAATCTAGTTTCTTCCTGTTATCACCCCAAGAAACTCCACTAGGTTGTATCTCGGAGATGCTCGGGAACATTACAAACTCAACAAAAAGTTGGATAAATGGTGGATGAATGAAAGAAATGTTGCATATTCAAGCCAGATAACCACTTCTACTATGCTTAACCCCATACATGGGTGAACACCCTCAGACTACAAGGCTTTAGACCACCAATTACTCATAGTTTGAGATAAAATGTGATGATGGAGAATACTGACCACACCAGCAGATGCACAGGACCCTGTGATGGCCGGCTACAAACAATTAAAAGGTCTGTAAATCTATTTTTAATACACACACAGGATGACAGCTCTATGGAATTAAAACAACAAAAACCTGCATACATTCAATAATACTAACTAGATTCTAACACAGAGGTGGGATGACAGCCCCTCTAATGCTAAACATCAAAGCAGATTAAAAATGCATAACAGGCATAGCCTGGAACAAAGAAGCAGAAGTGAAAGTGAGAAATTGACAGCAAAAGAAGCTTGCATTAGCTAAAAGTGAAGACCAAAAGCTGCAGGTGTCACAGTAGTTACAGTCTCTAGAAGTTGAAGCTTACAACAAAATAACACTCATCAACCTCATTACATCTTTTTCCTAAGTATATATGGAGGTTGACTACAAAATTTCTCTGCAAACTCATGCGTGGAGAGGTCACAATTGACCACCAACCGCATTTACAATTAGATATGGTCTTTGATACATATTGATTATTTTTAATGAACAAAATGGATCTTTGTGTACTTTGATGTCCTTCCTGAACAGGTGAAATATTAACTGAATAAATTTCCATAACTGCTGTAGTCATTGAGTTGCTCGAGGATCGTCCTTCTCATCCTTGACCATGCTGTTCTTTAAATGTGGTAGCTGAGGAATTCATGTGTATATTTCTGGATCATATCTTCCTTCTTTGTGTGCATGGGACAAGCCAAAAACTTTGAAGAATGCATTGAAAATGGTTGAAGAGCTGAGAAAGAACGCTGGCCGTTGGATGGCTCAAATGGACGACAGAGATCGGACTACGCGGGCCATCGGAAGACATATGTGGATGGAGGAGTCTGGGCCATTGGATGATGTGAATGAACGGTGGAGATTCGATCTGAGAGGCTATCATGATCGGGGAGATCCGACGGCTGATGGGCAGCCAAGATGCGAGAACGTAATGAGCGGGGAAAGGGTACATTGGTGGTAAGCGGTTTCTCCTCACCGCTTTTCGGGAGAGGTGGTTTACGTACGTGGAGGAGCGATCCTGTTAAATTATGACACGTGGCTGGCAGGAAACCACTTTCCTCCAAGTTATCAGTTGTGTAGGTTCGCGGAGTGGGGGAAGCGTCAATCGTTGGATCTTCACGGGATGATCGGACGGTGGAGAATTAACATGCGTTTTGGTTCATATGAGAGGTGATGTGATAGGTAAGGGGCCTGCCTATAGGTTATGTTTTAATTATATGCATGCGTTATATGATTAAGACTTTATAGCCAGGGTTAAAATAAAAATAGGTTAATGCGGGGTTTTAAAGGGTTATCGGGATTTATAAAGGTTTTCGGGGGTTTATAGGTTTTAAACGAAAAGAAGCTCGGGAGCTCGAAAAAGGGTTTAGGCAGGGTTTACAAAAGACTATAGAGAGACATGAAAATAATGGGTTAGGGGCGAAATAGGAGAATGGAAGAGGAGGTGGAAACGGAGGTGTGGGAGTTATAAGGAGAAAAGGGAAAATGAAGGAGAAAGCATGAAAAACTGCTGCCAACCTTATACAACCAAACCAGCACTGCTCAACACCTATTTTGATCCATCAAGTATAAAAAAACATAGCAAAGCTAACACTAGCTCCTTCTGGGGATGAGATCCTCCCTATGAGGTCTCAAGAACCTGCAAATCAATGCCTTCCTAGGTGAAAACCAATTAACAAAATTCCTAGTGTTCCATTGGGCATGGAGTCTACTGCATCTATACTAAAATTGATAAAAACACAATATTTACAATGTTTAAGTCCAAAGGCCTTAAATCACATAAACTTTCAAAAACCCTCCATTAACTGGGTCATCAAAAACTGCTTCTCCCCCCATACTTTTCAGTATGAAGGTGTTGTTCCCTTGAACCTGTGAAATGATGAAAGGCCCTATCCAGAAAGCATCAAATTTCCCATGGTTGCCTTTCTTTTCCTTCAATGCATCCCACTTCACAACCAAGTCACCAATCTGAAAATTATTTGTTTTTGCCTTTTTGTCAAAGGCTTCCTTGATCTTTTTCTGATGTGTTGTAGCCTGTTCAACCAGCTGTTCTCTAATCTGATGTACCTCTGCTAAATCAATGATCCTTTCTGCCATGTCTTCTTCCTCATCCTGTTCTTCTTGAAGGAATTTTGCCACAGGGAGAGTTAACTGAATTGGGAATACAACATCAGTGCCATATACTAGCTTGAAAGGAGAATTGCCTGTGGATTTTTAATGGTCACTCTGTCAGCCCACAGTGCATACTTGAGCTTTGAATCCCAATTCTTTTTATTGTCCTCTAACAACTTTTTAATTATCCTGATCAGACTTTTATTAGAGGATTCTGGTAGACCATTTCCCTGTGGATAATATGAGGTGGAATGAACAAGCTTGATACCCATTGAATCATACATTTACACCAATTCTTTTGCTCTGAAGGCTACTGCATTATCTGTTATTAATTTATGTGGACAACCAAATCTGCTGAAGATATTTTCTGTCAAAAATTTCATGAACACATTATGATCAGCTTTCCTAGTAGGGACTGCCTCAATCCACTTGGTAAAATAGTCAGTGGCTACTAATATCCATCTGTGCTAGCCATTAGAATGTGGATTGATTTCTCCAATGAAATCCAAACCCCACTGTTGAAAAGGTCATTTTGCCTGAATTGGTTTCAAGGGCAGGGATTTCAACTACTGTTTTCCTTCAAATATTTAGCACCTTTCGCAAGATTTAACAAAAACAAATACATCAGAAAATAAAGTGGGCCAATAGTACCCAGCTCTGAGAATTTTATGGGCTGTAGTTTTCCAATAATGGTGCCCTCCACACATGCTGTTATGAAACTGCTGCATAACTTCTCTTGACTGTTCTTTGTCCAGACACCTTAAAAATATTCCAGATGGATCCCTCCAGTAGAGTAGATTTTCATTGATGCAATATTTTGCTGCTCTAAGTTTTAAAGTTCTGGCCTGACTTTGAGTAAATCCTGAAGGGATCTCTAGCTTCAGCAAGAAATTAATTATTTCAGCATACCAGTTACATGAAGCTAGATTTTTGGCCACTGACTGCTTTCTCTCTGTTTCAGCTGCTTCCTCTTCTTTATCTGTCTGACCATTTTCTGCAATAGCGCACATGAAATCAATATCTAAAGACCTGCAATTTTCTTCAGCTAATAATTTGGCAAGACCCTGACCTCTGACTAGTTTAGTGGGCTTCATCTCTATGTTAAATTCTATCATCTTTTCAATCCATTTTTCCCTTCTTCCATCAGCATCAGTTTGAGTAAAGACATCTTTTATTGCAACAGAAGGCACATATGCAATTATTTTTGAATGCAAGATATAAACTCTGAAAGCCTTTAAGAATTTAATAAGAGCATATGCCTGTTTTTGTATAATATCATACCTTATTTCAGCATCCCTCAAGTTTTTGCTAAAAAATGCTACTGGATGTTCTAAACCTTTTTCATCTTGCTGCAATAAAACTGCTACAATGGTGTCTTCAGAGGAAAATGAGAAAATATGGAACTCCTTGCTGTAATATGGGTTGCTTAGTGTGGGAGCTTCCATAATGGATTTCTTGATGGAATCAAATGATTTTCTTGCTATATCAGTCCACTTTATTTCTGCCCCTTTCTTCAACATGGAGGTGACATGCTTTACTAATTCTGCAAAATTTGGAATAAACCTCCTGACAAAATTAATTTTTCCCAGAAAAGACTGAATATCCTTCTTTGATCTAAGGACAAAGAAAGTCTGTATGGCTTTGACTCTTTCTGGGTCAATTCGGACACCTGCAGCAGACACAACATGTCCTAACAGCTTGCCTTCTTCTAAAGCAAATTGAGATTTTTTGGGATTGACTGAAATTCCAAACCTTCTGCACTTCAAAAACACTTTTTTCAAATGTTTTAAATGATTTTGATGGCTGCCGGAGTAAACTGTTATATCATCAAGGTAGATGAGGACAAATTTATCCTTCTCCCTCGCAAATGCTATATCCATAGCTCTCTGAAAGGTTGCTCCAGCATTCATCAACCCAAAAGGCATTTTGGCATACATAAAAGTGCCCCAAGGAGTGGTGAATGCAGTGTTCTCTTAGTCATCTGGGTGCACAACAATCTGATTGAAACCTGAAAAACCATCCAAGAAAGACATAACTTTGGCTCCTGAGACCTTTTGCAGCAAATGCTCCATATTTGGCAGAGGATAGTTGTCTTTCTTTGAGCGTTTTTTTAAATTTCTAAAATCAACACACAGTCTGATTTCTCCACTCTTCTTCCTTACCACCACCAAATTGGCTACCCATTTTGAATACTTGAGAGGGACTATGATCTTGGCAGCCAACAATTTTTTAATTTCTTTTTCAATTAGTGGAAGAAGCATAGGATTTATTGGTCTCAACTTCTGTTTGAAAGGAACAATGTCTTTTTCCAGAGGGATTTTATGTTGAATTATATTCTTATCATACTTTTTCAGATCACTATACTCCCAGGCAAACACATTAGCAAATTTCCTCATTAAATTGCAATATTTAGCACTTTGATCAACATACAAATGAGTGGACAAATTTATATATTTAGGCTGACCTGGACTTCCTCTATCATGCTTACAGACTGCAGATTGGTCTTCTTTTTGGGCAGCTTTGTAAGGCACATTGTGGTCAAACAATCTTTCAAGAGGAATTAGACCCTTAGGAATATGGTTACTAGGAAGCTGGACAATGCTGTCTTTATCAATTTTATTTCTAAGCTGGGATTGGGGGATTTTTTGCAAGGCATCATTCTCTTGGTCAATTTGCAATTCAGAAAACTCTTCAATGACTTGAAGGAACCTTTTTATCTCATCATCATCTTCAAAAACTTTCCAATGGTGAACATTATCAGGTAAGGAAGGTCTGTATTTCATTTGCACTTCATCAATTAGTCTGGGAGGCAAAGGAGGTATAAATAGACTAGCAGACACAACAAGGGAATCAACAAGATGATTTTGGGCTCTAGGAATATATGAAATACAAATATAATCAAAAGAATCTCTGATTCTCCATACCTCATTTCTGTATGCTTTTAGCCTTGGGTGCTTTGCTTGAAAGGCTTTATTTACTTGCTGAATGATCAAATCAGAATCTCCAAACACTTTCATATTCTTGATTCCTCTGTCTTTTGCTACATTAAGGCCCAACAACAAAGCCTCATACTCTGCTATATTGTTCGTGACTTGAAAAACCAGCTTAAAAAAACAGCTGAATACTTTCTTTCTTTGGAGATACTAACACCACCCTTGCTCCTGTAGTTTCCCTGGAACATGCTCCATCAAAAAACATATCCCAGACTTGACTTCCTTGATCTTCTTCGGCTTGAACTGTCGGTTTCCTGATCTGCATTGAGGCCTTTTGAGATTCTTGTATTTGGAGAATACATGCTCCAAAATCAATGTCCACTGCATATATTGGATGATTTGTAGGATTATTCTCATCACTGATGATATATGCCAGTTGTGCCTCTCTATACAATCTCCTACTTTCCTCTCCAAAAACTGGGACAGTTGCATAAGATAGATCATTCTGTAAGGTCCCACCTAGTCTCTTAATCCACCCTCTGGACAACAACATGCCAAACTGAGGAGGGACATCTGCTACCACAATATCCATCATCATACTCTTCATGGGCAGCTGAGTTAAAGTAATGGCCAGATCTTTAATCAATCCAAGACATTTCACCTTCCTTGAATCAAAAGAAAATAAATCATGATAGTGTATAGTGATCTCAACGCCTAACTCTTCCATGACAGCTTTAGGCATTAAATTGTGGCTGGCCCCTGTGTCTAGCAGGAAATTGTGGAGGATTTTGTCATGAATGGTCAATGAGACATAAAAATATGGAGAATTATTATCAGTAGGTTCAATCATAGGGCTAAGCACAATGGCAGGCTTATCATCTTGCAAATTGACAGAGTCAGTGGAGGTTTGTTTGGTTTCTAGCTCAAGGGCTTCAAGGACAAGCTTTCTAAATACTTCACTCTTCACCAACTCTACCAAAGGCACAGATATTTTCAATTTCTGAACTTCTGACTCAAAGCTGAAAGAAGAAGATGATTTATCAGAACCTTTTACCTCTTGAACTGGAGCTTTGAGGATGACTGGATCAACTGTTGGTCTTCTCTGCGTGATATTTTGTGGTTCTGTTTGGACAGCAGCTCTTTGGGTAGGATTTTCTTTAACATTTTTTGCATTTGATCTCAAGTTATACCTCAGCTTGTAGGAAAACTTCTCTATCCCATTCTTGACTGTCTTGTTCCTGCAACAAAGACTCTTCATAAGCGGCCAAAGTCAAAAATGCAGCGCTGCCTTTATCTTCCATGCAGTGAATTTCATCCTCATTCTCTTCAAATTGTTCCTCCTCCATGAATACGTTTTGGAAGGGAGATTTAACTTTTTGTTCTTCCTTTGTTTCTTCACCCCTCTGAATTATTTGTAACTGCTCATTTGCTCTTCTGAAAGGATTTGGATTTCTTTGAGCAAATGCGTTTTGCTGCCTTTTTTTCCCTGAATTCTATTCAACTTTCAGCTTAGAAATTTCAGAAGATAATGATTCTATCATCTTAGTCATCTTGTCTAATTTAGGCTCTGAAGATGATGCTGAAGAAGTAGAAGCCTGCTTTATCTGTCTTCTCCTGTTAGCTTGACTTTTGAGCTTTTATTCTGCCATGATATTAGACTCTACTTCTAGGGCTGCATCCTGCATGTCTGCCAGTGTAGCACATCTTCTTTCTCTCAACAACAGGCAAAAATTAGAGTCAAAAGCATTGGCATAAGTTAGTTTGGTAGAGGTAGGAGTAGGCTTTACCTCAGCTGGTATCTTACTATACATTCGATTGAATCTTTTATTAAAATCAGCTAAATATTCACCATTTTCCCTCCTCATATTACCAAACTCAGTATGATAATACAAGTAGTCTTTTTTATCTCCCCATTGCTTCAAAAACGCATCATCTAATGCTTCAATATGAGTTATAGATCTCTGGGGTAATTCTCTAAACCACTTCCTAGCCTCTCCATCAAGGCTCTAGACAAAAACTCTCATCCACACATCATTTTCACTTATATCTAAATTATCAGCATAACTGTAAAAAGCTTCAAGATGTTCTTCTGCTATCACTCCCTCTGTTCCAGTGAATTTAGGCATATATTTCTGATATTCTCCCACAGACATAGGGTTTAAAGGAACAGACAAGACTAAAGGTACATATCTTGCAGCAACAATTCTCTCAATCTTCGTAGGTGCTTGCTGTCCTGCCAAGATTGGAATATGTGAAAGAATACTAGCAGTTTGAATGGTAGGGAGTAATGTGATGGATGGCGGAGACAAATGGATGATTTGGACTGAATTGGAAGTTTTCTTTGGACTGAGATTCAAAGGGGAACTAACTGTACAAGGGACTGAATTAATCTCTGAAGGAATTTCCTTATTAACAATACTGGGCTCTAAGTCTTCAAACTGTAATTCTTCAGCTATAAATTTATCTTTCAGAGATGAATGACCTTTATTGGGCTTACCTGATCCTGATGCCCCTTTCTGTGATGCTTTCTTCTATTTGACAATCCTCTCAAGGTTAGGCAATGGTTCAGCTGGAGATTTTTGAGGATTTCTTCGAGTATGTCTCACAAACTGAGCCAGAACTTCAATGTGGAGTCACCAAAGGATGGTCTTCTTCCAGTGGAGTCACCAAATAGATTATTGCAACCAGATCATGTGTCCAAACCTTGTCTATCATCAAAGCTTGGAACTGTGTCATTCTCCTAGGGAAGTTGAGCTTCAATTCTCCTCTCCCCGGCAACAGCGCCAATTAATGTTATCACCCCAAGAAACTCTCCTAGTTTGTATCTCGGAGATGTTCGGGAACATTACAAATTCAACAAAAAATTGGATAAATGGTGGATGAATGAAAGAAATGCTGCATATTCAAGACAGATAACCACTTCTACTATGCTTAACCCGAGACATGGGTGAACACCCCCAGACTACAAGGCTTTAGACCACCAATTACTCACAGTTTGAGATAAAATGTGATGATGGAGAATACTGACCACACCAGCAGATGCACAGGACCCTGTGATGGCCGGCTGCAACCAGTTAAAAGGTCTGTAAATCTATTTCTTAATACAAAGACAGGATGACAACTCTCTGGCATTAAAACAACAGAAACCTGCATACATTCAATAATACTAACTAGATTATAACACAGAGGTGGGATGACAGCCCCTCTAATGCTAAACATCAAAGCAGATTAAAAATGCATAACAGGCATAGCATGGAACAAAGAAGCAGAAGTGAAAGTGATCAATTGACAGCAAAAGAAGCTTGCATTAGTTGAAAGTGAAGACCAGAAGCTGCAGGTGTCACAGTAGTTACAGTCTCCAGAAGTTGAAGCTTACAAAAAAATAACACTCGTCAACCTGATTACATCTTTTTCCTGAGTATATATGGAGGTTGACTACAAAATTGCTCGGCAAACTCATGCGTGGAGAGGTCATAATTGACCACCAACTGCATTTACAAATAGATATGGTCTTTGATACATATTGATTGTTTTTAATGAACAAAATGGCTCTTTCTGTACTTTGATGTCCTTCCTGAACAAGTGAAATATTAACTGAATAATTTTCCATAACTGCTGCAATCATTGAGCTGCTCGAGGATCGTCCTTCTCGTCCTTGACCATGTTGTTCTTTAAATGTTGTAGCTGAGGAATTCATGTGCAGATTTCCGGATCATCTCTTCCTTCTTTGTGTGCATGGGACAAGCCAAAAACTTTGAAAAATGCATTGAAAATGGTCGAAAAGCCGAGAAAGAACGCTGGCCGTTGGATGGCTCAAATGGATGGTGGAGATCGGACTGCGCGGGCCATCGGAAGACATATGTGGATGGAGGAGTCTGGGTCGTCAAATGATGTGAAAGAACAATGGAGATTCGATCTGAGAGGCTATCGGGCGGGTAGGCGAAAAGGAGGATCATGGACCGTCGGATCGTGATCGGGGAGATCCGACGGCTCACGGGTGGCCAAGATGCGAGAGCGTTAATGAGTGGGGAAAGGGTACGTTGGCAGTAAGCGGTTTCCCCGCACCGCTTTTCGAGAGAGGTGGTTTACGTACGGGGAGGAGCGATCCTATTAAATTATGACACGTGGCTGGCGAGAAACCTCTTTCCCGTGGGTTATCAGTCGTGCAGGTTCGTGGAGCGGGGGAAGCGCCAATCGTTGGATCTCCGCGAGATGATCAGATGGTGGAGAATTAACATGCATTTTGGTTGATATGATAGGTGATATGATAGGTAAGGGGCCCACCGATAGGTTATGTTTTTAATTATATGCGCGCGTTATATGATTAAGACTTTATAGCCAGGGTTAAAATAAAAATAGGTTAATGCGGGGTTTTAAAGGGTTATCGGGATTTATAAAGGTTTTCGGGGGTTTATAGGTTTTAAACCAAAAGAAGCCTGGGAGCCCGAAAAAGGGTTTAGGCGGGGTTTACAAAAGACTATAGAGAGACATGAAAATAATGGGTTAGGGGAGAAATAGGAGAATGGAAGAGGAGGTGGAAACGAAGGTGTGGGAGTTATAAGGAGAAAAGGGAAAATGAAGGAGAAAGCATGAAAAACCGCTGCCAGCCTTATACAACCAAACCAGCACTGCTCAACACCTATTTTGATCCATCAAGTATCAAAGAACATAGCAGAGCTAACACTTCCTACCCTGTTTTGAAACATGAGAAAAATCTTTGGAGCCAAAAAATCTTAAATAATTAACTACAGGCTTAAAACTCAATAAAGCTTTGACTAGAGTTTTAAAATCAAGGCTCTTTGTTGGACTCCTATTCTTCAAATATATTGCAATATTTATTGCTCTTGCCCAAAAGCCATTACACAGATTCTTACCTTTTAACATGCTTCGAGCGCACTCCACAAGGGTTCTCTTCTTCCTCTCTACAACCCTGTTATGTTGAGGAGTGTGGGGTACTATGAACTGCTAAACTATCCCATGGTCCTTGCAATATTTTATGAAACCACCCTTCTTGTATTCTCCCCCTTGATCCGATTGGAGAATTTTGATGAATTTTGCTGTCTGTTTTTTAATCATGCTTCTAAACTCTTTAAAATATTCAAAAGTATGAATCTTCCTTATGAGAAAATATACCTAAGTAAATATTGTGCAATCATCAACAAACAATAGAAAATAATAGGCACCTCCTAATGACCTCGTTTGGATCAGACCACACAAATCAGTGTGCACAAGCTCTAGTATATTTATCTTCTTTCTATCTACATTTGTAGGAAACTCATCCCTATGCATCTTCCCAGGAGCACATGCTTCACAATCAACATGAACATTCTTTAAAATAGGAAAACCATTGACCATACCTTGTTTTTGAAGTAGCAGCAGGTCATTGAAGTTGATAGGACCAAATATTTGATGCCATAAGTCTTCCGCAGTCATAACCGATGAGGTCAAGGCTTGGTGTGGTGCGCTTCTTACATTTATCTTATAAAATCCTCCCACTCGAATACATGTGGCAGTTGGCTTCATACGATCTAATAGATCTTTAATAACACAATAAGACTTAAAAAACTCTACCTTAAGTTTTTGATCTGTTAGCATAGAAACATAGATCACGTTCTTTTTTGTTCCTGGTACATACCTTATATTTTGAATATGTCTAATATTTCCATTAGGCAAAATGATAGAAAGATTACCATACCCTTTGATTTGGTACCCTCTATCATCACCAAGGTAGATATTTGCACCACTACTACTTTCTTTAAAATTCTCAAACCAATGTCTGTTACCTGTCATGTGAGTGGAAGCTCTTGAGTCCACAAACAAAGTTTCTAGTTCATCATCCTTAACAGAGAACGCAAAATCATATATAAACAATCTGAGATTCTGATTCTGAGCTTCATCAGAAAAATGTCCAGCATGCTTCTTATGTCTATGGTGACCTTCATCAAACTTCTTCTTCTGACAATTTTTAGCTATGTGACCAACTCTACCACAATAAAAACATTTGGGTCCTGAATCACTTATGTTTGAGGACATACCTTGAGGTGGTTTTCTCTGTGGTGTACTTCCGCCTTTCTGTCCTACATTTACTTTCCCTATGATGGGATTCTTCTTTGCCATTAGAGAAAGATCTGAACTCTTGGGTTTTAGAGTCATCCGCTTATCGTCCTCTTGCATCAGGATTCTTGTCAATCTGGCTACTTACTTTTGTCATCTCCTATCATGATACTACTTCGTAGAATTATGTTTACATTCGGCTCCTCTTTGCGTGGCTCAGACCTCCTCATTCGCAGGTTCTGAGTTGGGGGAGGCTGGAGTATTCCTTTATCGCGCAACCTCACTATTAGTGTGGCGCAATCCTCCATCTCATGATCAAATTGGGTACAATATAAACATGATGTTCTCATCAGATTTGTACAATCACAGGCATAATGCCCTGGCCCTCCGCAATTGTAACAAATCAACTGTCCACGACTCCTTCTTGGTCCCATTCCACCTCGACCTCATCCACGTCCCTGAAATCCAGTGTGCACCATACCCGCATTTTGATCAAGGGTTCGTGCTTTGGTATGAACTCTGTAAGTAGGAGTCTGATCCATCATTAGTTCATAAATTCTACAGGTATGCTCATCATGGCCTACTGACCTACAGAAATTATAGAACAGTTGCTGGGATGTCTGCATATACTTCTGTAATAGGTGGCAGTTATTTGTAGCATGCTTCCCTCCTATCTGACAAATCACGCACCATAATGCAGGCACTACGCTCGGCCCTGCTTATGCCTTTGGTCTCAATGGCATTGGCCCTCTTCCCGCTAGGTATTTCACGAAGACTGGACAATGGTCCTTGTCATGTCCCTGGCCTTTGAACTTTATGCACCATACCTACTCATGTGCTTCTCGGTGAGCTGTCCTGTCTTGTTTCAGGCTCTGCATCTTAAGACACAAGTTTTTCAACTGCGCGTGGAATTTTTGCAATCCTATGCTAGGATATTGTATTGGGGTGCAGCCTCATTACAAACTCCAAGGTTTCGACCTGAGTAGATAGCTTTTGCTATGACAACGTGGTCCTTGGACGCAGCGTTAGTGACGCTACAAAACATGTGCGGTGTTGCCCATCCGTCAAGGTCATGTTGGCTTCACGACTCATACCCTTTAGTCTCTGATCCAGCTCCTAGGGGGTCTCGCCTAGAAGCATCATGATTTCCTTAAACCTGATAATCAACTGTGTCTCTGATTTTGGCCTACTAAATTCCTTGTTTGGCGCATCTTGGATATCTGCGATCCTTGTATTTGGATTGTCATTAGAATGCTTAATGTACCACATCAGTGCGCGATCCTGCAACGTGCTTACCAGCGTCACCTTCTTTATGTTGTCATCCGTGACTCCTTGTGCTTCCCATATAGCCTTTACCATGAACCAAAATTGGTCTGGATCTTCATTCCCTACTCCTTTGAATACTAGTAACTTTATTGCACTCGCCATATTGAACTATGGTGGTGGTGGAGGTGGTGTGGGTGAAGATGGGGGTGAAGATGGTGAAACTAGTGGTGGTGTAGGTGGAGGTGGTATGCGCAGAATTCGCTGTCTACCAGACTAATCGTACTCCTTGGTGAAACCTTTGCAAGCTCTTCCTCACTTTCTCGTCAAGGTGAAATCAAGGGGCTAGTTTCTATCTCTGCGCTACCTTCATTTTTATAGATCCTCCAAATTTGTGTAGCCCCAAACATCAATTTATTCACATAACCCGCTTTTCACACAGTAGCATTTTAATCCAAGTCTTCAAATATTTAATGTACTTACCTCGCAGTCCTTTGAGGAAGCGTCGTTCCACCTCGCTGTAGCTGACTGACATATCTACCACAAATTCGGTGATAAACCCTCCTATAATTCGATCAAGCCAATGGTCCACAACATGCGTGATCTTATCTTCCGATGCTTCTATTCTGTGCACCAACTCTAGAGTCCACACAATAGGTTTGTCGAGCCTACACCTTCACTGACTGTCTGCTAGGTTCACAATCCACTCATACAACTCAGAAGGGAAGGATGCAAAGAAATTTTTGTGGATTTTCGTATATCAATAGCACTCTAACCACTTTTCCTTTGATACTCGTGGATTTCTTGTTGGGTATACGACCAAAGTCCCACATTGACTAGAGGTGGGGAGGATCATGGGTATATAAGGATGGACAAATATCTCCATTGGTATGAGGCCTTTTGGGTAAGTCCAAAAACAAATCCATGAGGGCTTAGGCCCAAAGTGGACAATATCATACCATTGTGGAGATATGTGGTATCCAGAGAATCCTTACAAGTGGTATCGGAGCCATGCCCCGAAGTTAGCCAAGTGGACGAGTCCTTGGAATATTGAACAAAGGTGGTGGGCCCCTGTAATATCATGATGGGATCCGTGGATGAGCTCGGTTAGACAGGCGGCGTGCTCCGGATTCTTCATGGACGTGTCCTGGTCCCAACACGGTGAAGAGGAGTTGACCCGGGATAGAGCAAGCTAAGGTGCGTGCTTCCAATGCATTGGAGCGGAGAATCCTAGGTGGTAGAGAGTGGACGGATGGATAATCGTTTGAGGGGAGGCTCGATGGTCCTTTGTTCGAGGGGAGGATTGTTGGGTATACGACCAAAGTCCCAAATTAACTAGAGGTGGGGAGGATCATGGGTATATAAGGATGGGCAAATATCTCTAGACACCACATATCTCCACAATGGTATGATATTGTCCACTTTGGGCCTAAGCCCTCATGGATTTGTTTTTGGACTTACCCCAAAAGGCCTCATACCAATGGAGATATTTGTCCATCGTTATATACCCATGATCCTCCCCACCTCTAGTCAATGTGGGACTTTGGTCGTATACCCAACAATCCTCCCCTCGAACAAAGGACCATCGAGCCTCCCTTCAAACAATTATCCATCCGTCCACTCTCTACCACCGAGGATTCTCCGCTCCAATGCATTGGAAGCACGTGCCTTAGCTTTCTCTATCCCAGGTCAACTCCTCTTCACCGTGTTGGGACCAGGACACGTCCATGAAGAATCTGGAGCACACTGCCTGTCTAACCGAGCTCATCCACGGATCCCATTGTGATATTACAGGGGCCCACCACCTTTGTTCGGTATTCCAAGGACTCGTCCACTTGGCTAACTTCGAGGATTCATCCACTTGGCTAACTTCGGGGCATGACTATGATACCACTTGTAAGGATTCTCTGGACACCACATATCTCTATAATGGTATGATATTGTCCACTTTGGGCCTAAGCCCTCATGGATTTGTTTTTGGGCTTTACCCAAAAAGGCCTCATACCAATGGAGATATTTGTCCAGCCTTATATACCCATTATCTTCCCCACTTCTAGTCAATGTGGGACTTTGGTCGTATACCCAACAATCCTCCCCTCGAACAAAGGACCATCGAGCCTCCCCTCAAATGATTATCCATCTGTCCACTCTCTACCAACCAGGATTCTCCACTCCAATGCGTTGGAAGCACACACCTTACATGGAAGCACCACCTGCCTCGAGAGCTTTCTCTAACCGAGCTCATCCACGGATCCCATTGTGATATTACCAGGGCTCACCACCTTCGTTCGGCATTCCGAGGATTCATCCACTTGGCTAACTTTGAATCTGGCTCTGATACCACTTGTAAGGATTCTCTGGACACCACATATCTCCACAATGGTATGATATTGTCCACTTTGGGCCTAAGCCCTCATGGATTTGTTTTTGGGATTTACCCCAAAAGGCCTCATACCAATGGAGATATTTGTCCATCCTTATATACCCATGATCTTCCCCACTTCTAGTCAATGTGGGACTTTGGTCGTATACCCAACATTCCTATTTTCCTGTGCCACAAACTCGTGAATCTTTCTATCCAATCACCTTTCAATTTCTTCCTTTGTCGGATTCCAGTGACACGACATTAGACATCTCTTATGCAGATCCCAGTCTTGGCAAAGGAACCATTTGTTGGCTTATTGGGGCCTGACCCAGGTTCGAAGGTGATTTAGCCAAACAAATCCCAGTACTATTGGCCCTTTCGGAAACAGTCTGTGGAGCGCGGACTGAGGTCTCACCCGAAGTAGTATGGGAGGGTTCTAGAACTAGGTTTCCACACCTTGGAGATGCCTGATCAGTTCAAGTGGTCCGCGGTTAAAACCTGCGTGCACATCACTATGCGCACTATCCTGTAACTCGCAACCAAAACTAATTATTTTGCGGAGCTCTACTCAGGGGTCGAGCGCTGTTGGTACCCAAGTCCTTACTAGTATTCCACTGTTAGTTGATTAAGTTAGCTTATTTGTATGCATTAAGTTACATTTAGCAATATAAATCATTCATACATGTGTGCCCAATAAACAAACAATATATTTGCAATTTACATCAACCATGCATTAATCCAAGAATAGATACACAAATTGGTAACAAAACCTTTCTTTAATAACCTCTTCTTTGGTTACAAGCTTGACTCTACCCTGCACACTCAGCGACAGGGGTCCGCACACTCAGCTACAGGCTACTAGGCCTTTGCGCACTTAGTTGTAGAGCCTTTTCCTATCTTACGACCCAAGACACACTTAGTCACTTAGACTTTCCTTCTATTCCTCTCTTCTTACTTTGTTACCTTTTACACTTAGAGCCTTGCTCTATTTATACACTCCCATGGTCCGTGGACCATGGGTAGGCTGACATTACATCCAAACCTAGGGCAGACAACCTTGTGACTCTAACATACTTTCGCGCCTGCAATTCACGGGGCTTTACAACATCATTCGGTCAAAACATGGGCTTTGAACCGCAAAACATGCCTCGGATGGATTCCATGCCCAACAGGCACTGAAATGCCACCCTGATGTCATGCACACTGCCAAGGCTGCAACATCCCCATTCTCATTGGGGCATTGGAGAGGAAGGAATTGGGAAATAGATCAATGCTAGTGTTGAGGGGGAATTGTGACCATGTTCTTATTTCTAATAGTGCGTGGATTTTGGTTATGTATTAAAGATGAATAAGGCTTTTCAAGATCGTACCTTCTAGAGAAGGCAAAGGACCAAGATCCATGGTGAAAATTTTCTTGAACATTTGTGTGGATTACTGAACATATAGATATGTGAGCATTCACTCTGTGCATTTGGTTAGATCATCTATTTCGTATACCTCATTTACATTCTTTGGGTATTTGAAATCACTATTGTCCTTATAATGGCCTTCTCCACCAATGAGCATAATTGTCTCTCCTAGAAGCAGAGTTATTCCCTGTACAGAAAACTGGATTTCAGCCATGTATTTGGAGTGGTAGTGATCTGATTTTATGTCAAACTGATTAATATTTGAAATATCATAGGAATGATATAGAAAAGGGTCGAAATTTGTAAAGAGGTTCAATAATAGGGTTTTAAACTATTTAAACAACCTCAAACTCGAGACCCCATATACTAATTGTATTAAGAGAAGTGGGTGCTATATCTTGGGGAGGGAAAGTAAATTAAGTGTAACATAGATGATAAAGTGGGAGAGGCTAGAAGTGTAATTACTGTGTCTCCTCTTGCTGCGAGGAGGTCAGGTTGTGATTTCCAGTTTGCAGAAGTGGGGTTGTAGGACTCCATTTTCTTTGAAAATGAATTATTCACATTAAATCCACCCTGCCGATGCTTGTTACATAAGTCACCATTGGCACAAGACTGGCAAAGACTTTTGTTCAAACCTAATTGTTAATAACTAATGACAATCCATTTTATGAAATTTAGGAGTTTAAACAACTAAACATTGATGTAGAAATGTATGAAGAAAATCAGTTGTCATTGTTTTTATATAGGAATATTAATGATTATATAGCATTTTAAAAGAAAACTAGATCAAGCTGTCTGGAAGTTTACTCACATCATAATATCCTCCAAGTACATATATCTCCCCTGCAACTGTGACTCACAAGAGATCCCCTCTGGTAGTTGGCATATTAGGAAGTTGACTCCACTGGTCTCTTACAGGGTCATAAACTTCAACTATGTCCAAGTACGAGTAATTTGCACCATACACTCCCACCATGTAAATATATTGATAAGATAAAGACAAGTTTTTATCCAATAATATAAACACTAAGGGTGAATGAAATCATAGCTACACATGCATAATATATCGTTTTCTTGTAAGACCAAGCATCAAATAGTTTTGAGGGATCGGGGATTGTCACATGGAATATAAATTGGTCAACAGAGAACCAAAGTGATCCAGAGGATTAATCAACCTCCAAATTGTTCCGGTTTATTCCATTATCTGTTCTTACTAGTGGAATCATAAACTGAAGTGTCAGGGTGTACTGATGGCAGTTTCCTGATAGGAAGCAAAGAACACAACCAACTTTGAGATGCAACCCTCTCACTTTTAAGAGATCTTTCTCTCCCAAATATAGTAAGGCTATTCGATTATAGAAAAATTTCAGGATCATTGGTAAAGATGGGTAGCTAAAAATACTAATACGCAATAAATCATTTCCAAAATATATCAACTTCATTTTTGAAAGAATTTTTGTATGGTATTTACACGATTGGAAATGTTAATATATTTTCATGTGGGTGTAATGGTGCATTGGGTCCACTAAATATGGATTTCAGTAAGAGTTGTTCCAAATACTAATATGCAATAAATCATTTCCAAAATATATCAACTTAATTTTTGAAAGAACTTTTGTATGATATTTACACTACAGGAAATTTTAATACATTGTCATGTGGGTGGAATGGTCCATTGGATCCAATGAATATGGATTTCAGTAAGAGTTGTTCCAAATACTAATATGCAATAAATCATTTACAAAATATAACAACTTAATTTTTGAAAGAACTTTTGTATGGTATTTACACTATAGGAAATTTTAATATATTGGCATGTGGGTGGAATGGTGTATTGGATCCAATGAATATGGATTTCAGTAAGAGTTGTTCCAAATACTAATATGCAATAAATCATTTCCAAAATATATCAACTTCATTTTTGAAAGAATTTTTGTATGGTATTTACACTACATGAAATGTTAATATACTGTCATGTGGGTGTAATGGTGCGTTGGATCCACTAAATGTGGATTTCAGTAAGAGTTGTTCCAAATACTACCATGTGAGTGTAGCATTGGATGCTTAGTAGACTTATTTCAAACCTAGTCTCAGGTTTACCTCTAGGTTGGAAAGTTGAATACTGCATATCTATATTTGATACTATTTGTGTCAATGAGATATGCAATTTCAGTTTGGCAACCTATAAGAACTTTGAAGAGTAAAAGGTTACATATCTATATTTGATATTATATTGTCAACCATATATTCAATTTCAGTTTGGTAACCTGTAATAAGTTTGAAGAGTAAGAGGTTACATATCTGTATTTGATAATATTTGTGTCAATCAGATTTGCAATTTCAGTTTGGCAACTTAGAAGAACTTTGAAAAGTAAGGGTTTAGATGATGGACTCGACGCATTTAATATGGATGTTAGCACATACCAATCCATCGCAAGGTTGAGCGTACCTCAAAATTCTAAGCTCTGAGTTTCACATTTATAATTGATACCCAACAATTTGTGTAAACTCAAGATTTCATTTTGCAACTTTGTAGTTTGGAAACCTTTAAGTGACAAGGTTTATATGATGGGTTGAATGCATTGAATATGAACATTAGCAACCATACAAACACTTATTCAATTTACACCTTGAAATTGGGAATTGCAAACTCCAGGTTGCATATCTATAATTAATACCTTGCAATTTGTATAAACTCATATAGATTCTACAACTTTTTAGTTTAGCAGCCTCGAAGTGTGAAGGTTCATCTCTGCACCATCAAGGTGAATTATCAAACCAGGTTTAGATGGGTCTGAGCCCGTGTACAGTTTCTTTAACCAGTGCATGTTGGAGAAAGGGACTTAAATTCACATTTTAAAACAACGACATCTCTGCCAAATGACATAATTATGAAGTAATATGGACTTTACAAAGAAGATACAAATTTCATTGATCCCTAGACATGGAGATTAGCTAGCATACCTTTCCATTCGGGGAAGTTGCACATGTATTACTGCGATACTTAAGTGAACTTTTTCCTTTTGACCATCTATCTTTCTGGATATCGTAGATGAATGTAGATTTCACCATAGCTTCATTTGGTTGTCGTCTATTAGATAAAGTCAAAAAAGTGACAGTAATATTACCTCCACTTTTGAGCTAGAGGATCCTCATAAAACTTTAGTGAACTGCAGAATACTACTGGTGGATTTTTGTCACAATTATGTTGTTGTGAAGGGAATTAGTAAGAAAGGTTGACTTATTCAAAATAGGGGAATAGGGGATGGATCACTAAGACAATTTATTGCTATAGATTTGAGAATGCAGGCATGTTGGAGAAAGCTCACCATATTCAATAGGCATGCCATGTGAGAAGAATTTTCTTTCCATCATATTTATTTTATTAATTAGATAATCAAAATCTTTATTTTATTAACTAGACAATCTCTATTGCTAATAATATAAAAGATAGTCAATCCTCTCATTCTAAAATCAAAAAAGTTTAGATATCAGAGCATACATACAATTAGCCTTGTTTTCCAAAATAGAAATTAATCTTGAAGATTTCCACACTTGGGTCTCTCACAATCAAATTCTCACTCTCATCTCCCAGAGGCAAATCCCCTCTGATTATGGGGGAATTGATATTCCCAACAAGTACCACAATCAGCCCAATTTCAAGTAATCAGCTAAGTCTTGGTAATGTGGTATTAAGGGCTTGTCACAACTTCAATGGCAGAACCATTAGTGCCATTTTTGCAACAGAAGAAAAGATGGATATTGCTTTCAAGAGGAAAAATGATCACTATGCTCTTTTGGGTGTCTCTTGTCATGCCTCCTACAATGATATCAGGGTTTCATATAGAAGACTGGCACTGAAATACCACTGTTGAACCTCAAAATTACCCTCTCCTTGACAACTTTTCTCACCTCTTTCCCTTGCTTTTCCATAAGATTACAGATCCCAATCGATGATAAATCATAGGTTTTGTATTAAGGAAGGCATTAAATGATTGACATGTTATATTTTTATATTTTTGCTATTTGAATAAATTTTTTCAAATTAGTTACAGAACGCAACCTATTCTACAGCTAACTGTGTATTCCATAGCTACTTCCATGGTCTGGCAGGTTCCAAATGTCAAATGAAGAATCCAGCCACATGGGCATCTCTAGAATCGTCTCCACATGGATTCTATCCTATTCACTCAGCCCAGATCAACAAGAAAGCAAGCTCAAGATCGTATTCAAAGGTGGAGTCAAACATATGATACCTGGAAGCAATAGGACTCTTCATCTACTCTTTCGTGGTTAATCAATAAATCTAACAATTTTGTTGCTAGAATTAACTCGGATCAGCCACCTGTGTTAATGGTTCTGTTGCAAACATCTCGCTCGAATTTAAGTCACATGTAGTGTTGGTCGCTTTAATTGTTTTCACAATTCAAGCTCCACATAAATTGTCAACCCGAGGAGGTCTTTTTATTTCAAAGATAATCACGCACTGGATATGCTCAATTTCAAAAGCAGAAACAATGTTGTAGTAAAAGAAGGACAGACAATTATTAATCTCACCAATCTACTGATTCACACTCTACTTAATCAAAGCTGAAGTCAATTAAGTTATAGCAGAAATGATTTCTCTGTTGCAGTTACAATCCAAACAAAGGAAGATCAATCTGTTGGCATTATGATGCATGTGTTGTACTTGATGGCAACCCTCTCATAGAAGATCATCTCACTTATATACATTCAGATGAATCTAGAGAAGAGATATCAAATGTGACATAATACAGGATAGCTCAAAGGAATCAAATGGCAAGTTCTTAGTAAGCAGAGGTTCAAATATTGAAGAAAATAAGGGGTACGTAGGTACACCTTACAGAAAGTGCGTACCCGCAGGTAAACCAAGCAGCAACCGCGTCCAGGGACGCAGCCCAGCTGTTCAGGAGGTGCGTCCACCCAGTGCACACTTTTCAAGGCAGAGAAAAGCCCACGTGGGGGTTTCTTATGTTTTAATCTTGGTATTTAGCCGACGGTTTTGGGTTATTATGGTGTCGGCTCGTGGTATTGTCCCATGATTTTAGGAGGAGCTTGCCTATATAAAGCAAAGGAGATCATTTGGCTTGAGCATGGTTTTGGGTTGAAGATCTTATGAGGGCTAGATCTGGTCTAGATCTAATCAAGGCGAATCTATTAATGGACCGAGATCTCTTGGCGCATGTTCAGATCTGTGGATCTGATTATCTGGGTTACTTCTGAAGTCTTGAAATCATCTATGCCCAGAGGGACGCAGGTGCAGTAAGGGTTCAGGTGCGTTCGGGACGCAGGAGCGAAGCGTTTCAGGTGCGCCGGGACGCAGGCGCAGAAGGGTTCAGGTGCGCCGGGACGCAGGCAGTTCAATAGACTCAGTGCGAGGGACGCAGGCTAGCAGTTGAGCAGGGTGCATCCGGGACGCAGGCTAGCAGTTGAGCAGGGTGCGTCCAGGGACTCAGGCCAGCAGTTGAGCAGGGTGAGTCCGGGACTCAGGCTAGCAGTTGAGCAGGGTGAGTCCGGACTCAGGCTAGCAGTTGAGCAGGGTGCTTCCTTCTCTTAAAATCTTTGTTTATCACTGTTGTGTTCTGGGTTTGGTCCTATTATTGTTGATCTGGTTACTACAGTTGATTGGATTATGGGTTGTGCTTCAGTGTATCCAGTATGAAAATAGATGAAACGTGGTACTTGGAGGAGAGAAGATTGTAGGCCGGCGCCTACGTACTAGTATCTAAGCTAGTACAAGAGCTAAAGGAAATCTTTGGAGCATTGTAGCAGGTAGTAGCCTGCGTACTAGTAAATGGATCGGCTAGTACAAGAGAAAAGGGGGTTGTAGCTCCCGTACTGGTATGAGGCTGCACCAGTACAAATATTGTAAAAGGATTTTCTTATTAAGAAGAAGATTGAGATGACTTGCAGCAGGTGGTTTTCTCCCGCATTGGGTTTCCACCTTATATCATTGTGTTCATGTGTGTGCCTTATGTGTGATGATCTACTTTATGTTACTGCATCTGTTAACTGATAATATGGTTGATAATGTCCTAATGCACTCATTGAAGATCGATTAACTTAATCTTAAGAAGTTGTGGAAGTAGCATATATGAATCTGATTATGGAATTGAAAAAGTTTTATTAATGTGATAATACTGATTCACCCCCCCCCCCCCCTCTCAGTATTATTTCCAACACAATCTACAAGGAAAGAAATCAATCAACCACAGCAGGAACAGGACCCTATTCCTTAGTGAGGAACTTCAGCACCTGATGCCTGACACTTAATCACACTGTAGGAAAGGTAACTTCAAGAGATCAAGACCCTATTCCCATGAACAGGAACCTTCAACACTTGTTCTCTTGTTCCTAATCACACTGCAGGCAAAGGAAAACAATCAATGGGAGCAAGACCCTATTCCTTTATGCAGGAATCTTTAGCACCTGCTTCCCAACATCATTCATTCATACCATCAAGAGTGAATGCATTCAATACATGTAGTGCTAAAGAAACAGAGTATTACTAAACTGTGTAACTAGTGTCCAACAACAGAATTAAGGTGAAGTGCAAACACACAAAGAATTAAACAAATTACAGGAACCAAAAGGGTGAATCTTGTGAGGAAGGCGGGCCCTTTCCTTCTCACAAGATTCCCCAGGAGAAAGAATTAAATTGGAACGCTCAAAGGAAGAATTTATTCATCTGTCAAAGTAATTGATACATTACAGATGGAGACTAGCTCCAGTTCTCACACAATACTCTCCTGTAGCTTACAATAACTGACCCCTTCTAATGATGATGTCTCCTCTTTTTAAAGAGGAGACATCTTTTTACAATTTACATGAGAGTGAATCTACATTATCTCAATTCTGTTCTCTTTCCCAAAACAAGACTATTCTGTTCTTCCAAAAAAAAGATATTGTTACAACAGAGACAATAAGAATGCTATCTTCAGGATAATCCAGGTAACCGTGTCTTCATGCTGCTGCTACTATTCCACAAAAAGTTCTTCCAGAATCGCAAATTACGCATGACGGGATTTGCGTGCTTGACGGCTGTTTCAGCAACTGAGTCAGCTGTTTCAGCAACTGAGTCAGCTGTTTCAGCAACGGCCGCTTGTTCCTAACAACGCATATAACTTATCTGCGATCTTTGGACTTGTGTTAGCAACAATACACTTCAATTAATGATAAAATATAAGAGTATTATGGAATTAAATGTAAAACAGATTAAACATATAATAAAGAAGAGGTTTTTATATACCTTGGGATAAAGTAGATGAAAATGATAATGGAGTTCATGGTTATAAGAGTAGAATGGTGTCAAAGTATATAGCAAAAATGATACATAGTGGAGTCCTAACATCCCCCCCAGCTAAAAATGTTGCATGTCCTCAGGCAACCCCTAGTCTGAATCAGAGTCTGAGTACTGGGACTGAGCATGCAAATTACTCAAGCAGTAGCTGGAGAAGGTGGCATCTGTAGGAAGTCTGAATCCTCTGTTGTTCTGCAAATGTTGCCATGCCAAGGCTTCATCTCTGTCAGTCAACTGGTAATGACATTGATATTTGTCTGAAGGCAGCCATAAAATTGGAAAACGGAAATGATACCCGATCCAGTTTACTCCACAATGTTGAATGCAACCAATGTAATTAGGGACCCTGGATAATGCAGCTTGAAGATTGTGAGGGTTAAAAGGGTGATAATCCTGTCTTTCTTTACATGACTGCTGCCAAAACATATCATTGGCCTTCAATGCAGCAGTACCCTTTACTCTAATGTGTTGTTGACACTTAGAAAGTGTTGAAGCCTGTAATTGCTGCATATACTTGTGCATTCCTGGCTTCTGTAAGAATTCATGATATTGTGCTATGAACATGGCTGGGCCTAAAGGCTCTGGTCTAATCCACAGGAGTTTATTCTCCTCATTATGACTGCTTGCAGTGAACGTAGTTTGCCAAGTGAGCTGGTTAGACAAAAATGAAACAAATGCCCTTATTTGTATATCTCCTGCAATTGGAATAAGATTAACTCTTCTATTGTCGGGAATAGCCTCATTATGAAGATAGAGTTCGCACAGCAGATGCTGGTCACTCTCGGGGGCCTCATTAAAGGTCTCAACAAATTTCTCTGAAGTCATTAATTCATATGGTCTGCCATTTTTTATTGCTTTTAATTGAAAATAAACTAATCGTTCAGAAAGAAAGAGAGAGTAGTTTACAGAGGGTTTGCGCGTAGCCATCAACTTCTGGACTAATGAAAACATCAAGGCTATCTTTGCCTTAGATTCCTTGGCTTCCTTTTTGGAGTCCTTGTGCTGTTGCATCATTTGATCCCAACTATCCCAGTTGGCATATACATGGTTCTGCCATTGTAACTTATGTTGGCGTAATATTATATCTTGTTCTTCAGCATATTGCTTCTTCCATTTGTTTATCTGTTCCAATTGATTCCATGGCAAGGTCTGTGTTGTGGCATCAGAAGTAGTGGGTTGGGACGTTGTTTCCTCTGTCTGAATGGATGCATTAACCTGCAAAGGACAAGATATCTGAGGTTCGACTTCTTTTTCTTGCTTTATAGAGAGCCCTACTGGTTCTTGTGGAGCAGTAGGGCATTCCTTTTTTATTCCAGCTGACGTAGATGCCTCAGATAATTGAATTTTAACTAGTTTGTAGCCTGCATCCTGGTAAATGCTGCCACACTCCTGGCACATGTATTCCTTGCATGGCTCCTTATTTTGCATTGAGGCTGCGTGTGCTAACGTATGGAGATTCAGTTCTCTTTCAAAAGCCTCTCGAGCCATGGTTAGTTCATTCTTGTAAGCTTCTAATTCAGACTTCAGGAATTCATTCTCCTCCAATAGAGATGTCATAGTATGTAAACCTTGTGCGCTGGTTGACTCTGTTGGGGTAGTTTGTTGATGCACAGTCGTAGCTGGTTCTTGTGGGACAGCTACTGCTGATTTCCCACTATCGTCATGCTTGGTGTATTCTTGTACCACAGTGGCTGGTTCTTGTGTTTCAGCCACTAGGTAAGTGACTGGTTCTTGTGTGACAGTCACTTCTTGAGCCCTAAACAATGTCGTATTATCCCGGGGCACTGGTTCTTGTGTGGCAGTGCCTCCGGACGAGACGGGTTGGGGGGTTTGGGATGGGGATAAAGGTTTTAATAGAACAGTGGCAGGGTCAGGGGAAATGGAGGTGAGTCCTGTCTCAACAGTCATTTTCATTTTTCTTTTTGGTAGGAAGGCAGCAAAATCACTGCCTTTCCTTTTCTTTGAAGGGGAGGGTTCTTTTCTGGGGAAAGGGCTTTCCGAAGAAGTAAGAATTCGGGATGTAGACCTTGTCCGTCGTCTGGAGACTGAGACTGTTGGGGTTCTCTTCTTTTTATAAGTGGGTGGGGAAGGGGGTGTTAGAGAGTCGTCACTAGGGACAGAAATAGTGGGGACAGTTGACTCTGCTAAATGGGGCGATCTCGGGGTTGGGTCAACTGGGGAATGTGGAATATCGTCCTGCTGTCCTTCATAAGGAATTTCCGGAGTATCATGAGAACTTTCGGGTTGTTGGGACGTTTGAGCCTGCTGAGGAATTTCAGGCAGCTGGGGAACAGGGAGTGGGACATGCAGAGGGGGATTTTGCTGAGCAGAACCCCTCTGTATCAACAACTGGCATAAACGGTGGTGGGTAAGGGATAACATTGGGAATTTATCACGTCTACAATAATAAGACATGTTTCTAATACAGCCAAGCAGATAATAGGGGATATTAATCAGTCGTCCATTTCTCAAATGATTCATCAAGACAAAGTCATGATTGTACACTACCTGGTAACGCCCTTCACACGTTAAGTAGTGTTTGATGAACTCTGCCACCGATGGCCATGGTTGAGGAAGTGAGTGCAGACTAACCCCGCGGCCTCTGGGTTCCACTTGCTCATCTGGGTGAAGAAATTCTTGCTGCGCATTGAGAACAACCTGCTTTCTGCTGAACCAGCGAGTACCAATAGCTGGCAACCCTGATACCTGAACTATGTCCTCCTCTGTTACTGAAATGTGAACCCCTTGGACCACTGAAAAATCGCCTTGAAGGTTTTTTGCAAACTCTAAGACTTGTTCCTGGTCAAATTCACCCAATCTTTCAAAATATACTGTCCATCCCGCTTGTTGGAAAATCTGATAGACTTCGGGAAACAATTGAAGAAGATTTATGGAGTCGGGCTCATGTCTAACGGCCGACCCTCCCATGGCTGTAGCTTTGAGTTATACGCAAAGGCACAGACACAGTAAACACAGACCCTGATCGCGCTAGTTGTTGCAACAGAGGCTGCATGGTCTAAATGACGGCGGAAATAGATATGACAAGGGACGAAAGCTTGGTTAATGCGAAGTGATTGTTCAATTTTTGGAATTCCCCCCCCTACGTATGGTGTAATAATGATTGGGCGTGTGAAGATCTGTAATCATTATGAATGAAATCCTCTCTTTAATATAATTTAACTGAATTACATTAAAACCTCATACCTTACATTTTTACCTTTGGTCTAATAATTCGAAGTGTCGATTGCTTCAAAATAGCTTAATGTACATGGAAGAATCTGTAGATTTCTCTGAAGTTTAGAACAGGAGTGTAATTGGATCTGGTCAGTGCTGAATAATTTTTCACCAAAAGGATCTGAAGTATAATCGTGGAGAACCAAAAAGCTTATATAACAGCGAAGAGAAATACTGTTTTGATGATAACAAGTTGCTGACACTGGTGTTTCAGCAACGGAAAAATGAACGATACGTTGCTGAAACAGGTGTTTCAGCAACGGAAAAAAAATCAACGATACGTTGCTGAAACAGGTGTTTCAGCAACAGGAAAAATCAGAGAAATGGGGTAAATGACTTAGCTCTGTAAATGGGGAAAATATTTGATAGGGGATAATTTCAGCAGTAAGGGGTGGGAAATACTGACTGAAAGAGGATATTTCAGGGATGGTAGGAGTGGGAATAATGGAAAAAATGGAAATAATGTGGGTATGGAGGGATATTGCTAGGAAAAAGGGGTAAAATGATGGGAACAAGCTTATGTGATTAAAGCTTCAGATCTTCTCATGATGAATCTGTCCTCCTTACTGAGCTTTTTCCAGAATCTGCAAAATTCAATTGTAATATGCCAATTCTTGACAGGGATTATTAGTGCTAAATCTAATCTAATACTAAAAATATAGTGAAGAAAATTAAATGCTGTGAGGAGCAGAAGACTCCCCTAGAAAAAGATAATGAATATCAGTCATGCAAGCAGTCTTGAAATCCTCTTTAGAAACAGGGCACCGATATAGACGGAGCCTATGGCCATTGACTAGTAGAGGTGTTTTAGCATCATCAATTGTTACAAGTCTTACCGTTCCATTTGGAAAAACAACATCCACTTCATATGGTCCAAGCCAGCGTGTACGTAACTTACCCTGAAAATTTTCAAACCGAGAGTCATACAACAAGGCCCAATTACCTTTTTGAAACTGCTTGTGTTTGATAATTTTGTCATGCCACTTCATCCTTTGTTGCTGTATCATGGTTGTTTGATGGATGGCATCTAATCTCTTTTCATCCAACTCCAGAAGCTGCTGCAACCTAACTGTCTACACATCAGTCAAATCAAGATGAACAACTAAAGCAGTTCTTAAAGTTTTAATCTCAAATTCCACAGGAAAAACAGCATTTTTACCGTAAACCAATTCATAGGGAGAAAAACCTGTAGTGTTTCTCCAAGTAGTTCTGTAAGCCCATAATGCTTCAGGGAGCCTTTGGGACCAATCCTTCCGGTTGTCCTTCACTGTTTTAGTTAGAATGGCTTCTAAAACTTTGTTTGTGCTTTCCACCTGCCCATTGGCCTGGGGGTGGTATGGTGTAGTCATTCTATGTTGAATATGATATTTGTGAAGGGTAGATTTAAAACCATGAGAATTGAATGGAGGTCCTCCATCAGTAACTAGCTCTCTAGGAATTCCAAATCTAGTGAAGATTTCTTCAAATAAGAAAGCTAGGACAACCTCTTCATTGGCTCTAATAAGTGCTTTGGCCTCCACCCACTTAGTCATATAGTCTGCACAGACTAATATATAGGTTCTTTGATTGGATGGAGGGTTAATGGGTCCTATGAAGTCCAAGGCCCATCTTTCAAATGGTTCAGAAACTACCTGGGGGTTTAATGGCATTTGGTCTCTATGATTGGGTTGACCCATTCTTTGGCAGCTGTCACAAGCCCTTACATATTTCTTTGCATCCTTGAATAATGAGGGCCAATAGTAACCCATCCTCAGAATTTTGTGTGTTGTTCTCTTATCAGCGAAATGCCCTCCACAAGGGCCATCATGACAAGCTTTCAATATGTCATACACTTCATCTTCTCTAATGCATCTTCGGATCTCCTGATCAAGCCCAGTATAGAAAAGACACCCGCTTATCCAGCTATACCTGGCACTTTGTTGAACAATTCTTCTCTTTTCTCTATATGACAGGTGTGCTGGTAGTTTTCCTGCAACCAAATAATTAGCAATATCTGCATACCATGGAGAGTGAACAGAAACTGCAAACAAATACTCATCAGGAAAAGAATCATCTACTGGAATATGATTGTCAGTTTTTAACCGTGAAAGGAAATCAGCCACCACATTTTCTTTACCAGGCCGATCTACAATTGTGATATCAAATTCCTGCAATAATAATAGCCATCTGGTAACTCTAGCATTTGTGACAGATTTGTTCATTAAATATTTAATAGCTGAATGATCAGTGTGCACAAAAGTAGAATAACCAGTGATATAGTGTCGGAATTTATTAATGGCATAGACTACTGCAAGAAATTCTTTCTCGGTAACTGTATAGTTAAGCTCAGCCGGGGTCATATTCTTGCTGATAAAGTATATAGCATAGGGAAGATGATTTTCCTCTTGTCCCAAAACAGCTCCAATTGCAATGTCTGAAGCATCAGAAGGTATGTGAAAAGGAAGATTCCAATCAGGCCCCCTCAAAATAGGAGTAGTAGACAACTGATGCTTGAGTTCTTCAAAAGCTTTCTGACAAGAATTAGTCCACTTAAATTCAACATTTTTCATAAGCAACACAAATAATGGAGAAGCTATTTTAGAGAAATCTTTAATAAATCTGCTGTAATATCCAGCATGTCCTAGAAAACTTCTCACATCAGTTTGAGTTTTAGGAACAGAAAGATTCTGAATGACCAATATTTTAGATGGATCTACCTGAATACCTTGAGATGAAATAAAATGTCCAAGCACTATTCCTTCACTCATCATCATATGGCATTTTTCAGTACTTAAGGAGAGGTGAGCTTGTATACATCTTTTAAGTACTTTCTCAAGGTTTTGTAATGCCTCTTCGAAAGACACACCATAAGGGGTAAAATCATCCATAA
This sequence comes from Pinus tabuliformis, assembly GCA_031772625.1. NCBI lineage: Eukaryota > Viridiplantae > Streptophyta > Pinopsida > Pinales > Pinaceae > Pinus > Pinus tabuliformis. Next base: position 1,008,472,559 of record CM062807.1, read on the forward strand.
ATATTTCCATAGAATCATTCAGCATATCAGAACAAATTCCTATAACGGCTCTTTGAAAAGTTGCTGGTGCATTACATAACCCGAATGGAAGAACTCTATAGGCAAAAGTTCCCCAGGGGCTGGTGAAAGTGGTCTTGTCTTGGTCTTGGGGTGAAATTCTTATCTGATTATACCCACTGAATCCATCCAGAAAAGAAAAGAATTTCTTCCCTGCCAGACTGTCCAACACCTGATCAATGAAGGGTAAAGGAAAGTGATCCTTTTGAGTAGCTTTGTTTAAAGCTCTGTAGTCAACACATACTCTCCATTTCCCGTTTTTCTTAGGGACAATTACTAATGGGGAAACCCATTCACTGTCAGATATGGGGTATATAAATCCTGCATTAAGAAATTTTTGAAGTTCTTCCTTAACAATTTCTCGTAAATTAGGATTCATTCGTCTTTGGGGTTGACAAACAGGTCGGCATCCCTCTTTAATGTAAATTCGATGAGTACATAATTCAGAAGAAATACCTTTCATATCTGTGTAATCCCATGCAAATGCCTCCTTATATTCATGCAATAACTTCATTAATTGTTGTGTTTCCACATCTGTTAGATCAGGATTTATGTTTAATGTCTTGCCGGGTTCAATTTCAACTGTTATGCTTTTGGATGAGATCGTGGTTAAAGTCTGAGATGAATCTTCAGATTCAATCTTTTCTTGTGCATCAGTTTCAAAAATTGCAGTTAATTGATTGTGTGTTTCAGCAATGACAGAAGAAGGTTCACAAATAAAATTATTGATTATCTCATCCTCTGTATTGTCTTTAAGAGTTAAAGCTTGTCCTATAGTTAGAATAGGCTGAACAGCATTATCATCATAATCCATCCATATAGAATCTTCATTATTAACTACCAGTGTAGCATGAGGATAAAGAGTAAGCTGTTTTGTTTCATAACCATTAGAAATTGTCATTGAACCAGATCTGCAACTAATAAAAGCATCGGCTGTGGCCAGCCATGGCCTTCCTAGAATTAAGGGATGTCCCCCCAGATTTGTTTTAGTCTGCAATACAACAAAATCAGCTGGGTATTTCCAGGATTCAACTGAAATAAGTAGATCTTCAACAATTCCTTCAGGTTTAATTGTAGAACGGTCAGCCAACTCTAAAATGGTGGGTGTATCTCTGATTGTGTTATTCAGCTGTAACAATTGTGAAGTTTCAAGAGTCATTATATTAATTGCAGCACCTAAATCTACCAGAACTCGGGGAATCATTGTTTTACCAATCTGAACTGTGACTGTAGGATGGCCGGGATCACCATATTTTACAAGAGGGGCTTTTCCGGACATTAATGCAGACAAGTCTCCCATCACATGTACTGTAAGGGGGTCCTTGGTTTTCCTACCAGGTTTCTTAACACAAATATCCCTTAATGTTCTGGCATAAATTGGTACATATCTTAATGCTTGTAAAAGTGGAATTTTAATATACAAATTTTGCAATTCCCCTAGAAAATTAAAAGCAGGTGTTTCAGCTGTTCTGGTTAAAACCAAACGCTCGGGGAATGGTGGTTCTGTTATTTCAACATTCTTGTTAGGAGGTGGTTGTGCTTCTTTATGTTTCTCGGTTTCGTTTTTATCTAAATCAGAAGAAGTTATGTCATCAATAATAGGCTCTACTATTTTTTCCAGATCTCAAACGAATATCATTACATTGCATAGTAGGAAATATAGACTGATTCTGAATATCAATGACTTGCACAACTTTATTATTGGGGTTAGGATTTGGTTGCACAGGTAGCTGGGGTCTCATTTGGTTATTTGGCGGAGCATTTGATGGCAGAGGGAGTGGTTGTTGGAATTGAGGCAATTGATTTGGATACGGGAGTGGTTGACTATTCCAATTTGGATTCCAAGGATTGAAAGGAGATGGCTGCTGTGGAGGCCAAGGAGTCCACATTGAAGGATCGACAAAGGGAGGGTTTTGCATTTGCATGGGTGGGAAATTCATTTGATTGAAGGGTGGGTATTGCATTTGGTTGAAGGGAGGGTAATTTTTTTGGCCAAAAGCAGAATAATTGTTCCAATGATTAAATGGCATACTAGAGTTCATACCTTGTCCTTTTGGTTGCCATTGTCTTCTTTGAGTTAGCAGGTAAACTGCTTCAGCTTCTTCTTCCGTTGGCTGCAATGTTGCTTTTATTCCTGGTAGAGATGGACATTGTTCCGTCTCATGATCTTTCTCACAAAGGGTGCAAATTGGTATTTTGTCCCTTGGGCATTCCCTTAGTGGATGTTTGTCTCTGCACTTCGGGCAAAAGACAGCCAGAGTTGCTTCTGCTTCGGCCTGCTTCTTTTTAACCTGCAAAGTGTCAATTTGTGAAGCAAAAGAACTTAACATCTCAGTTTTAAATTCTTCAAGTAAATTACCTATTTCAGCTCTTGTTGCTCCTCCATTGGCTAATTTCTGCACTCTTGAATAGGTGGAATCTCTTATTCTGTTTCTTGCAGCTCCCCTAGAGCACCTCTTAGCAAGTTCACAAATCTCATCATATGATTCCTTAGATATATCTCCCTTAGCAAGCATATTTAACATATTTAAACAATCATCCCTTAAACCTCTAAGTAATATTTTTTTACGAATTTCCTTACTTATATCCGGATGATCAAATCTCTGTATGTTGTACTGCAGCCTTTCTATGTAGTCCTCCAGACTCTCATCCGGCTTTTGTGCCATATTGAATAGTTCATCCTTCTTTTCTTTCGTCCGACAGTAGTCTTGATATTTAAGCAGAAATTTTTGTTTCATCTACTCCCATGTTGTGATTACCTGACTTCCAAGGCTCATGAACCATCTTAAGGCATTCCCTTTTAAGGTGGCTGGAAACAGTTTCAACTTTTGAGCATTAGTAACATAATCGTAACTTCTGCATAATATATCAAATTCAAAAAGAAATTCATCCGGATCCTCAGAGGATAAACCATGAAAGTTAGGTAAAGCAGACAATGGAATATTTTTCATTGTTCCTGCAGGGAGATCATTGATAGGAAATCCCAAGGTAGAGAGGGAATTTTCATCCCTTCTTTCTTCTTCAGGACCTGCACGTCCTCCACCAAAGAAAGCATCATTGTTATCTTCCATTGTTGGCCCTCCTACTGCACTTCCTTGATCGTCAAGATCTTCTATTGGCTCTTCAATGTTCTCTACCGGTCGTCCAACGCTTTCTATTATTTCCTCAATGTGCTCTGCTGATCTACTAACACTTTCCTCTGACTCTTCAGTACTGACTGCTGGTTCTTCTATATTTTCAGGACCCACAACTTCCTCTGTTTTGTAATCTGACTGAGGGGAGTGCTAAAGTTCTGATTTTCGAGAACTCAATCTCTGTGATGATTCAGCCTTTGATACAATCTCGTCAATAAAAGTTTTTCGTCCTCCCCAGCCTTTGCCACCTGTGCGGTTAGTTTTCTTCTGGTTTCCGCGTCCTCTCATACAATCTACACATTAAAAAAAAAAAAAAAAAAAAAAAAAAAAAAAAAAAAAGATGAATGCTTTTGAAATCTATAATTACCTTCCCCGGAAAGGGCGCCAAAATGTTGGTCGCTTTAATTGTTTTCACAATTCAAGCTCCACATAAATTGTCAACCCGAGGAGGTCTTTTTATTTCAAAGATAATCACGCACTGGATATGCTCAATTTCAAAAGCAGAAACAATGTTGTAGTAAAAGAATGACACACAATTATTAATCTCACCAATCTACTGATTCACACTCTACTTAATCAAAGCTGAAGTCAATTAAGTTATAGTAGAAATGATTTCTCTGTTGCAGTTACAATCCAAACAAAGGAAGATCAATCTACAAGGAAAGAAATCAATCAACCAAAGCAGGAACAGGACCCTATTCCTTAGTGAGGAACTTCAACACCTGATGCCTGACACTTAATCACACTGTAGGAAAGGTAACTTCAAGAGATCAAGACCCTATTCCCATGAACAGGAACCTTCCGCACTTGTTCTCTTGTTCCTAATCACACTGCAGGCAAAGGAAAACAATCAATGGGAGCAAGACCCTATTCCTTTATGCAGGAATCTTCAGCACCTGCTTCCCAACATCATTCATTCATACCATCAAGAGTGAATGCATTCAATACATGTAGTGCTAAAGAAACAGAGTATTACTAAACTGTGTAACTAGTGTCCAACAACAGAATTAAGGTGAAGTGCAAACACACAAAGAATTAAACAAATTACAGGAACCAAAAGGGTGAATCTTGTGAGGAAGGCGGGCCCTTTCCTTCTCACAAGATTCCCCAGGAGAAAGAATTAAATTGGAATGCTCAAAGGAAGAATTTATTCATCTGTCAAAGTAATTGATACATTACAAATGGAGACTAGCTCCAGTTCTCACACAATACTCTCCTGTAGCTTACAATAACTGACCCCTTCTAATGATGATGTCTCCTATTTTTAAAGAGGAGACATCTTTTTACAATTTACATGAGAGCGAATCTACATTATCTCAATTCTGTTCTCTTTCCCAAAACAGGACTATTCTGTTCTTCCAAAAAAAAGATACTGTTACAACAGAGACAATAAGAATGCTATCTTCAGGATAATCCAGGTAACCGTGTCTTCATGCTGCTGCTACTATTCCACAAAAAGTTCTTCCAGAATTGCAAATTACGCATGACGGGATTTGCGTGCTTGACGGTTGTTTCAGCAACTGAGTCAGCTGTTTCAGCAACGGCCGCTTGTTCCTAACAACGCATATAACTTATCTGCGATCTTTGGACTTGTGTTAGCAACAATACACTTCAATTAATGATAAAATATAAGAGTATTATGGAATTAAATGTAAAACAGATTAAACATATAATAAAGAAGAGGTTTTTATATACCTTGGGATAAAGTAGATGAAAATGATAATGGAGTTCATGGTTATAAGAGTAGAATGGTGTCAAAGTATATAGAAAAAATGATACATAGTGGAGTCCTAACATGTAGTTGATTAGATGTTTACACAGTTCTGTTGTAATACATATGAGCCACCTGTAGCTAGTTTTCCTCAAAGACAGCTATGATTATTTCCTTTTAAATATTGGTTGTATAGAACCGAAGGGGGTTTGGAAAATTTTATGTATTAAGTTCAGACTTCCAACTCTGTATTTTGGGACTTTGTTCTTTTCTATAATATAAGTCATGTGTTGACCAATGATCGTTTAAGAGAGCATTTTCAATTAGTTAGCAGCTCAACTCAGTGAGTTTCAGAGGGCCCCTGCACTAAAGGAGGTTTTCTTTCCATTCGTTTTTTGTTTAGTTCTAATTTCATTATTTTGTTTTTGCAGTATTTCTAACTTAGGTTGATTTATTTTAGTTTTGATCAATAACATAATGTTAAAACTCAATTGTGCATTCTTTTTCTTCCAACACATTTCATGAAAGGAAACGATTTTTTCTCTAAGCAGAGTAAGGTCGAAGTAATGAGAATGCACTATTGTCTAGCTTACTCACTATTTTGTTATTTATTTTCTAGGAAAAATTTGTCAATCCACTACGTTAATGAATGTTTTTGATCACCATTTCAAGTTGATACTCATCCTAAACTAAATGATTAAACATTCACTTCACACAATGGTTGAAATCAATCAATTACCTTTTGCATGTTTCATTTAGTTCTCTAGATCATAAAGTACAGAAAGTTGCTTGTATCCCGTCTCAAGAAGGTTATCTTTCAAAATTGAAGGTTAGAGTAACTAGAAGTACTTCAGTTGATTTCATTCTCTGTATTTATTTCAATATTCATTACAACTTCACCCTTAATTTTAAGAATTAGATTCATGACTTAGGATTAATGATGAGATAGGACAGATGCTTTGTTTTTCCTTTCTTTAAATTAGATTTTGACTAGTTTCAGCTCTTGGTTCACCTTTAGGAAGTTTAGATTCAGTTTCTCATAGTTTAGATTGTGCATCATTAGGAATCAAAGAACAAAAACCCCAAAAACAATATAAAAATACAAAACAACGAAGTAAGAAGGGTTAACTAAGCACATATAGTGCACTACACTTCATCAACTTACAAACCTCGGTTGATAATTTATGCAAGAAATTTAGGACTCTAGGGGTAGATTTATAGTTAGGGGTAGGAGTTCCATTCCTGCAACACCACCTACTCCACCAAGACTAAGAAGAGATACACCTCCATCTCAAGCTCATACTCCTAGCCATAGAACTCCTGAAGTTCTAAGGTCAGAAATTCAATCAAGAGGATCTCCTACTTCATCTACTGAGGCAGTCCTAGAGGAGGAAAATCTTGGATCTCCAACAGAAGGAGTAGCCTTTTTCACCTCCACAGGGGAGCATATTTTAGTTGAAGAATTAAGAATACCTAGTGAGGAAGAAGAAGTAGAACCTCTCTCCCACATACCATTAATAGAGGAACTAGAAGAAGAGAAATTAACCTTGCAGGTTGAATCTTATACTGATTGTGAAGAAACTATAATGGCAGAAGAAGGAGAGGATGGAGAATTCACACTGTTTGGAGGAGGAAGAGGCAGAGGAAATAATGGAGAAGGTAGAGGAAATAACGGAGGAGGTAGAGGAAATAGGCAAATTGATAATTCTTTTGGATTCCCTATAGTTGATGAAGAAACAATTGCCACAGTGAAAAATATCTCACCTTCTGTCCTCCCAAATTTCCATGGGTTAAAGAGTGAAGATCTCGAAACATTTTTATTCGAATTTGAAGTCTTGTACAGAACCCATGATTATTTAGAAGACTCTAAAAAACTTAAGCTGTTTCCTTCAACGTTGAAAGGAGCTTCTTTGAAGTGGTTCATGGGGTTGGTCACTCAGTCCATTAGAACATGGAATGACATGAAGAAAGTGGTTTTGGATAGGTATTTGGATTATTGAATGCCTACCAATCACAAGGATGAATTGTTCAAAATGATGCAAAGAGAGGATGAAAATTTAGAGGATTTAATTGAAAGATTCAACTATAACTTGAAAAGAGCAAAGATGGATAACTTAGATGAAGATACCTTAAAATCTCTTCTATTAAAATCCATTAGAGATGAGTGGATAGATATCCTTAACATGATGGGGAAGGGAGATATTTGTCAACTCCCATTAAGTGACATAGAAGAATTATGTGTTTATCTCTCAAGAGGAAAATCCAAAACTGGGAAAGGTCTAAGAGATCCTTCTCTTGTTAGAGTGAATAAATCTACAACTGGATCAGTGAGTAGGGAAAAAATTGGGAATATGCTTGATGAATTCAAAATAGATATTCTAGGGAGCCTTAGTGAGCAAATAGACACCCTTAAGTTACAAAACAAGTAGAAAACCGAGGCTGATGCTTTAACTATTTTTTGTCCCAAATGCAGAAAAAACACGCTTTAAGAGAATGCCCTTTGGATGCAAAAATCATAGATACTTGTGTGATTTGTTCAGAAAACCATGAGACCAAGTGTTGTTCTTCAATTCCAGGTCTTAAGGTTGTTTTTCAAGAAGAAACAATTCCAAATTCAGCATAATATCTTTGCTTTGTCTCTAGAAGACCTTGGCAAGGGCCACAAATCAAGGATTTAACAATCAAATGTATCTTCAACCCCCACCAAATTGGAATTCTTGGCAGCAACCTTGGCCTCAACCTCAACCTCAATCTCAATCTCAATCTCAATCTCAACCTTGGGCTCAAGGAATACAAAATCCTTATGGAATATTTTCTCAATATTATCAATATCCTCCATCATATCAGAATTATCCTCCCCCACAAATTCCACAACAAAATCAACAACCACAACTTCAAAATCAGAATCCTCAACTTTCACTACCATTCCCACAACAAATTCCACAACAAAACCAACAATCTCAACTTCAAAATCAAAATCCTCAACTCTTAGTACCATTTTAGCAGAGACCATATTAGCTACTTGCCCAACCATTACCAAAACCCAAAAATAAAAATCCTCAGAATACATACATGGTGGAAGGACGAAATTTCCAACTTACATGATTACTCATCTTGATCTTAATGATGTTCAACTAAGATCTGGTAGGACATTAGAAAAGGAAAAGTCTTATGTAGTTATTCAGGAACAAGACCATTCTGAGGATGATTCTCTATAGCCCAATAAAAGTTTTGAAAGAACATCTCTCCAAAACCAAAATGATAAAAATGAAAAATAGAAAGAACCAATGAACTCAAATCCTATCATTGAGCAACCACTATCTACTTTTGCACCTCCTTTTCCTGAAAGATCACAAGTTGATAGAGGGGTAGAAAAGCAAATTATGTTGCCTAATTATGATTTTCTAGATGAATTGAAAAATATATGTATCAAAATCCTTTTGTCACAAGCCATTAAGAAGATTCCAATCCTAGCTAATACAATAAAGGAGTTAAGCATAAAGAAACGAGGATGAAAAGCAAAAGAAACAAAAAGAATTCATCTGGTAGGAAAAATAGTAGACATAATGATGGGAAAATTTGCCATACAAAAAGATGTAGATCCAAGAAGTCCAATTGTGAAAACACATATCAATGGAGTTAAAATTCCAAATACATTGATTGATTTACGAGCAGCAATAAACATCATGAGTAAACAAACCATGGAACAACTCAAGCTTCCTAATCTTTTTTACACACCTACGTTACCGCAATTAGTAGATAGATCTATAATCAAACTAGATGGTGTGTTAGAAGATATTTCAGTGTCAGATTCTTGGGAATACCTTGTTGATTTTATGATATTAACCCCCAAGAACAATCTAGGAGGACGTCCACTTATATTAGGAAGACCTTGGCTGGCCACAGCTGATCCTTTCATTCGTTGTAGATCTGGTAACATGTATATTTCTGATGGGAATTCAACTAAGAAATTCACTCTATATCCTCCAGCAAGAACAATCATAGAAACAGATGACAAAGAATGGATTGATGATGAAAATGACATTCAACCTCTCTTTGCTATTTCAGACATTAGTGAAGATAGTCAAATCTTGAATACAATGGAAAATTTTGAATCATCTCTAGAATATGAACATGATCAATTCTAAGAAAAATCCAATATTGAATATTCTTCATCTAGGCAGATGTCTCTTTATTCTATGGAAGAAATTGGTAGCTATACAATTGAAATCTTTCCAGGGAGAACATTGAACATAAACAATAACTTGGAGAAATTACAACGGGAGAAGCTAATCAAAACATTACAACAACATTCTGCTACATATGCATGGGAATATACTGACATGAAAGGAAGTAGTCCTAAGACTTGTATACATCACATCTATATTGAGGAAAATTGTAAACCTATCAGACAACCTCAAAGAAGGATGAATCCAAATCTTAGGGAAATTGTGAAAGAAGAGCTGCAAAATTTGCTAAATGTAAACTTCATTTACCCAATTTCAGACATCCAATGGGTTTCCCCTTTAGTGATTGTGCCTAAAAAGAATGGTAAATGGAGGGCATGCATTGATTACCAAGAATTGAATAAATCTATCCTTAAAGATCATTTTCTTTTGCCCTTTACAGATAAAGTGTTAGATTCATTATCAGGTAAGAAGTATTTCTCATTCTTGTATGGTTTTAGTGGTTATAATCAAATTCGGGTGGCACCTGAAGATCAAGATAAAACCACATTTACTTGTCCATGGGGAACCTATGCCTACCGAGTACTTCCTTTTGGATTATGTAATGCACCTGCAACATTCCAAAGAGCAGTATTAGGAATTTTTTCTGATCTAATACATGATTGTGTAGAGGTATGTATGGATGAATTTACAGTCTATGGGGATACATTTGAAGAAGCTTTAGAAAATTTAGAAAAAGTTCTTAAAATATGTAAGGAAGCAAACATTTCACTAAGGCATGAAAAATGTTTTATGATGTTTATAGAAGGGATTGTTTTAGGACATCACATTTCAGGAGATGGAATTAAAGTTGATAAATCTAAAGTTGAAGTCATCTCTAAATTATCAATTCCAAATTGTCAAAAGGATGTTAGAAGTTTTCTAGGATTTACAAGATACTATAGAAGATTTATAGAAGATTTATAGAAAATTTCACTAAAATAGCATCCCCACTCTTCAAATTACTCACCAAGGATTGTGAATTCAATTGGAATCATGATTGACAGTTAGCATTTGAGACTTTAAAAGCAATAATTTCTAAAGCACCCACCTTGAGAGGTCCAAATTGGAAACCACATTTTCACATTTCAACAGATGCTTCAGATACAGCTCTGGGAATTGTATTAGGACAAAAATATTTGGTTCCCTATGCCATCTTCTATACAAGTAAGAATTTGACTCCCACTGAGTTAAATTATACTATAACTGAAAAGGAATTTTTAGCTGTTGTTCATGCTATCAATAAGTTCAGACATTATATAATAGGCTATGAAACCTTTGTTCATACAGACCACTATGCAATTAGATACTTAATGAATAAACCTATTACTAATGGCAGAGTTACAAGATGGCTATTACTCTTGCAAGAGTTCAATATTACTGTGCTAGATAGACCTGGAAAACAAAACACAGTTGTTGTTTTTTTGTCCAGAATTCAAAATATCAAAGATGACACTCTGATTGAAGATAAGTTTCCTGATGAATATATTTTTACAGTGACTACTCAGACCCCTTGGTTTGCATATGTTGGCAATTACTTAGTCACAGGGAAATTGCCTTCACATTTGTTTCCTAGAGAGAAAAGAAAAATCATTCAAATAAGTGAAAGATAATCATGGATCACTAATGAATTGTATAAAACAGGTCTAGATCTCATGATCAGAAGATGTGTTAGGGAAGATGAAATGCCTGAGATTCTTAAGGCATGTCATGATAAATCGTGTGGTGGACACTTTGCTGACAAGAGGACAACTTATAAAATCCTTTCTTTAGGATATTATTGGCCATCCATCTTCAAAGATGCCAAAGAATATGTCAAGAGGTGTGACAACTACCAAAGGGTAGGAAAACCTGCTTCTTCAAATGAAATGCCACTACAAATTCAGGTACTCATTGAACCTTTTGAAAAATGGGCCTTGGATTTTGTTGGACCAATTAATCCCCCATCTAAGCAAAAGAAGTATATATTGGTGTGCATTGATTATGTCACTAAATGGGTAGAGGCTAAAGCATTACCTTTTGCTAATGAAAAATCTGTAGTTAATTTTCTTTTTGAGGACATCTTCACTCGTTTTGGTGTTCCAAGAGAAATTGTGACAGATTAGGGATCTCAATTTACATCTAAAATGATGAAGAGTCTCGTGGAAGATTACAAGATCAAACATAGGAAATCTACCCCCTATCATCCATAAACAAATGGTCAAGTTGAATCTATAAATAACTTGATTGTAGGAATTCTCACTAAGACTGTGCATCTACATAGAAGAGATTGGGCAGAAAGGCTTCCTGAAGCCTTATAGATTTATAGAACTACATGGAGGAACATAACGAGACATACACCCTATGAACTTTTTTATGGGAAACAAGTCCTATTCCCGATAGAGTTTCAAATCAAAACCTTAAAGATGGAAGTCCAATTGGGACTGGATTTATCAAAGGCACAAAAACATATATTGGAGAAACTCAATGAGCTTGATGAAATTAGGCAAGATGCAGTTCAAAGAACCAGTATAGTCCAATAAAAAAGGGCTAAATGGCATGATAAATATATCAAGGAGAAGAAGTTTCAAGCAGGAGATTGGGCACTTTTGTTTGATTCAAAATTCAAATATTTTCAAGGGAAGTTTCAAACTCATTGGCTTGGGCCATATGAGATTGAAGAAGTCTTTAATATCGGAGTAGTAAGGATAAGGATAATAGATGAAAGTAAAATACCTCTTGTTGTGAATGGCCATCGGTTGAAGATATATCAGAAGCTAATTTCAAGAGACGAGTTCATTAAGATTGTTTAGAATAACTTTGAAATGAAGCTAGTGAAGAAGAATTCTTCTTCTCCACTAACTTAGCCTTTATTTTTCCTAATATATATATATATAATAATAATAATAATAAATTGTATGAGTTTGAAACCAATCATTGATTGGCATACTTATACATAAAATACAGGGTGAAAATCAGAGATTTTTGACATCCTATATCTTCCATTTCCTTTTTGTAATAAGTAGTGACAAAAAGCTACATACATTTGCAGTTCAGAGTCTGCAAATTCATAGTCTCATTCCATCTCACTGTCATAACCCATTTCCATTTCATTTTTATACTCATATTCCATAGCCATACTTCAGTTTTCCTTCTTTTCACATTTTGTAGCTGATTCCATTCTGTAGATAATTTGATTTTGCAGCTACAACTTACTTATCAGCTCTGGCATAATTGTACAACTCACAAATAAATCATGAATGCGGGAAATTGAAGAATCCAGTTTTGAAGACCAAACATGCTAAAAGGTACCTAGGGATCAACACCAATTGCCTGAATTGTTAAGAATATTTCAAGTGCCTACCGAGTACGATGCAGGCTCCTGCATTGCTACACACCATGCAATCGTCACCCTCTGGATAAAAATCACAACAACAATCTACCATTCATTTTCACTGTAACAGTTGATATAACACTCTAGATGGTCTGAGTTGAATTGTTTTCTGTCAAGTAGAAAGTTCTAGTGTCCTAGAAAATAGCTCATGTATGTAACTCAAAAACCAAGAACACTTACGCGATAATCCCTTATTTCTTGTCCTTGTTATCATCACAGAAATCAATTCTACATGCGACAAAATAGAAACAATAGAGTTTTTGAAGATATCCACTTGAATCATTGATTTGATTCCAAATAGTTAGACACACAACTAGATCTATAGTTATAAAATGGCAATTTATGAACACAAAATCAGAAAATTTAAGCAACGTAACACATAACGGATGTGACATGAATAATAATCTCATGAAGAGTTAAAGGTAAAAACCATACCACTCAAAGCATAATTGTCAAGAATCATATCATGAACATAGTCGTAGTACGACACTTGTCCACTAAGACCACATAAATTAAATTCATCATGTGTATAATCTTCATCAATTTCACAGAAGAACTCATCTCCTTTTAATCCACAAAACCAGGAAATGCAAGATGTGTCATCTTCCTTGGAACAACTAAGATCTGTCATGCTCACGGGTTTCATTTTTGGGGATTCGAATCCCAAAATCTGGACATGTTGTGTCCTAACGGGACACATATGGGATTCATATGTGTCCTGTTAGGACACGACGTGTCCCCTTTTGGGATTCGACTCCCCAACGAATTGTGTCCGATTCACGGGATTCAGACACGTGGCCCCTTTTCAGTGAATCTAGTTTCTTAGATGGCAACTGATATTTTTCTTGGATCTCTCTATTGAGAGGTGTAGGATTGATATAAATATCATCCGATTCCGATAAATATTCATGGAGTTAGGAATTTATTTCTGTTATAAGACAATTCGTCAAAGTCGGCCAACATCCAAATAACCCACACATGTGCTCAACGTTTTAGTATAAAAGGAGGTGACTTGATAGTCATTTATACACACACTTCACTCTTGATTTCTCTCCACTTGTTCTGGGTTTTAGTGGCAAGAGAAATCTAGATGATGAATCCCTAGATGCAGGAGGAAAGGAGACTAAGGGAGCTGCCCTAGAGATGATGCCCTAGCAAGGAAAACACCCTAGGATGCAGCCACAGTCCTAAGGAGGATGCCCTAGCTGCGGTCCTAAGGAGGATGACCTAGCCACAATCCTAAGGATGTGATGTCTAGCTGCAGTTTGCCCTAATCCAAGAAGACACAGTAATGTTGTTAAGGAGATAGCCCTAAGTTGGAGGCAAGGAAACTCTGTCTTAGCCGTAGTAAAGGAGAGCTGAACAACATGGTTATAGAGGCCTGTTTCATGATCTTTTGGAGGGCCAAGTTTGTTGTAAGGGAGGCCGAGATTACTCCCTAAAGGGCCGAGACAAGGAAAGGTTGTTGCAGCCTACGTGGAGGAGTTCTTAGGTGTCTAATTCATGGTGGCGAGTTGTTTAGGTTGCTGTGGGTAAGCTGCAAGTACTATGAACAGTTTAGAGGGCAACGTAAGGTGCATTGAATGGGCTATATGTGGCAGCAGAGGTCTGTGGTAGGCCACAGGCCTAGTCACTGCAAAACAGGCCAGCGTGGAAGTGTTAGGGGCTGCCATATACCCAGAACATCACCATGTGAAGGCAACAATCTACCTTGACTAGGCCGCAATCATTTGTAGGCTGTTTGTATGAGTTGATAAGGATTGTTGCTACGTATACATGCCCTAACCAGGGACATTGGAACCACAGACTTGGAGCAGAAAGTGTGGTGTGTTTGGGTCAATGTTGTGACTAGATTTAGATGAATTCATGGTGCAACAATATTCATGTGCAGCAACGGTACTTGGTGTAGTGAGTGCAAGTGTGGCAACAAGGTACATCAGTGCTAAACATTGGGGCAACATGTTTGGAAGCAAGGTACAACAGTGCTAAACATTGGGACAACGTGTGTGGCAGCAAAGTACAACAATGCTAAACATTAGGACCGCACGTGTGGCAGTAGGGTACAACAATGCTAAACATTGGGACAAGCAGTGTGACATCATAGTGTTGCAATGGCACATGGGGCAACAATGTTACTTGGTGCAGCAAGTACATGGTGCAACATGGTGTAGCACATTGAGGTGCAACATGATGATGAGGAGAAACACAATGAGAAGTGCAACAAGGCGATGGAGTCACCTTGGAAATTCAATTGAAGCAATATGTCTTCAACTGAGTTTAGCTACCTCATATATCATCTTCTTAGAGATGATCTATGCTCTTATTTAGATAAGTCAAAGTGTTGACTTCTATTGTATATGTACTATCTCTCTCTCTCTCTCTGCTGAACTATTAAAGAACATCTAAGAATAATTGATCAAGGGTTTCCCCACATTGGGGCTTGTCCCTGGTTAGCGCCACATCTTGTGTCCTCTTGTCTTGGCTTGTCCTTTGCAATATATGATTATGTTCTACCTGCAATTTAATTTAATGTTGATGTGATTGCTAATATGGAAAAGAAATTGAGCTAACTGTGAAAATTGAAATAAATTGCTCTAAGCATAGAACATACCTAAAATTAACATGGTATGAGAGCTGAGGTGAAGACAAATCCCAAGCAAGAGTGAAAGAGAAATCATCGAAGACAATGGGGAAAGGACAAAAGGCTCAATGGGTTTCTCATCCCTCTTCAAATTCTCCAAGGGTGAAGTTGAAGTAGAGAATATTATCAGAGTGGCGCAATGGAAGCTTTTGATGGCCTACCTAAGGATCACTTCAATGGGAAGTCTAGATCAAGGGTTGAAGGAAAGGAGATGCCTTGTTTGTAATAAGTTTGGCCATTATGCTGAGGAGTGCCCGAATGGTAGGGACACATCACTTGACGATGATAACAATCATTCAAGGGACATCTTCAATGATCGAAGGAATGTAGGTCATCAAGGAAATCGCTGACTCTTCAAAGAAAGCAAGGAACCCTAGGTATGAACAATCAAATGGTAAGATAAAGTGGCATTATCTTATATTGGCCCTCTCCTCCAGACTCTTTGGAAATCTGGCTTATTGATTGTAGTTCTTCAAGGCACTTCAATGGATAGAAGGGTGATCTCTCTAATTTGGTAGAGATGGAAATAATCGTGGGATTATACTTGGAGTCAATGCCACCTATCCCGGAAAGGGTGTAGGGAATGTTACCCCTCAATTGAATGAGGGTAACTCGATTCATTTATGAGAATCTCTTTATGTACTTGATTGCAAGAAGAACTTGGTGTCCATTTCAGCAATGGAAATCAAAGGTTTCAAGGTGGCATTCATTGATGGAAAGGTACATGTTTGAAAATAGAATTTTCAATGATGCTTTTACTCATGGATTCAGGGTTGGCAATTTGTATCAAGTTGCAGGATAGTCCATTGGGGACCATGTCAGTTGACACATCTCATCTATATCACCGAAGGTCTACTTATGGGGCCTTACTCAATGTGAGTTAGATGATGACAGGGATGCTTGAATTCAAGAAGAGCATGAAGGTACATGTCTGAGATGTACCGAAGGAAAATCTTACAAGGGGACCATTCCCCTCATGTAGTAGGTCCACAGGTTTGGAACAACCCAAGGGGTTTGAGATTCATGATCGAGAATCTCATGTATGCAGGTGGAAGAAATCCCTCTATGGCTTGAAGTTAAACACCCTAGGCTCAATATGAGAGGATTGATAATTGTCTGATGAAGATGAGATTCACTAGGAGTGAAGCCGATCCAAACCATTACTTGAAGGTTGTGGATGATAGACCTCTCATATCGACACCTTCTGAAGACAACCTCTTTCTGACAGGTGTAGACCCTCTCATTTTCATATGTAAGAGGGAGTTGGATTCCGGATTTGGAATGGTGAACTGCAAGCCTGCGACTACCTCGATGCATCTTAACTTTAATAAGTTATGTGGCAGGGAGACCAGACCTGATTTGGGAAATGCCTTGGAGTTTCATGAACTCGTTCTAGCATGGATGTTCTTGGTGATATCTCGTTTGGATATATATGTTTTGCAGTTAGCATGTTGGGATCATATTTGGTTGAGCCTCACTGGATTGATGCCAAGAATCATTTGAGATATCTTTAGGACACAATCTCTCATGGATTGAGATACACTACCGGAAATTTGAAGCTGCATGATTATTCGGATGTTGACTGGGCAGGCAATGTGGAGGATCGCAAGAGCACTTTTGGGTGCTGACTCTCTTTAGGTTCTGCTTGATATCCTGGATGAGTAGGAAGAAAAAGACAGTTTCTTTGAGCACTGCTGAGACCGAATACATAGCTACGAGTATGATCTCGTGTGAAGCTACCTGGTTGTGGAAGCTCTTCAGTGAGTTGTGTGTACACATGATGGATACCACCGTGATCTTCTCTATCAACCAGGAGGGGATTCGATTGTTGAGGAATCCCGTATTCTATGATTGCTCCAGCATATAGACATCAGATACTACCTTATCTAGGATATGGTACATTGATGAGCGAGAAGGATCCATCGCATTGAGACTGATGTACAAGTCGCAGATATTCTGTCAAAGCCCTAGGGGATGGTCAAATTTGTGACTTTCCTGAATGACTTGGAGTTGTTGAGAGACCCTCTTATGAGGGCCTTGCATGATGCATGCATTGAGCTCTGGGAGCTTCGGGGGGCTTGGGGTACTTCTTGGAGCAATTCTTCTTCTTCATGGTTCAACAAAGCAAGAGCAGAGTAGAGAAGTGCAGGGCACCGTTGGCAGAGATAGTATAGTCTGGCAGATGGATTAGCAGATGGAGTTCGCGCTAGTTGAGAGGGAGAGTTAAAATTGGAAACTAGGGACAAACTCCATGTGGGTCATCTTATTTATGGTAGCTGATATTTTTTTTGGATCCCTCTCATCAAGAGGTGTAGGATTGATCTAAAGATCATCTGATTCCGATAAGTATTCATGGAGTTATGAATTTGTTTGTGTTATAATACAATTCGTCAAGGTCGGCTAGCAACCAAATAACCCACACATGTGCTCAACATTTTAGTATAAAAGGAGGTGACTTGATAGTCATTTCTACACACACTTCACTCTTGATTTCTCTCCACTTGTTTTGGGTTTTAGTGGCAAGAGAAATCTAGATGATGAAGCCCTAGATGCAGGAGTAAAGGAGACTAAGGGAGCTGCCCTAGAGATGATGCCTTACCAAGGAAAACACCCTAGAATGCAGCCACAGTCCTAAGGAGGATGCCCTAGCCACAGTCTTAAGGAGGATGACCTAGCAACAGTCCTAAGGATGTGATGTCTAGCCGCAGTTTGCCCTAATCCAAGAAGACGCAATAATGTTGTTAAGGAGATAGGCCTAAGTTGGAGGCAAGGAAACTCTGTTTTAGACGTAGCAAAGGAGAGCTGAACAACATGGTTATAGAGGCCTGTTTCATGATCTTTTGGAGGCAAAGTTTGTTGTAAGGAAGGCCGAGATTACTCCCTAAAGGGCCGAGACAAGGAAAGGCTGTTGCAACCTGTGTAGAGGAGTTCTCAAGTGTCTAACTCTTGGTGATGAGCTGCCTAGGTTGCTGTGGGTAATCCGCAAGCACCACGAGCAGTTTAGAGGGCAACGTAAGGTGCGTTGAATGGTAGGCCACAGGCCTAGCCACTCCAAAACAGGCCAGCATGGAAGTGTTAGGGGCTGCCATATGCCCATAACATCAGCATGTGAAGGAAACAATCTACCTTGACTAGGCCGCAGTCATTTGGAGGATGTTTGTATGAATTGATAAGGATTGTTGTTGCGTATACATGCCCTAACCAGGGACCATTGAACAACAGACTTGTAGTAGCAAGTGTGGTGTGTTTGGGTCAATGTTGTGACTAGATTTATATCAGTTCATGATGCAACAATATTCATGTGCAACAATGGTACTTGGTGCAGCAAGTGCAAGTGTGGCAGCGAGGTACAACAGTGCTAAACATTGGGACAGCATGTGTGGCAGTGAGGTACAGCAGTGCTAAACATTGGGACAAGTGGTGTGACAACATGGTGCAAGTTGCAACAATGGCACATGGGGCAGCAATGATACTTGGTGCAGCATGGTGCAGCGCATTGAGGTGCAGCATGATGATGAGCAGCACAATGACAGGTGCAGCAAGGTGATGGAGTCACCTTGGAAATTCAGTTGAAGCAGCATGTTTTCGATTGAGTTCAGCTACCTCATGTATCATCTTCTTAGAGATGGTCTATGCTCTTATTTAGATAAGTCAAAGTGTTGACTTCTATTGTATATGTACTATCTCGCTCTCTCTTTCTCTGCTGAACTATTGAAGAACATATAAGAAGAATTGATCAAGGGTTTCCCACATTGGGGTTTGTACCTAGCTAGCGCCACATCTTGTCTCCTCTTGTCTTGGCTTGTCTTCTGCGATCTATATGGTTATGTTCTCTCTGCAATTTACTTTAATGCTAATGTGATTGCTAACCTGGAAAAGAAAT
Source organism: Pinus tabuliformis (assembly GCA_031772625.1). Classification (NCBI taxonomy): domain Eukaryota; kingdom Viridiplantae; phylum Streptophyta; class Pinopsida; order Pinales; family Pinaceae; genus Pinus; species Pinus tabuliformis. The sequence goes on from CM062807.1 coordinate 1,008,491,584, forward strand.
TGAGCTAACTGTGAAAATTGAAATAAATTACTTTAAGCATAGAACATACCTAAAATTAACAAGGGATGTTAAGTCTGTGACATACTATTTTTATTTGATTTACTTGTAGGAAATGAGTAGTCAATTTCTCTCCCCTTAAATTTTTGTCGCGGAAGTGTTGGGTGAAATGGATAGTAGCCTCGTGTATACAACTTTTAAAAATAAATATGCAAATTCTGAAGATGCAGGATAAACAATGGAGACTTGACCTTTGAGAACTATCTTTGCAGCACTTTCTGAAAATGGAAAATTTCTTCTTGCGGCTCGGAAATTCAGGCGGGCTACAACTACAGAGTATATTATTTCTCTTAATGCAGACGATATGTCATGGAGGAGCAATACATATGTTGGAAAATTGAGGTCAGATGCTTCTAATTTCTGTTGTAATCGCAATGGTTCCGTGGTGATATATCTTGGAAGCTTCTAAAAGTGCAATGGTTCCAGGTTATATGATATTTTTCAACCTCCCCTGTTTTTGCAGGTCAAACTTTCTTGGTACTAAGTTTACAATATATGATATCCAACCTCCTCACAGTGGGGCAATTGCATCAACAAGCCGTGCAGGTCGACGGGTAGGAGCAAAGCAAGTTTCTCCAAGAGTTCCGGCTGGTAGCTATAATATTGCTCACATTGGCTATGAATTGAATGTCTTGGGAACTAGGGGTCCAAGACGGATGCAATGCATCATGCATTCTATTCCAGCTTCTGCTGTGCAGCCAGGAGGCAGTGCTCCAACTCCTGTTGAACCTTCGGTCACCAGTCTAGACCAGTCTCTTGCATCTTGTCCTACTTTTGGCTCCAAGTCGTGCATTTTAGAAAGTTCATCTATCTCTGAGCCACTTACCGGTAGCAACTTGAAAGACGAACCATTGGTTTTAAAAAATAAAGCGCCAAGGTGGCATGAGCAACTTCAATGTTGGTGTTTGAATTTCAAGGGGCGTGTGACTGTGGCTGCTGTTAAGAATTTTCAGCTTGTTGCAGCACCTGAGCCTAATCCATCGGTTTCTCAGAATGATTGTGATAAGGTCATACTCCAATTTGGAAAGGTTGGAAAGGACATGTTCACAATGGATTATCGCTACCCGCTCTCAGCTTTTCAAGCTTTTGCCATATGCCTTAGTAGTTTTGACACAAAACTTGCTTGTGAATAGGGGAAGATCAGTCAGTTTGTTGACAGATAGGCTCAGGTTGATGCAATATAGTTACTTCAAAGTCTGAAGGTTGGGTCGTATTTTGTATAATCATCAGTGTTTCATGGTGTTTAGCTACTAGTTACCACAATATATAACGCTCATGAGCTTGGTGATTTAGAAATAAGGTAGGCAGGCATCTGCTACCCCTAGTTGATGCCTTTATGCTACCAGTAGCAACTGAAGGTAGCATATACTGTTGATGTATGAGGAGCCACCAGTCAGTTTCATGTGGAGGTGTTTGGCATATTCTGTATTATTGTACATAGTTGGTTTTGTACATTTCCAGGAATGCAAGGTCTATTTATTTATTGAAAGATACATCGTTGGTTCAAGCTCAGAAGATATTATGATTAATGCTGGCATCTCTAGAATATGTTTTATGCTGGCTTTTCTAATAATATGTTTTATTAGATTACAGATTTGGCATCTCTAGAACGTGTTTTATTATAATTTCAGATTGCAGATAGCACTGTCAGGCAAAACGTTTGTAACCTTTCATACTTTTAAATTTGTGGGTGAGGGTGGTGGAGGGGTCATTTTGGGATGACAGAAAATATCAAAATTTACCAGGGGATCAAGTTTGGGGCTAAACCATTTTATTTTCTGCAGTGGCTGAAAAGGGGGACTCTGTGTTTCTAGCACAACTGGAAACCTCGTCACACAACCAACATATTGATTTTAATTTGAAGGTGATTTGCAAAGTCACCCAGGAGCACCATTGTATGGTTTGAAGTTCGTTCTTTAGTTAATGAATTCCTTCCCAACTACCATGGCATTCTTAATGAATTTGAAGTTCGTTCTTAATGAATTCTTGAGTTAAATATTCGCCATCGCACTCATGGCCAAGGTTAGGACATATTGGTTTGGATCATACTCCCAGGCACTGGGAACTGTTGTTACCGATGTGGACTTCTCCTTGATGTGAACAACTCAAACCATGGAGAAGATGTAGGTATAGGATAAACTAGTTTTACATTTTTTTTTTCAAGGTGAAATGGGAAAATAAATAAATAGAAATGGAAAAAATATTTAACAAATATAAGTTAAAAAAATTGAAATGGAAATATAAAACAAAAACACTCTTAAGATACAAGACAGATTCAACAAATATGCAAGTCTTTTCATTGGAAAAATTTATTGGGATTTCTTAGACTTCATTCTAAACGTCTTGGAAAATTTCATTGGGATTGGTCAGACTTTATTCTAAACCTATGAGATTAGGAATTGGTTAATTTATAAGTAATTTCATGGAATTGGTTAATTTAAAAGTAATTATCATATAATTTTTTGATACAGATTTAGGATGGTCATATGTATGAGAAAATATTTTTTTAATATATGTTTAAGTTGGCCATAAGAAGACATTTTTTTAATATATGTTTCAGAATTTTGATACAGATTTAGGTTGGTCATATATATATTTACGAAAATATTTTTTTATATTTTTTTAACACATGTTTATGTTTAGGTTTAGGTATGTACGAAAATATTTTTTTATATTTTTTTAACACATGTTTATGTTTAGGTTTAGGTTGGGTTGGCGATAAGAAAACATTTTTTTAATATATGTTTAGGTTGGTTATATATATAAAAGAAGACTATTTTTTTAATACATGTTTATGTTTAGGTTTAGGTTGGCCATAAGAAGACTTTTTTTTTAATATATGTTATTTATGTTTGAGAAGATAGGAAGTTTTCTTAATTAATAATTTAGTTTCTATCATTTATATATATATATTTATATATATATTTATTTATTTGTATTTTTTACTTTAAGATTTACAAAATTTTAATTATTAATTTAAGAATTTTTTATTATTATATTATGTTGGTTTGTTTATTTTTTTTAAGTTTGGTAGGATTACATTTCTATTATATCTAACTTCTCATTTTGATCGGGGGATAGTACAAGATTTGAACCCAAGGCTTCTGGTTTGGTGAGACTTCATTTCCACCACAGTTGCCAATTGAGCTACTCCAAGTGGACATTATTTTAAAAAAAAAGCTTGGCAGGACAATATATCTTCATCATGTCTAATATATCACCGTGATCGGGGCATGGAATTAAACTGATGACTTCACATCAAGGGTGCCTTAACAGAGCACCAATCAGGGTCTATCCAAGACCTTGTAAATTATTTCTTATTTTTATTAATTGAAAATTTTCAATATGATTTCCGTACAGCTATTATAAGATTGTTAACAAACTTTCTAATATAGTATTAGACTTTGATTTGCGTAAAGCTATTTCACGATTGTGAACAAACATTCTAATATAGTATTTGAGACTTTTTGATTTGCACAGTTATTTAGTTTAAAGCAATTTAATAAGTTGAACTTTTTTATAATAATTGTGAACTTTGTTAGATTTTAATATTTTAAGTAAAAGTATATAAACTTTTTTAAAACTTGATTATAGGATATTGAAAATAGTTTTCCTTTATTACCAAAATTATAAAAAAACATTCCAAACTTTTTTAGAATTTGACACAAATCGATGAACTATTGGTGCCTCTTACTATGAGAAAAATGATTTGTTATAAAATTTTAAATTTGAAAAATTGTTATAACTATTAATAAATTTTAAAGAGTTTACAGAATAAGATTATTAAGTATTTGTTAATTTGGTTTTAACTTGCTTTCCAACTCAAGAAGATTGCTTTGACAGGGGATTGTTGGTAAGGGCTTAATCATTAAGGGTTGTGGTTCATGAAGAGTGATGAGGCTGAAATGGATTTATATTATATAATTTATTATTATAATTTATGTAAAGGTAATGATATTGAATGTTTTATTTTAGTTTCAAAATACGAAAGTTGTTTATTACAAAGATTCTGTAATTATATTTTTTCCTATTTAGTGACAATTTTTATTTTTAATCAAAACAAGGTGTAATTTCTTTAAAGGTATCATTTCTCCATTGATAATTTCATGGTGGTAGGGGATTAAGCTATGTTACACTTGGTTTTGGTATATGAGGATCCATGCCTAATGTGTTTAGAGAGGCTCCCCAAAACTTCAAGGATATAGTGCAACTTTATGGTTTGTTGGCGGTAGGCGATGGAAACCCTCTTGTGAAAGAGGTATGGGCTATCGATTCCACCCTTGTTATTTTCAAGTTTTGGACACCACTATTCAATCCTAGCGGGGAACACCTCGATGTGGTGCTGGTTTGGGTTCAATTTCCTAGCTTGCCATCCCATATGTGGAACCCTCAAAGCTTTGAAAATCTAGGGAAATAGCTTGGGGAGTTTCTTGGATGCAGATTACTCCTTTAAAGAAACAAAATACATGTCAGTGGCTCAGGTTTGTAGGAATTTACAGGGTAAGTTCCTCAGAAAGAACACCAAAAGGACACCGCTCACAACCAGATCTCAAAACAATACACCAGTATTTTTGACGTGGTTAAAACCCTCAAAGTGCAAGGAGGGAAACAGTCCACGGCCTGTCCCAATGTGGGTACTACAGGGAATTTATTAATCAAAGAATGAAAATTTACATAAGCTTCTCTCATGCACGGATTGCCCGAACAATGACCCTCCATGCGCTTTAAATAGAACTCATGGACCAATCGGGTGTCAAGCCACGGATCAAGTGTCGGTAATACCGAGGTGAGAGTGAACCGTCGGATCACTACATATCGTGACCGTCGGATTGTAAGTTACAAAATGTACAACGGTAAAGAAAGACACTTTACCTAACTCTATACCTAACTCTATACTAGACCAAGTTGAACTTAACTATATCCTATGTGTCGGAATATCCTAACATCCCCCCTTAAGAACAACTTGGGATAGGATTGAAGGATTTACAAATATGACACAATAGGAGAAGGAAGGAGGCACTAGAGCCTATCCCCCCTTAGTGACAACTTCCTGAACTCCAAGCATATATCGAAGTTTAGTGAACTTCGCCTCTGTGAGAGCCTTTGTGAAGATGTCTGCAACCTGATCATCTGTTGGACAATATTGCACTTCAAGAACATGGTCATGAATGAGCTTTCTGATGAAGTGCATGTGTAGTTCGATGTGTTTGCTGCGCTGATGCTGGACTGGATCTTTGCATAGCTGAATGGCACTTTGATTATCACACCAAAGTGTGGTTGGATGCTGCTGCTCAAAGCCAAACTCTGATAGGATCTGACGAAGCCACAAGGCTTCCTTACTAGCTTCCACGACACCACGATACTCTGCTTCTGCTGACGAAAGAGAAATGGCAGCCTGTTTCTTACAAGCCCATGTAATAGGTCCTGAACCAAGAGTGAAGACATAACCGGCAGTAGACTTCCGATCATCAGGGTCACCAGCCCAATCAGAATCAGTGAAACCAACTAACAGAGGAGCTTCTTTGGCACTGTAATGAATCCCAAACTGTTCTGTACCTCGAACATAACGAAGTATTCTTTTAGCTGCTTTCCAATGACTTTCACGGGGGTTTTGCATGAAACGAGCAACAAGGCCAACAACAAAGGAAAGATCAGGACGAGTATGGGTTAAATACAAGAGTTTTCCTACAAGTTGACGGTATAAGGTAGCATCAACTTCAGGAGAAGTACAAGAGACTGAAAGTTTGACTCCAGACTGAAAGGGAGAAGGGGCTGGATTACAGTCTTCCATGTGAAAATGACGAAGAATATCACAAGCATACTTGGACTGGGAAAGGAAAATACCCTCCTTGGATTGCAAGACTTGAAGACCGAGAAAATAATGTAAGTGTCCTAAGTCTGTCATTTCAAATTTCTTTTTAAGGCTGGACTTCACATGGTTTATAAGGTTGGGATCACTACCAGTAAGAATAAGATCATCAACATAAAGAACAAGGATGATAAGGGAGTTGCCCACTTTCTTGGTGTAGACAGTATTGTCAGAATGACACCTAGAAAAGCCAGATTCTAAAAGAAAGCTATCCATTTTGGCATACCAAGCCCGAGGAGCTTGCTTGAGGCCATAAAGGGATTTCTTAAGTCGACAAACAAGGCTGGAGTCTGTTTGTATGAAGCCAATGGGTTGTTCCATATAGATTTCTTCCTGCAAGTCCCCATGCAAGAAGGCAGATTTAACATCCATCTGATGGACTTCCGATTTTAAAGAGGCAGCAAGGGAAAGAACAAGGCGGATAGAGTTCATTTTGGCAACAGGGGAGAAGGTTTCAGTGTAGTCAATGCCTTCAACCTGTGAAAAGCCCTTAGCAACAAGACGAGCTTTATGTTTATCAACTTTCCCATCTGGTCCATACTTGGTTCTGTAAACCCATTTACATCTAACAATTTTGCGTCCCTTTGGTAGAGGAACAAGATCCCATGTATCATTTGTCATCAATGAATGATATTCTTCATTCATAGCTGCTTCCCAATGTGGATGGCCTGAAGCTTCTGCAAAAGTGTCAGGATCATGATTTACTGGAGCTTGAGCCAGTAAAGAAGAGGCTCTTTCAAACTGAGAACGTGTACGTCGCTGATCTGTAGGATCACCGGCAAGATCACTTGCTGCATCCCGAGTAGCACGGACCCATCTTGGAAGTTGAGGATCCTGAGAAGGTGGGGGAGGATTATCATCCTCGCTTTCATCATCTGAAGAAGAAATGTTTTCAAAAGTAGAAGAGATAGGAAGAGGTGGCACATCCGCCGGACTAGGCTCGCAGGCCGATTTATTTTCATCAAATTTTACATCTCTTCTAATGATAACATTTTTGGACTTAAATGGAATAAGTCTATAACCTTTTACATCTTCAGAATATCCAACAAAAGTACATTTCTCACTCTTAGGTTCTAAAGCTTTATGCTTTTCATCTGGAATATGGGCCCATGCTTCACTTCCAAACACACGAAAGTGACTTACATCTGGTTTAATGGAACTCCAAGCTTCTTCTGGAGTGATATTCTCTAGAACCTTAGTAGGAGTGCGATTGATTATATAATTTGCACAATTAATTGCTTCGGCCCAAAAACTAAGACTGAGTCCTTTAGATTGCAGCATACAATTAGCCATTTCCTTTAAGGTGCGATTTTTCCTTTCAGCTACACCATTTTGTTGTGGAGTGTATGGAACAGTATGTTGCATTTGAATTCCATTTTCGGTGCAAAAGTTGATGAATGTGTTTTTAACATATTCTCCACCATTATCAGTTCTTAGCTTAAGAATTTGATGTCCAGATTGTTTTTCAACAAAGGCTTTGAAGGCCAAAAATGTGTTAAATACTTCGCTCTTGAGTTTTAAGAAGTATACCCAAGTGCGTCTGGAGAAATCATCAATGAAAGTTAAGAAGTACTTGCAGCCAGAGAATGAAGCAACAGGAAGAGGACCACATAAATCACTGTGCACAAGCTGTAAAGGGGCTGAGGCGTGCCAAGAGGCACGTTTGTCAAAACTGTCCCGATGATGTTTTCCGAGTACACATCCGGAACAAACACCATCTCTGCAAGATACCATAGGAAGACCTGTCACCATATTTTCTTTACATAGATGCTGAAGGGAGCGATAGTTTAAGTGACCAAATCGCTCATGCCAAAGTTTGCTCACTTCATCATTATGAGCAACAAATACTGAGGGAAGATTTGATGACCCAAAGTTGTGAAACTTATACAACCTTGTGGAATCATCAGCAAGACCAGTAGCTAGAATCTGTTTAGGATCTTTTAGATCCTTGATTACAACATCATGAGGTGAAAATTCAACAATTTTACCTTCACCTGAATGAGTTATCTGATAGACAGATAGAAGGTTGCAGGATAAGGTTGGAACACATAATACATCATTAAACTAACCATTGTCTAGATGAACAGTTCCAGTCCCTACAACATTAAGAGATCTATCATCACCAACATATATATTTTTGGTGTTACAATCATTTAAAGAAGAAAACATGGCTTGGTTTTTGGCCATGTGATAAGAGGCTCCAGAATCAATGAGCCACTCATGAGAATGAGAAGAAGAAGAAGATACATTTAATGCATAACCAGACTGAGATGATTGACAACGACATGCAGAAAGTGCCATTCCGGAAGTTGAAGTTGAAGTAGGCTCCACATGGATGTTATGTTTCTTCATTGCGGCTTCCAAGGCTTCCATCTTCTTAAAGCATTTAGATTCTAAGTGGCCATCTCGATTACAAAAGTTACAATGTCTATCAGTCTTCTTCCATTTGTTTTTATTGGTCTTATCATTTTGCTGAAATGATCTTTCATTTTGAGGCTGAGTTGGTTTAGGACCATTCTTTTGAGGATATGACTTCTTAGGATTCTTTGAGTTTGGTTGCTGCTGGGCGGCTAACTCTTTCGTGGAAGAGTTTCCAAGATTAAGAAGACCAAGGTGTAAGAGTTTTTCTTGTTCTCTTATTAAGGAATCACAAAAGGAGTCAAAGGAAGGGGCCTTGTAGTCTTTTCCTTGACAAATGAAAGCTTCCCTTGTAGAATGGAAAGTGGAAACAAATACAGAGTAGGCTGGTCCCAACTTAGTAAGGATGGAATAAATAAGGTTACCATCTTCTTTCTTAACTTTAACACCTTCCAAGAGATATCTAAGGGTCTTGAATTTTGACATGAAATCTTCAATGCAAGAAAAATTATTAGGATCCAAAGTAGGCAACTCATTTTCAAGTTGATGGGCTCTAATTTCATTTTTAATCCCAAAAACTTTAGCGAGTTTTTCTAATGCTTCATGAGGAGTCTCAAGTTCTGCAATGTGGAATCTAAGATCAGGAGAAATAGACATCCCTATCAAACCACGTGCTTGATCTTGTCTATTTTCCCATTTTGCAACCTTGTCTTCATCTTTTGGTTTCTTCTCTTGGTCTGTGGCTATTCTGAAGAGACCTTTACTTCTAAGTAAATCTTCCATGTAGGCTACCCATTGGAAGTAGTTAGCTTTAGCCGAAAAACTAAATATTTTTCTCAATGTTTCTGATTTTCCGAGATCACACTAAGGTGCAGGGAAAAGAGCATACGCATGAGAAAAATCCTTCCTTTCTGTTTCTGATTTGCCCAGATCGCACAGAGTCGTAGGGCAAAGAGCATACGCAGAAATGAAAGGTATATATCCGGTTTAAAAAAAAGGCTAAATAAACCGAAACCGAAATAAGCAGAGAGAAAATAACAGTAAACTGCAAAAAACACTGTATACCTCCCGATCTGAAAAATGACGCAGCTAGGGCTACCGGAAACCTTTTCGCGTGAAACGAAAGGGGTTCCTCACTGGAACAGATGCTCCGAACGCAACAGAGCAGTCCTCTCGGCCCGAAAGCTGTCAGAAACAGCAGATCTAGGAAACGACAGCCGCATGCAGTTCTACTGGCTTCAGATTTGGATCACCAACGAACGCGGCCCTCAAATAGCTCTGATACCATGTAGGAATTTACAGGGTAAGTTCCTCAGAAAGAACACCAAAAGGACACCGCTCACAACCAGATCTCAAATCAATACACCAGTGTTTTTGACGTGGTTAAAACCCTCAAAGTGCAAGGAGGGAAACAGTCCACGACCTGTCCCAACGTGGGTACTACAGGCAATTTATTAATCAAAGAATGAAAATTTACATAAGCTTCTCTCATGCACAGATTTCCCGAACAATGACTCTCCATGCGCTTTAAATAGAACTCATGGACCAATCGGGTGTTAAGCCACGGATCAAGTGTCGGTAATACCGAGGTGAGAGTGAACCATCGGATCACTACATATCGTGACCGTCGGATTGTAAGTTACAAAATGTACAACGGTAAAGAAAGACACTTTACCTAACTCTATACCTAACTCTATACTAGACCAAGTTGAACTTAACTATATCCTATGTGTCGGAATATCCTAACAAGGTTTTGGTAAGTTTAGGCCTCTAGAAGAAGCTTCATGAAACTATGAATATTGGGAAGGGCACTATCAGATTACATATTTTCGACAATGAAGGTCTTCCATTCAAGTGTAGGAGGTGTTGAATTTTTATAACTATGGTTGGTAGTCAAGTTGAGTCGAAAAACAATGAAAAGAAGAATATTTGAAATTTAAAATTGAATTTATTTTATCCTGAAAAGTCAAGTTAGCTTCTCCAAAGGTCAAGTTGTCCTAGCATGGAGTCACACTCATTCAGAACTATTTCATTGCACAATCAATTCAAATCACATATACACATATTCTTTTCACTTGTGGGAGTTTAGAAGAATGAATAATGAGGCAACATACTTATTATTTTCGTTGGGAAACATATTGGAGTTTTTGAGGAAAGTGTAGGAGGCCGAAATTTCTCAGTTTGACTAGGTTTGACCTAAGTTTGGTTACTAATCAATTTGACTTTATTTTGACTGGAAATTTTAGAGTGTATCTCTTATTGAATTGGATAATTTCTCTAAGAAAAGGTTGCTCGCTTTTTCCCTAGAAGAGCGTTTTTCCCAAGGTACAATTTGTCTCTCTTGTTTGGCTGTCTTCATGATCCTATTCTCATTATTGGTTTTAATATCAAAAAATTTCTATGTATACTCGCTTAATGATGATTGTGACATAAGATAAATTAGTAAAGAAATCATTGGAAGTAATTACCAGTATAGAAAATCATCAAAAATCAACATGGTATCAGAGCTATGGTGAAGGAGTAGCCTTGAAGAAGCTAGCTTGTTGCCACAAATTTGAAGATCATCCCTAGAGGAAGCCCTAGTCCAAACTCTGATTGTTATTACTCCAGTTCAAATCACCATCTATCCGTTCACAAGTGCGAGTAAGGAAACCATATGGGGTAGAATTTGAAGGAAGATTCATGCTTGTTTTCAAGTTAAATTTGAAGCACAGAGTTATTTCTTTTTAGGAGCCTGAAAGACCTCACGTTTTCTACCTCTTTTATCTTTTGTGATAGGGTAGAAGTATTGAAATATGTAACTAGGCCTGATCGATTTATAATGACATATGTAATCATGATTTTATGTATTTAATGAAAACAGAAAAATAAATTTATTAATGTTGTTCTTGAGGTATGGGTTTCATGCTCAAGAAAATTTATTTTATAGGTCAAGCTCCCATTTAGAGCTTCTAGGGATTGTCATTGAGTCATTAAGTCATTGTCATGTATGAAAGACCCATCTGGGGCATGTTACATATTGTAAAAGAAATTTTATCTGAGTCAAATAGAGTCAAAGGACCCTCCAAGACCTTGTCAAGATTTAAGCAACAAGTCGGCCTACCAAACAGTGACAAGTCAACCCACAAGCAATGGCATGAAGCCTAATTGACCTCATTTGTTAGGGCGTCAATCAAGTTCATTTTGAAGCTAAAGAAGTTCGAGAAAATCCAACAAAACAGAGAAAATTAAAGGTTAGAAGGGATTGTTTTTGGTTCATTTATCTCACACGTGCAAGACAATTAGGGATACTTATGCAATTGCGAAGATCAAAGTTGCAGTCACTTCAGGGGGTCGAAAAATCAGGGGTCTAAGATCAGTTTTCCAAGTCAAATTGTGAAGGAAGGTAGAGAAGCTCCAACGAAGAAGAGAAACCCTGCAAATCTACCCTAATCGGTGCACAAGTGGAATCTCATAAATTACAAGTAGGCCAAAAATTGCAGGCCTGTGTTAAGAGGCTAAAAATTGAAGAGAAGCCGAAATCAATAGCGTTGCAGTCAGTTTGAATAATGTTGACTTGGAGGAAGAAAAGTTCATCAAGGGAATAGTTTATGTCTTGGAATTTGTTAATTGAAGGTTTATAAGAAGAGAAAAATTCTTGTGGCTTTTCCTCTTGGAGGGTTTTTGGCCCTAGCTGATTGCCTATATCTTGTGTCCTTTGTCTTATTGTTCTTTATGGTTTGGTAACTATTTGATGAAGAAAACACTAATAATAAATAAGTGGAAGAAGAAGTTTATCAATTTAAGTAAAAAAATATCACAAATAATTATCAAAAGAAAGAGAATCATCTAAGGTTGTTGCCCCTAGATTCTTCAACATGGTATCAGAGCTAAGGTGACAAGACAAGGAAATACATCTTAAAGAAGGACACTCAAGGGTCGAAGCACTAGACTATCATCAAGAGCCTCAATCATCAAGGACTACTCATCTCAAAGGCTCCACAAGGACAAAGATTATATCATCACATCGAAGGAAGTTACTAAAGAAGACCTCAAAGCCCCAGTTTGTTCAAAGAAGGATTCTACACTTGAAACATTCTTGGGAACCTCACACAATGATCACCTCGAGAAGGAGGAGACCTCAGACCCTACCTCTACTCAAAGAAAGGATGACGACATAATGGAGCATCTTGAAGGATATACATTAAATAAAATTTAGGAGAAAGGCGTTGTCATCATCATCATCAAGGAACCAAGGTGATATCCCTCTCTTTAAAGGATCACTTTTGAAGGAAGACATTGTTGAGAAATCTAAGGAGCAACAAGTGTAAGTGTTTTCTCTTACTTTGATAACTTCTTGTGATGTATTTTTACTTTACTTGATTAACTGATTTCCTTTATTATTATTAGTGTTCTATATCATCAAACAACTACCAAATCATAAAGAACAATGAGACAATAGGACGAGATATAAGCGATGAGGCAGGGCCAAAACCTCTCCAACTGAGAGGAAAACCCACCATAACCCTTCTCTTCTTATAGGTCTTCAATTGACGAATTTCAAGATCTATGATCCTTGCCCAAGACCCTCCAAGGCCAAGTCATCCTTCCTTCTTTATGAGCTTTCCTTACACAACTTTCAACAACAAACTTTGACCTTCCAACAACTTCTCCAACAACTTCGACCCCATCAACAATTCCTGCAACTTTGACCTAGAAGCTTGAGCAACTTCGACCTAGCAACTTCACAACCTCGACCTTGATATATTTAGAATTTTCAACCTAACAACTTCACAAGTTTGATCTAGAGGCAACTTCACAACTTCGCTCTTCTAGCTTCATAGTTTCGAACTTGCAACTTCACAACTTCGATCTTGCAGCTTCACAACTTCGACCTAGAGGCAACTTCACAACTTCGACATAAAGGAAGATTCACAACTTCAACCTAGAGGCAACTTCACAACTTCGACCTTTAAACTTCACAATGATGCAGCTTCAAAATTTCATTTAGCCCATAAATTGTAGAGACCCTAACAGAAGAGAGAGAGAGGCCCAAAAACTTCGATCTTAATCTTCTTCTTCATCCTTTTCCAACTTCTATCTTGAGGAGATCAAACTTGCTTGAGTGAGTGTGCAAATGAGGTTGAATTCCTTCTTATTTATAGGCTTGTAAGGGATACGAATAACTATCTTGAGGCTAACTTGTCTCTTCATGTAGGACGACTTGATCTTTGTGCCATGATGAGGTCTTGGAGAGTCTTTTGACTCTATTTTGGCTCAATACATTTTTCTTTACAATATGTAACATGCCCAAATGGTTCTTGAATACATGACAATGTATCAATTGAATTTATGACAAACCTAGAAGCACTCAATGGGTGCTTGACCTAAAAATAAATTTCCCTTGAGCATGAAACCCATGCGTCAAGAAAAAATTAATAAATTTATTTTTCTCTTTTCATTAAATACAAAAAATCTTGATTACATATGCCATTATGAAGACCGAACCTAGTTACATATTTCAACAAACATCTTCATCAAAATCAAGAAGGCATAAAATTGAAGATATTGTCATAAAAAGTTCAAGACATATTCTATTATCAACATCATCATCAAAATCAAGAAGACATAAAGTTGAGTATCTTCACAAGTAAGTATCTTTATGTCCACATATGAATCTATCAAAATGAATTCATTTTGCAAGGAAAGAAACAAATTGGTTGGGTCATCAAACTTTATTTCAGGGAAGAAGAGGACATATTTGATCCTCATAGAAAACGAAATCATTGATCATGTTAAGGTTTCAATCACTAAACCTCCAAAGGAAGAAGTGTAGGTTTTAACCCTGTACAGAAATTACTTGCATACAAATTCTTAAACAAAGAAAATAAACAATGCGAGAGCATAACCCATAAAACACATATGCACAGAGATTTTTCCCTGGATCCCAAAACCGGGACTACCAGCTTGATTTTTCATTATGTTCCTTTCAATGTTACAATACATATTTATACATGTCGAAGCATCCAATACCATGGACCGAAAACCATCGCGTCCAATGCCATGGACCTAAAACCATCGCGTCCAAAAAACATGTGCGGAAATCATGCACAAAACCATAGGTGGGTCCGCCCAACCTAACATATGGTCCAAAACCAAAATTTTCCGTGGCGCTGCCTCGGACCCCATAAAGTGGGGTTACGGGTGCCCTTCAAACCCCCTATTAACTATGTGGAAAGAATATAACACAACCCAACAATCTCCCACTTGTTGTTTTCTTTCTACAGGGGGCCACAGGAGAGCTTAGTCATTTTTTCAGCCCTGAGATTCCCATTGCTTCTCTACACCAAGAGAACTTCTCAGAGCTCATAGATTTTGTCAATGCATCTGCAGTATTCTTCAAAGTGTCCACCTTTACCAGCAACACCTTTCTGTCTTATATCATATCCCTCACAAAGTGATACTGAACATCAATGTGCTTTGTCTTTGAATGATAAGCAGGGTTCTTTGCCAAGAAAATTGCACTTTGGTTGTCACAGTCTATTCTTATAGCTCCCTGTACTAACCCCATACTTGAACACAATCTCTGCAACCAAACTGCTTCCTTGCTTGCATGAGTGGCTGCGATGTATTCTGCCTCTGTAGTTGATAGTGCCACTACAGATTGTTTCTTACTCATCCAACTGACTGCACCTCCAAATAGGTTAAACACATACCCACTTGTAGATCTTCTCTGATCCAGATCTCCAGCCCAGTCTGCATCAACAAAGCCATGAATATCCAACACTCTATCCAATCCTGGTCTTCCTTGGTAGCACAAACCATAATCACTAGTGCCACGCAAATACCTGAAAACCCGCTTCACTGTTGTCCAGTGCTCCTTCCCAGGTTTTGACATAAACCTGCTCAATACTCCCACTGCATGTGCAATGTCTGGTCTAGTACAAACCATTGAATACATCAGGCTACCCACTGCACTTGCATATGGAACACGGGACATGTCCTCTTCCTCTTCTTGTGTCTTGGGACACTGTTCAGCAGATAACCTCACACCTACAGGAATAGGAACCTTCACCGGTTTACTATCCTGCATATTAAACCTCTGGAGTATTGTCTCGACATACTTCCTCCGGTTTAACCAGAGCTTCCTCTTTGACCGATCTCTTTTAATTTCCATGCCCAAAATATAGTTTGCAGCACCAAGATCTTTCATGTCGAATTTGGAGGACAATTAGGTCTTCAAATCCTGGATAATTTCTTTGTCATTTCCAACCAGCAACATATCATCCACATACAAGACCAGATAAATAATACGGTCACCAATTAATTTAAAATACACACAATGATTTGCTTTGCTTCTGGTGAAGCCAAGTCCCCGTATAAATGTATCAAATTTCTGATACCACATCCTTGGTGACTGTTTTAACCCATACAAATACTTCTTTAACTTGCATACCAGTTCTTTCTTACCCTTCACCACAAAGCCTTCAGGTTGCTTCATGTAGATTTCCTCTTCCAAATCCCCGTGAAGAAATGTCGTCTTCACATCCATCTGTTCTACCTCAAAATCAAAAGCAGCAGCAACAGATAAAAGTAATCTAATAGAAGTTACCTTGGCAACAGGAGAAAAAATATCACCAAAATCAATTCCCGGCACCTAGGAATAACCTTTTGCTACCAACCGAGCTTTGTATTTCTCCACCTTTCCTTCTGCATTTGTCTTCTTCTTGAACACCCATTTGCTGCCAATGGGTTTCCTTCCAGCCGGCAACTCCACCAGATCCCAAGCCTCATTTTTGTGCAAAGATGCCATTTCATCGACCATGGCCTCTTTCCAGAGTTTTCCATCCTCTGAATCCACTGCTTCCTTCACAGTTCTGGGATCATTATCAGTAACAAACAAAGCAAAATTTGAACTGAAAGTAGATGGACTATACCTTTCTGGCTGCCTTCTTTCTCGAACTGATCTTCTCACAGCCAGAGTTTGTGGCTCTTCATCTTCTGATTCCTCCTCTGCTGCAGAGTTTGATTCTTCCTCCTTTGGCTCAAACTCTATCTTCTCAGGTTCCTTTGGTTGGACTTCATGTTGAATAACATCTTTTACCTCTCTGAACAACACATCTCGGCTGTACACAACCTTCCGTGTGACTGGGTTCCAAAGCTTATAACCCTTTAAACCATCCTTATACCCAATAAAGATGCACTTTTCAGATTTACTATCCAACTTGGTTCGTTTCTCCTTTGGAACATGTACATATGCATCACATCCAAATACCCTTAGATGTGAAAGAGAGGGTTTCTTACCAGTCCATACTTCTTGTGGAGTCTTATCCTCCAACGCTGATGAAGGTGATCTGTTGATCAGGTAACATGCAGTATCCACCGCCTCTGCCCAGAATTCCTGTCCTAACCCGACACCACTGAGCATGCTTCTTGCCCTTTCCATCAACGTCTTATTCATTCTTTCTGCGACTCCATTTTGTTGAGGTGTATATGGAGTAGTCTTCTGTCGTGCTATACCACACTTCTTAAAAAATTCTTCAAATTCATTGCTGCAAAATTATCCACCATTATCTGTCCTCAACACCTTTATCTTCTTCTCTGTCTGATTTTCCACCAGAGCCTTAAATTCTTTAAACTTGTCAAAGACTTCAGATTTCTTCTTAAGAAAATATATCCATGTATTCCTTGAGAAGTCATCTATGAATGATGCATAGTACAAAGACTTACCCAGTGATGGAACCTTCACAGGTCCAAACACATCACTGTGCACAAGCTCTAATATCTGTTTCGTCCTCTTACCACCAGAGGGGAAACTCACCCGATTATGCTTCCCATATACACAATTTTCACAGAAATCAAAATCCAAAGAGCTATTATTCATACCTTCTACCATACCTTTACCATGAAGTATCGAAGGCCCTTCTCTCCAATATGTCCAAGCCTTTGATGCCACAACATGGTCTTCTCTCCAGAGACCACTAGATTCTCTACTCCATTTTCAGGAACCATAGAACTATTGCACCCATCAACAACAGTGCTACCTTGCAGCTTGTACAGAGTTCTAATCCGAACTCCCCGCATTAATATCAGTGCTCCTCAAACCATCTTGCAGGTATCTTTCTCGAACACCGTCTTTACACCTGCATCATCCAACTTGCTTACAGAAATCAGATTTCTGGCCAATGCAGGAATATGTAGAACACCCAGAAGTGTTCTAACCCTTCCACCTTGCAACTTCAACTTTACTTTTCCCCGACAATGATTCTAGCCTTCCTATCATCTCCTAAGAAGACATCACCACCATTGTATTTCTCATACTCTCATAACCACTCTCTATGGGGAGTGAAGTGAAAGGATGCACCTGAGTCAATCAACCATGCCTCATGATCTACATGTGTACTTGAAGAAGCCAAGTACACATCCCCACCTTCATCTGAGGTGGTTTTCGCCTCTGCAGAAGGAGCATCATCAGATCCCTTTCCTTTATCAGGAGCTTTAGATTTACAATCCCTTCTGAAGTGCCCTTCCTTTCCGCATTTCCAGCACACCACCTTTGTAGATTTTCCTGGAGATTTAGATCTCCCTCTAGATTTAGATCTCCCACTCGATGAATTATTTTTGTTTCTGTTCTGGGACCATCCTCGTACAGATAAGGCATCACCATTCTGGTTGTCCATATTTTTCTGTCTCATCTCCTCCGTCAGCAAGGCTGAGACTATTTCATCAAACTGCAAAGCAGTTGCATTGCTACCTATTGCAATAACCAGACTATCCCACGAATCTGGTAGAGTACACAACAGACTGATGCACTTATCTTCATCTGAAATTTTAATATCAACAGATAATAACTGACTTACCACAGTATTAAACGCATTCAGATGCTCTGTCACCGAGTCTCCATCTTTCATCCTCAGGTTATACAACTTTTTCCACAGGAACAGTTTATTCACCAGACACTTAGATTGGTACAAAGTCCCTAAATTGACCCACAAAGCCTTTGACGTAGCTTCCCCTAATACATTCAGCAATTCTGACCATTGAAATTCTCAATCTCTATCTGTAAAATTGAAGAAACTAGGTTGAAGGAAAAAAGTGATTTAGGATCAAACGAACAAGTTCAAGCATTCGCTGCCATGGCTAGGAGGAAAGTAAAGTTTGGAAGATTTGGTCCTCAGAAAAAGAACAAGAAGGATATGTCAAAAATCCAATGCTATGGTTGTCATGAATATGGGAACTACAAGGGAAATTGTCCTAAACCTAAGAAGGACAATAAAAAAATAGGAAGGGAAGAAGCCCATATCACCTAAGAAGTGGAAGAAGTTGAAAAGAAGAAATCAAAGGAGGAAGTAAAAGATCTATACTATGATTGAGATAATCTCTTCCACCAATTTCTTTTAAGTTTTTGTAAAATATAGCTATCATGGTAGGAAACATTATAAACATCATAGGATGCATCATCTTAGGGGATGACATACGATTGAAGCAAGAGATCATGACATCATTATAGATGCTTGAAAGATAGATGAAGTAGAAAGCAGTCATCATAGATAAGAAGTAGCTCTTGGTAACATCATTGAAAACATAAGGAGTAATTATGGGTAGAAGAAAGTCATCTAGCATAGAGTTAATCATACATCATCATCATTAGAAAGGAGCATTTGCAGGATGAGGATAACTAGGATCCTCCGTTTGAATATTCATTAGAAGGTTCACCACTCTTGGGATAAGCAAGTGTCTCGCTAATAATTCCATATTGTATGGGATCCATGGTTTAAGAAGGATGATGGTTTGATGACATAATAATGCAGCGTCATTGAAGGAATTTCAAGCAAGGAAAGGGAGTTTCTGAAGGAAGCCTAGATGACTAAAAGAAGAAAAGAGGTATGTATGCATGTATTTGGTTGAGTCATGTCATATGGTTGCATGGGTAAATGCTCTATCTCATGAGCATGATAAAAGAAAAGGGGTCTCCTCCTTTGGAAATATGCATAAAGGCATGGTTCACATATTGACTAGATGAAATCAACATAATATGTCCTCATATGGAATATGAGGTGGTTGACATAGATGAAGTAACTATGAATGAAAGTTATTGGGAAGCAATATGTGAAGAAATAAAGAAGAGATTGTGAAAGGTGCAACTATGGTCACGTGGAAAAAGGAAACCAACATCCAATGAATAGAAAAATTGTCCATGACATATCCATAAAGAAGGCACGAAGACCCTGATAAGGTCTGTGTTAAAATTTCACTGCTTAGGGATACATTTCTCTTAGAATAAATAATATATTTCAGTTCTGTTTGAACAACCTATAATAAAATTTCATTTCTAACAATTCTAATTTGACTTTCCAAAAACACTGAGTCACATCTAGATTTGGAAGTGCCTTTCAAAAACAAAAAGTAGTGTCTAAATGATAAATGATGATCTCGACATATGGAATCCACTTTAGAATCAAATCAGTCATGATTATGCAAGTCAAGAATTAATATTTTTATCCTTATTAGTATTATTATTATTACGATACTATTATTTATAAAATAGTCTAAAGTCATTCACCTTTAATGGATTAATAAAAACAAATTCTCTAATGGAATAAGTAAAATAAATTTAGAATCTCTTAATTGGAAAATCGAACCTCTCTCTTGGAATAAAATAGTAACTCCACACTTAAGAGAATGTAACTCTCCCTCTGTAATTCAATGTATGGCAAAAGTGTAACTCCTCATTAAATGCACTTGTAACTTCCTCATTCAATTCAGTTTGTAACTCTCACCAAATATTCTCTCATGTTTAAGTGTAACTCTGTCTCTCTCTAATTCAAATTGTAACTCCTCAAGACAAATGTACCTCTTTGTCTATTCTTGGTATGAGTTACACTTATCCTCAAGTAAATCTTCCCTCATGGAATTTGATTCTCCTATTATTGGCTCAAGGCATGAATTCATTTTGTAACTCCTCTCCTTTCTCATCTATTTAAGCAAGAGTAAGTGAGAGTTGAGTGAAGCATGTTCATTGTGAAGGAGTATAGCTAATGTTGAGTGTGTGCAAGAGAAGCATGAGAGCAATTGAAGAGTAAGAACAAGCGAAGAGATAGAGCAAGTTTGAAGGACAATATCTGATAAAGAGGAGATCTTCAAGAAAATAGAAAGAGAACTTCAACTTCAAGTTGATTAGGCATTGGTGACTTTATTCATCCTCATTTTCTCCCTCTCTCTTTGTACTCTGTTGAACAATTGAAGAAATCTAATAGAAGAAGAATCGTTTGGATTTTCCCCCTGTGCTTTTTCCCCTGGTCGTTGGATCTAGCTCTTTGTGTCTTATATTTGTGCTTGGCTATCTTCATATGATCCTTAAGTTCATGTTATATCTAAAATTGCTGATCTGAAAAGTTTTTAAGAAGAAATCTGCATTCTAAGTAATTGCAACAACATAGAAAATTCAGTTTTCTGCAAATTACATTTAAATTTTTGCAAAGTAAATTCAGTTCCATTCAAATTTATGTAAAGTACATTTAGTTTTATGCAAAGTACATTCAATTTTATGCATAAAACTTTCAAGTTTCTGCAAATAATTTTTAAATTTCTGCATAGAAATTTCAGGTTTTAACATGGTATTAGAGCCTTAGTGAAGATAAGTCCAAGGACACTGGAGATCACCTGAAGAGACCCCACTTGCTGCCTAAATTTTTTTGATCAAGATGACTTCATCTTACTTCAAGGTAGAGGATAAACTGAATGATACTTTAATATTTGGTCTATGGAAAGCAAAGCTAGATATCACTTTTGAAGAACATGAAGTTTTGGAGTATGTTGAAGACACATTATCTAATCCACCAAAGAATTCAAGTGCTGTTGTCAAATCCAAACATAAAAACGATGAAATCAAAGCTAGGAATATCATCCTTGATTCTCTTAGTGACCATCTCATTACTTATGTTTTTAGTTTGAAGAAAGCTAAAGAAATGTATGACAAACTAATTGACATGTTTGCAATTAGTAACTTGAACCAGATTATTGCCTGGAAGAATCAACTGAAGGACATCAAGATGAATAGAGGAGAGACAGTTGAAACATGCTTCTCGAGAATGACTAAAATCAGGAATCAACTGCCAATAGTTGTTGAAGTTGTACTCGACAAAGAAATGGTGTTGATTGCGTTTGGAGGCCTTTCTCCTATTTGTGAGACTTGTAACACCACCATCAACACTATTCCCACGTTTGATGAGCTCTTGGGAAAGTGTATCCAAGAGGAGGCCAACATGATATCGAGAGGAAGAATTTCACATCATGAAGAAGGAGAACCTACTTCTTTTACAATCTATGACAAGAGAAAGAAAGGTAATAAAAATAAATTTACTTTCAAATCAAATAAAGGGAATATAGACATGTGAAAAGTTAGATTCTTTGATTGTGAAAAACATGGTCACTTTGGTCGTGTATGTAAAGAAAGAAGAGCACCTAGATTAAAAAACAAACCTGATTATATAAAAGATTCTTCTGGAAAAAAAAAATGGCATCCTAAGAAAAAAAATCCAAGATATAGAAATAATGTAGCAGAAACACAATCAGAATATTTTCTTTTTATTTTCTCTTTCAATTTCTTCTTCTGCAGATTCAATTGATAGCTGTTTAGTTGATAATGGTGCTTCAAATTTTTTCACTGGTTACAAAGAAGCACTCTATAATCTAGTTGAGAGGGAGACTAATTTAAATGTTATCCTCAGAGATAATTCTACTCACCGAGTTAAAGGTTATGATTTAGTTTCATTTTAATTAGATGATGAAAAATCTATTTTTTTGCAAGACGTTTTGTATGTACTTGGTTTGAAAAATAATCTTGTATCCATATTTTCTCCAGAAGATAAAGGAATGGAATTTTTTTTTATTAATGGAAAGGTTCTAACTAGGCCTTTGAACTCAAGTATCAGAGAATCCTTCACTCTTGGATCAATGTCTGAAGGGATTTACAAAGTCAATGGTAAACCCATTCATGCATTGGTCCATGATACCAATCTTTGATGTGAGCTATGGCAAATAAGATTTTCTCACCTACACTACAAAACCTTACCTCACGTAAGGAATATGGTTTCTGGAATTCTTGATATTAGAATGGATCATGAAGGAGTTTTACAAGGATGTACAAGTGGAAAGCATATAAAGGGACCATTCCCTTTAAGCAGAACAAAAACTAGTTAGGTACTTTAGCTACTTGTATTTCATGCTTTTTGTTGATGATTTTTCTCACAAGACATGAACATTGCTTTTGAAAAAGAAAGGGGAAGCATTTGACATGTTCAGAGATTTCAAGGCTTTGATTGAAAGTCAAACTGGAAAGTTGATCAAAGCTCTCAAATATGATAATGGGGGAGAGTTCACCTCTAATGATTTTAGTGATCTTTGCAAAGACACTAGAATAAAGAAAGAAACCACTGTGCCATACAATTCACAACAAAATGGTGTGGTTGAGAGGAAGAATAGAACTATTATGGAAGCGGTCAAAGCGATGCGACATGATCAAAAGTTACCAAAGTTTATGTGGGGCGAGGCTTCAAATACTATTGTTTATATGCAAAACATAAATCCTCATCAGGCCTTAAACAATAAGGCTCTTGACAAAATATTCACTGGAAAAAGGCCTAAGATGAGTCATTTGAGAATATTTGGTTGTCCTATATACTTCCATGTGCCAAAAAAGAAGAGGAACAAGCTGAAAACTTGAGGTAAGAAAGGTACATTTGTTTGTTATTGTGATAATTTAAAAGCTTATAGAATTTATGTACTTGGTCAAAGAAATATAAAGTTTAACAAATAGATAAAATTTGATGAAGATGCAACTTTTAGAAAAGAAAGAGACTCTCCTCCTCCTACCATTGTTGAAATACAAGCTATTAATGAAAAAGGGGTTGCATCTGAGTCTGAACAGGAACTTGAGAATGAGCTTTCTGATAATCCAATGGGTTCCATGGATCCTTTAGATGTTCCGCCACATGATCCTCATACTAGAAAGAGACCACTATGGCTGCAAGATACCTTGCAAGATGCTGAAGAGCATGTTGCCCCAAGAAGAACGTTAAGAGAAGGTAAGAAGCCAAGTCAGTTTCAAGGGTATGTTATTTCCATGAGAAACATCATTCAAGCATAACGATGCACCTTTGAAGAAGTTGCAAAAGAAAAAGTCTGGAAAGATGCTATGACTGAAGAATATGAATCCATCATCTAGAATGATGTCTGGGAAGTGGTTCCTAGACCTCAAGGTAAATTTGTTGTAACTTCCAAATGGTTGTTTAAGATTAAACATGGTGCATATTGTAGTATTGAAAAATATAAGGCTATATGTTTCTCTCAGAAAGAGGGAATAGATTATGATAATATTTTTGCACCTGTAGCTCAATATACTACTATTCGATCTGTTGTTGCCTTAGCAGTAAGCCAAGGATGGAATCTTCACGAATTGGATGTGAAAACTGATTTCTTGCATGGATTCCTCAAGGAAGAGGTATTTTTGGAACAACCACAAGGCTTTGAAGAGAATGACATGGAAACTTATATATGAAGAATGAAGAAATCCTTATATGGGCTGAAGAAAGCTTTAAGAGCTTAGTATGCTCACATTGATAACTACCTGATAAAGCTTGGCTTCACAAGAAGCAGTGCAGACCCAAACCTCTACTTCAAGACAGTCCAAGGTATACCTTTTATTTTGGTATTGTATGTTGATGATTTATTCTTGACAAGAGGAGACCCTCTTATACTCTAGTGTAAGAGGGAGTTGGCTTCTGAATTTGAAATGAAAGACCTTGGTTTGATGTACTACTTTCTGGGTTTAGAGGTCTGGCAAAGACTTGGTAAAATTTATCTTTCTCAAGGAAAATATGTTTTTAATATTCTTGGAATATTTTCTATGGTAGAATGTAAGTCTATGCATACTCCTATGGAAATGAACTTTAAGAAATTATGTGGAAAAGCTGCAGGACCTAGTCTAGAAAATCCACTGAGTATAAACAACTCATTGGTGCTTTTATGTTTTTGGTAAACACTAGGCCTAACATATGCTTTGTTGTAAACACTTTAAGTAAGCATATGATTGATCCCTTTCATGCCCACTAGATTGCTGCAAAACATGTACTCATATAATTGCATGGAACTATCAATCTAGGATTGAAATATACTGCTAATAATGTAAGATTTCATGGATATACTGATGTTGATTTGGAAGGTAACTCTATTGATAGAAAGAGCACTTCCGGGTGTTGCTTCATCTTGTGATCTGGCATGATCTCTTGAATGAGTAGAAAGAAGAAGTCTGTTGCATTGAGTATAACTGAAACTGAGTACATTGCTGTTAGCATGGCTAGTTGTGAGATAGTTTGGCTGAGAAATATTTTTGGGGAACAATTTGAAAAAGTTCCAGACATACCAATTATATATTGTGACAATAAGAGCGGGATTCATCTTACAAAAAATCATGTGTTTCGTGAAAAGACCAATCATATTGAGATCAAGTATCACTATATATGGGATATAGTGCAGAGAGGAGCAGTGAGGCTCCATCACATCTCCACTGATGATAAGATAGATGACATTCTTACCAAGCCTTTACTGAAAGGAAAGTTCTTGCTTTTTAGAGAGCAACTTGGACTTATGGACGTGACCCTTTTGGGAAGTGGTCATAACTAATCGAGAACATTGAACTGCCCTTTCCCCCTGTCAGAGCTCACATGATTAGGGAATGATGCCAAAAATAAATTAAGGATGAGGGACCTCTTGTGTAGTGTGTGCCACAAGAGTAGGCCTCAGTATACACCCGACCCACGATATGGGATGTGGGAAAAACCACCTATCTGTCCAATGAGTATAAGGAGACTTGTTTGTGTGAATTGTCTAGGATGCAGGTGTACACCACTTGACACTTGGTTTTGTTTGATTCTTGTCTATGTGACTTGTTTGAGTCTTTTTTATGTGATGCATGTGTTCTATCAACTAATTTTTTGATATAAAAATTGTTTGAGTGTAATCTTTATCTATGTGACATGTGATGATCCTTTCATTTCCAAATTGTTTCAAGTGGATAATTCTTCTTTAGATTGTGACGTCATGGTTACAGATGTTACAAAACAAATTTGAACTGAGATGAATGAAAGAGATCAAAGGAAGCAAAGATCTTTGATGCGGAAAGAAATCCCCTCCTAATTGGGAGGGAATGTTAAAATTTGACAGCCCAGGGATGAATTTCTCCTAGAAGAAATCATATCTTTTAGTTATGTTTGAACCGCCTATAATAAAATTAAATTTCTAATAATTCTAATATGACTTTCCAAAAATAGTAAGTCACATCTCAATTTGGAAGTGACTTTCCAAAAATATAAGTTCATGTCTAAATGATCAAGGATGATCTCGACATATGGAATCCACATTAGAATCAAATCAATCATGATTATACAAGTCAATAATTAACATTTTTTATCCTTACTAGTATTATTATTATTATGACACTGTTATTTATAAATAGTCTAAAGTCATTCACCTATAATGGATTAATAAAAACATTTTCTCTCATCGAATAAGTAAATTAAATTGATATTCTCTTACTCGGAAAATCAAACCTCTCTCTTGGAATAAAATAGTAACTCCACACTTAAGAGAATGTAACTGTCCCTCTCTAATTCAATTTATGTCAAAAGTGTAACTCCTCATTAAATTCACTTGTAACTCCATTATTCAATTCAATTTGTAACTCTCACCAAATATTCTATCATGTTTAAGTGTAACTCTCTTTCTCCCTAATTGAAATTGTAACTCCTCAAGACAAGTGTACCTTTCTCTCTATTCTTGGGGTGAGTTACACTTCTCCTCAAGTAACTCCTCTCGCATGGAATTCTATTCTCCTATTATTGGCTCAAGGCATGAATTCATTTTGTAACTCCTCTCCTTTCTCACCTATTTAAACAAGAGCAAGTGAGAGTTGAGTGAATCATGTTAATTGTGAAGAAGTAGATCTAGTGTTGAGTTTGTGCAAGAGAATTGTGAGATAAAGTGAAGAGCAAGAGCAAGGGAATAGCTAGAGCAAGTGTGAAGGAAAAGATATGTTCAAGAGAAGGAGATACTCAAGCAAATAACGAGAGAACTTTAGCTACAAGTGTTAGGATATTCCGACACATAGGAAATAGTTAAGTACAACTTGGTCTAGTATAGAGTTAGGTATAGAGTTAGGTAAAGTGTGTTTCTTTACCGTTGTATATTTTGTAACTTACAATCCGACGGTCACGATATGTAGTGATCCGATGGTTCATTCTCTCCTCGGTATTACCGACACTTGATCCGTGGCTTGACACCCGATTGGTCCATGAATTTTATTTAAAGCGCATGGAGGGTCGTTTGTAGGGTAATCCGTGCATGAGAGAAACATATGTAAATTTTCATTCTTTTATTAATAAATTGCCTGAAGTGGCCACGTTGGCTCAGGCCGTGGACTGTTTCCCTCTTTGAGGGTTTTAACCACGTCAAAAATACTGGTGTATTGATCTGCGATCTGGTTGTGAGTGGTGTCCTTTGGTGTTCTGTCTGAGGAACTTACCCTGTAAATTCCTACATGGTATCAGAGCTATTTGAGGGCCGCGTCCGTTGGTGATCCAAATCTGAAGCCGGTAGAACTGCATCCGACTGTCGTTTCCTAGATCTGTTGTTTCTGACTGCTTTCGGGTCGAGAGGAATGCTCTGTTGTGTTGGGAGCATCTGTTCCAGTGAGGAACCCCTTTTGTTTAATGCGAAAAGGTTTCCGGTAGCCCTAGCTGCGTCATTTTTAAGATCTGGAGGTATACAATGTTTATTTGCAGTTTACTGTTATTTTCTCTCTGTTTATTTCGGTTTCGGTTTATTTAACCTTTTTATTACCGGATCTATACCTTTCATTTCTGCGTATGCTCTTTTCCCTGCGACTCTGTGCGATCTGGGCAAATCAGAAACAGAAAGGAAGGATTTTTCTCATGTGTATGCTCTTTTCCCTGCGCCTTAGGGTGATCTCGGAAAATCAGAAACATTGAGGAAAATATTTAGTTTCCGGCCAAAGCTAACTTTGAGCCGCAAGGTTCATTTTTGAAAATATTTAATTTTTCGGCTAAAGCTAACTTCGAGCCATAAGGTTCGTTTTCTTTGCATGTCCGTGTTGGGTTTTATGTTTTTTGTTTTGTAGGGAAAATGAGCTTTCTCAAAGCAAGCACACAACCCAAAGCACCCCCCCCTCTCTCTCTCTCTGAAATTTTTTGTATAGATCAATTGGTTCAAATCTATTTTAAGAGAGTAGAGGTCTTGGGTTCAAGTCTCCATTTTGTGGGGGCGGACTTTTTCATTTCCGCACATTCCCGCACTTCGTCGGCAACTTCAACAATTTTTTTCAAAAAGTCATAACTTCTTCATCTGGAAGCCGTTTTCAGAGCCGTTTTTTTTAAACCAGCCTAATTTTTCGAGATCTATCCATTGGAACACTTATTTTCAGCATCTTTAGCTTCAGTTTCCATTGAAATGGAAAGTCAATACCAAGTTACCCTTGACAGCACCAACTACTTCCAATGGTTGGCTTACATTGAGGATTTACTTAGAAGTAAAGGTCTCTACAGAATAGCCTCAGGCCAAGAAAAGAAACCGAAGGATGAAGATAAGGCTGCTAAATTGGAAAATAGGCAAGATCAAGCACGTGGACTGATAGGGATGTCTATTTCTCCAGATCTTAGATTCCATATTGCAGAAATTGATACTCCTGATGAAGCAATGAAACAAATCAATAAAGTTTTTGGGATTAAAAATGAAATTAGAGCCCATCAACTTGAAAATGAGTTGCTTACATTGGACCCTAATAATTTTTCTTGCATTGAAGATTTCTTGTCCAAGTTCAAGACCCTTAGATATCTTTTGGAAGGTGTTAAAGTTAAGAAAGAAGATAGTAACCTTATCTATTCCATTCTTACAAA
This sequence comes from Pinus tabuliformis, assembly GCA_031772625.1. Taxonomy (NCBI): domain Eukaryota; kingdom Viridiplantae; phylum Streptophyta; class Pinopsida; order Pinales; family Pinaceae; genus Pinus; species Pinus tabuliformis. The sequence goes on from CM062807.1 coordinate 1,008,519,817, forward strand.
GTTTGGACCAGCCTACTCTGTGTTTGTTTCCACCTTCCATTCTACAAGAGAAGCCTTCATTTCTCAAGGAACAGACTACAAGCCCCCTTCCTTTGACTCTTTTTGTGATTCTTTAATAAGAGAACAAGAAAAACTCTTACACCTTGGTCTTCTTAATCTTGGAAACTCTTCCAAGAAAGCGTTAGCCGCCCAACAGCAACCAAATTCAAAGAATCCTAAGAAGTCATATCCTAAAAAGAATGGTCCTAAACCAAACAAGGGTCCTAAGCAATTTCAGCCCCAAAATGAAAAATCATTTTAACAAAATGATAAGACAAATAAAAACAAAGGGAAGAAGACTGATAGACATTGCAATTTTTGTAATCGAGATGGCCACTTAGAATCAAAATGCTTTAAGAAGATGGAAGCCTTGGAAGCAGTAATGAAGAAGCATAACATCCATTTGGGGCAATCTTCAACTTCAACTTCATCTTCAGGAATGGCACTTTCTGCATGTGGTTGTCAAGCATCTCGGTCTGGCTATGCATTAAATGTATCTTCTTCTTCTGATTCTCATGAGTGGCTCATTGATTCTAGAGCTTCTTATCACATGGCCAAAAACAAAGCCATGTTTTCTTCTTTAAATGATTGTAACACCAAAAATATCTATGTTGGTGATGATAGATCTCTTAGTGTTGTAGGGACTCGAACTTTTCATCTAGACAATGGTCAGTTTAATGATGTATTTTGTGTTCCAACCTTATCCTGCAACCTTCTATCTGTATATCAGATAACTCATTCAGGTGAAGGTAAAATCGTTGAATTTTCACCTCATGATGTTGTAATCAAGGACTTAAGAGATCCTAAATAGATTTTGGCTACTGGCATTGTTGATGATTCTACAAGGTTGTATAAGTTTCACAACTTTGGGTCATCAAATCTTCCCTCAGTATTTGTTGCTCATAACGATGAAGTGAGCAAACTTTGGCATGAGCGATTTGGTCACTTAAACTATCGCTCCCTTCAGCATCTATGTAAAGAAAATATGGTGACAGGTCTTCCTATGGTATCTTGCAGAGATGGTGTTTGTTTCGGATGTGTACTCGGAAAACATCATCGGGACAGTTTTGAAAAACGTGCCTCTTGGCACGCCTCAGCCCCTTTACAGCTTGTGCATAGTGATTTATGTGGTCCACTTCTAGTTGTGTCATTCTCTGGCTGCAAGTATTTCTTAACTTTCATTGATGATTTCTCCAGACGCACTTGGGTATACTTCTTAAAACTCAAGAGTGAAGTATTTAACACTTTTTGGCCTTCAAGGCCTTTGTTGAAAAACAATCTGGACATCAAATTCTTAAGTTAAGATCTGATAATGGCGGAGAATATGTTAAAAACACATTCATCAACTATTGCACTGAGAATGGAATTCAAATGCAACATACTGTTCCATATACTCCACAACAAAATGGTGTAGCTGAAAGGAAGAATCGCACCTTAAAGGAAATGGCTAATTGTATGCTACAATCTAAAGGACTTGGTCTTAGTTTTTGGGCAGAAGCAATTAACTGTGCAAATTACATAATAAATCGCACTCCTACTAAGGCTTTAAAGAATATCACTCCAGAAGAAGCATGGAGCTCAATCAAACCAGATGTAAGTCACTTTCGTGTTTTTGGAAGTGAAGCGTGGGCCCATATTCCAGATGAAAAGCATAAAGCTTTAGAACCTAAGAGTGAAAAATGTACTTTTGTTGGATATTCTGAAGATGTCAAAGGCTATAGACTTATTCCATTTAAGTCCAAAAATGTTATCATTAGAAGAGATGTAAAATTTGATGAAAATATATCGGCCTGCGAGCCTAGTCCGGCGGATGTGCCACCTCTCCCTATCTCTTCTACTTTTGAAAACATTTCTTCTTCAGATGATGAAAGTGAGGATGACAATCCTCCCCCACCATCTCAGGATCTTCCTTCAGCTCCTCAGCTTCCAAAATGGGTTCGTGCTACTCGAGATGCAGCAGGTGATCTTGTCGGTGATCCTACAGATCAGCGACGCACACGTTCTCAGTTCGAGAGAGCCTCTTCTTTACTGGCTCAAGCTCCAGTAAATTATGATCCTGACACCTTTGCAGAAGCTTCAGGCCATCCATATTGGGAAGCAGCTATGAATGAAGAATATCATTCATTGTTGGCAAATGATACATGGGATCTTGTTCCTCTACCAAAGGGAAGAAAACTTGTTAGATGCAAATGGGTTTACAGAACCAAGTATGGACCAGATGGGAAAGTTGATAAACATAAAGCTCGTCTTGTTGCTAAGGGTTTTTCACAAGTTGAAGGCATTGACTACACTGAAACCTTCTCCCCTGTTGCCAAAATGAACTCTATCCGCCTTGTTCTTTCCCTTGCTGCCTCTTTCAAATGGGAATTCCATCAGATGGATGTTAAATCTGCCTTCTTGCATGGGGACTTGCATGAAGAAATCTATATGGAACAACCCATTGGCTTCATACAAACAGACTCCAGCCTTGTATGTCGACTTAAGAAATCCCTTTATGGTCTCAAGCAAGCTCCTCGGGCTTGGTATGCCAAAATGGATAGCTTTCTTTTAGAATCTGGCTTTTCTAGGTTTCATTCTGACAATACTGTCTACACCAAGAAAGTGGGCAACTCCCTTATCATCCTTGTTCTTTATGTTGATGATCTTATCCTTACTGGTAGTGATCCCAACCTTATAAACCATGTGAAGTCTAGCCTTAAAAGGAAATTTGAAATGACAGACTTAGGACACTTACACTATTTTCTCGGTCTTCAAGTCTTGCAATCCAAGGAGGGTATTTCCCTTTCCCAGTCCAAGTATGCTTGTGATATTCTACGTCATTTTCACATGGAAGACTGTAAGCCAGCCCCTTCTCCCTTTCAGTCTGGATTCAAACTTTCAGTCACTTGTACTTCTCCTGAAGTTGATGCTACCTTATACCGTCAACTTGTAGGAAAACTTTTGTATCTAACCCATACTCGTCCTGACCTTTCCTTTGTTGTTGGCCTTGTTTCTCGGTTCATGCAAAACCCCCGTGAAAGTCATTGGAAAGCAGCTAAAAGAATACTTCGTTATGTTCGAGGTACAATTCAGTTTGGGATTCATTACAGTGTCGAAGCATCTCCTCTATTGGTTGGTTTCACTGATTCCGATTGGGCTGGTGACCCTGATGATCGGAAGTCTACTGCCGGTTATGTGGTCACTCTTGGTTCAGGACCTATTACATGGGCTTGCAATAAACAAGGTGCCATTTCTCTTTCATCAGTAGAAGCAGAGTATCGTGGTGCCGTAGAAGCTAGTAAGGAAGCCTTGTGGCTTCGTCAAATCCTATTAGAGTTTGGCTTTGAGCAATAGCATCCGACTACACTTTGGTGTGATAATCAAAGTGCCATTCAGCTATGCAAAGATCCAGTCCAACATCAGCGTAGAAAACACATTGAACTGCACATGCACTTCATCATAAAGCTCATTCACGAACATGTTCTTGAAGTGCAATATTGTTCAACAGATGATCAAGTTGCAGACATCTTCACAAAGGCTCTCACAGAGGCGAAGTTCACTAAACTTCGATTTATGGTTGGAGTTCAGGAAGTTGTCACTAAGGGGGGATAGGCTCTAGTGCCTCCTTCCTTCTCCTATTGTGTCATATTTGTAAATCCTTCAATCCTATCCCAAGTTGTTCTTAAGGGGGGATGTTAGGATATTCCGACACATAGGAAATAGTTAAGTACAACTTGGTCTAGTATAGAGTTAGGTAAAGTGTGTTTCTTTACCGTTGTACATTTTGTAACTTACAATCTGACGGTCACGATATGTAGTGATCCGACGGTTCATTCTCTCCTCGGTACTACCGACACTTGATCCGTGGCTTGACACCCGATTGGTCCATGAATTCTATTTAAAGCGCATGGAGGGTCATTTGTAGGGTAATCCGTGCATGAGAGAAACATATGTAAATTTTCATTCTTTTATTAATAAATTGGTTAGGCATTGATGAATTTATTCATTCTTATTCTCTCGCTCTCTATAATCTACTGAAGAATTGAAGAAATCTAATAGAAGAAGAAACATTTGGGTTTTCCCCTTGTAGGTTTTGCCCTAGTCATTGGACCTAACTCTCTATTTCTTACATTTGTGCTTGAATATCTTCACATGATCCTTAAATTTAGGTTCTATCTACAATTGCTGATCTGAAAAGTTTTGAAGAAGAAACATGCATTCTAAGTAATTGAAACAACATAGAAAATTCAATTTTCTGTAAAGTACATTCGGTTTTTTGCATAGAACTTTCAAGTTTCTGCAAAGTATTTTTAAATTTCTGCATAGAACTTTTAGTTTTTAACTGTTTTTAAAGAAAGGAGACCCAATGGTAGATTTGATCCTCTTAGAAAATGAATTCATTGATCATGTTAAGGGTTCAATCACTAAACCTTCAAAGGAATAAACTCAAGCTCGTTCAAAGTACGTGAAAGGGGAAGTAAGGGCTCAAAGGATCCTTATAGAATTCATCAAAGATCCCCTCATACCCTATGTATCAAAGTTGGATACATCAAAATAAATATACAAGAAGCTAGTAGAATTATTCTCTGTAAGTATTGCTAGAGAAGTGATATCATTAAGACAAGAACTCTACAAAATGAAGATATAAAAGGAAGATGGAATAGCCTCATACTTTATGAGGATATCAGAAACAAGAGACCAACTACAAGAAATGGGAGAAATAATGTCCAATAAATAAATGACCACCATAGATCTCAATGTACTATCATAGGAATGGGGCAACTTCCCATCAAGCATCTATGGAAAGAAGGAAGCTACCCAATTCAACGAACTTTGGTCATTACGTAAAATTGAAGAAATCGGGTTTAAGGAAAAAAGCGATGTCAGATCAAACAAACAAGTTCAAGCATTTTCTACCATGGCTAGGAGGAGAAGAAAGTTTGGAAGATTTGGTCCTCAGAAAGAGAATAAGAAGGATATGTCAAAAATCTAATGCTATGGCTGTCATGAATATTGGAACTACAAGAGAAATTGTCCTAAACTCAAAAAGAACAATAACAAAAGAGGAAGGGAAGACGCCCATATCACCTAAGAAGTGGAAGAAGTTGTAAAGAAGAAATCAAAGGAGGAAGTAAAAGATATCTACTATGATTGAGATAATCTCTTTCACCAAGTTATTTTTAGTCTTTATAAAATATAGATATCATGGTAGGAAACATTATAAGCATGATAGGATGCATCATCTTAGGGGATGGAATATGATGGAAGCAAGAGCTCATGACATCATTATAGAAGCTTGAAAGATAGTTGAAGTAGAGAGAAATCATCATAGAAAAGAAGTAGCTCTTGGTAACCTCATTGAAAGAATAAGGAGTAATAATGGGTAGAAGAAAGTCATATAACATAGAGTTCATCATACATCATCATCATTAGAAAGGAGCATTTGCAGGATGAGGATAATCAGGATCCTCCATCGGAATATTCATTAGAAGGCTCACCACTCTTGGGATAAGGAAGTGTCTCGTTAAGAATTCCATCTCGTATGGGTCCATGATTTAATAAGGATGATGGCATGATGACAAAAGAATACAACATAATTGAAGGAATTTCAAGCAAGGAATGGAAGATGCTGAAGGAAGCCTAGATGACTAAAAGAAGAAAAGAGGTATGTATGCATGCATTTGGTTGAGTCATGTCATATGATTACACAGGTAAATGTTCTATCTCATGAACATGATCAAAGAAAATGGATCTCATCCTTTGGAAAGATGCATAAAGGCATGGCTCACATATTGACTAGATGAAATCAACATAATATGTCCTCATATGGAATATGAGGTGATTGACAAAGATGAAGGAACTATAAATGAATGTTCCTAGGAAGCAATATGTGAAGAAAGAAATAAGATATCGCGAAAGGTGCAACTATGGTCATGTGGAAAAGGAAATCAACATCTAATGACTAGAAAAATTGTCCATGACATCTCCATAAAGAAGGCATGAATACCCTGATAAGATCTATAAAGAAAGGAGACCCGAGGACAAATTTGATCCTCATAGAAAATGAAGTCATTGATCATCATGTTAAGGGTTAAATCACTAAACCTCCAAAGGAAGAAGCTCAAGCTCTTGGAAAGTACTTGAAAGGGGAAGTAAGGGATCAAAGGATCCCTATAGAATCCATCAAATATCCCCTCATATCTTATGTATCAAAGTTGGAGACATCAAAAGAAATATAAGAGAAGCTAGTAGAATTATTCTCCGTAAGTACTGCTGGAGAAGTGATATCATTAAGATAAAAAGTATACAAGATGAAGATATCAAAGGAAGATGGAATAACCTCATACTTTATGAGGGTATCAGAAATAAGAGACAACTATAAGAATTTGGAGAAATAATGTCCGATAAAGAGATAACCACCATAGTTTTCAATGCACTACCAGAGGAATGGAGAAATTTTACCTCAAGCATCTATGGAAAGAAGGAAGCTACCCAATTCAATGAAATTTGGTCATTATGTAAAATTTAAGAAACTAGGTTGAAAGAAAAAAGCGATGTAGGACCAAATGAACAAGTTTAAGAATTTGCGCGATGGCTAGGAGGAAAGGAAAGTTTGGAAGGTTTGGTCTTCAGAAAAAGAACAAGAAGGATATGTTGAAAATCCAATGCTATGGTTGTCATGAATATGGGCACTACAAGAGAAATCATCCTAAAATCAAGAAGGAAAATAACAAAAGAGGAAGGGAAGAAACCCATATCACCTAAGAAGTGGAAGAAGCTAAAAAGAAGAAATCAAAGGAGGAAGTAAAATATCTCTACTATGATTGAGATAATCTCTTCCACCAAGTTCTTTTTAGTTTTTGTAAAATATAGCTATCGTGGTGATATGCCTCCAAATTAGACATAAATTAAGGCCCATATGACCATCCTTCAACATATTGAACCTCTCTTTTTGCATTAGATGACATATTTTTAACTTTAATATATTCATTAGGAAGGTTTAGAGATAATTACATATTTGTGCCTAATATTATTTATTTTTGTAGAATATTGTGAGAATATTTGGCAAATTATGAAGATTTGGAGGAGGAGATAATCTAGGGACTTGCTCCCTGCTATAGGAGGATAAATATTTGATAATAAATGAACAAAATATCATTAAATTATTGATAAATTTTGGAGCTTGAGTGATTGAGAAAATCTAGGAATGCGATCCCTGTCATTTAATACAAATTCTTAGTGTTGGGAACTAGATCCCCTATTTGAGGGATTTTCGAGGGGAAATATTCCTCTTTGCAAGGAGAATGATTCCCCATTAATTTGTATAAGTACCAGATCATATTTTCCTCTAGGGGAAGGTATTTATTAGTCTCCTTGTGGAGAAAAAGTGCTAGTTAGAAAATCCACTTTCATTTCTATCACGGATGTACTTGGATTGATTTAAATAATGAAGTTTGGTGCAATTTTTAACTTCCAAAGCTTGGTTTCCTTCATACGACTCTTAGTTTCCATGGGATTGGCCATTCAAGGAGCCTTAGACCCCTCTTGTACAATTTATTTATTTCCTTTGAATGTCTTTTTCACTTGCATGTCTTATCTCTGAATTTACTATTCATACTTATTTTGTTGCAGGTTACATTGGTTAAATGATTGAAATGAGTTGTTTTGCATGTTATTTACAAATTAAAAATCATGATTCATCCTTAGAACAACTTTTAAAATTCATATTCATCATTGATCTACTTGGATTGGTCTACTAGTTCATAAATCTAAAATTTCTGGAAATCCCTTGTATCAAAATAGTAGTAATTTTCTACTATTTTTTAGAACATGTTAATGAGCTCCATTTGAGTTGATTATACATGTATTAGGTCATAAAAAAATTCAAATTAATAATTTTTTTCACCCCATATCATTTTCACTTGATTAGGTTAGTAATTTTGTAGGTTAACTAGTTCACTAGTTCTTGAATTTCTGGTTTTTATAGTAGCAATTTTCTGCTATTTTTTAGCACGTGTTAATAGGGGTATTTTGGAGTGATTCCTCTTGGAATGGAGTCTTAAGACATCCTAATTAATAAAAAAAACTTTTCCCATCCCATTTACATTTGGTTTACTTGGGAATTCAACAATTTATCTCACTCTTGTAGCAAAACAAGGTTTCCTTTAGTACTCATGTAGCACATGTAAACTTGACCAGATTTGCTCCAAAAACTTGGTTTTTGTCCCTTAGGCTTAAATAATTACCTATAGGATTTGGAACATGATTGATTAAGACCAACATTTGCTTCTTATCCATTTCAATTCACCTTTGCAGTTATGTTTAGTGGACAAATTCATTACTTGAAGAGCATAATGATGATTTTCATGAGTACTTCATGAAGTAACTTATGAAATCTATTGAAAATATATATTTTGCATGCCGTGATCAAAGAAATATTTTATTATTAGGTTTTGTTTCATACATATTAAGCTAGGGTTTCCATTTCCAACATTGTTATTTCTATTGCATAGACTAGGTTTCCTTTTTAGTTCAACTTTTACATTTTGCAATTAGGCTAGTGTTTGATTTCATGATATTCACTTCATTGCATCAGACCAATGAAAGAAGGACACATTGCATGCTCCACATATATTTCCAACACCTCTTAAGTTTGTACAAACCTCGAGTTGATAATTTAATTTGATAGCCTTGGGAGTTGCAACATTTTTGTTGCAATACTTAAGCTCATCACATGGTAGGAAATATTATAAGCATGACAGGATGCATAATCTTAGGGGATGGAATACAATTCAAGCAAGAGATCATGACAGCATTATAGAATCTTGAAATATAGCTGAAGGAGAAGTTAGTCATCATAGACAGGAAGTAGCTCTGGTAACCTCATTGAAAGCATAATGAATACATATGGGTAGAACAAATTCATCTAGTATAGATTTCATCATACATCTTCATCCTTAGAAATGAGCATTTGCAGGATGAGGATAATCGGGATCCTCCATTGGAATATTCATTAGAAGATTCACCACACTTGGGATAATCATTTGTTTCACTAAGAATTCCATCTCGTATGGGTTCCATGGCTTAAGAAGGATGATGGTATGATGATAGAAGAATGCAACATAATTGAAGGAATTTCGAGCAATGAAAGAAAGATGTTGAAGGAAGCCTAGATGACTAAAAGAATAAAAGAGGTATGCATGCATGTATTTGTTTGAGTCATGTCATATGATTGCATGGGTAAATGCTCTATCTCATGAAAATTATCAAAGAAAAGGGATCTCCTCCTTTGGAAAGATGCATACAGGCATGGTTCACATATTGACTAGATGAAATCAAAACAATATGTCCTCATATGGAATACGAGGTGGTTGAAAAATATGAAAGAACTATGAATGAAATTTCCTCGGAAGCAATATGTGAATAAAGAAAGAAGAGATTGTGAAAGGTTCAACTATGGTCACATGGAAAAGGAAATCAACATCCGATGACTAAAAAAATTGTCCATGACATCTCCATAATGAAGGCATGGAGACCCTGATAAGGTCTGTAAAGAAATGAGACCCTTGACATTGAAATTATTGGAGATGTGGTTATTAATGTGTAGGATGGTGATGTTGCAAGCAAGATGTCATGATGAAAGGCCATCAAAAAAGGTAACTTTGATATTTTTTGAACAATATCTGGTTGGATTGATATAGGGATACCGAAATAGAGTTGTACATGTCACCCACAACTAGAACTTATGTGGTTGGTTGAAATATTGTAGAGGAAATATGACTTGGAAGAGGTTGTTGTATGAAGAAAACCTAGATGTGGATTATAATATCACTTTCCGATGAAGAAAAAAGATGACATGACTAACATGGTTCGTGAAGGAAAGTGATGGATGGACGATGCCCTACAAAGAAAATATGAAGGATTCATAATGATTAAGAATAAATTAATGACACTGAAAGGAGAAGCTCTATAAGCAGCTAAAGGTCCCATGATCTCCACCAAAGGTAGAAAGATGTTATTGAAAACAAGTCCCTAGTTAAGAGGGATCTGGGAAGAAAGTCCCTAGTTAAGTGGGAGCTTGGAAACAAGTCCATGGTTAAGAGGGAGCTTGGAAAAATACCTAGTTAAGAGGGAGCTTGGGTACATTCATTTTATAGGAATGGAGATATCTTCCCTGAGGAAGGGATTGAAACATCATTATTTTCTTCATATTATGTAAGAAAGAATCGAGGATTGGGTAAGTATATGAAATATGATACTCTTTGAGGATGAGGTAGGGAATCCAAGATAAGAGTAGTCATAGAGGATCAATATTCTTTGAGGGTTGGGAATTCAAGATAAGAATAGCCTTGGGAGGACATACCCAGTGAACATCTTGGTGGGGTATGTGCCTTGAGAGATAATGATGATGGCGTTTTTCAGTCATTGGTCTCTACAACATTGTGATATGATCTTATGGAGAGATATAGATGTTAGTCAAGGCCTTGCTATGTGACAATGTTGGTTGATATAATGCTAAATAGATGTGTTACCAATCTGACCCTTCTTATGAGAATTATTCAGATTGAGAATGTCTAAGTACCTTGTATGGATTATGAATGCCTCCCTAGTTAAGAGGGAGTGTTGAAATATGTAAGTAGGTTTTGTCTTCATAATGACATATGTAATCATGATTTTGTGTATTTGATGAAAAGAGAAAAATAAATTTATTATTTTTGTTCTCGAGGCATGGGTTTCATGCTTAAGAAATTTTATTTTATAGGTCAAGTTCCCATTAAGAGCTTCTAGGGCTTGTCATTGAGTCTACAAGTCATTAAGTCATTTTCATGTATGAAATACCCATTTGGGGCATGTTACATATTGTAAAATAAATTTTATTTGAGTCAAAGGACCCTCGAAGACGTTGTTAAGATTTAAGCAACAAGTCGGCCTACCAAATAGTGAAAAATCGGCCCAGGGACAGTGACAATTCAACCCACAAGCAGTGTCATGAAGCCTATAAATAGAGATCTTGACCTCATTTGTTAGGGCATCAATCATGTTCATTCTGAAGCTTAAGAATTCTAAGAAAATCCAACAAAAAGGAGAAAATTAAAGGTTAAAAGGGATTGTTTTTGGGTCATTTGTCCCACACGTGCAAGATAGTTAGGGCTACTTTCTGTAGCTGCGAAGATCAAAGTTGCAGTCACTTCAGGAGGCCAAAAAATTAGGTGTCTAAGATCAATTTTCCAAGCCAAGTTGTCAAGGAAGGAATAGAAACTCCAATGAAGAATAAAATCCCTGAAAATCTGCCCTAATCATTCCACACGTGTGGAATCTAAAAAATTGCAGGCAGTTTGAAAATCGAAGGCCTGTGAAAAGAGGCTGAAAATTGAAGAGAAGCCAAAATCAGTAGTGTTGCAGTCAGGTTGACTAACGTTGACTTGGAGGAAGAAAAGATCATAAAGGGAAGAATTTTGACTTGGTCTTGGAGCGGTCTTGGTTAAGGGTCTAGGTCTTGGATTCATGAATTGAAGGTCTATAAGAAGAGAATAATTCTTGTGGGTTTTCCTCTCAGTTGGAGAGGTTTAGGCCCTGGATGATCACCTATATCTTGTGTTCTTTGTCTTATTGTTTTTTTTATGGTTTGGTAATTGTTTGATGAAGAAAACACTAATAATAAACAGGTAGAATAAGAAGCAAATCAAGTTAAGTAAAAATATATCACAAACAATTATCAAAAGAAAGAGAAATCATCTGAGGTTGCTACACCTATATTTCTCATCAAGAAGCCCTAGAAAGTCTGAGACCTTGCTCTTATCTTTTGTGGCAGGGAAGAAGCCATAAAGGAACCTGAATATTGTTGTATGAAGAGTTGAAGTGCCTAAGATCTGTATGTTTAAGGATATATCTACTAAAATGAAGTTCAAGATATGCTTTGAAGTTTTGAGCCAGAAATGGCCTCAGCTTGAAAGGCCTCAAAGGTTTAAGTGAAATTTTGAAGTTTCTAGCCGAGATTTTGTTGATAGCCTCAACCCTAGTTGTAAGAGGGTTGAAGATAAAGGTAACCTCAATTCAGAGGGAAAAATAAGAGAAAATACTTCAGACCTATGAAGATGTAGCAGAAAAGAGAAATTAAATGATACTTTGAAAATAAGTTGTACCAATAATGTGTCATTAATTATTTCCATAATGGATTGGAAGTTTGTTTGATTCAATATTCTAGAGGGAGCTAATGCTTAGTTCCTAATTCTCAGATTAACACCTATCTTTATTTGAAGAAGGAGAAGCTTGGAGCATTGGCTATATTCATTGTTGTCTCATGTTTTGATGTTGATCATGCACATATCATAATAGTGTAAAGGACATTCTTAGAGCAGAGGTCGAGTTCCTCATTAAGTTTGGAGACCAAAGTTACCTTATAAAGATTGAGTTATTTTCAAAACTAGAAGTTGTCCTATCACTATTGTATCTTTGAGAAAGACAAGGATATTCATAAGTATAAGCTCATAATGGTTTTGAAGGTCATACCTTGTAAGGGTCAGATAGTTCTCCATGGATATAAAATCAATGATCCCTCAAATGTGATGTTGATCCAGTGGCATGGGACTCTATAACACATTCTTGTCCTCTTATGGTTTTCACATGACAAATTTGATGACTTAGGGTTTGTATACCCTAGAAGATATGAAAGGTATGTCTTGAATAAGGATATTGCATAATGCTATTTAAGAATATGTTGTAAGATCACTTCCTCACAACTAATGTATGTACAACCATTGTTCTATAGTCTTGTAGTAATGACATCATCTCAGTTTTTTGAATTTGGATTATGGTTCAAATTTTGATAAGGCCTAAATGTAGAATAAGTCTTGCTAAGGAGGATAGACCAAATGCGTTCCATACACTTGTGATGGGATAGTCTGGCATCTTGAAGTGTGATATGCTGATTGAATTTTTGTACAGACCTGTAGTAAGATGTTGTTGTAGAGATCTAAGCATCTAGAATACTAATTCCATATACCTTGTACTTTTATGTAAGTATCTTAAATGAATGAATAAAGTCTCTTGTCAAGTGTGCATAATATTCCTTGTAGTGTACTGATGTAATCATGATTGTACTAGATGAGTTATGTTGCTGGTACTAGCATGCCATTTCTCGATTTTGGCTATTGCTGAGCATATGAGATATGATGAATTTGATTTGATTCAAGAAAGAACTGAGAAATAAGGCTCTCACACATAGAGAAAAATAAGTCATAACACTATTGTTATGAGACCTTCTTGGAAAGCCCCAAGGGTTTGTGAAAAAAAACCTAGATATGGACCTAGATCAATAATTTCACTGTATACAGAAACTCTTGCTCATGCTCTCGAAAATGGAAACAAGAAAATCCTAATTCAATTTTCCCTTGAATTAAATTAGGATAAAATTGTAATTCCACACCACAAGACAACACAAATGAGTTAACTAAGTTAATTTCACTTAGTTGGCTCATTTAATTCGAGTTGAGGGCCTAAATTGAGTCATGTAGAGTGGTTCTTAAATTTTAGGAGCCTAGGGTGAGTTTAATTTGAGTTGTAATAATTCAATTCAATTAAACTACATTAATGTCAGTTAAAATTGTTCCAACTGTTGGTGGAACTAGTAGGAGGTCTAGTAGTGGGGTGCAACTTTAGTGCTCAACCATTTAACTAATAAACCAACCATAATTAACTCATGCATGCATGAAATTTGAGTTACCCAATTGAGATTAGAGTTCAAGGGTAGCGTACTATTAGTTCTATAATTTTCTTAGTTGTACAAGTGGTACATGTAGTTAGGGAAGGACTTATAGGGATTCCACAATTCAGGATGGGGATTTCCCTAATTAATAGGGGGGTAATTCCTTGAGAAACAATGCAAGAAATTAGGAGCTTGGTAGGAAACATACTTGGCTAAGTATTGGCCATAGTCAACTAGTCAGGTAGAGGGTAGAAAATACTTGTGCAGGTTGAGCTCAAGGTTGAGTAGAGCATATTGTATGCATCCAAATTCTTTGATTAATGCAATACAAATAGTAAGGGGTTTTTAGTAGTTTCTTTCCCCTAGATATATCTCTGCATATGTGTGTTCAATCTTGTCTCATGTTTATGTTGAGATTTTGCGATCGATTATTTGCTTTCCGCTGATGAGTAGAATAGATTCAAGTCTTTTTTTTTAGACAATTACATAAGTAGTTTGAATCTACAAGGGATTTCTACATGGTATAAGAGCAATAATCACAATAGAAGAGAAGAGAATTAAAATTTTGTGCAGGAGGTTCGAATTACAAGGTCAATGTTGTAGGTTTTCTCCAGGACTGAGACGATGACTTCCATTGGACTCAGGCTCGAGTATGATTTTGAAGGAACAAAAAATTTTGTGGTATGGAAGATCCGTATGGAGGCGGTATTAGATGATATAGAGATACTATATTATATCAATACATATGTAGTTAAATCCCCAAAAAATGATGCCCAAAATCTCGCTCAGTGGAAGAAGGATGTAGCTAAAGTGAGGAGAATCATATTGTCTTGAATATCTGCGGGAAAGAAACTCCATTTACAATGTGGAAAAAGTTGACCGACTTTTTTGAGAACAACAATGAACGCAAGAAGCTGGAACTGAAGGAAAAACCTCATAACATCAAGATGAAAAATAATGACACAATTCCACAGTACCTGAACAAGTTTACAGAGTGTCGTTATGAACTTAGCGGGGTCAGTCTGACTATCCTTGAAGAAGATTTGGTAGCTCTAGCTCTGTTGGGTCTTCCCAAGAGATGACACAATTATCAAGATTCCTTGAATGGTAGAGACAAACTACCGAGTTGGGAGCAGTTATGGTCTGATCTAGTGTAGGAAGAAATAAGGCGGGACAATCGAGATGAGACCTCATCCAAAGAAGAGGAAGAGGACCTTGCATTGGTTAGCAAAGGAAAGAAAGCCAAGGGAAAGAAGTCCCAAGGTGAGAAGGGAAAGAAGAAATACTTGTCCAACATTGTTAAACAGGTAAATCCCCTCTGCGGACAGAGGTGATCCAACTAGCCCAAAGTGGGTCTAGTAACAATCAATTCACGCTGCTACGCAAGTTCCTAGTTGTATACTAAAAGGTAGATTACGAAGACCAACCTGAGATCCAATGCAAATGTAGAAGTAGAGCTGACCCTCTCGTTCCCTCGCTCCAGCAGGTCACAATCCTTGCGATCCTCGCGAACGGACACCTGCACACGCAAAGAACGAGACAACTACAAGCATAAAATCCACCAAGATACAATTATATTTCAGTCAGAAAGGAAATAAATCAAACATCATAATAAGCAATGAGATTGTAACCATAATAGTAGTCGTTTATTAACAAATAATAGGCAGAGTAAGATACAACCAAGGTTCTGACGTTGAACCTTTCCTCTGGCTGGGCGAGCAGCTATATGCCTTGCAGTAGACTTCCTCTCTCTCGGATTTCCGGCAGCATAACCTCTCTATACTTCAAGACTCTTACTATCACTCAAGACAAGCATGAACACAACTAGCATTACTCCAACAACTCAAGAACTAGCTTGTCTAATGCATGAGGACAGACTTTTATAGATGAAGAAGGGAGAAAGATTCAATGCACCAGGACACCCATTGTGGATTGGAAACATCTCCGAAAAGCTACTGTGGATAGATGTCAAGGATAAATGATGACTCTCGACCTCTATCAGATGGATTTTTCCCTCAAAGGACTTCGTGATCTGGGAGGAAAAATCATACAGGCGCGCGTTTGTCAAAAATCATTACCAAACTCGGTTGGCGCGGGTGTTGTTCTAAGACAGAGCGCCAATGGGCGCGCCCCTTTTTGAGGATCTCAGTGATTGGCGCGGGTCAGACATTGTGTACCTGCGCCAATGGAAAAAGGGCACTTTTCAGGGATAATTTGCAGAAGGTGTCTTCAGGGAACATAAAGTGCATACTCAGGGGAACATAGTGCAAGTGTTTTTAGGCTATGTCACTGCTCACAGGTCCCGGAATGCATCCTCCAATGTACTGAAATCGAGGTGATAGGGACGGTGACCAACGGTGACAAATTACTGTGTAACAGATGCCCCCCAAAGCATGAGGCCTGAGTGAGAGAGAGGGGTGAAATGCTTTGCAAGAACACATATATCTGCTGCCGAGAACCTACTCTGAGAGATACCATTGATAGCTCAAATATATTATGTATGTGGTATGGTCGCAGCCATCCATAAGAGAGTACATGATAATTTAGATCCATAGTATGGACGCAGCCATCTGGGTAGGATCAATGAATTGACTCAGGTATGGTCGCGGCCATCCAGTGAATGAGTCATGCATCAAGAATCACGCCTGGATTACAACAGACACAATCCAGGGTCTTGCGCTCCATCTCGACCCGAACAGAAGTACAAGTTCAAGCATGTGAATATGTGAGCTGAAGTCGAACATGCATGAACATCGTCTGATTACCAGTCAATATTTGGAACTGTTAACAGACGCGAGAGGTACCACCAATAATGACAATGGCCCTCAAGGTACTATCGGTACAATCTACGGCGTGCGAATTAGTGATCTGACGTCGAACACCCGTAGAATCATTCGATCGGAGGCCAATGATGAAAACCTCGCGTCGAACACGAAGAACCTGCCATTGAGGCATGCAGGCTCCAAGGCACCGGAAGGGAGTCTCTAGATCAGCTTCCTGGATAATGAGCTGAAGTCGACAGGAAGTGACCTTGATCGAAGGTGGGCCATAATGTTTCCCACATCATCGACACGAGACAGAGAGATAATGTTGTGAATCAAGATTGTATGAGCTATCAGAGGGAGGTTGTTTCTTTACAGAGGTCAACTTCTCTTGAACATACCGGCGGCACGAGAGTGGAGTTGGCAGTATTTGACATCGACGGATCAGAGGTCATGGTGACGAGGCAATGAGCAGATGAGAGGTCAAATAGGATTACCCAAACCCATGGAGGCAAGTGAAAAATGAGATGAGATGTCCCCACCCAGACACGAAAGCAGAGAAGTGCCATGTTCAAGAGCGACATACTGCCGACACGACAATAATTATGGTTCCAAGATTTTCTTTTTCCCCCACCATTTCTGGCGAGTACCCCGATTATTTTTAACAAGCTTGATGGGGACAGCATATGCTTGTGGTGCGTCATTTCAACAAAATCCGATGTCATCAGGTTTTAACGAGTCTGACAAAGGAAGAACTCGGCGTCTTTTCATGTTTAGAGAGTTTGAAAAGACAGCAAAAAAGGAAACTCCAAGGGTGTCCGTTTTCATAAAGTTGTGTCTCTCGGGCCCGAAAAAGTATAAAATAATGCCCGAAAGAACCGCCCGACCATTACGATCGAGGAGTACTTTTCATAAATAGTGATTTCGACCTGAAAAAGTAAAAAAGCGATCAAAACCACGTCGTTTCGTAACCATTAACGAGTTTGAAACGACAAAACCCGGTAATCTTTTTAAGTTTTAACGGTCGATAAAAAGAACTTAAAACGATCGCCCCTTATTAACATTTAACGAGTCAAGGGAAGTAACTCGGCAATCTTTTCCTCTTTAAATGGTCAGAAAAGAGCTGAAAGCAGACCTCCATTTTTATTCTCTTTAACGAGTCAAAAAGGGAAAAATACTCGGCAATCTTTTCACATTTTACGAGTCAGAAAAGAGCGTAAAGGTGACTCGTCCTAGAGGAACGAGTGGTATAAAAGGTAGCAACTGGTTCCGGTACTGGTGGAACTGATCAAAACATGTAATGGTCAAGAGGCTGGCTAATAAAACCACTCATCGCTGCGGTTCCTCAAGAAAGGATAAACATCCAAGTGAAAGCATATGATCGGCCAAAGAGATGGTGGCGATGGAATGAAACAACCAAGGGTCATCTAGTAGAATTTAGCAGATAGGCAGCAGGAGTAAATCAGATATGGGTTCATTTTTACACAAGCTTGAACCATGAAGAACTCTGCTTGGATTCGGTTTCATGTTTACACAAGCTTGAAACGAAAAACTATGTTTGTTATAAGTTCGCATGCCCCCAACATAATAACGCAAATCGAGGTACATGCCCCCCAAGCTTCATTGCATTCAACAAAGTAGATGGAATGAAGGTTCACTCTCGAGATCTAGGAAAGACTCGACTTGTATTTTACGAGATCTTAATCAAAGACTCGATTTGGAAAGGAGGAAATGTTTCATTTTTTAATGAGGTTGACCTAGAAAAAGAACTATCCTCATAACCCTTATTTCATTTTTTAATGAGCTTGACACAAGATCAGGAACTATGCTCGGACACCTAGTTTCATTTTTTAAGGAGCTTGACACAAGAAAACGAACTATGCTCCGACTAGTACCAGTTTCATTTTTTAAGGAGCTTGACACAGGAAAGGAACTATGCTCCGCCCGAACTTCATCATAATGAACAGGAAGTCGGGGCTTCCGAGAGTGTCACTCCCGATGGAAGGGAAACATCTTGGAAGTCAGGACCCAATGCCCCCAGGACACTGTGCACGACGGCGGCATCGCTGGATACAGGCATGGGATAGGTGGCCACGTAGTTGATCTGCAGTGGGGCAGATGCAACTGGTGGATGAAAACCAGGAGGGGATGATGACTGCGCAGGAGGGACTCGTGGATGAACGAACGATAATTGGTCGATAGTCACAATTCTTCCATCGTGTGGAAAGCAAACCACACGAAAAAGTGAAGAGACAAGGGCCCCCATGGCATATACATAGTCACGACCAAGGAGAAGATTGAAATCTAAAGCACCTTGGGTGACCGATACGTCTATATAGACGGTTTTGCCTCCCAAAGTAATAGGGAACTTTGGAAGGATCCCTAATGGATGACTAGTTCCTCCGTCAAAAGCCGTCAGATTCGATGCTACTGGCACAAGCTGTGGGGAACCCAAAGCTTGCCAAGTAGTGGCAGACATAAGACTAACAGATGCACCCTCATCCAAAACAGTACCAGGTATTGCCTTATCATAGGCATGTACCGTGATCCAGAAAGGCACATGGGATGGGAGGTGGAAGGTAGTCAAACGTCTCCAGTCGAAGGAAATGACTGAACTACTTGGTGGGGGAATCGTATGATTGCCCCCCTGCTGTAAAGAGACTGAAGTAGGACTCTCGGAAACAACTGGGATAGGAGAGTCATTTCCGAACTCAGGAGAATCTGAGGAGACGAGAAGAACATGATTCTCTTCCGAAACAGAGTGATCAGGTGGTGAACTCGAATTGACACTCTTTCCGACCAATGGTTGGTCTGGAACAGGCTTGGCAGAGCCAGGTTCAGGAAGAGGAAGCCGGACAAGAGAGGAACCTTGGTCGATCTCTTTGTCAGCAGGGGAACGATGTGCGGCTGCAGAGAGACGTTGATAGCCAATGGGTAGTTGGGGTGAAGGAGCTGTAAGACTTTCCAAGACAATAGAGGCTTTATCCATGAGCGGACAAAGGTGAAGGGGATGATTGCCTTCACAAAGTCTACAGGGGATTCAAATCTTCCCTTTTCCCTTACCATTTCCAGCTGATAGGGTAGCATCGCCGTGAGCTTCAGAGGACGATGAGGGGCGGGCCGGATCGTGAGACCATACTTCTAAAACCCTGGGAATGCCAGGACAATCGCGAAGAAGATGGTTCTCCTTGCACAACTTATAAGGAAATTTGACCTTCCGCGGAGGAGCAGAAGGTGGCTCGACTTGAGTTATACTTTTAACCTCTCGTTTAGGAGTCTTATTCTTCTTTGTCTTCTTCTTCTTCTTCTTAGCCACCTGGTTACTTGAATCCAGACTTTCGCCAGGCGAAGTAGAAGATGAGGACGCAGAAATAGGCGAAGAAGGGGAGAGGTCCACCTTGGAATCAACATGATGTTGTTCGGGTGGAGGAGACGGTGGAACAGGAGTCATCACACTCGGGACTACCGAGGTCGAAAACAACCATACGGGCAAACCGATGGTTAACCTAGGCAAAGACAAAGTTTCCATATACGGAGCACCGACATTTCCAAAAGAAGGAAATGGACTAGGGTTTCCATCAGGGGAAACACCTTGGCTGGTAGACTCAGGGAAGGATGCCATTGAAAACGAGAAAGAACCCTACTCAAGCTAACGCAAACAAGATCTAACTGGGTAAATGTGAATCGTGGCCGAATAAATTTTAAGACGCACGGACTGAACTTGACCTTTTCATGTTTTAAGAGTCGAGAAAAGGACAAAAAGATGACTCTAGTCTCCTTCGAATGTTTAATGAGCACGAAGTGACAAGACGCTCACTGGCACCTTCTCTTTTAAGGAGTCCGAAAAGGATCAAAAGTGACTACTCTGGAGAACTAGGCAAGAGGTTTACTAAACAATCCGTAAAACTGCTTATACACCTTGGCAATCAGATGAAAACCAAGGACTTCCCGTACTGCAGTCAATCTTCCCGAATGCTGTGTTCAGTGCATTACGGCTTGTAAGGCGGCAGACACGGCTTCCTGTGGATAAAGGATGATAGCCTAGTGGGGTCTCCCTTATATACGCGACAGTACGTGGGAGCTCAGTCCGTGCTAGACCACTATCGAGTCACAAGAGGAGGAATCACCCAACCGTAATGTGAAACAACAGTGACTAGGTTTAACGACGCCGGAACACGTCTCTAGCCTAGACCTCTAGAATGTATGCGTTAAGTTCCAATGCGTTGTTAGATTCATTCAGTTCATTTTATGGTTGATCTTTGATTAGGTTTCGATTTTCATGCCTTACCGTATGTAATATCTCAAAATTTCCTAGATGCAAACTATATGCCAAAATATATCATTTCATTCGATGAATGCTAACTACGAGAGAGTTGAGATCTTTCAATCGAACAAAATGATCATAAAACAAACAATGATAACTCTAATGCAGCTAATGGCAATAAAAGAAACTTTTCTTTAAAGTCATTAATCACTAACAACAACGAAAAACTTTAATTTCCATTAACTAATATAACGCAAAAGAGATTGTTCGTTTTTCCTTTATTGGCAAAATGCACTAAATAAATTTTGAGAGATACGATAACAGAGAGAAAAAAAAGCAAATTTTACTCATGGACACAATCAAGTCTTTGAATAGAAAGGCAATCCTTCAAACCAAGAAAAACTCCAAAATCTCAATGAGCCATGTGATCTAAGCTCAAAACGAAGCCATATGGAAATCAAGCAAGAAGAACTAAATTGCTCGAATAACCCAAAAGCAAGCTTCAACAACCACCAAATAGATGCAAAAGAGTATCCAAAAAGTTGACTGGATCAAGAGAAGACCGAAACAGAAACTGGCAAACACCCAAAGTATGCAAATGTAATCTATGCACACTTTTCATTCATATCCTGAAAATGAGAATTCTAATTATGCAAGTGTGATCTATGCAAGAGAATTCTCAAACACACGATGATTCTAATGTAATCTAAGAACCAATCAAGTGTAAACCAAGAAAAACGGGTGAGAGTTCCAAAGATCATAAACTAAAAACATTCAAAGGCGATTAACACTCATACACAATTTATCCCCCCCCCCCCCCCCGGCGAATGAGGGGGAATTTCTTTTGCAAAAACAAAAGCAAAAAGATGCAAAATTGTGAAAAGATCGAGACAAACCTCCAAGTAATGATCAAAGGAAATCAAATTAATAATCTGCCAGAAAAAGAGTCAAAACCAGTCAAAAAAGACTCTGATACATTCAGATGATTGAACAAAACAGGAAACCCAAGCTGTAAACAAGCAAAATGAACAAGTTCACAGGGTTGGCGCGACTGTCAGGAAGAAAATTGCGCTAATTGAGCATTGGCGCGAGCTGTACACTGGAATATTGCGCCAGTTGGTGCGACTGTCAGGCCTAAAAACGCACCAACAAAGTTTGCCGGCTTAAAAAAAATAAATAAAACGACCCAAGGTCGGGCCGACAGTGCTCAGACGGATCGAACAACAGATATCAATTTTAAAACTGACCCAGAAAGCTCATTAACTCAGGCAAGCGAGAGAAAACTAACATGCAAGACAAACTCCAAATAGCTTCTCCCTAGTGGAGTCGCCAAATTGTTAAACAGGTAAATCCCCTCTGCGGACAGAGGCGATCCCACTAGCCCAAAATGGGTCTAGTAACAATCAATTCACGCTGCTACGCAAGTTCCTAGTTGTATACTAAAAGGTGGATTACGAAGACCAACCTGAGATCCAACGCAAATGTCGAAGTAGAGCTGACCCTCTCGTTCCCTCGCTCCAGCAGGTCACAATCCTTGCGATCCTCGCGAACGGACACCTGCACACGCAAAGAACGAGACAACTACAAGCATAAAATCCACCAAGGTACAACTATATTTCAGTCAGAAAGGAAATAAATCAAACATCATAATAAGCAATGAGATTGGAACCATAATAGCAGTCGTTTATTAACAAATAATAGGCAGAGTAAGATACAACCAAGGTTCTGACGTTGAACCTTTCCTCTGGATGGGCGAGCAGCTATATGCCTTGCAGTAGACTTCCTCTCTCTCGGATTTCCGGCAGCATAACCTCTCTATACTTCAAGACTCTTACTATCACTCAAGACAAGCATGAACACAACTAGCATTACTCCAAAAACTCAAGAACTAGCTTGTCTAATGCATGAGGAAAAACTTTTATAGATGAAGAAGGGAGAAAGATTCAATGCACCAGGACACCCATTGTGGATTGGCAACATCTCTGAAAAGCTACTGTGGATAGATGTCAAGGATAAATGATGACTCTCGACCTCTATCAGATGGATTTTTCCCTCAAAGGACTTTGTGATCTGGGAGGAAAAATCATACAGGCGCGCGTTTGTCAAAAATCATTACCAAATTCGATTGGCACGGGTGTTGTTATAAGACAGAGCGCCAATGGGCGCGACCCTTTTTGAGGATCTCAGTGATTGGCGCGGGTCAGACATTGTGTACCTGCGCCAATGGAAAAAGGGCACTTTTCAGGGATAATTTGCAGAAGGTGTCTTCAGGGAACATAAAGTGCATACTTAGGGGAACATAGTGCAAGTGTTTTTAGGCTATGTCACTGCTCACAGGTCCCGGAATGCATCCTCCAATGTATTGAAATCGGGGCGATAGGGACGGTGACCAATGGTGACAAATTACTGTGTAACAAACATCAACTGCTTTCACTCTCATGAATTAGGGCACTACACCACGAAATGTCCACAGAAGAAGGCAAGAAAGAAGGATCCTACAATAGTAGCAATAGGTGAAGCTCTAGATTCAAAATTAGAGCTTGATTTTACTCTCATTGCATGCACGAAAAGCATGGTAATGAGAAGCATGTGGTATCTCGATAGTGGTTCCTCGTTCCATGTGATGGGGAATATATATCTCTTCAGTGACTTGGAGGAGAAAGACCTCAAGCATAACATTGAGTTTGGAGACAACGAGAGGTATACTTAATATCAATATAGTTACTTTTCAGAGGGAGTTTGACTCACCTCTCAGACTCAAGGATGTGATGTTTATTCTGGGTATAAAGAAGAATCTTGTTTTTGTCACGGTATTGGAAGACCATGGCTACACTGTGATATTGAGTAAAGGAATAAACAAAAGGTTTTCCTTAGACACATCGCCATGGGATAGGTGAAGTAGATCAGTGTGTGAGTCAAGAACCTATATGCACTTGAGGTTGAAGATGCATGCAAAGCCTTGAGGAGAAAGGAAAAGGTTAGAGACTTGGTGGTTGAGAGGGAGCATAATTTACCTCTCAAAATGGAGCCTCAGAAGCAACCTCAGCAAGTTTTGGAGCAACCACAATTGGAGAAGAAGAGAGGAGACAGAGTGGAAACATCCACTCAAGAAGAGACCTCCAGTAGGGGGAAATTTTGAGCTAAGTGGGCAGAGGGAGCACATGCATCCATACCTCTAGTTGTGAGATGGGGCAATGTGAAGCAATAGTCCCAAGAGTTACAGAAAGTTGGGTAGGGTCCATTGCGGTGTTTTTGTCTCATGGATCATTACCTTTCTAGAAAAGTAAACAAAAACACACTTTTCCTAGTAGAGAATTGTAGATTGATTCAGTGATTAATTTTATTTGTTTGGATGCTTTTCAGTTGTAGATGTTGTAGTAGAAACAACAACAATGAGAAGTTTTGCATGCAATACATTCCAAAAGTTCCGTATTGAGGTAGATGTGAATCCATTTCTTGTTGAGAGGGAGTGTTGAAAATGGCAACAAGAAAATCCTAATTTAATTTTCCCTTGAATTAAATTAGGAGAAAATTGTAATTCCACTTCACAGGATAATAAGAACGAGTTAAGTTAATTTCACTTAGTTGGATCAATTAATTTGAGTTGAGGGCCTAAATTACGTCATGTAGAGCGGTTCCTAAATTTTAGGATCCTAGGGTGAGTTTAATTTGAGTTGTAATAATTTAATTAAGTTAAACTGAGTTAATGTCATTTGAACTAGTTCCAACTGTTGGAGGAACTAGTAGGAGGTCTGGCAGTGGGGTGAAACTTTAGTGTTCAACCAGTTAACTGATAAATAAACTATAACTAAATCATGCATGCATGAAATTCGATTTACCCAGTTGATATTGGAGTTCAAGGGCAATGTACTATCATTTTTACAATTTTCCAAGTTGTACATGCGGTGCATGCAATCAGAGAAAGACCTATAGGTGGATTGTGCAATTCAAGATGGGGATTTACCTAATTAATAGGGGGCTTATTCCTTGAGAAACAATGCAAGGAAATCTAATTATTGGCCAGAGTCAGCTAGTCAGGTAGAGGATAGAAAATACTTGTGCAGGTGGAGCTCAAGGTTGAGCAAAGCAAATTGTATTCATCTAGATTCTTTGATTAATACAATACAAATAGTAAGGGGTTTTGAGTAGTTTCTTTCGCCTAGATATATCTTTGTGTATGTGTGTTGGATATTGTCTCATGTTTATGTTTTGATTTCATGATTGATTAATTTCTTTCCATTGATGAGTAGAGTAGATTCAAGTCTTTTGTTTTAGCAAATTACATAAGAATTTTGAATCTACAAGGAACTTCTAGACATGGAATGAAGGAAAGGAAAGCATCACCTTGATGATGAAGACGAGGATGAAGAGATTGTAGATGGATTTCAATATTTCTACAAGAAGGCTAAGATCAATAGGGGGTCGACAAATTCCCTACAATCCTCAAAATATAAGTACTTTATATCTCTCTTCCTTGTTTATTATTGTTTTACTATTATTTAGCCTCTTGTCTTTGTTTCTTTTGTTGGATTATAATAATTTATTCCATGGCCTCCTAGCGATAATTGGGGGTACATTGTGAAGGATTCCAAGGCTTTAGGATAAAATGGAAATATTGGAAGAACAAAGCAAAAGTTTGTGGTAGGAGGATGCTCCCTAGAGTGATTCATGTTCAAGAGGGAGAAATTATATTGATATCTAGAAACATGTTGAAAGGGCTCCTACTTTAGAGGAAGCAGGGACAAAAACAAGTTTGAAGGATATAATTTTGTTGAGATATATGGAATGTTAGTGATGAATTCAAAGTGGATTTACATGATCAAGCATTTGGTAGATGAAAACATATATAAGTACAAAATTAGGATTTTCCCAGGAAGAGGGAGAGGACTATGAGTAGACATTTGCTCTAGTTGTCAGGAATAATATGTGTACAATGAAAAACCTCTGTAATTTAAGGTACATGAGAGGGGATTTCATGTCTTCATACTGGAGAAACCTTTGCACATACCTCAGGCTTGGTATGGATATTTGAGAAATCTTGGTTGATCTTGTTTCTGATGAGAGTAGAAGGAATCACTTGTTAGAGATAGCAACAATGGTAGGAATATTTTCTTTCGTTATAGAGGGAGAAATCATGACAAAGGGAATTGATATCTAGGATCAAGATGAAGGATCTTGGTTGTATATATTACTTCTTTGGATTAGAAGTGTGGCAGAAGGCAGTGGGATATTCCTTGGTCAAAGGGAAATATATTATTACGATCCTTCATAGATTTGTGATGATGGAGAACAATTACAAGCCCATTCCCATGGCATCTAATCTGATGAAACTAAGTGTTAGAGGGAGTACCTTGGATTGTATCAGTAGAATTTGTTTCAATATTAGAGGGAGCACCTAGTCGGGGTGATCAAAAAGCAACTGTGGTGATGGATTCAAGCTGGTCAGTTTATGGTTGAGCCAAGGCATAGGGCACAACATGTGTTGAGGTACCAACATAGCATAGTTAGATATGGATTGGTACATGTATCATACAACTATAGGGATCATAGATTCAACTTGGGGTATGCTATGATGAGTAGGAAGATGAAAACACTACTAATGCAGAGCATATTGTAATTTCTTTGGCGAGTCATGAAACAATGTTGCTTAAGAAGTTATTCACAAAATTGCTTGAACAAGTGTGGGATATGATCGTGATGACAAGAAAATAACATGGTACGAAAGGAGTAGTGAGGATCCTATGTATCTCTATAATCAAACTAGTTGCTGACATTCTCATAAAACATCTATCCTTGGATGCAGTTGACATACTTCTGGGACAAGCTTGGAGTGATTGCAAATTCTTCCCTTGGTTGAAGGGAGTGTTGATGTTGTAGCATCAAGGGGAAAATAATGCCACTTAGGTATTGGGTGTTGACTGGGAAGCCATGTATTATGGATGGGGAGATTGGCCTAGTAGCATTAAGGCATGGATTTCTCCCTTGGTTAGGGGTTATCTCACCATATTGCCATGGGTTTTGGCTAGTGGGTTGAGATTGTGACTTATAGAATTGGGAAAGTATTTTTAAGAACCCAGGGCCCATTTACCATTCCCACTTATCGTCTCATGCTATTGAATGGTAAAAATAATTGCCCAATGCTATAAGGCACAAGCTCAACCTACTATCCAAAAACCATGGCAATATGGTCAGATAACCCCTAACCAGGGGAGAAATCCAGGCCTTAATGCTACTAGGCAAATCTCCCCATCCATAATACATGGCTTCCCAGTCAACACCCAATACCTAAGTAACCCCTTGGTGTTACAAAATCAATACTCCCTCCAATCAAGGGAAGCATTTGAAATCACTCCAAGCTTATCCTAGAAGTATGTCAATTTAATCCAAGGACATATGCTTTATGAGAATGTCAACAACTAGTTTGATTATAGAAATACATAGGATCCTCACTACTCCTTTCGTACCATGTTATTTGGTGACCCAAGGACTAGTCTTGTGTTAGGGGGTGCTTGAATTTCTAATGGGTATTTGGATTGTGTTTCAAGATCGTTTGCAAAGTAGATGTGATTGGAGGGTTACTATATCACTTTGCATGATGTTGGTGCGAGATGATTTCCACATATATCGGATGGATTCATCAACATAGTTGAGCTCATTCAACCTTTTCTTGGGATGGATAAATTTTTATTCAATAAGAGAATATCTGGGAAAGTCATTATTGTTTGATAGACAGTTCTCTCCTGCGTACATAATTGAACTCCCTAGATCTAGTGGCTTGATATAGAAACAACATAAACAAAAAGACTTATGTTTTCCTTAGAGAAATTAGAACATAGAGGAAGGATTTACGTGGGATCCAACACAAGTTCTCCTCTTCTCCTTGCTTGTAAGCTTGAACTCCAACTCCAAATTCTATAAATAGGACTTGAAAAACAACTAGAACAAGAAAGAGCACTACAACATACAAATAACATGTACTAGTATCTCTAAACAATGAGTCAAGAAGGCATTGTAATACATATGCATCAATGAGACATACGTATAGGAAAATAAAGCATTTTTTATATTAATGAATATAGGAGAAATTATAACTCTATACAGATCTTGAATTTTTATATGTGTCCCAACTATCATGTCCTTTCCTTGCCACAAAGAAAGCCTTAAATCATAACTCAAGTGCATGGATTGATAATGTATCCTTAGGCACAATACAACAACTTGAGGGCATAACGAAGTGTCTCCAATGTTGGGTGTGGAGACTAATTATCTTCTTTATTCATAGGTATCGCCACGTTGGACCCCAATTCCTAATGGGGTGGACATGCCACCTATTTAATCAATGTCAAGGGGGGTCCGGGGAGGGGGGGGTGACAAGGATTTTATGAGCCCCCTCTAGCAGGGGTTCAAGGGATGCACCCTTGAAACTAAAAATAGACGAAAATTTTCCTTGTAAAATATTGTAATTTCACAATCAATCTGATCCATTCATTACGTGTATGATTTGATGGTAGAAGTTATGTTAATTTAGGGTTTTTTTCCCTAGAAGACAACCCTCAGTTTATATGAGGGAATTGTATTGCGAATGTGTATTATTATTCTGAGCAATAAAGAGAGATGAGACAATGTGAGAGAGAAGGGGAAATTACAACGAATCTACTATAGGTTGTATTTCTTCATTTTGCTAGATAATATAAAGGAAGGACTACATTTTTCTCTGTGGATGTAGCCCAAATTGGATGAACCATGTATATCTGTCTCTCTTGTTTTATGAATTTTCTATGTTTGTGTTTCTACAATATTTTATGTGTTCCATTTCTCTGTAATATATATATTTTCTAGCAACTGGCATCAGGGCCGAAGGTCTATTTGGATGATAAAATTACAGGAGAGAAGGGTTCCTAGTTCAAGTGGGAGAAATGGCAGAAGATTGTAGGTTTAGGGTCAAGAAATTTAATGGCCAAAAATACAATCTATGGAAGGTGTAGATAAAATATTATTTGTATTAGAAAGATTTGTACCTACCATAGAGCAGAAAAAAAAGAAGTTGACGAGTATGAAAGACGTAGAATGGGAGATTCTAGACAGAAAGGCACTTGGAACAATATGGTTGTGCCTAGAAGTGTCAGTAGCCTTTAATATTTCAAAGGAGACAAAAACAAAGGGATTAATGATGAAATTGGCCAAACTATATGAAAAAACCTCGGCATAAACCAAGGAATTTCTTATGAAGAGTTTATTTAATATGAATATGTGAGAAGGTGGATCTCTAGCTGATCATTTAAATGAATTTAATATGGTTACTAGCCAACTAAGTTCTGTAGGGGTAAATTTTGATGATGAAGTTAGGGCTCTGTTATTTATGTTCTCATTTCTAGAAAGTTGGAAGGATTTACTTATGCCCATTAGTAACTCTATCTTTGGATGTCGTACTTTAAAGTTTGATGATGTTTTCGGTGCCATCGTTAGCGAGGAAATGCGACATAGAAGCTTCGGTGAAACATTATGTAATGATTTGACTGTAGAGACTAGGGGAAGAAAAATGGAAAGAGAAAAGAGCCCAAGATATCATAGTAATTCAAGGAAAGGAAGATCCAAGTCCAGATCGGGGATAGTGTGCTGGAAATGCTGGAAGAAAAGACACCTGAAGAGATAACGTAAGTCCTGGAAGGGAAAAGAAGGAGACACACAACAAGAAAACAATTATGAAGTGAATGTGATAGGTGATGTGTTGCAATATGATTTGATTATTTCATTAGAAAATGTTATGGATGCCTGGGTGGTAGATTCAGAGTCCTCATTTCATGCCACACCTCATAGGAAATATTTTCATGATAATGTTCAAGGAGATTTTGGACAGGCTTGCCTGGGTGATGATAAACCCTGCAAAATCGTTGGAATGGGTGACGTTTTTATAAAACAGTAGAATGGAAACCAATGTATATTGAAGGAGGTAAGACATGGTATAGATTCAAAGAAAATTATAATTTCAATAGGGTGGTTAGGTGGTGAAGGTTGTGTGACTACTTTTACAAATAAAACTTGGAAGGTCACTAAAGGAGCCCTGGTAATTGCAAACAGAGAAAAGGTTGGTACATTGTATCTATGCATTGGTATTTCTAATTATGTTAATGATTTAATCTCCACAAGAGAAAATAAACATTGTGGCCTCATAGGCTCGGGCACATGAGTGAGAAGGGGATGTAGATTCTTCACTCAAGAAATTTGTTTCCAGGTTTGAAGCATGTTGATTTGGAATTTTGTGAAAATTGTGTTTATGGAATTTAACATAAGAGAGTCAGGTTTCTCATATTTGGGAAAGAAAATAAAAGAAAAAAGTTAGAGCTTGTGCATATAGATTTATGGGTACCTGCTCAGGAATCATCTCTCAGTATCTCTCGCTATTATGTTACCTTTATTGATGATGCAACTTGGAAAACTTGGATTTATTGTATTAGGAATAAATATGATGTATTTGATACTTTTAAGAAATGGAAACCTTTGGTTGAGATTGAGACAGGAAATAAGTTGAAGTGTCTCAGATCAAACAATGGAGGAGAATATTGCATCAAAGAGTTTGATAAGTACTGTTTAGAGCATGGAATTCACAGAGAGAAGATAGTTCCAGGAACACCATAGGAAAATGGTGTGTTAGAAAGGATGAAAAAGACAATCATGGAGCACGCAAGGTGAATGATATTTCATGCATGATTGCCTTTACAATTTTCGGCAAATTCCACAGATACTACAGTTTATTTAATAAATAGAGGGCCTTCAAGTTCTTTGGATGGTGGTATTGTAGAGAAGGCATGGACAAGTAAAAAGGTAAACTACTCATTTTTAAAGAAAATAGAACAAAGATTGAGGAACAATCAAAGAAAAGTACTTTTATTGGATATGGTGTTAATGATTTTTGTTATCGCTTATATGATTATGAAAATCACAAAATCATTAGGAGCAAAGATGTCATATTCAATTAAAAGGTCTTGTATACAAATTAGATGTAGGAAAAGAAACATGAAGAAGAAAACAAAGAATAAACAATGCTTGATGAGATAAAAAAAAAAAAGTAAAGGTGTATGAAAATCTTAATGATCAACAACCAAAACAAAAACAACTACCACAACAACAACATGCACCTCAAACACCTGAAAGTGGTGTCAAAATATCTAATAGGATAAGTAGACCCCTTGAATGATACTTTGCTTCATTATATTATGTATTGTTGACTGATTTTGGTGAACCAGAATGTTACGAAGAAGCAATACAGGTATAAACCAGGAAGAAGTTGGATCTAGCCATGAAAGAAGAGACAGACTCCTTGGTACATAACCAGACTTGGGACTTAGTCCGGTTCCTATATGTAAAACAACATTGAAAAATAAATGGGTTTACAGGTTGAAGGAAGAAGATGGAGGTAGAAAAAGGTATAAATTGAGGCTTATGGTTAAGGGGTTTGCATAGAAGAAAGGTATAGAATCTGATGAAATATTTTCTCCTGTTGTTAAAATGACTTCAATAAAAGCTATTTTAAGTCTAGTATTAGTAGAAGATTTTCATCTTGAGCAGTTAGATGTAAAGACAACTTTTCTCCATGGGGATTTGGAGGAGAGATATATATGCAAGAACCACAAGGGTACGAAGTCAAAGGGAAGGAGAAACTAGTGTGTAAGTTGAAGAAGAGATTTTATGCATAAAATAGGCTTCAAGGTAGTGGTATCTAAAATTTGACAGGTTTATGTTTGAACAAGGCTATACTAGATGTCACTCTAATCACCGTGTCTATCTCAAAAGGAAAAATGGTGGCAGCTATATTATATTGTTATTGTATGTAGATGATATGCTTGTTGCAGGGTTTAACATGTAAGAAATAAATGTGCTTAGAGGAAAATTGGAAAATTCGTTTGCAATGAAGGATTTGGGTACTGCAAAACAAATCCTTGGTATGAGAATAACTAGAGATAGGAAAAATCACAAATTAACATTGTCTCAGAGTGAGTACATACAAAAGGTGTTGGAAATATTTAATATGCAGAATGCAAAACTTCTTACTACACCTTTGGCTTTCCATTTCAAACTAAGTAAGGAGATGTGTCCCAAGATTCAGGAAGAGATGGAATATATGTCTAAAGTTCCATATGCATCAACATTTGGAAGCTTAATGTATGAAATGGTATGCACAAGGTTTGATATTTCACATGCAGTGGGAGTTGTAAGTAGGTACATGAACAATCTAGGAAAAGAACATTGGATGGCAGTGAAATGGATTCTCAGGTATTTGAGAAGTACCACAAATCAAACATTCTGCTTTGGCGGTTCAAACATTGCTCTATAGGGATATGTTAATGGAGATATGGCAGGTGATAGAGATAACACAAGAAGAATCATAGGGTACGCGTTTACTGTAGATGGAACAACTGTCAGTTGAGTTTCAAAAATGAAAAGTGTTATTGCAATTTCAACAACAGAAGCAAAATATGTTGCTACTACAGAGGCTAGTAAAGAAATGATTTGGTTGCAAAGATTTACGGATGAATTGGGTAAGAAGAAGGAAATGGACAGGTTATATAATGATAGCCAGAGTGTCATTCATATTGCAAAGAAATCAACATTTCATTCCAAGACTAAACATATACAACTCAATTACCATTTCATACAGTCAGTGTTGGAAGATGGACAGTTGAAGGTTTAAAAGATACACACTAGCAAGAATCCTTCAGATATGTTAGCAAAAGTTGTAACCAGGGAGAAAAATGAGATTCTGCTCAGTTTCAATTGGTCTTCAAGTATGATGATGAAGATGACAAACAACAAGGTACAAAGTGGAATAATTTTCCAACAAATGAAGCAATGATGGAGTTGCAATAATTAGTCTCCAAGTGGGAGATTATTGGGTGTGGAGCTTTATTATCTTCTTTATTCAAAGGTATCAGTGCATTGGACCCCAGTTCCTAATATGGTGGCAATGCTTTCTGTTTAATCACCATTAGCTGGGTCCATGGGGGGCGACAATGATTTTATAAGCCCCCCACTAGCAGGGGTTCTAGGGAAACAACCCCGAAGCTAAAAATAAATGAAAATTGCCTTGTAAAATATTGTAATTTTGTAGTTAATATGAGCCATTCATTAGGCAGATGATCTGACAGTAAAAGTTATGTTAATTTAGGTATTTTTCCCTAGAAGGCAACCCTCGATTTATATGAGGGAATTTTATTGCGACTGTGTGTTATTATTTTGAGCGAGAAAGAGAGAGGAGACTCTATGAGAGAGAAGGGGAAATTACAACATATTTGTTGTAGGTTGTATTTCTTCATTTTGCTGGATAATATAAGGGAAGGACTGTGTTTCGCCATGGACGTAGCCAAAATTGGGTGAAACACATATATATGTGTCTCTCTCGTTTTATGTGTTTTTTGTGTTTGTGTTTATACAATATTTTATGTGTTCCATTTCTATGTAATATATAATTTTCTAACATCCAAAAGCCATCTAGACTCCATGGGAGGTTGTAAATTTATGGGTAAATGGGGTGGTTTGGGATTTACCAATCTAGGAATTAGATCCACATATAAGGGAGGATAAGCTATAGGGATAAGAGATAAAACCTCAAGAGTATGCATTCAAGATCTTAATCAATAGTAAATGGGTAAAACCACCTTGGAAGCTTTTGGAAAGAGAATATATGATTTTTTATTTTTATTTTTAATGAATTCTAGAGGACATCGCTCTTGCAGCATAGGAAACATGTGTTGGTCATTGCAGTTGTTTAGTGTACAACCTACACTAGTCTAGGTTTCTCAAAAGGAAAGTGCAATGGGGCTAAAAATTAGGATTTTGATCTATTTAACCCAATATTATTAGACTTATTGGAGAGAATGTTCTAGGCTTTGCAGGGGATGAATGCAAAGTATCAATGGATTTTGATTTATCTAGTCTCCAGGCCATTTGATTGGATGTGACAAAATGACCTGTAATAGATTTCCCCCTAAAGTACAAAGTCAAAAGAAGTGACTGAGGATTGAAATTAATTACCATGTGACAAGTTCATATCAAGAATAGATTGGTTGAGATCACGCATAATCATCATGATATCATTGCTGAGGTAGGCATACCCATACTCAACATATAAGCCAATTTACATGTACAATAATCAAAGCCACTTCCACTAATGACCAATGTTTTAAAAAATGGACTCAGGTTTGGAAATGACCAAGGATTGGCTCTGAATCTGACTCTAACGCGGTATCGACTCAACCGATTTGATTTTATTCACTCGATTGTTGTAAAAAATACATAAAACATTTTTTTATTTATCAAAAAACATATTTTTAAAGGTTTTCATTCATGTTTCCAAACACAAAGCATTAGAATAAAGAGAAAAGACAACATATGATCAAAGTAGGCTCATGAATATGTCCATTATATCAAAATGGAACCCAGTGCATTGTCCAATACATACATGATATAGAGATCAAAACGAAAACACATAACCAAGGAGGCTCTAAATGGCCTCTATAATAAAAGTAAATTGTAAAACATCACTAGTCACGAGTACTACTAGCTATTGCTAGAGAAGCCAACATCATTTGGCTCAGACTCTGAATCATAGTCAAACATGCAAACCCATGGCTCCTCCTCCTCCTCATCACCATCTCCAACTGCAACTGTAGAAGTAGTAGCACAAGCAAGCGCAGTAGTTTCACGTTGAGATATATGAGATATGTGCTTCTGTCGTGGCTTAGTAGAGGAAGTGCCTGCAACTGAAGGACTTGGGGCTGCGTATGGTACAATTGGATCTAAATTCAAATGAGAATTATGTTAAACTAATGCCTCCATATGTAAATCCAAATCAAGGACAATATCCTCATCAGAATCAAACTCTGCTAGATGACTCTCCACTACCTAATCTGATGCTGGATCAATATATTCCAACATAATAGGATCTGTATCAGGTATTTTGTTCATAAATTGGTTGTGTCTTAGTCAGAGGTTGTATTAGACATAGACTATATTGTTTAACCATTTTTGTTCCAAATGGTTTCTCTTCTTCGTGAGAATCCTCTCAAAGACAAACCAATTGCGCTCACACCCAGTAGCATTGCAAATTTGACTCAAAATACGGATTGTAAACTTCTGCAATTGAGGATAATGGCTCCCAAAACTCTCCCACCATTGTGTTGCAAAAAAAATAGTAGTGTAATGAGTTAAATAAAAAAAATTATATCCAACTTTCAAATTATAAACAATTTAACAAAATAAGAATTTGAAAATTGAATTATTTTTTTACCTGGTTCATCTGCTTCCCTTGCAATCCTTGCTAGGTTCTTTCCAAAGGTACTTGTGGCATTGTGAAACAACTGATTCGTCGGTGTATCTCCATCTGATCTCTATCCTTACGGATCATGCGGTCAATGCATTCAATCAAGCGATCTCTAACCTCCCTAGTCAAAGCGTCTACCTCCAAATCTTTATAATGATACCTTAGGTTCAGAAAATACCTAGCTACATGTATAGGGCGATGAAGTTGATTGTTCCATTTTTCATTAATTTTTTCCCAAATGGGCCCATACTTAGCCACTATTTCCTTGTATACTTCCTTTATTTTCTCCTTTGCTTGATCTAAAACCTCATAAATGAAGCCCATAACCAATGTTTTCCCATCCACAAACCACAACACCTTAACCATTGGCTCAACAACCTTCATAATCTCTGCTACCTTTTTCCAAAATATTTCTTCATTAACTTTATTTTTCACATCTTTTCCATCTTGTTTGTGAGACCATTGGAATTCATTCCATTCATCACTGGAAAACACCCTTTGCAAGTTTCTATTTTGGGAAAGAATATATTGCAATGACAAAAAATTGGTTGCAAATCTAGTAATGGCATGCCTAATAATATCCCTGCCCCCTATGTGTTTCCTTAGCAGGCTCAAAATCCATGACTGATTGTAGATATATTTTGTTATGATTTTGGCATGCTTTACAGTGTCCTTCACCCAATCTATTTTTCCAATATCCTCAAGCATGAGGTCTATGCAATGTGCAACACATGGGGTCCAAAAGATGGTTTTGTTGTTTTTCCTCTAACATTTTACCAACAAGAACATAGTAAAAGGCATTATCTGTGATGATTTGAACAAAATTAGCCATCCCCACCTCTTCAAAAACCTCATTCAAAAGATGAAAAAACAAGTGTGCATCTTTCAGGCTATTAGATGCATCAACTGATTTTAGAAACATGGTTCCCTGTGGGAAAAAGATAAGAAAGTTTATGATGGTACAATTCCTTTGATCAATCCATCCATCTGACATGATGGTGCATCCTACTTTTTCCCATGAGCTTTTTAAATCTTCAAATATTCATCAATGGAGGAATCTTCTTTTTGTAAAAGAGATCCCCTTAACATGCAAAGTAGGGCCTTTGAAACCCTTTCCAACAACAAATATGGCATCAAACATAGGTTCATAATATGGAGAATGAGAAGCATTGAAGGGGATATCCGAATCATACCACCATCTAGCTATGTAATCACATGAAGTCTCTCTCAATTCTTTCTTCCAATGTGCATCTAAAGTGGGCTGCATATAACATCTACTAGATTGAGGATCACGTGCATCTGATGGAGAGGAGGGTGTGAAATAACTTTTGATATCACCCCTCTTTTTCATTTTACCCTTTCCCTTTTCTTGCATAGACTCCAAAGAGGGAGGAACATAGAGAAAGGGGTTGGATGCTTTGGTACAAGGGATAGATGAAAAGCCCTCATAATCAAAATTGGGGTTGTTAGCCATCATTTGTTGTATACTCCTCTTCCTTCCAATTTCAACCTCTATTTCTTTATTCCTAGATTTTTCTTGCTCAAAATTCTCAAAGTTATTTAGCATCTCCTTCCTAATCTCCCCAATTTGTTCTGATGGTGCTTCACATGGAGTAATTTGGCCTCTAATACCAGTGAACTGTTGTTTCAACCTATGAATGCTCCCTCCACCCTCCTTAATTTTTCTATGACAAAATTTGCAATGCATTTGATTATCAATCATTTTAGCATATGCCCAGGTAACATCTTTCACTCTAGGACCCATTTTTGGACTAGGAAATGAAAGTAAAAAATATGAAAATAAAAACAAAAAAAATAACATTTCTTCAATGTTCATTTCTTTTACAAAAATTACTCTTTTCAATTTCTAGATTTGCACAAAAAAACAAGTAGCAAAAATGGATTTTAGAATTGAAAAAAAAAATACCTCTAGGCACAATGTTGCCACAAATCGCCTCCTCAATGCTGCTCCAATGGCTACCCAAGAAGCTCCTCAATGTTGCTCCAATGATTGCTCAAGAATCCTCACTGCTGCTCCAAAAACAAACTCCACAACTCTTCTCAAACTCCTCACAAATTCTCACACAAATACAATGAGATAGCTGTGAGGAAATGTGAGGGGGTTGGGTAGCTTTTATAGGCTTGGGAGAGGTAAATGCACCTCAAAGAAACCTAAAACACAATTAGAATGTAGTGAGGGGTCAGTTTTCCCCCACAACAAGTCAAGTTGGGCGTGCGTGGGTGTGACTATCCGAACCAGCTGGGTTATATTGGGCTCGACTGAGTCGACCGGTTTGTTACTGAACCGATCGAGCCATTGAACAACTCATCAAGTTTGGTAAAAAACGACTGCCATGCCATTTTCTCTACCAATCTGAACCAGTTGGGGGTCTAGCTCACCCGAGTCAGAACCGACTTGGCCATTTTTTAAAGCAGAGCTAATGAGAGGTAATGGACCCATGCTTTGATGAATTTCTGAATGAGCATAGTCATCATACTTTGTGATCTTATATGAATCCTAAAATTGCATCCTGGATGGATGAAACTAGATCCAAAATTTTCTACCTCATCACTTGATAGTACGAGTCTAACCATGTGAATAAATGTGTTGGAGTTGAACATCATAGACACCATATGATTACTAACACAAACTCAAGAGGAACCACCAATAATGATAATGGTTCTCAAGGCACTACAATACAATCTATGTGATGTGAATGAATGAGCTAAAGTTGAACATCACACAAAACATTTTGGTCGAAGGCCAATGATGAGAATCTGTTTCTGAAAGAGAGGAAATTTTCCATTGAGGTATGTGAACTCGAACACACAAAAGGGAGTTTCCAAGTCGACTTCCTACATATTATGCTGACGCCGACAGGAAGAAACCAATCGTAGGTGGGCCTTGGTGTATCCCCCATCAATGACACAAAACGAGTATCAAGATTTGAGATGGAATGATGATGATGTAGAGCTGGTTTAGGAGTGAAAAACATGAAGGCTTGAGGGTATTTTAGAAAATGTCAACTGAGGGTGGAATTTTTCTTGAACATAGTGGAGACATTGATGTGGAGTTGGAAACATTGACTCAAAGCCCCATCATGAAGGCTTTCATTAGGGTGTGATCAACAAAGAGGCAAGCAGATTCCCCAAGAAAAATTAGTCACAGAAATGAAGTGAAAAAGTGTCATGTTCGAGATCGACTCACTTCCATTAATAGGCATGATGCCTTATTTTCCCAATTTCCCAAACATTTATTTCAAGTACCTTTTTATTTTTGGCAAGCTTTAGGAGGATATCATATGTTTGATCTATAAGTTCATCCTTCGGATGAATCCTTATGAGTATTTTTAACGAATCCTGGGAAGGAGTGGTTCAGCCTTGTCATGCTTGACGATTCCAATACTGTTTAACAATTTTTCGAGTCCAGTGGAAGTGTAACTCGACTTCTTTTCCATGTTTAGAGAGTTTGAAAAAGAGGTGAAAAAGAAAACTCCAAAATGTTCCTTTGCGTAAATTTGTCTCTTGGGACCAAAAATGCATTAAAAAATACATAGGAGAACCTTTTAGCCATGTTTACATAAATTATTCCTTTTTCATAAATAGTCTATCCAGTTTGGAAAGAAGTCCCAAATGTAAGAAGTCCCAAGTAGACCTCAAACCGTTTGGAGTAGGAGTCCCAAGAGTGGGAGTAGGAGTCCCAACAGTGGGTAGTAAAGCAATGCCTTGACTGCAATAACGCGCAGAGGTAAGAGTGATATATTTGTCGGAAGCAAGTGTGTGAACTTGCAATGAGTCAAATCAGATGCCTGGGAGGTTCTAACACACAGAGGGGAAAATGAAGTGTGTCCCTTAGAAGCCCGTAATAGTATGCAGCCTAAAAGGAACACATGAAATGAATGACATCACAAGATGGAAAGCAGAATAGTCCACAATCCAAAGTGACAGGTTAAACCAAAAACACATTTGCAACAAGATTCATACAATTTCATACACAAATGCATAAGTTAAATAACATATATTGCTAAAGAAACAAGAATAATCCAACTACAATAACAACATATGCATGAAAACATGATGGCTCTGTTATATATATTAAGTGAAAGTTCCATCCATACATACACCATTGACAACCACTAGCCCCAATAGTGGAACATTACAATCAACACTGCTTGCTCCTCCAAAGAGATATACTCACTCTATGCTATGGAGAAGCTAAGGCTCGTCACAATACTCTCAAGCATTCTCTAAGAAATGCCTAGGCAAAATCTTGGCTCCCAAAAGCCTGTACTATGATTTATGAGGTTCTATATATAGAAAAGGGTGGGGTGACCCTTGACATTCCCCTTTGAGTCTTGGACTACCCTCATGAATCTTCACATTACATTGTGACTGTTCACCTTCCACTAGTGACACTTGGAATTTCACTTACAACATATTTACAATAATACAATTTCCACATATACCCATGTGGGACAAAAATAGGCTTGAGTCGGCAGGACAAGATAAACAACATCACTTAGGTTCTTGGGGAAATAGCAACTTAGTAACCTCCTCATGATGGTCTTCGGTGATGAACTATTACCAAGCTTGTTACTACGTTATTGTGTCCCCCTACTATTTAGTGACATCTTTGTCGAAGCAGACTCTTGTCTCCATGGCTTCTGGGTACATGGTTCTGAAACCTCTATCCCACTCAACCTGAAGCATGTAAAACATTGTCCTGAGTGTGGTTGGATGACAAATATACTTTTGTATGTTCTCTGTGTTGAGCTGCAAGTCATCAATGGCGGGTTTGCGCATTAAATGCTCTATGTACTTGTCGACATCCAACATGGCTTTGTTTTTCCTCATGGCTTGGGTGAGGGTTCCGATGGAAGGGTTCTTGTGTGTTCACACAATGACATCCAGACTCCTGAACAACCGTGCATAGGAAGCCTCAATGCTAGTGATGAGCGGAGGGAGCTGCTTATAGTTCAGGATCAAAATTCGAATCCGTGCTTTTTCTAGCTCAACCTTTGGCTTCATCCTTGTTTGCAAGTAAAGTGTGGCTCCCTTGTACCTCATTTTCCATTCTTGCATGTGCCCAATAGAAATGTGAATTCATTTGAGAGTTTGGGATGTCTGCATGCATTGATGCTGAAATCTATATATATTGACAACCGCTTTGTGCATGGTGACAAATATGTTATACACTATCCACATGGTGGCCTCCAAAGTTGATATCTCTGCCACTATTTCCTTCTTCATCTCTGTCATGGAAGATCCTGTAGACTTCTATGTTCTTTGCCTGGCCTCTTCCAAGTCCTTCGCTAGTTGATCATTATCTATTATTAAGAACTTGATTGTTGAACTCGTGGATTTTGTATAAGCCTTAGAAGCCTCGGCCATGACAACTGGATGTCTTCTAACATCTGGTACAATCACCCTTCTTCTATGTGCCTAGGTGATGTATGATCATCCGGGAGCTGCTTTCTTTGTGCCTGTACAATCCTCTGTTGTGATTTGTCAAATGCTAGATTGTACACATTTGTCTCCGAATCATCATCAAGGAGAACAAATTATCCTTTCTCTCTCAAGACTGGTTGTGATTCTAGAGGCAGCGGAGATTGTGGTGCAACCTCAGATGCCCTCGACATGAGATCGATGTTTTGATCCTGTAGCTCCTATTCCGTCTCCATGTTTGTTGCCTCAACCAACTTCTCAACATGCTGAGCAAGTTCCCGAATCTGTACTTGCTCACCCTCATCTTCATCTTGTCACTGCTCTTCTTCTTCAAATTGTATCTGTGCATTTTTCTCTGTTAGTGTGCCTTTTCCTTCTTCCTGTTTTTGTTTATTCCTTTCTTCCCTTTCTCTCCTCCTGAGCTCTTGTTCTGATTTTAGGTTCTTCTCTGTATCCTGCAATCTCCTCTATGTATCTTCTAACCTTTGCTTCTCTCTCTTCTTTCGCTCTACTCTCATTTCACATTGTCACCTCTTCTCCTCTATCTCCAAAGCTACTTTCTCAACAAGGGTATCTACTTTGAACTTGTAGCTTTGCTTAGCCTGTGTGCTCTCGAAAATCTTCCTCTTGCCTTTGTCTTGCGTGGATTTTATGTTCACTATTGTTGTTGTTATTGCTTTCTGTGGTGCTTCTACCTGCAATTTCGCTTTCCATTCTACATCCATGCTGACCGGTTCATTGAGCCTAGAGGAGTTGTAGAAATACATCTAAGGATCTTCCTTTGCCCAATGACATGCCCCGTGGATCCATGGGTAGTACACCTTTGCACATTGGTTCTTGCATATGTAGTGGAGATCATATAGATTGAATCTCTTAGTGACGAACCCAAACTTCTGCAAGTCCTTGGCCTTGGCATCCACATATTTTAAGGTATGAATCTCGTACAAAACAATCTGCAAAGGAAGAGTGGGCCATGGTGCCTTCTTCCTCCTGTGTAGTCTCATTGATAACCATGTGGAGATGTGGTATGCAACCTCTTGCACGACCGTCTTGTTTGTAGAAAACCTCAGTAGCTCATGTGGAGGCTTCTTCGCACCAAACATATTGATGAAGGTGCTACTGGGTAAGGCATACCAATCTGCAATGTTAAGAAATTCCTGCATCACTTCCTGAGACATGGAAGGTGGATCCTGTTCGAATATCATCCTATACAACGGGGTGATGAAGTCGTTAGCCAACCTCGCCATGACTCCTCGGTAGCTGCACTTAGAGAGAAACTTGCAATAGAAATTCACAACATCCTCTAATGTTGTCCATGTCCAACCCATGCCAGGGAATTGATGTTGGGCACAAATTGCATCAAGAAGGTACGAAAACATAAATAATCTTGCTTTCTCATCCTTAGGCAGACTCCGGGCATTAAACACATGCTCTTTTAGATGAAGAGCCAACATGTCCGACCAATTGAAAGGCCTTCCTTCATTTTCCAATTGATCTAACATAACATTCCAACTTTGCGAGAAGGTCTCTGTGCTCTCTTGACCATACAAGTGACATGCGAAGATGACCAAGAGTTGGTAAGCCTTCTTGAGTTACTTCATCCATTAGACCTGATTGGGTGTCATCCTGAACTTCTATCACTCTTTTACCCAATACTTCATGATTTCTCTAGTGTTTACATTTCTGTTGGGAGTGAAGAACAATGCATCCATGTAGTTCACCTGCTATGGAAAGTGATACATTTGATGGTAGTTTTTCGACCTGAAGGTGGAGAGCTATGTCCCACTTGTATTGCTCAATGTCATCATCTCAGGATCAATGTGTGAGACGACCCAGTGAATTATATCTGTGCATGGGAAGACGAGGTACCTGCATGCAACCCTGTACAAGCCTGACTTATGAATGTTGACACAGACTTTTCGATATTCCAGATCTTCCTTGAAATTTCCTATAAATATGTCTTTTGTTTCTTTCCATGTGATCTTCTTGTCCTTCTCTATGAACATCTGCGTGTCTACATAGATGGGAAAGTTCATTGGCACTTGTTCAACCATGTCTCCAGTGCTGCTTTGTACAGTGTCCTTTGATCCAGTTCTCTTGGAAACCATGATGCTTGTACTACTGAGAAACTACTCAACAATTGATGTACCTGGAGACAAATCAGACACTCATGGAAAAAAATGTTAGCTCAAAAACACAAATCAATTCAAGGATAGATCATGCAACAAGCTGGGTGTCTGCTGAGAAAGATTGCATAGTAGTGACTCTTAGAGGTAGGGAGACTGTCAGCTGGATCTACGCATTGGGTAGTCACGACTTACAGTGAGATGTGCTGCTGACTGGAACTACACAGAGCGCAGTCTAGTGAGGCTAGTTGTGGATTGGAACTGCGCAATGCATAGTTTAGTCTAGCTTGATTACTGGTTGGGACTGTGCATTGTGTAGTCCCAGTGGGCAAGACTGGGCACTGTCTCTAAAAACTACACAGAGAACAGCTGGAGGCTAGTGACGGGTAACTTCTTCAAAATTCTTGGAGCCAAGGCAGAGCCTTGGAATCTAGGAATGCACAGTGCATGCCGGGCAAAGCTAGATCTAAGCGAAGGTAGCCTAGATCGGCCGAAGGCCGACTTGAAAATGAGTAGATATGAATGCATGAGTGAAGAATGGTGAAAATAAGAGTGAATGATTGTGTGTACAATAAAAAACAATGCAAGAATTAGTCAAACTGACGAACAACGAAGCTAGTGGGGAGAGTCGCCACAACGATGATTGTTAGTGCAAAAACAATGTTATGCATTCTACACTTAAGAAAGACAATTCAAAACTTCAAACAACACTTTTACAAGTTAAAACAAACCAAAACGCCATTGAACATTCAATAAAACATGCAAAACAACACTCACACAAGCTAAGGAATCAATAGCGATAGAAAAAGCAACAAAATACTTGAAAATAAAATTTGCTCGGAAAAGCTATGCCGACTATACCAAAGGTTCATAGATGCCTCAAAAATGCCAGAGCTCCAAGATCGAATGTGTAGAATGAGCTCTGGGTGGTCCATTAAACATATTTGGTAGATTCAAGGTTTAAAATGTGCATGCCAAAGATTTAGGAAAAAGCGACAAGTGGCAGGAAGTCTCTAAATTGACTTGAGTGTAACTCCCAATGCTAAACATAGATTCCTATTTTTTTGGGATTTTTTTTTTTTTTTCTTTTTCAAGAAAGGCTACCATGCATGAATGGAGAAATTGTGCAGTTATGGAAGGAACTGCGCAATTTGCTGGCACATGCCTTAGACAATGACTGAGGGAGTGCTTTTGTGCACTTCCTCCACTTAGTGGCTCTAGCTTCCTCTCATTCTCTACGCAATTTCCCAGCTAAAGACAAGCTATCAACTAGGTCTGCCCAATTTTTGAGCCATAGCTCACTGTCAGGATGCTCTGCACAATTTTGGAGAGCAAGGCTGACTGCCGGGCTACTCTGTACAATTCACGAGAGAAAGGAAGGTTGCCCTCTACGACTTGGTAGTATTCCAAGATAATGCAAGAACCATATGTAAACCAAGTCACGGGGTCAGCTTGTGGTTGGTCAGCAAAACAAGTAAGTGAACACAAGTTGCAAAGCGAAAGATAAATTCAAATGAAAACCCAAGTACCTGAGCAGTGCAAGACAAACTGCTAAGATTTTGAGGAGGGAGGCTCCAAAACAAAGCAAAGGGAAAATTTTGGAGGGTGGTTGTAGACACTAAAACATTAACGACACTAGTAGAACTCTATCTCTCTATATGGACCTTGTTTCGTGTAAAGAGAGTCTAACTCCTCCAGAAGTATTGATCGATTCTTTGATCATCATGGCTTCCTCACTCGCCTGAGTTAAAGATATAGTCCCTGCCATTCTCTTAATTGG
The DNA here is from genome assembly GCA_031772625.1 of Pinus tabuliformis. Classification (NCBI taxonomy): domain Eukaryota; kingdom Viridiplantae; phylum Streptophyta; class Pinopsida; order Pinales; family Pinaceae; genus Pinus; species Pinus tabuliformis. The sequence goes on from CM062807.1 coordinate 1,008,564,234, forward strand.
TCAGCACGCATACCAAGCCAAGTCAACTGAGTTGTTTCGATTGGGGGTGAAGGGTATATTGATGCACAAGTAAAATGACTGTTCGATTTTTAATTTCATCTCTGGTGTTGCTCCACTGCCAATAGGCCTGGATAGTACCACGACGGAGTCATGCAGGAACACAAGCATCGCTCCATTGCTAGCAAGCTTGGTTAGTACCCCGACAGAGTTACTTGCATCACCTCTTTGTGTAGGAAGCCTTTCTATTCTTTCGCCTTTATTTTATTTTTCATTTTTCATTTTTAGAGAATTGTGCATAGGCACTTATTTATTTCATGAGGCGAAAGAGGGATCTCAACTTATTGAGAGAAAAAGAGGCTATCCCTCCAGAGAAGTATGTTATATATACCTCTGACATACTTGTTAAGGTTTCCCCCTCACCTTACTCTACTTGAATGAGTTGAAAGGGGTTAACCGAATATTGAAAAACCGATTAGAGTAGGCAGTACTAGTTAAAAGTGCAAGCGTTGTGTTTTCACCAAGACTCACTTTGAACATAGTGTATTTTCCATCAGGGTATCATCGACTGAAGACAACAAGATATTCATAAAGGGAGAGGATAACAAATAACCAATTGTTGATAGTTGTACAAGTCCTCTTGTACTTCACCCTGCTTTTCTCAAGAGCCAAACAAAGATTCATGTGAAACTAAACCTATGGAAGCATAACAAGCAAACAAACAAACAAGCAAAGAACAAAAAAAAATGAAAGCCAAAAACTTAATAAAAGAAAAACATGCAAGCAAAGAAAACAAGAAAGCAAACACTACTCCTACTCCTAAAATAAACAGTGGATGGGCCTACTCACGTGAAGTGATATTTCCAATGGAAGCACTGATGCATTGGTTGACCCATGTTTGTGAAGGCATGGTTGATAGGAAAGATATACAAGTAAACCAATGCGCAAGAAAGATAAGACAATGAAAACCAACACGTTGAAGTTTGAATGCATCCATAGAAAAGAAAAGAGTAAAAGCGCAAGACAAACACTTTGCAGACGTACCATGGTGTTGCAACACACTGTTTGTAAAAAATGAGCATGTACACTCTTTTGACCGTGACAAATGAGCAAACATGAAAAAGGAAGACAACTTTTGCTTAACAAGGGTGCTCGTTGTGTATGATTCCTCCAATGCATGAGAAATGGGATCATGTGATTATGGTGGATGATTTAAAATTTGTATATCAGACTGATCTTCAACGAAAACAGGAGAGTGATGAGGATCCTGGGGTGTTTCAACAGATTTTTGATCGAAAGTGGAACTGACCTCAAGACAACGAGGACCTGACATAACCATTAGTGCGGGCTGAAGTGCCTTGACATATTGAGGGGTTTCCACTTCATCAACAAGTAGATCATCAAATACGGTGGATTAGAAATATCAACATCTAATGAATCAACATTGTGATTGAATGAAGGAGTAAAGAGATCATGACAACCAAGATTAGAAAATTTGAGATGTTCATCCACATCCTCATGATCTGACAAATCATACAAAGGGGTTTATGAAAAACAAGAATATTCACCCTCTGAGTTTTCAGAAATAAAAGATGATAGATTGGGTGGATTCAGAAAGAAATATGTGTTGTCTCCATAATGAAATGAAAAATTGACATCCAATGTGTTTTGTGAATGACCAGAAGTAGAAACATCTGAGGATGAATGTTCACAAGACAAGTTAGAACTGGAAGAATAAAAAAAGATGTCAGAAAAAAGTAGTTGAGGCATGGGTGGAAGGAGGTCATCCTTCACCGTAGGTTCTTCTTCAGATTCCCACACATATTCATAAAAAATGACAGCGTAGTTTGGATGCTCAACACCAACTCCATCGACAACATGATCCTCGTGAACACCGAATGTGGAGTCTAGAATGGGAGAAAACAACATAATACAATCTGGAGGATCAACAGAAAGACAGGACAGAGGTTGAGAAAATGAGTTCCCGTGACAACCAAAAGGATTGCAAGACAAATCTGCGTAGATATATAGAGCAGGCGGGGTGGGAGGATGTGACAGTTCAACAGATGGGTTCACAACTTCTCCCACCTCGCATTGCGGAGCTAGAGATGTTTGATGAGGAGAGGACGGAGGTTCACATGTGACAAAAACCTTATCCATCTTGGGTTTCGAAGCTCTAACACCGAGGTATGCTGGGAGGGATTCGAATGATTCTAACATGTGTGGATTTTTAGATATGTGAAGAAGATACTGAAATCTTTCATTGATAAATTTCCAATCAATTTCATCTTCTGGGATTTGAAAAGCAAGATTACAGAAGCGATTCCAAAATTGCAAAAGAGATTCATTAGGTGCTTTCCATAATTCCATTTTTTTTATTGAGTGATTTGCGATCATAATGATAGAAAACATGAGCCAACTCTCCGATCATCTAATCATATGAGTGAATGGAGTTTGCGGGTAAAGTGACACACCATTGTAGTGCATGCCCTCTGAGCGTGTAAGAAAACAATGAGCAGGAAACGTTGTCTGGGAGGACTTCATTCCTTTCACAGAAACCCATGAAGGCAACTCTGTGACTAAGAAAATCTGCTCCGCCTTCACCATCATATGTGTTATGTGACAAGTCATTAAGGAGATCCTCCAACACTTCAAAAAAAGGTCCATGAGACAGACATGTTAGAGGATCAACTGTAATGTAAGTCATGAAGAATGTGGAGAGATTCAAAACAATATTTGAGGACTCATCTTGTCATCCAGCTCTCCTTCTAGCGCCATAAATGTTGACGGTGCTGGACCTTCCAACATATTAGGGGATATCCCTGGTAATAATTCCCAACTAGACCTCATACCATTTGGATTAGGAGTCCCATCAGTGGGTAGTAAAGCAATGTCTTAACTGCGATAGCGTGCAGAGGTAAGTGTGATATCTTTGTCGAAAGCAAGTGTGTCGCCTTGCAGCGAGTTAAGTGAGATGCATGGTGGTTCTCACACAAGAAGGGGAAAAGGAAGTGTGTCCCTTAGAAGTAGTATGCAGTTTGAAAGGAACACATGAGCTGAATGACATCACAAGATGGAAAGGAGAATAGTCCACAATCCAAAGTGGCGGGTTAAATCAACAACACATTTGCAAAAATATTCATAAAATTTCATACACAATAGTTCATACACAAATGTGTAAGTTAAATAACATATATTTCTAAAGCAACCAGAATAATCCAACTATAATAACAACATATGCATGAAAACATGCTGGATTTGTTATATATATTAAGTGAAAGTTCCATCCATACATACACCATTGGAAGTCACTAGCCTCAATAGTGGAACATTACAGTCAACACCGCCTACTCCTCAAAAGACATGTACTCGATCTACGTTGTGGAGAAGCCAAGGCTCGTTGCAATACTCTCCAAGTCTTCTCTAAGAAATTCCTAGCCAAAAGCTTGGCTCCCAAAAGCCTGTACTATGAGTTATGCGGTTCTATATATAGAAAAGGGTGCGGTGACCCTTGACATTCCACTTTGACTCTTGGACTACCCTCATGACTCTTCACATTAGATAGTGACTTTTCACATTCCACTAGTGAAACTTGGAATTTCACTTACAACATATTTACAATAATACAATTTCCACATATACCCATGTGGGACAAAAATAGGCTTGAGTCAGCATGACAAGACAAACAATATCACTCGGGGTCTTGGGGAAAGACCAACTCGGTAACCTCCTCGTGATGGTATTTGGTGACGAACTGATACCAAGTTTGGTACTGCGCTATTGTGTCCCCATATTGTTTGGTGACATCTTTGTCGAAGCAGACTCTTGCCTCCATGGCTTCCGGGTATATGTTTCTGAAACATATATCCAACTCATCCTGAAGCATGCACAACCTTCTCCTGAGTGTGGCTGGACCACTGATATACTTCTGCATGTTCTCTGCGCTAAGCTGCAACTCATCACCAGTGGATTCGCGTATCAACTGCTCTATGTACTTGTCGACATCCATCATGACTTGGTTCTTCATCATGGCCTGGGTGAGGGTTATGATGGAAGGGATCTTGTGCGCTCACACTATGACATCTAGAATCCTGAACAACCGTGCATAGGAAGCCTCAATGCTAGTGATGAGTGAAGGGAGAAGCTCATAGTTTTGAATCAACTTTTGAATCCTTGCTTTGTCTAGCTTAGCTTTTTGCTTCATCCTCTTATGGAGGTAAAGTGGGGCTCCCTTGTACCTCATTGTCCATTCTTTCATGTGCACAATAATAGTGTGAATGTCTTTGAGAGTTTGGGTTGTTTGTGTGCATTGCTGTTGAAAGCCGTATAGATGGAAAACCACTTTATGCACAGTGAAAAATCTGCTATACATTGTCTGCATGGTGGTATCAAAAGTTGATATCTTTGCCACTATTTCTTTCTTCATCTCTCTCATCGTGGATCTTGCGGAATGTTGTGTTCTCTACTTGGCCTCTTGCAAGTCCTTCGCCATTCGATCATTCTCTTCTATCAAGAACTTGATTGTTGAACTTGTGGCTTCTGTATAAGTCTTAGAAGCCTCGATCATGGAAACTACATGTCTTCTAACATCTAGTACAATCACCCTTTCTTATGTGTGAGTAGGTGATGTATGATCATCCGGGAGATGATTTCTTCGTGCCAGTACAATCCTCTACTATGATTCGTCAAATGTCAGATTAGAAACATCAGTCTCTGTATCATCATCAAGGAGAACAACTTCTCCTTGCTTGCTCGGGACTAGTTGCGATTCTGGAGGTGGTGTAGACTATGGTGAAACCTCGGATGCCCTCGACATGAGATTGATGTCTTGGTCCTGTAGCTCCTGTTTTGTCTCCATGTCCGTTGCCTCAACCAACTTCTCAAGCTACTAAGAAAGTTCCAGAATTTGCACCTGCTCACCCTCTTCTTCATCTGCTGGCTGCTCTACTTCTTCAACCTGTATCTATGTAGTTTTCTCTGTTAGTGCACCTTGTCCTTCTTCATGTTCCTATTTCTTCCTTTCTTCCCTTTCTCTCCTCTTGAGATCTTGTTCTGATTTCAACTTCTTCTCCATCTCCTGCAATCTCCTCTCTGTATCTTCCAACCTTTGCTTCTCTCTCTTCTTCTGCTCTACTCCCATTTCGCACTGTCGGCTCTTCACCTATATCTCTAAAGATACTTTCTCAACAAGAGTATCTGCCTTTAACTTGTAGATTTTTTCAACCTCTGCGCTCTTTGCAGTCTTACTCTTGCCTTTTTCTTGCACAGATTTGTTGCTCACTGTTTTTGTTGTTGTTTCTTCCTATGGTGTTGTTTCCTGCAGTGCTTCTTTCCATTCTACAACCATTCTGAATGGTTCATTGAGCCTAGAGGAGATGTAGAAATACCTCCAAGGATCTTCCTCCGACCAATGACATGCCCCATGGATCCATGGGTAGTACACCTTTGCAAAATGGTTCTTGTATATGCAGTGGGGATCATACAAATTGAAGCCCTTGGTGCCGAACCCAAACTTCTTCAAGTCCTCGATCTCGACATCCACATATTTCAAGGTACATAACTTGTACAACCCAATCTGTAAAGGAAGAGTGGGCCATGGTGCCTTCTTCCTCCTGTGTATTCTTGTTGATAACCCTGTGGAGACGTGGCATGAAACCTCTTGCATGACTAGCTTGTTTGTGGCAAACCTCGGTAGCTCATGCGGAGGCTTCTTCGCGCCAAACATCCCGATGAAGGTACCATTGGGTGAGGCATACGATCTGCAATGTTAATCAATTCCTGCATCGCTTCCTAGGACATGCAAGGTGGATACTATTTGAATATCATCTTGTATAGTGGGGCGATGAAGTGGTAAGATAGCCTCGCCATGACTCCTCGGTAGCTGCACTTAGAGAGAAACTTGTAATAGACGTTCACAACATCCTCTGATTTCCGTGTCCAACCCATGCCAGGGAACTGCTATTGGGCATAGATTGCATCAAGTAGGTACACGAACATAAAGAATCTTTCTTTCTCATCCTTATGTGGACTCCAGGCATCAGGCACATGCACTTTTAGTTGAAAATCCAACATGTATGATTAGTTGAAAGGCATTCCTTCATTTTCCAACTGATCTAACATAACAACCCAACTTTGCGGGAAGGCCTCCATATTCTCTTGACCATACAAGTTACATTCGAAGATGACCAGTAGTTGGTAAGCCTTCCTCAGTGACTTTGTCTTGTAGAACTATTTGGGTGTCATCCTGAACATTGATGTCTCTTTTACCCAATGCTTATTGATATCTCTAGTGTTTACATTGTTGTTCGGAGTGAAAACAATGCATCCATGTAGTTCACCAACTATCGTAAGTGATACATCTGATGGTAGTTTTCCAAATTAAAGGTGGAAAGCTGTGTCCCACTGGTATTTCTCAATGTCATTGTCTTGAGATTAGTATGTGAGACAACCTAGTGAATGATATCCCTGCATGGGAATATGGGGTATCTGCATGCAACCTTGTACAAGCCTGACTTGTGGATGTTGACATAGACTTGTCGATCTTCCAGATCTCCCTTGAAAATACTTAAAAATATGTCCTATATTTCTTGCCATGTGATCTTCACGTCCTTCTCTACGAATAACTACGTGTATTCATAGATGGGAAAGTTCATTGGAAGCTGTTCAACCACATCTCTAGTCCTACTCTATAAAGTGTCCTTTGATCCAGCTCTCTTGGAAACCATGAAACCTATACTTATGAGAGATCGCTCACCAACTGAAGTACCTAGAGATAGATTAGACAGTGACGATAAGTAAATGTTAGCTCAATAAAACAAATCACTTCAAGGATCGATCATGCAACAAGCTGGGTGACTGCTCAGCAAGATTACACAGTAGTGAATCTCAGAGGCAGGGAGACTGTCAACTTGATCTTCTTATTGCACAGTCTTAGCTTTTAGTGAGATGTGCTGCTGATTGGAATTGCATAGAGCACAATCCAATGAGGTTGGCTGTGGATTGGAATTGTGCAATGCACATTTCAGTCTAGCTTGATTGCTGGCTGGGACTGTACATTATGCAATCCCAGTGGGAAATACTGGGCACTATCTCCCAGAACTACGTAGAGCCCATCTAGAGGCTAGTGACAGGTAACTTTTGCGTAATTCCTGGAGCCAAGGCATAACCTTGAGATCCAGGAATGCACAATGCATGCTGGGAAAAGCTAGATCTGAGCTAAGGCGGGCCAGAATGGCCAAAGGGTGACTTGAAAATGAGTATATATGAATGCATGAGTGAATTTTAGTGCAGATAGGAGTGAATGATCATGCATGCAATCGAAACCAATGCAAGAATTAGTCAAAAAGACGAATAACGAAGTTGGTAGGAAGAGTTGCCGCAATGACGACTGTTAGTGAAAAAACATTGTTATGCATGCGAAGATTAAGAAAGACAATGAAAAACTTAAAAAAACACTTCTAAAAGTTAAAAAAAACTAAAATGCCAACGACGTTCAGTAAAACATGCGAAACAATGCTCACACAAGCCAAGGAATCAAAAGCGATAAAAAGGCAACAAAAGACTTGAAAAGCAAAACTTACCCGAAAAAGTTGTGTGAAGGTTCCTAGATGCCTTGGGAATTACAGAGCTCCAAGATCGAATGTGTAGAATGAGCTATGGGGCATCCATTAAATATATTTGGTAGATTCAGGGTTTATGACGCGCATGCCAAAAATCTAGGAAAAAGCGACAAGTGGCGGGAAGTTTCTAAAATTGACTTGAGTGTAACTCCCAATGCTAAAAATAGATCCCTATTTTTTAGGGATGTTTTTTTTTTGGAAATAATTCCATGCATGCATGGAGAAATTGCAGATATCTGGACATAACCGGGAAACTTGTCGACACATGCATCAGATAATGACTGAGGGAAAGCTTCTACGCAATTCGCAGGTCTACGCAATTTCTGAGCCGTAGCTCACTTTCGGGATGATCTACACAATTTTGGAGAGCAAGACTGACTGCTGGGATGTTTTTCTCAATTCCTAAGAGAAAGGAAAGTTTCCCTCTAGGACTGTGCATTTTTCCAAGACAATTCAAGAACCGGATGTAAAGCAAGTCACGGGTCAACTTCTGGTTGGTCAATAAAACAAGTAAGCGAACGCAAGCTGCAAAGCGAAAGATAAATTCAAATGAAAACCCAAGTACCTGAGCAATGCAAGACAAGCTACTAAGATTTTGAGGAGGGAGGCTCCAAAACAAAGCGAAGGCAAAATTTTGGAGGGTGGCTGTAGACGCTACAACAAAAAGGTAGAAACTGGTTCTAGTCATGATGGAACTGCTCAAAACATGTTGAGATAAAGAGGTATGATAATAAGACCACTCATCACAATTGTTTCTCAGGCAAGGGTAAGAACCAAGTGAAAGTGTATGATTGACCAAGAAGATGGTGATGATGGCATGAGAAAACCAAAGCTCATATGGCATATTATGATAAAAATGGAAATCGAAAAGAGTAAAATATGGAATAGGTTTCATTTTTATACAAGCTTGAAACAAAAGAAAAACTATGCTTGAGAGTACTTGAAGATGGTTTCATTTTTACACAATCTTGAAACATGTGGAAACTATGCTTGGAATTGGTTTCATTTTTACACAAGCTTGAAGCATGTGGTAACTATGCTTGAGAGTGGTTTCATTTTTACACAAGCTTGAAATATGGGGAAACTGTGCCTGAGATAAATACATTTCCCCCAACATAATGGTAGAGGCATGCCATTTCATTTTTTCCAACAACTCTTCTCATGGACACCAAATATACTGCTGGTTACTAATAGAAATATGTTCTCCAGGAAGGAAGGAAGAGGAATATGGGAAGATCAAATGAAGCTAACATCTCTGAGATCGAAATCAAGATCATAATAAGAGAGTCAAATCAACAAGAGAGGATTTGTTTCATTTTTTAATGAGCTTGACATAGTAAAATAAATCTGCTTGAGGGGTGCCTTATTTCATTTTTTAACGAGCTTGACACAAGAAAAGCAACTATGCTTATGTAAGCTTGTTTCATTTTTTAATGAGAATGACACAAGAAAAGGAACTATGCTCAGAGTTTACCTTAATCATGGCCCCCTATAGACCATGGCTACTAAGAGGTTTTCATCAGATCGAAAAACAACCCTCTGGAAGGGATATATATAAAGGGATCCATTGGAAAGATCAAAATCCAACACCCCCTGTAAATGATTCACCATATCAACTACTGGATCTAGGTCAAAATAAGTTGAGAAAATAGTGAAAGGCTCATTTTCATCAGTAGATACAGGCATGGGACAGGTTGCCACATAATTAACGTGTGGTAGGGGAGATACCAATTGCATATTTGGAACGTTTAGGGGAGTTGGATGGTTGGTAGTCAAATCACGACAAACAAATGAAAGTTGATCAATAGTCACCATTTTTCTGTTATGTAGGAAACACATCACTCGAAAGAGTGTGAACATGACAACATTCATAACATAAATATAGTCTCACCCCATGAAAAAATTGAAATCCAAGGGGCCCATGAATACCATAACATCAATATATATACAGTTTTTACTTCCAAGGTAACAAGTAATTGAGGAAGGATCCCTAATGGTTGATTGTTTCTTCTATTAAAAGTTAATAGATTTGGAGCAACAGACACAAACTGAGGGGAACACAAAGCTTTCCAAGCAGTCGAGGATAGAATGCTAATAGAAGCTCCCTCATCTATAATAGCACGACAAATGTTTTTATCACAAGCCTTCACAATGATATGAAAAGGCATGTAAGAAGGGAGACGAGGTTCCGTTAATTGAATCCAATGAAAGGAAATTACCTCATTAATTGGAGGTGGTTTTGTAGAAATGAGAGAAATGTTCTCTCATTCAATGGGATCTAAAGATACGAGAAGAACCTGAGCGGTATCGACCTCACTCTCTATGGGAAAAGTGAAATTGAATGAAGGTGGAATCGAGTCAACCATTTTCTCAGCTAATGGTTGGTTGGTAATGAACTCATGGGATTCGCGTTCAAAGAGAGTAGGCTTGACTAAATATGGATTGGGATCAATCACTTCATCAACTAGTGGAGGATTCTGAAGCAACAAAACTTATAGCTTGTTGGCTTTAATGCAAAAATACACAAGATGTATTTGTAGTAATAAGTTATTATATATAAAAATGTATAAGTGATTTGAATGTTACAATGAGGACCCAGATATATGCCTAAGACGGTGTCCTTTCATGACTGGGCATGTCTTTTAGACATGATTTTTCACTTAACTAATAAATACTTAACATAATCATTACTTGATTATTTAGTATTTACATTTGTTTACTTCTATATAATTTATATTCGTAACATTTCCCCTTCCTTCAAAAGATTTGTCCTTAAAGCTTGTAATTGACAATTTTCTTCACATTGGTGTCGGTCATCTCGACATGTATATTTTCCCAGCGATACTCCCTTGGAATTAGGGTTTATCCATATATATATATATATATATAATTATAATTTATATTATAATTATAATATATAGTCTCTAATTAATTAATTAATTCTATTAAATAATAGAATTAATTAATTAATTAGAGACTATATATTATAATTATAATATAAATTATATATATATATATATATATATATATATATATATATATATATATATATATATATATATATATATATATATATATATATATATATATATATATATATATATATATATATATATATACTTTCACTTTTAAAGGGTACGACATACGACGATTGACCGAGCTCGAATATATGATCAACATGTAACGTTTGACTGCGGTGAAAAAATACGTCGAATGGGTTTGTTGTCAGAGGGTTTTGGTATGTTGGGATGACATTGTAGAGGAGTGGATTTCGATTTCTTTTGCAAATCGGTTCTGTCAGTGGATAACCTATGCAGATGTCCAATAGAAGGTGTGGTATTGGCGCAATGACGGGAGGGTTGTCATTCAATATGAAAGCGCTCTTTAAGGTTATGCTGCTCAAGTTCTTCCAATGGCACAGCTAGCCGCCATGGCATTCCTGCAAGTTCCTCTTCAAAATATTCTTCGTTTTTGGAAATGGATACTAACTGATGAGGCTCATCATTGGGTAAATATATGGATCTTAATACACCTCCAATATTACTAAAATCAACTCTTCTCATAATTCCTTACATGTTAATTATATTTTGCTTAATGAGACGAGTAAAAGTAAGATGTTATGTCTAGTGGTCTAATGTGCATTGATTGCAGGTTTTTGGGAGAAAATTATGGCAAATTAATGTGCAGGAACTCGAATGAGACAAGAAGGAGAGATTGTAGGAGATGGATATTCCTCATTAAGTCCTCACTCATTTGAATATCCCTCAATAAAGTCACACCAGCTCAGAGTTGCAGGCAACCAAGTCATGAGGATCATTGGCAACCGAGCCAATGATAGTTAAGAACCAATTTAACTTGAGATTGGGAGCCAAGCCTCCCAAGATTTAAGGAAGTTGTTGGCAACTTCGGTTGTATAAATAAAGAGGCCTAGAGCCTCATTAGGATTCAGACTTTTTATGCAAGATAACTAAGCACTTTCGAGTTGAAGGATTGTGGAAAAACATTGTTATGTATTTTTCGATATGTTAATGAAAATGAGCATTTCCTTGATCCCGCACTGAGTTGACTTAGAGGGTTGAAGCTCTTGGGTTAGGGCCCAACCCTAGAAGTAGAGGGTCCTCTGAATGTACTTGTATGCTTAGGTTATTTCATAGATTACTTGTTGAATTGATTTTGGCGTTATTTCATTGCAAGTATTGGTGAATTTGATTAGTTTGCTTCCATTTATGCATAGATTTAGTAGTAGCTTTAGAGAGATAAAGGAACAACAAAAAGGATGATAACAGGTGGATCTTGCCTCACTCCTCCCTTCAAGGACCATGGTTTGAGGGAAAACTCCCATTCAGCCCCAAAAAGGCAGAATTATGATTTCTTATGAAATTTAGGATTTTCTTTTAATTAGGCTAGCATATTTCAGTTTTCAAGGATAGGTTGCATTTGTTATTTATGATATCTCCAGCTTTGTATTTATTTCATGGTGTTTCACAATAGGCTACAAGAATTTCCATGCATGAACTAGGCAAATGAATGATGAAATTATGTTTTCTTATGTTGTTGGAAATCTTTCTTGTTTTGACATGATTTATGGGTAAATTCCAATGATGTGTGTATTACAGTTGTTTTAATAGTGTAGGAAGACCTCATATCAGCATCCCCAACCTAATCTCACCCATCATGATCGCCAAAAGCCACTAAGTCCATAAAATGAGTTATCATTTCATAAGAACAACTCGCCATGCTTGTTGATCAAATACAACCATTATACAAACTTGGGTTTGAGTTTTGAGGAATTCCAAGCCACTTCCTTGCCTTATTCCTTCCATCACTTACCTTTGATAAGCCCTATACCATTGTCCAAATCAATCCTTATGCTTTTGGCCTATTCCTATAGGAATACAAGGGATCCTATAGGTGAATTAGGACATCCTATAGACATCCTGTAGGACATCCTGTAGGACAACCTGTAGTGGCCTGTTTTGAGGCCGATTGGTGAGAAATGCATCACGAAAGATAGGAGAAGACCCCTTCTTGCATATCAAACCATCTAGCCCTTCACAACCATCTCTCTCCACACCTAACCCACCTACCATACAATCAAGAAGAATAAGCATTCACGTTTTCACCAAAAGGACAAAAAGAAAAAGGTTGTTATGTTCATTCATATGCACAACAGTAAAGTGTTTGATTAGATCAGATTGCATGCTTAGGTTAGTTAGGGTTTCACATGTGTTAGCTTAGAATTCTTCTGAAGCAAGGTATCTTAACAAATAGCTAGATGAGTGGTGTGCTTTAAGAATTTATTTTAGTCTTTCATTACTGCAATAGATAATATTTCAATTCTCTCAATTAGGGTAAAATTCCCCTTTCTCCATTGGTAATCAAACTTCTTCTAAATCAATAGAAGGCTGGTTTGAGAAACCCTAGTGGTCTATCGCCAGCTCAGCAGTGACAAAGAGTGGACCCATTGCATCTATTTGTGTATACAACACTGTCACCTCCAAGTTTGTACGAACCCCGGGTTGATGAAGTAAAGTTGGTAGCCCCAGGAGTTGCAGCATTCTTGTTGCAATACTGGTGCTCATCACTTTTTGGCGCCATTGCCAGGGAGGTGTCTGAGTAGATGTGATTTCTGCTTTCTTTCTTCCATTTCTTATCTCTTTCATTCTGCTATAAGCTTCATTTTTATAAAAGTAGTTGTGATTTAGTTTTCTTTCCATTCTGCAAGTGAGTTCATTTAGCAGTTAGTTTCAATTCAGTTTGTCTTTTCAATTATGAAATTAGTCTTAAAGCTTGAAAAAAAAAAGCCACTTCTTTCATGCCTCATAGGAATAGGGATAACTTAGGAAAATTTCTACCAAATACCCCCACAACTTCAAACAACCAACCTTCCCTCTTCTTCGATGGCTGTGAATTAGAGGACCCCTTAGGCGAACAACCAAAGATTTTTGAAGAGCCTGTAGGGGAAGAAGAAGAAGAAGAACCCATTCCAACTGACCTAATGGCTGAAAATAGAAATGAAAGGGGAGGTAGAAAAAGGATTGAGGGTGATTTTCCCATCAGAGAAACCAATGGGGACGACAAGATGAAAAACATAAGCCCCTCTGCTCTTCCTCACTTCCATGGCCTGACCTCAGCATATCCAGATACTTTCTTATTTGAATTCGCTATCATATGTAGGACTTATGATTACACCACTGGTGATTAGAAGTTGAATTTATTCCCATCCACTCTCAAGGATGCAACTCTACGCCGGTTCATGGGTTTACCTAGGGATAACATCACCACCTGGGCTTAGATGCAACAAGATTTCAACAACAAGTATAGGGAGTACTACATGTCCAAAGACACTAAAGAGGAAATTTTTAGAATGAACTTCGGTCATGATGAGTCCTTAGAGGATTATGAGGAAATGTTCCATCTTAGCTACAAAAGGGTCAGGTGCACACTTGATCCTGATTCAGTTAAGCTAGTCCTACTCAGGGGGATCAGGGAGGATCTCCTGGATACCCTAAACTTACTATCAGGAGGGGACATCTACCAGCTACCCAATGAGGATATCAAGACCATCTTTAAGAACCATTCTAGGGCAGCTAGAAAAAAGGGTAGGGTTAGTTAAACAATGTTTAGCTCATCCTCTGCCAACACTACTATAAAAAGTGAAATTAGGAACATGTTGGAAGATTTTAAGAGTGAAATGCTGCAAACCCTTGCCCTATAGATGGACACTATGCAAATCAAGAGGAAGCAGGAGGAAGCAGAGAGAGCATTAGCCATCTTTTGCCCTAGATGCACAAGGAGGCACCTTAGGAATTGATGTCCATTAAACCTTATAGAAATTTGCTCGGTCTGTGAAGAAAATCACTCCACAGATAAGTTCCCTTCTCTACCTGGACTAAAAGCTGCGTATCAGGGAACTGAAGGGGTGATTGAACAACTCTACTACATAAATCAAAGGAGGTCTCATGGGCCTCAACCATACCAGCAGAGCATGCAAGGGTCATCCTATGCATATTACAACCCAAAGCAAAACACATCCATTCCCTCTTATGCCTCCCCTGCTCATCCCTCCTGGTCCACACCTTCTCCCTATTCTTTTTCACCTTAGTACCATTCCCAATCGACCAACCAACCATTTCAGCCATATACTCCTCCACAACCTCATTGGAATGCACCACCCCATGGGTGGAGGCCCCCATACAAAAATGCTTCAGGTTTATTGCCTTCACCTCCTACTCAGCCAATCCTTTTACACCCACCTCTAGCTAAACAACCTCAGATGCCTACCCAACAAAATCCGAACCCAAATAATAGACATGCACAACAGGTCTACAGTGGAGAGACATCCTACCCTACTTATGTTATGGAAATTCATGAAATAAACCTAAGGTTTGGGAGAGTATTCCCAGATAACCAAACTCCATCTCCACCTAGGGAGAATGAGGAGGAAAGAGAGGAAAGTATGCCTAGAGTGAATCCACCACCCTTTCTTGAAATATTAACTCATGCATTCTAGCCTACCCTAGAAGAGGATGAACTTCTGGGTGAATTGAAAAATCTATGTGTCAGAATTCCACTTCTCCAAGCCATTAAGGATGTAACTATTTACAATAAACTAATTAAAGAGAAGTGTTTCAAACATCCAGGGGGGCGAAAAAGAGACACCCCTACCATCAATGTCATTGGATAGCTGTCCGACTTAATGCTGGGGCAAGTAATTTTCCCAAAGTATTTAGACCCTGGAGGCCCTTTAGTAGATGTTCACATCAATGGCACCATTGTTCCATATAGCTTGATTGATCTTGGGGATGCCATTAATGTAATGACTAAGGACACCATGCTCCAGCTGAATCTCCAAGGTTCATTAAGAAAGACCACGACTGTCTTGTAGCTTTGTAGACTGATACATAGTAGCCCCTGAGGGGATTGTTGAGGATGTGATGGTCTCTATTGACTCCTGGGAGTGCCCTGCAAAATTCCTAGTTCTCCAGCCTAAGACCAAGTTTAATGGTTATCCTCTCATACTCGGGAGACCTTGGTTGGCCACTGTCGATGCCTACATCAGCTGGAGGTCTTGAAACATGACTATAAAAGATGGGCATCTATCCAAGTAATTGGTCTTGTACTCTATAGCTCATCCATATTTAGAACATGATTTACGCTTATGGCTAGAAGAGGAGGAAGAAAATGAAGTCTACTATGCCCAACTTTATACCCTAGAAAATACCATGGGAGGAGGACACCCTGATGAAGATGATTTGAATGAACACATCCTCCAAAATCCAACTCCCAACACCTTGTCTCTATAGGAAGTAGTGAAGGAAACCAAGAGGAACCATTAGATTGATCTATGCTTAGCTGATTCAAACCCTACTCGTGTCAAGACAATAGAACTCGGCCCTGAAAGAACTCTGAAAATAAACCCCTCTCTTTTTGTACACCAAGAAGAAGAGTTATGTAACATGCTAAGGAAGAATTTGGATGCCTTTGCTTGGAATTACAAAGAAATGAAGGAAGGGCACCCCTCGATGTGTACTAATCACATTTACATCAAATAAGGTTGCAAACTAGTCTGACAACCCCAAAGGAGAATGAATCCAGCTCTCAAATATATAGTCAAAGAAGAATTTCAAAAGTTGTTGGATGTAGGATTCATTTACCCTATCTCGGACAACGAGTGGGTGTCTCCTTTGGTGCTGGTTCCAAAAAAAAATGGGAAGTGGAGGATTTGTGTTAATTACAAAGAGTTAAACAAAGCAAAAAATAGGGACCATTTCCCTCTACCTTTCATTGACCATGTGTTTGATGGCCTGGCAGGGAAAAAGTTTTCTCTTTCTTAGATGGGTTCAACGGGTACAATCAAATCCATATTAGCATAGAGGACCAAGATAAAACCACCTTCACCCATCCCTGGGGTACTTTCGCTTATAGGGTCCTTCTTTTTGGTCTATGCAATGCCCTTGCCACTTTCCAGAGGGTAGTCCTGAGTATATTTTCCGAGCTAGTCCATGATGCAATAGAAATTTATATGGATGAATTTACACCATATGGGTGTGATTTCCAGGAGGCTCTCTCTAACCTGGGTAAGGTGCTGAACAAATTCATTGAAATGAACTTATCCCTTAATCTCGAAAAAATGTGGGTTCTTGATGACTACAAGGACTCTCCTAGGTCACTCAATATCCTAGGAGGGACTGCAGGTAGACCCAAAAAGGATAGCCATAATCAAAAGGGTCCCAACTCTGTAGAAGCAAAGGGATGTCCGAAGTTTTCTAGGTTTAGCCAAATACTATAGGATATTTATAAAAGATTTCAGCAAGTTAGCTTCTCCTTTATTTGGGTTAGTGGCCTAAGAATCCGAATTTTTATGGTCAGAAAGATTTCAAGAAGCCTTGGACATTCTAAAGGACAAGTTGACTACTGTACCTATTCTTAGAGGCCCAAATTGGGCTCTTCCTTTCCATATACATGCTGATGCCTCTCATAAAGCCATAGGAGAAGCTCTAGGCCAGATAGATGACAAGCTACCTTATGCCATTTACTTCACCAATAAGAATCTGACGAAAGTTGAGCTGAACTACACAGTGACTAAAAAAGAGATCCTAGCTATTGTGTATTCATTGAATAAATTTAGGCATTACATTACTGGTTACCAAACATTTGTACATACTGACCATGCTGCAACTGAATACTTGATGAATAAACCTGATGTAAATGCCCGATTATTAGATGTCAGTTACTTTTATTGCAACAATTTGATTTAACTATTATTGATAAGTGTGGCAAGGAGAATGTTGTTGCAGATTTTTTTAATCCAGATTGACTTTGCTTGCAAGGGACGAAGGAATGGTTGATGATCAGTTACCAAATGAACACTTATTCGCCATTTCAGTTCTCTCCCCATGGTTTGATGACATAGCAAATTACTTGGTATCTACATTGTTTCCACCAAATTTGTCCTCCAAGAAAAAGAGCAAGATCGTAAGGAAGAGCGCCCCATTCACTTGGATTGGGGGCAATCTCTTCAAGCTAGGCCTAGATCAAATTCTAAGAAGATGTGTTAGGGAGGAGGAATTCTTAGACATCCTTATGACTTGTCATGATGGGCCTTGTGGAGGTCACTTTGCAGCCAAAAGAACAACATTCAAGGTACTACAAGCTGGTTATTATTAGCCCACACTTCACCAAGATGTGAGGAGGTAGACCAGTCAGTTTGATTTGTGCCAAAGGATGGGGAAACCTACCCCAAGCAATGAAATGACTCTGCAACCTCAAGTGACTATCGAGCCATTTGACAAGTGGGGCATGGATTTCATCGGGCCCATTGACCCTCCATCCAAATAGAAGCAATACATCATTGTGTGCACTGACTACTTAATCAAGTGAGCTAAAGCCAAAGCCATCAAAGAAACAACAAAATAAAAGGTGGATGAATTCTTAAGGGAAAATGTGTTTACAAGTTTGGGTACCCTAGATAATTTATCACCGATCAAGGCAGTCAATTTACATCTCAAATGATTGAAAATTTATTAATCCAACACAAGATCAAGCATAGAACATCCACTCCTTACCACCCATACGCTAATGGGCACGTGGAGGTAACCAACAGAGCATTGGAAGGAATTATGACAAAAGTGATTAGCAATAGCAGAAAGGATTGGGCAGATAGATTGGTTGAGGCCACATGTGCCTATAATACCACCTGGAAGACCACCATTGGATTCAACCCTTGTGAGCTGGTCTATGGGAAGAAAACCCTGTTGTCCATTGAATTTGAATACAACACCTTAAGAATGGCAGCACAACTGGATCTAGATATCACTAGGGTGCAACAAGAAATATTTCTCTAGCTAAATGGGTTAGATGAATTTAGGATGCAGGCCCCCCTTCATATAGAGGTGACTCAAGTTCAAAGGAAAATTTGGCATGACAAGAATATAAAGGTCAAACAATTTCAAGAAGGTGACTGGCTTTGTTGTATGATTCCCGGCACAAGGATTTTAAAGGTAAGTTAAGGACTAGATGGTTAGGGCCTTATGTAATAAAAAAATGTCATGATAATGGTGTTGTATAGATAATAACCATTGATGTAGAGGCTATCTCTTTGCTTGTCAATCGGTATAGATTAAAGATCTACAAGAAGCCCTTGTGAAAGCAAGAATTCATCAGTAATGTCAACAAGAAAATGATGGTGGTAGAGCAAGTCTCAACTTCCACCCCACCAAGTCCTTGAAAAAAAGAAGAAAAAAAAGGAAAAAATAAAGAGACTCAGGTGAAAACCTCCATGAGGCACCTGAGTCCCATGGTTGGGTTGAAAACCTCTTGAGGCGGCCCAAGTGTGTTTTAAAAAGAAGAAGAGGAAAATAAAAAGATCTCTGCTTGAAAAAATCTTTTGAGGCACTCAGGGCAGGAAAATAGAATTAAAACCTCCTTGGAGGCAAACTAGTTGTTTTACAAAAGGAGAAAAATAAAAAATAAAAGAGAAAAGATACAAAAGTTGTAAATTCTGTTTTGCAGGTCAAGTAAGAGGAGGATAAGCATAGCATAAGAAGGATAGCAGGACCTACAAGAGCCATGTTTCAATCCACCCATCTCATATCTTCCACTATTCACCTATTCTTCCACTTATAAACCCCTCCAACTCATCTTACACAAACTTTGTGTTTTCTATAGGATTCCCTGTAAACCTACAGGAGTTTCCTGTAGGAATTACAGTGACCTTGAAAATCCCAAGAAAGGTAGTCCGAGAGAAAGGGGATGACACAAGCCTATGTCTGGATGAAAAACCATTTACTCCACCACATCATAGCCATTCCTTTCATCACCATGTCACCCCTGCATCCATCAAAGAAATCAATTCAAAAAATACAGATTACAAA
The DNA here is from genome assembly GCA_031772625.1 of Pinus tabuliformis. NCBI lineage: Eukaryota > Viridiplantae > Streptophyta > Pinopsida > Pinales > Pinaceae > Pinus > Pinus tabuliformis. Next base: position 1,008,583,726 of record CM062807.1, read on the forward strand.
AAGAAAAAAAAGAAAACAAACAGAAGAGAGAGAGAAGAGGGAAAGAGGAACAATACCTAGAGACAACATCTCTCACCTACCATTCCCTACCACCCTTCTCCACTCATTTCAAATGCTTCAAAGTTGAGAAAAAGTATGAAAGTTTAGGGGAGAGGCAGCTATAGGACATCTTGTAGGTATCCTGTAGGAAATCATGTAGCAGCCTATACCACAAAGGAAACGACACAATTTGCAACCATCTTCAGAACAAGGGTGAAGAAGCTTCTCTAGAGCTCAATAACAAAAAAAAGATAACCAAAACCACTCTCCAGCACCTGCACATCAAAAGAGGCAAATACATAGAAAAATAGGCAACAAAAACACAACAAAGAGACATCACACTCTAGCATGCATCATCATCCAAACACCTTACCCATAGGTATGTCATCTTACTCGTGCTCTCTCCTTAGTACGATATGATCAAAACTGTAGGATTATGTGAGAGTTTATTTTATAAGTAAAGGTGGCCAATTAACTTGGCCACCTTCGGCCAGTCAATGAGAAGAAAACAATTAAAACACTCCACACGTGGCAAAAGTCAAATCAAGAGAAAAAGGGAATAAATCCAAAAATGGTTAAGTTATGGAGGAAAGGAGTGGGAGATGATTACAAGGTAAGATGGAATAATGGACGGATAGTGGGACCAATGGTACAAAAGGAGGTGCTCGTACTTAGACAACCAACACACCACCCCACGTGATCATCCATATATGGAAATAAAACATTGATTCCCATAAAAAGAAATCATAAGCAACTTCGAGGATTCATTGAATGAAGAAGTTTCTCTCGGCCTTCCTGAAATAAAACTTACAGGAAACAATCAACATCTACAGTGTAGGAAACCTACAAGATATACAGGAATCAACCTACAGTACTATCAGTGGGCACTAAGGGAGGTGAAATCAAGGGTTATCCTCACCAAAACGTATCAAAGTGAGGTAGGAGCTATACCTTTTCCATTTGAGAGAAGAAAAAAATCCTCAATTAGGTTAAGAAAATTGCAGTATAGGAGAGTTGTATTGCATAACGCTAAAAGTTAACATTCAAACCTCCCTCACCTACCATAATTATTGAATTGTATCCACACAAGCCTCCACAACTACCAAGGAAAGATGACAAGAGGTTTCAACAAAAGAGAACCCACAAACATAGCAAGGATCGACCAACATCCTCTTGTAGTGGAAATTTTCACAAGGCACCAATGGATGGGGTTCTTTGAGAGGATGAGAGGATACGATGATGATGTGTGTTATAGACATTTTTGTGCCTTACAGCATTGAGCATGAAATTTCCATAATCTAAGCGATCCAAAGTCCCTAAACATGTTGTTCCTACCCTTAGAGGAACAAGGCTAACAAACCACAACAATTCTCAGAAGTTCTCCATCAGAAACTGCTCAAAAACAAGTCAATTCAGGATCGTGTCAAGAGCTCTACTAGCTGTCTGCGCTGAATGTCAAAGCCAACACTGGATACCTGCACTGCAATGCAGGTAGAAGCACTACCCAGGTGCGTTGAGCGAGGGATGCCAAATGGCAGTGTCATCTAGCAAGGTGTCCAAGCACTGGAAGCTTCCAGAATCTTCCTCAATGACACTTGCCTCAGTGAATTCGACTATTGATGAGTAAGAGGCTCTTAGTCTCCAAGTGGAAGCAAGAACCTCCAAGTGGAATGAAGAACTGATAGAGGGAGAGGACACTAGTCAGATCTCAAGCTGACTCATCCTCTCTCCAAACATCTATATATGGATCTCTCCTCCATGAGATCTAGAGGCTGGAATTTTGTTATTGCAAAGAATTGTTGTTGGTTTGAGATTGGAATCATTGGGTGCTTAATGCTTTGAAGGGGGTGAAGATAGGAATTTCATTTGCTGGGAAGGAGGCACTGGATTGGAGCCCTTTGGGTTGTATCTCTTCCTGAACCTTGTTATTCATCAATAAAGCTATCTTGGTTCCTCCTATATGCTGATGTATTCTTGATGTATGATTGCATTAGTGTATTTAGTTTATTGCTAATCCATAACTATTTATGAATATGAATCCATGTCTTTGTAGTGTTCTCTTCTTGTGATCTTGCAGAAACCTCTTGAAGCTGGGCGAGCGAGAAGGCAAGTAGCTGGGAACTCCCAAAGAGAAGAGAAACCGGATCGAGGGACAAACAGAAGACACCGGTGAGTCCATCCATCTCTCTTCATTCTTAATTCATAAAGGAAGAATACTAGAATAGCTGTCTCTGTTTGTTGCTAAGGCACTGTCACACCTTAGGTGGATAGGATCGTCCTGCATAGGCATTTTTCCCCACAACAAAATTGGCGACTCCGCTGGGAGATCTATTTAGTCATTTTATTTGTGTCTCTATCATTGTTTGTTTCATAGACTCAACAGCAACAATCGAACTGCATCTGATTTTCTCAGATTGCAAAGTAGACAGTTGCTACCTTGATCCAATCTTTGGATTTGTCTATGATCTGAACAATAGACTCACAAATGATTTGATGATCCTTTGTGATAGATCTTAGTACTCCCTCAAAGCCTCCCTTTGATTGCACCTTGCTTGTTGCTTTTATTTGGCCTGAAACAGTAGATTAATCAGCAATCTGTGACCCTGAACCCAGTGAGAAACTCTCGTTTCTCCTTCAGCGCAGACCCTGTGAAGGGATTCTGCATTTCAACGCAGTTCCCGAGAGGGATACCTGCGCTGAATGTCAAAACCCCTGTGTTGAGGGTGCGTTGATCCAGCTAGGCCTTGTGCAACTGGGGTTCTCTGATCTGCTTTGCCTTGTTTTGATCTCTAATTTTTTGCAGCCTGTAACCAGCATATGTACCAGTCTGATAACTCCTTTTCTCTGCTTAAATTCCACCTCCTTTTGTGCAAAAAGACTATGAGTGTTTTTATGTGTTTGTGGCTTCGTTCATAGTTTTCCTTTGCAAGAGTGAGATAATCATCCTGTAGCCCTTGATTCAGATCTGTTGATTGTGATCTTAGGAGAGAGTTCATTGGCTGTTTGCAGATTGATTATACATTTACTTTTGCTTGTGGTTTGAGTTTGTCTCTTTTAAGTGTCAAAACAAGTATTCATTTCAGAAATCGTTAAGTGTTGTAATCTCTTCTACCCTCTCTGATTTCGAAAAGTAAACTTGTTTGTATTTGTCATTTAAAAGCAAATTCAAAGTTGTGCAAAAAGCTTCCTTGGTAGGCATCAATACTAAGAAAGCGGAAAACAAACACCTGCATTGTGCATATTGCATCTTGATAGTTTGCATGTTTGATTTAGGAAAAGTGCATTAGAGTGTGCTGATTGCTCTTTGAGAAAAGATGGTGTCTTTCTTTTCCCTTTGTAGCTAGGATTTTCATCTGTTGAAAAGATATATAAAGCTTGCTTATCATCTTTAGACTGCATTTAGGAAGTTGTACCATACATCTCGTGGTGATCCATAAAGGCAAACTTCTAAATAAGATCAACCTAAAATAAATTGAATGAACTTAACAACGCTTTGTAACATAACGCACAACATAGAGGTCTAGGCTAGAGACGTGTTCCGGCGTCGTAAAACCTGGTATCTTACCGTTGAGTGGTTGGGTGATTCCTCCACGGTGAAGCGATAAGTATCAGTACGGATTGTGCTCCCACGTACCGTCGCGTATATATTGGGAGACCCCTATAGGAATAAAGCCTTTATCCATAGGAAGTTGTGTCGGCCGCCCTACTGATCGCAATGCACTGAACACAGCATTCAGGAAGATTGACCGCCCGTACCTTAAAAATTATTCTGCGGTTTTGCGAAAAGTTTGGCACACCCTCTACCTAGAACTCCAGAGCAGTTCCTTTTGGCCTTTTTCAGACTCTATAACAGAAAAATTCCATCCGAGCATTTGTCACTTCGGGCTCGTTAAAACATCGAAGGAGACTAGAGTCATCTTTAGCTTTTTCTCGACTCTTTAAAATTGAAAAAGCAAGTTGTGTCTAAAGCGTCGTTAAAATTTATTTTAAACGGAACAAAATCACCCCCTATTCCTGCGTTGATCTTTCGGTTGAGAAAATGGAGCACACCAACCAAGGAGTTCCCCTTGGTGGAAATCCTAGTCCCTTCTCCTCTTGGGGAGATGTTGGTGCGCCCCATATGGCCACATTGTCGCTTCCAGGATTGACAATTGGCCTGCTGGTCTGGCTCTTCTCAACCAATGTAGTTCAGAACACCATTATTCCTGAACAGTCGAATCGACAGCTAGATGAGTCTAAAGTTACCCACCAGCCTTCTACCTCTTCTAACTCTTCCTCTCCTCCTTCCTCTTCGCTTGAGGGAACTGGTAAAGCTAAGAACCAAGTTCCTAAGGAGAAGAAGGAGAAGAAGAAGAAAGAGAAGAAGAAGAAGGAGCCAAAAGCGCCTGGGGGCAAACAAGAGTCATCTAGAAAAAATCCACACACAGCACTGACCGGGCCTAAATCACCATGTGTCATATGCAGAGGAGACCACTTCCATCGAGATTGTCCCTGTATTCCCCGGATACTAAGGGAATGGTCCCCTCGTTTGCACAATCCGGTAGCATCAACCTCTGATAGCCATGTTGAATGTCTACTGTCAACTAGCGAAAGTGAAGTTCCAGGACAAAGAGGGAGAGCTAGATCTCCCTGCAGACTGTGTGAAGGCGATCACGCCATCCACCGTTGTCCCTTCTTAGACGAGGCGAAAAGAGTTTTGGAAGACCGTCCGGTTTCACCGTTACGGCTTCCTCTTGGATACAAAAAATTCGTGCCAAGTCCTTCGTTGGTTGAAAATCCAGCAGGCTCGCTCAAGTGGTCAGCTGAAGCGTCAGTCATTGAAAATGAACCTACTAAATCCATACCCGACGAAAGTCAAAAGGTTGAAACGACAGTTGACCCGGTATTGCCTTCGGAAGATTCATCTTCGAATGATTCCGTCAGTGAAGAGAAGAAGGATGACACCATCCAGATTCTCTTCATTAACACAAACTCCGACGAACAAGGGGGCACCCCTCCCATTCCTTTATCGCAGGAAGGAAGTTCGTCAGAGCGATATCCGGCCGTCTATTCGGTCCCACCACCAAGCAACCTGGTTGTGTCCTTTGACTGGAACCAACTAGGCAGACCCCGATTGCCAGCAAGCATACCATTCAGAATTATCGTCCAAATATACAGAATGATTATGGCTGGCACCATCATTGATGAGGGGGCATCTGTGAGTATCCTTTCCTCTATTGCTTGGAAAGCGCTTGGTTCGCCAGCGTTTTTGCCTGAGATGAGAAATCTATCAGGCTTCGATAAAGGAACCAGTCGACCTTTAGGGATCCTCCCCAATGTACCTATTACATTGAGAGGGAAGACCGTTCAAATGAACGTGATGGTCGTTCAAGGACCCTTGGATTATAACCTACTCCTTGGACGAGACTATATATATTGCATGGGAGCCATCGTCTCCTCACTCTTTAGAGTAATGTGTTTTCCACACGAAGGAAGAATGGTCAAGCTCGTAGACCAACTTTCATTTCCGGGATCACGCATCGCAAATAGTCAAATACCAACCCTAAATGGTCTGTTCACGCAAGAAATGTCTCCACCCCCAGTTCTTCTTCCCGATGAGCGCGAGTGATTCGGAAAGATGTAACTGGAACCCAGGGGGCATGCATCCTGGTCTGCTTCGGGCAGAGAAAACTTTGGGTATAGGGTAGGTTTCCACGGGAGAATATGACTAGTCCGTACCCCGTCCGTCTAGGAAGAGGGGTTGTTCTAGAATAAGATTCTTTTGTCAAAGTTATGTGAGTCGGCGGGCGTCGTCGCTCACCTTTGTCTATTTCGGTAGACATTGCCGAGGAAGTGTTTTGTTTGAAAAGATTAACGAGACAATCTTTGGGTAACCTGAAAGAGGTAAGCCTCTCTCGTTAAAACAAATGTTTTGACGGAAAAGAAGTAGAGGTAACCTTGAAACTCTGTCTTATGCCTGAGGGCATGCAAACCTTTTGGAGTGCAAGAAAGGGGCGGCTATTTATTTTTTAAATTTTTAGGACCTCTAACCCTTTAAACTCGTAGGATTAGTCGTTTTCGAACTTGCATAAAGAAAGGATTCGGGGCATAGCTTTGTGAGGTGAAGCTCCATAAAAAATAGAATCTCAAGGAGACATTCTTATCATATGACTGGTATAATCGAGCAGTTTTAGCACATAGTTCATGCTCGTTAAAAAATAAATGCAAGATCCGAGCAGTTTTAGCACATAGTTCATGCTCGTTAAAAAATAAACATAAGATTGAGCAAGTGTTTTAACCCGTGTTTAAGCTCGTTAAAAAATGAACTTCCCGGTAAATAACCACTGCGAAAGTAAAATTATCAGCCATTAAAGCCTTGGTCGTGTTTGCACCATCACCTCCACTTTTCCATTGGCCGATCATTCACCTCCATTTGATTGTTTACCCATTTTGAGGAACAGTTGCGAAGAGTGATTTCACTAAGCCATCCTTGTGACACTACCGTGATTTGAACATTCCAACCCGTACCTGGAATCTGCTGCTGCCCTGTTAATCACTCGTTCCTCAAAAGACAAGTCTTCTTTAAGCTCTTTTCAACTGACTCGTAAAATATGAAAAGATTTCCGAGTTTTGGCCTCCTAGCTCGTTAAACGACCGGAAGAGCTATCCCTCCTCTAGATTTTAATCTTTTTGGACCTGAGGGATTATTGCACAAAAAGATCGAGTGCTTGTTTAGTTCGGCTCGTTAAAACTATCGAAAATTCATCCCTTCTATATTGCTTTATACTTTTTTGGACTTAAGGGATTAGATGACGAAAAAGGACTTTGGAGTTAACTTTATGTACCTTTTCAGACTCTCTAAAATTGAAAAGGATTGAGTTATCTTTGTCGTTAGACTCGTTAAAAGCATTAAATAGCGACAAACTTGTCTTTAGACGAGAACGAGTTTCCCTATCGCTAGGCTCGTTAAAACATAGCGATGGGCTTGCCCGAAGGGCAGGTTATAGAACAAGCATATGTTATCCTCCTCAAGCTTGACAAAAATAAAGAGGTACTGGTCAGCAATGACTGGGGAAAAATTGGGAGAAACTCAAGAAAACTTTGATGGTAGCAAGTCGCTCTTGAACATGACACTTTTCCTCCGTACCACAATCGGGTTGGGTTGTTTCATTCACCGGTCACATCACCATGGTCTCGCCATACCATCCACACATTGGGGTAATGCTACCAATCCATCGCATCAGTGTCGCCATATGTTCAAGAGAAGTCGTTCAGAAAAGTCAACCGTGTCCCATCCACTGCCATACATTATCCTTCATCCTTTCACGACCGCCACCCTGAATTATATGTCACAGATCGTTTTCACCTCCATCAAAATCATTAGCTCCGTTCTGTGTCAATGATGTGGGATACATTAAGGCCCTCCTTTGAAGGATCACTTCTTGTCGACATCAGCTCATTATCCAAGAAGATGATCTAGGAACAACCCCTTCAGTACTTTGAAGCTTGCATGCCTCAATGGCAAGTTTCTCACTTCCGGCGACAGGTATACATCAATGACCTTCGACCGAAAGATTTTGCGTGGTGTTCGACGCCAAGTCCTTTATTCACACCACGTGATCTGTACTGCAGTACCTTGAGGGTCATCATCCTTATCGGTGATTCCTCTCGCGCTTGTTAACAGTTTACATCATTGACTGGTAATCAAGCGATGTCTTTCCATGTTCGAATTCAGGAAATTCTCACATGGATCGACTTGTACATCGAGTGAAGATCGAACGAGATTGAAGACCCCGGATCTAGTTTCATCCATCCGGGCTGCGATATATATTCAGGAAATAAAGACATTGACATGAACAGCATTGCAGCAGATAATCATCCTACAAAAAGGGATGATGATTTCATCAAAATCATTAGTCTACCATCAGACGATTGTTTGTTCTATGTACAGAAAAATGTATTTATAAAGTTGAGCATGGGAATGCCCGCCTCAGCTAGATCATGAAAGCAGTATGAAAAATAATGTATTGTATTGTATTGTATTACAGGTCTCCTCCCAGCAATGAATGAACTTCGGATCCCCCTGATAAAGCATTTCGCCCGATAAACAGCTTCATACTTTAGGGGGCAACTGTTATAGACATTTTTGTGCCTTACAACATTGAGCATGAAATGTCCATAATCCAAGGGATCCAAAGTCCCTAAACATGTTGTTCCTACCCTTAGAGGAACAAGGCTAACAAAACACAGCAATTCTCAGAAGTTCTCCATCAGAAACTGCTCAAAAACAAGTCAATTCAGGATCATGTCAAGAGCTCTACTAGCTGTCTGCGCTAAATGTCAAAGCCAACACTGGCTACCTGCACTGCAACGCAGGTAGAAGCACTACCCAGGTGCATTGAGCGAGGGATGCCAAATGGCAGTGTCATCTAGCAAGGTGTCCAAGCACTGGAAGCTTCCAGAACCTTCCTCAATGACACTTGCCTCAGTGAATTCGACTATTGATGAGTAAGAGGCTCTCAGTCTCCAAGTGGAAGCAAGAACCTCCAAGTGGAATGAAGAACTGATAGAGGGAGAGGACACTAGTCAGATCTCAAGCTGACTCATCCTCTCTCCAAACATCTATATATGGATCTCTCCTCCATGAGATCTAGAGGCTGGAATTTTGTTAATGCAGAGAATTGTTGTTGGTTTGAGATTGGAATCATTGGGTGCTTAATGCTTTGAAGGGGGTGAAGATAGGAATTTCATTTGCTGGGAAGGAGGTGCTGGATTGGAGCCCTTTGGGTTGTATCTCTTCTTGAACCTTGTTATTCATCAATAAAGCTATCTTGGTTCCTCCTATATGTTGATGTATTCTTGATGTATGATTGCATTAGTGTATTTAGTTTATTGCTAATCCATAACTATTTATGAATATGAATCCATCTCTCTGTAGTGTTCTCTTCTTGTGATCTTGCAGAAACCTCTTGAAGCTGGGCGAGCTAGAAGGCAAGTAGCTGGGAACTCCCAAAGAGAAGAGAAACCAGATCGAGGGACAAACGGAAGACACCGGTGAGTCCATCCATCTCTCTTCATTCTTAATTCATAAAGGAAGAATACTAGAATAGCTGTCTCTGTTTGTTGCTAAGGCACTGTCACACCTTAGGTGGATAGGATCATCCTGCATAGGCATTTTTCCCCACAACAATGTGGCCAGAGAATTTTCCCTCTCACTCATACCCCTCACTAGGACCAATGCCACTGCTGTGGTGAAAGGCTTATCAGTAGTAATTACCCCTGAAGTTATAAGCAGAATCACTACACTCCCTTTAGGGTTACCATGGAGAAAAGAAGACAAGGGTAACAACACCCTTGCAAAGAAAATATTATTTTTGGAAGGAGAGGAGCCAATGGAGGACAAAAATGGGGTTAGAAGGGAAAGCATTCCATACCCTTGGAATGAAGTCAGTTACCACCTCATTAAATACATATCATGTGAAGGGAGATACAATGTGGTGTATGGATACCACTTCAGACTCCTCCAAGAACTGAGATTTGGAGAGAACACACCTCCTCAAAACAGATTGAGTATACCCTATTTTCTTCTACAATCAATGATAGACATGAGCATCAAAGTGCAGGAGGGAAAACATCAACAACTAGCCCATCATGGGTTGATAAAAATCAACCTTTAAGATGCTCTACAAAACCTAAGACTCCCTATTGCATGGACAACCTTTAAAGACATGCAGGATGAAGGAACAATTCAAGCTATAGAATATGAAAAAATCCCCGCTGCTAGTGAGAAGGGGGAAGGAACAAAGGAGGAAAATGGAGAAGGAACAAAGGAGGAAAATGAAGAAGAAACAAAGGAGGAAAAAGAAGAAGAAATAAAGGAGGAGAATGAAGAAGAGACAGAGGAAGAAACAAAAGAAGAGACATATGGGCAGAGTGAAGAAATAGAGGAAGAAGAAGAAGAGGAAGGTGGAGACAAAGAAGAAAATGAGAAGGAAAATGGAAAAGAGGAAAAAGGACAGAAGGATGAGCCAAAGTCTGTAGCTCAAGGCAGAGAAGGAGAAGAATCACCAAGGGTATCTCCAGATCCCACAGAGAAAGAGGTAGCAACTGCTCTTACTGCCCTAAGTACACCTATCAAATCAAAGGGGAAGAGGCAAAGACAAACCCCACTGTACTTTAGGACAAGAAATAGCACTAGGATTAGACAAGGGAGACCTCAAACCCCCACCAAAACTCCAATTGTCATTGAGGATTCACCAAATCAACAAGAAAAGGCAACCCATCTGGAGAAAAATCAAGGAGAAGGATCATTAGAACAAGCCTCTCCCAAGTATCTAATCACTTATGTTAGGAGGCCTATCAAAAGGTCAGCCACATCAAAGGGAAAAGGTCTCCTATAGGAGACACATAAATACCTATAGGAAGCAGAGGCCATCCTACAAGAAGCTTTGTCAAACCTACAAGAAACACGGAAAAGGGACTTGGAAGGTATCACTCAACAAGAAACAAAAAAAGAAGACCAAGAACTAAGAGAACCTAGTCCACAACCAATTCTTAGCTCCTACTACAGGTTCATTGAAGGAGGTAGGGTAATCCCACAAAAGTTTTCCATTCCCCTATTCTTTGAACTTAAAAAAGAGAGGGCAAGGACACACAGGTGGATGCAAATTGCCAAATCAAAAGGGGTGGAGGATGTAGGCCACATGGAGGAGAAATTTTAGGAGATGGGGAGAGAACCGAGTAGCATAAGGGATATATAAGAAATGATGAAATCTCAGTTAGAAGCTGAGAACACATGGCTAAGGATATAACTACAAAAAAAGGAAATCCAGTTGGAAACTATGGCAAGTTTATCCTTGGAGGAAATCTAGTGCAGGATGCCAGTAAAGTCTTATGCCTTGTATCTCAAGGAACAATGGATACAATTCTAAATAAATACCCTAGCACAAAGAGGAACTATGCCCTTCTAAGACTATAGACAATTCATTGATCTCTGTGATCAAAGAACCTTGGAAGATAGAGCAAAAATATCTGAGTTTTACCTACACAACTTGGCCTTGGAAAATTTAAATGTGTGGGACCAAAATTCAAAACTAGGAGACTTGCAATTGATTGCCTTAGCATCATGGATGAATCATGAGGAGGCAAGAGCTACAGAGATGAAAAAGATAATGGCAAAAGAAGAGACATAAACCCTTATGCTCAGAGTTGAACAATCTAACCCAATGGCTGTCATTAGTACCCACAACCTCATTGCAAATGATACCAAGCTTGCACCAAGGTACCTTGCTGCACAAGAACAAGCAGTCACACACTTTGAAGAGATGTTCATATTTCTAGGTGATGACAACCAACAAGTATTCCAAAGGAGATGGAACACCTTGCCTTACAGCCTAAAAGTCAGAGAATACCATTCTCTTGATAGAATGAGAGAGGCACTAAATAGAACCCCCATGTATAAGCAAACTCTACAAAGACTCAAAGTCAATTGGATTGGCTTGAGGCTCAGTCCACCATTTATTTTGGGAATGTTGGAAGGAAGGAAAGAAGAAGAAAAAATAAAGAAGTGGGAAGAGATAGAGAGGAAGGCATGATTTTATTCATAGGAAGAAGAGACTGCATCAGAAGCATGGGATGTCAAGGAAGCCACCAGAGCAATGAAGGACATGGACATACATTAAGTTTCTCAGAGGATGAGCAACACTTTCAGTAGGGGGTGATGATGAGGCTCATCATTGGGTAAATATATGGACCTTAATACACCTCCAAGCTTACTAAAATCAACTCTTCTCATAATTCCTCACATGTTTTAATTATATTTTTCTTAATGAGATGAATAAAAGTAAGATGTCATGTATAGTGGTCTAATGCGCATTGATTGCAAGTTTTTGGGAGAAAATTATGGAGAATTATGGCTAATTAAGGTGCATGAACTCAAATGAGACAAGAAGGAGAGATTGTAGGAGATAGATCTTCCTCATTAAATCCTCACTCATTCAAAGATCCCTTAATTAAATCACACTTGCTCGGAGTTTCAGGCAACCGAGTCATGAGGATCATTGGCAGCAGAGCCAGTGATAGTTAAGAACTAGTTTATATTGAGATTGGGAGCCAAGCCTCCCTAGATTTAAGGAAGTTGTTGGCAAATTCCGTTGTATAAATAAAGAGGCCTAGAGCCTCATTAGGATTCATATTTTTTTTATGCAAGATAACCAAGCACTTTCGAGTTGAAGGATTGTGGCAAAACATTGTTATGCATTTTTTGATATGCTAATAAAAATGAACATTTCCTTGATCCAACACTGAGTTAACTCAAAGGGCTGAAGCTCTTGGGTTAGGACCCAACCCTAGCAGCAGAGGTTCCTCTTACTGTACTTGTATGCTTAGGTTATTTCATAAATTAATTGTTGAATTGATTTTGGCATTGTTTCATTGCGAGAATTGGTGAATTTGATTAGTTTGCTTCCATTTGTGCATAGATTTAAAAATAGCTTTGGAGAGATAAAGGAATATAAAAAAGGATGATAACAGTTGGATCTTTCCTCACCCCTCCTTTTAGGGACCATGGTTTGAGGGAAAACTCCCATTCAGCCCCAAAAAGACAGAATTCTGATTTCTTATGAAATTTAGGGTTTTCTGCTAATTAGGCCAACATCTTTTAGTTTTCAAGGATAGGTTGCAGTTGTTATTTCTGATATCTCCATATTTGTATTAGATTTCATGGTGTTTCACAATAGGCTGCAAGCATTTCCATGCATGAACTAGGCAAATGAATGATGAAATTATGTTTTCTTATGTTGTTGGAAATCTTTCTTGTTTTGACATGATTTATGGGTAAATGCCAGTGATGTGTGTATTGCAGGAGTTTCAATAGTGCAGGAAGACCTCATATCAGTAGCCCCAACCTAACCTCACCCATCCATGATCACCAAAAGCCACTAAGTCCATAAACCGAGTTATCATTTCATAAGAACAACTTGCCATGCAAATCCAACCATCATAAAAACTTGGGTTTGAGTTCTGAGGAAGTCCTAGCCACTTCCTTGTCTTATTACTTCCATCACTCACCTTCCCTAAGCCCTGTACCGTTTTCCAAATCACTCCTTATGCTTTCGGCCTATTCCTATAGGAATACAGGGGATCCTGTATGTGAATTAGGACATCCTGTTGGACGACCTGTAGTGGCCTGTTTTGAAGCCGATTGGTGACAAATGCATCACGAAAGATAGGAGAATACCCCTGCTTGGCTCTCAAGCCATCTAACCATTCACAACCATCTCTCTCCACACCTAACCCACCTTCCATACAATCAAGAAGAATTAGCATTCATGTCTTCACAAAAAGGACAAAAGAAAAAGGTTGTTATGTTCATTCATATGAACAAAAATAAAGTGTTTGATTAGATCAGATTGCATGCTTACGTTAGTTAGGGTTTCACATGTGTTATCTTAGAATTCTTTTGAAGAAAGATATATTAACAAATAATTAAATTATTGGTGTGCTTTAAGCATTTATTTTAAGCATTTATTTCAGTCTTTCATTACTGCAATAGATAATATTTCAATTCTCTCAATTAGGGTAAAATTCACCTTTCTCCATTGGTAATCAATCTTCTTCTAAATCAATAGAAGGTTGGTTTGAGAAACCCTATTGGTTTATCGCCAACTCAGCAGTGACAAAGAGTGGACCCATTGCATCTACTTGTGTATACAACACTGTCACCTCCAAGTTTGTACGAACCTCGGGTTGATGAAGTAAAGTTGGTAGCCCCAGGAGTTGCAGCATTTTTTCTGCAATACTGGTGCTCATCATTAACAACATCTCAAAGGCCTCTCCTTTCTTCAGAAGCTCATTGTAAATCTTGCCAAACTATGCATCGAATCCTGTATCCAAGACATTTGGGAAAAATAGACCCATTGTTTTGCCCACAAGTTCTGTTATTAGGACCTTCTCTCAATTATTTCTAATTAACACAACTTGTTCCAAGGGTGACAACCAACTCCGTTGGGATTCATCCAAAAGGCTTGAAACCTTATCATGCTTAGCTAGTTCATCCACTTCACCCATTGTGTGGGTCTGTTTCTTCTTCGAGGCAGTTTCTTCCATATTCAGTGCTTATTTTTCTGTACTCTTGATAATTATGTTCTCTTTCTTCAACATTTCGTTGAAAGAAGCAATTGGGTCTCTGTTTTTTGATTGAGAAACTATTATTTTTGAGGAATTGGAATTCAGAGAAGGGTTTTGTGTGTAAACTTCTATGACTGTATAAAGCTTTGTCGTGCAATTGTTGCCTGTGTATTTTACTACAATTGAAATAACTGTGAAGGGATTCAGTGTTAATTGTGTTATGGGTTTCCATGCCCAGTGATAAAAATTTGATTTGGTATCAATATTTATAGTAGTATATGGATATTTTTTGTCATGGAGTGTATGTAGATGAATGATTATTCTAACTGAGACCATAATGGCCTTGCCAAAGTTTAGCAGACTGTCCAGGTCGGTTTTTTAGTATAACATACTAGTAGCCCCATCACTTTTAGATACATTAGAGACTTTTTTTTTAGTGTGAAATGCAATCAGAGAAGATGAATTTGTAGATCCAGATGTGGCTACCAAATTGGGCTGAGAATTAGGAAGAATTGCAAAGCTATCCAGATTCTCAGATATGGTAGTGGTTGTGGAATCAGGCAGTGGACTAGATACCACATATATGTTGTCAGCAACTGGCACCTCATCAATTGGACCAGATTCAGGTTCTTTCAGTTCCACATTTTAAATGGAGACAACCATAGTAGAAATAATCACATCACTCTCACCACCTTCAAATCTCAAACCATTAGTTTCCTCATGAAGAAGAAAAGACTGGTTTGTACCTATAGTCTCATGTAGTTGCCTGAAACTTCTGCATCTTCCTCATTGTTATGATATTGTACATCTCCTTCTTTCTCAAGATAATCCTCATCCACATTATCTTCATTTGGATCATCATCTTAATCAATATTATTCTCATATTCATCATTATATATTATATTTTCATTTTCATTATCATCGTTATGATCAACATCTTCTTTTCTTCCTTCACCTTGTTTCATTTCTTCACTGTCGCTATTATCTTCCTTATTATCGATTTCCTTTTGACATGGTTTAAATTCTGCATATGATTTTTCTAAACGCTGAAATGTTTCTTGAATTTTACTAAACTTCTCCAAGAATTCAGGATGTGAACATAATGGCATATTGTGCGGTG
The DNA here is from genome assembly GCA_031772625.1 of Pinus tabuliformis. Taxonomy (NCBI): domain Eukaryota; kingdom Viridiplantae; phylum Streptophyta; class Pinopsida; order Pinales; family Pinaceae; genus Pinus; species Pinus tabuliformis. The sequence continues at coordinate 1,008,598,991 of CM062807.1, forward strand.
AACAATGTTCAAAGAATCGCATGGTTATATAGTGTTACATGAATCTGATACCACTGAAGCAACAAAACTTATAGCTTGTTGGATTTAATGTAAAAATACACAAGAGGTATTTGTAGTAATAATTTATTATATATAAAAATGTATAAGTGATTTGAATGTTACAATGAGGATGCACATATATTCGTAAGCAGGTGTCCTTTCGTGGCTAGGCATGTCTTTTAGACATGATTTTTCACTTAACTAATGACTACTTAACATAATCATTACTTGATTATTTAGTATTTATATTTATTTACTTCTATATAATTTATATTCGTAACAAATTCATGGAATTTTTTCGGTAACCAGCTGGAAGCTATTGTTGAGAAACAATAAGGGTTTCTAATAGTTTGGAGGCTTCATCCAAGCAAGGGAAAAGTTGAATTGGATGATTCCATTAACATAACTTATAGGGAAACTTAACTTTAACCTTCTTTTTATGGACTTGATTAGAACTAGTCGATAGTTGGTCACCAACATGATCTCTAGAGGCCGACGACAAGGGCTGATACGAGCCTGCAAACTGCACTTCTAATACCTGAGCAATATGAGGAAAATATCTAAGGAGGTGGTTACCCTTACAAAGCATGCAAGTGGATTTGAATTTATGGGGCTTTGAAGGACTAGCTACATTAATTATAATGGTTTATTGTTTCCCCCCTTGCTTATTTGGCTTCTATGTCTTCTTAGCCTCCTGGTTACTAACACCAATACTTTCATTAGGTGAGGAAGAAGAAAGGGAAGGAGGAAAAGGGCCAACTTGAGGTTGATGTTGTTTAGGAAAAGAGTCGGGTTTCGAAGCAACCAAGACATTTGGAGCCAAGGAGGTTGAAAAAGACCATATTAATAAACCTATGGTAAATCTGAGAAGGGATAACACACCCATATAAGGAGCATAAATATTTCCAAAAGAAGGGAGAGTACCAAGATTCTTGTTAGAGGGGCTTCCTTGACTGTTGGACTTCAGAACAATTTCCATTATGTTCAACCTAAGGTCTACTAAGGAGTAAAGCGATAATTTCATGTCTCATGAACATTGAATATGTTGTTTCATGATTGATTAATTGATTTTAGAACAAAAAGAAAAAAAATATAAAGGAATTACCAAGTCCTTCTATACTGCAGAATACCATTTCAAATACGTGTAGGTAATCCAAACAAGGCGACTGACTTGGTTGCTTATGGAAAGTTTGCAACCTAGTGGGGACTTCCCATATACTTGAGCTATGTGGAATCATAGTCCATGCTAGTGTTGTCTAATACGTCCTGTACGACAAGAATAATTTTGATATACTTTTCATACACGGAGCGCCATCCGATATACCCGAAAGTACATGGGGAATGATCCTATATACTTACATACGTGGAATAACAACTACCCGCAGAATGTAACATAAATAAGTAATGATAAATCCTACGTTTAAAGACACCAAAACACATCTTCTAGACTAGACCTCGATGTATGTAATTAATATTCCAAATGCTCCTTAGGTTAAATTGAATAAATTTTAAAGTTGATCTTCAATTAAGTTTCAATTTCAAGGCTCACAAAACAAATTCACTTGAATTTCCTGTGATGCAACTAACATGATAAAAATAACTCTTTTTCTTTCAATGAAGATCTATCTACGAGAAGGAAGAAACACACAATGATGAAGCAAACAAAATATTGCTAAATATATCTTTCAATTGCACTATTCCAATTCAATTCAAAGCCATAAATGTAATACAATGAAAAAATTCTTTTCTTTTCATTTTTCAAATGCAAAGAAAAATGAAATGTAACTAGACTAGTGATCGAAACAACTCACACAGACTAGAACCATATTATGAAAATTCCTTTTATCAAATCAATAATCAATCTAATTTCTCACAAACCCTAATTGATAAGAAGAAATAAAAATAAACAAACTCTCATCAAAAGGCTATCGCTCTTAAATATAAACACATTGATGGATTTATAGAGACAATGATTAGTTTAGAGACTCAATAAAACAAATAATACAACTAAAAAAAACTCAAAGAAAGGAAAAAAAAATGTATTTTTTTCATCCTACAGGGATGATCGCCGGTTATATATGACAACCAACACGATTCATCGCACTCAAAGAGAGAGACTAGTGTGTTGGGTTGCTCTGTCTCAGGCCAGAAAGTGCAATGGGGTTGATTTTGTCCAAAAGATGAAACTCAAACCCTACCAAGCTCATGAATAGAAATTGGATGATTACTATCTGAACAAGTCAAATTGAGTCGATTTCAAAGCTTTAAAAATATTAGACAAAGGAGGCCACTAAAGGAACATCTCGTTCCATAGAGGAGTCACCAAGTTGTTTGACATATAGTTCTCTTTTGCAGATAGAAGTGAACTCCCTAGATCTAGTGGCTTGATCTAGAAACAACAGAAACAAAAATACTTAAGCTTTCCTTAGAGAAATTAGAACATGGAGGAAGGAACTACCTGGAATCCAACACAAGTTCTCCTCTTCTCCCTACTTGTAAGATTTAACTTCAACTCCAAATGCTATAAATAGGACATGAAAAAAATAGAACAAGCAAGATCACTACAACATACAAATAAAATATACTAATATATTTAAAAAATGAGTCAATAAGGCATTCTAATACATATGCATCAATGAGACATAAGTATAGGAAAACAAAGAATTTTTTGTATTTTTGAATATAGGAGAAATTACAACCCTTTACAGATCTTGACCTTGTAGATGTCTCCTAACTATCATGTCCTTCTCTTGTCACAAAGCAAGCCTTCAATCAAAACTCAAGTGCATGGTTGGATAATGGATCCTTAGGCACAAATCAACAATATAAGGGAATAACTAAGAGTCTCCAAAATACAACCCAAACTCCACGGGAGGCAGTAAATTTATAGGGTAAATGGGGTGGTTTGGGATTTAACAATCTAGAACTTATATCCACATATAATGGAGGATATTATATGGGGGTAAGAGATAATACCTCAAGAGTATGCGTTCAATATTGTAATTAATAGTAAATGGTTAAAACCACCTTGGAAGCTTCTGGAAAGAGAAGATTCAATTTTTATTTTTATTTTTACCAAATTATAGAGCCCATCAAACTTGTAGCAAAGGAAACATGCATTGGTCAGTGCATTTTCTCAGTGTACAACCTGCAACCAGTGTAAGTTTCTCAAAGGGAAAGTGAGATGGGGCTAAAAACTAGGATTTTGAGCTATTTAACCTAGAATTCTTGGACTTCTTAGAGAGAAAATTTTCTAGGCTTTGCAGGGGATGAATGGAAAGTGTCAGTGGTTATCCGCTTTCCAAGCCATTTTATTGGATGTGGCAAAATGACTTGTAACAGTAGGAACCAACCTATTAATATAAACTTTGTAGGTACCAACCTACTATTGCAAACTTTGTAAGCACCGACCTACAGAAGATACCAATCCCACCTATTGCAATATTTGTAGGAACCAAACTACAAGGGAAACCAATCCCCTCTACTGTAAGATTTGTAGTCACCAACCTACAAGAGACACAAATCCGATCCAAGTTTACATACTAATTTTGTATTCATTAGGTCTATTAGTTGATTCTGCCTTCACTAGGTATGATTGTTTCTTCTACCTTCACCAGGTCTACTTGTTGGTCCCTATTGGAAAGTTGACTATACTAAGAGGGGGGGTGAACCAATATAGTGCATTCATGGTCATCAAATTTCTATTTTTACTTTTCTTTCTTATAGTTATTTGACCTATTAAATGAGTAGCGTTAGATCATATGGAAAACATATTTAACATGTAAACAACATTAAACTACAACATAAGAATCAAGACACAAATGAAACGCATGTGGACACTGGATATAAGTGGAAACTCATAAAATAAAAAACCACATTTTTGTTGTTGTTGTGATGTAAATCAAGCACCCACTCCCTTATTACATGAAATTTTGGAGGCTCCAACCTCTCTGCTATTTTTCAAGATACAACTTGCTCAAAGCACCCACTAACACTTACATCAATTTCATGTAGGCTTCTACCTATAAGAGGTTTCTACCTCGATTTTATTCTACAACCTACAACTTGCTGGGAAGATCCTACTTCCTCTTCTATAGGCTCCAACCTGCTCTTTTTCCGGCTACTACATGAAAGGAGACATCAATCCCATGATACATAAAATTTTTAATATGTCAGTTTACCTAGTCTTTAGTACTAAATACCTCCATCTCTTTGTATATGTTATGTACTCTTTGCTCCTCCTTATTTCTACATCACATATGATCCTCTTCCACTTTCTCCTTGTGCCAAGTAACTCACAAACTAGGTATCACAAAAATTAGTTTTCTCTCTAATAAAACCAACCATCATGCCATCCAAAAGCACATATTTTTATGTACATAACTTGTTGACTATTAGTATTCCATGCAGGAATATGAAATGAAAGTCTAACTCTTTGTGTTCAATGTATTCATTTCACATTTTTAAAATTTGAATATTTAAACAAAATTAATAATCCTCGAATAATATTAAAAGATTAATATCAACCACTTTAATGATTGTATGAGTCAAGGAAAAACCAATGCCAAGAATTTACATCACAATATATCTATGCACCTACATCATAAAATTTTCATACACCTCTACACTTGACCACATATTTCAACATCACTTCACATCACAACATCTACAAGACACCTCTGTAACTCTGACCTCTGCAATATAACTCGTTGCTTGGCAACATACTCTTTCAACATTATCAACTAAAAAACTGCAAGCATTTACATCACAAAATATTTAATTATTTTCATTTTCACATCATATTCACTCACTGATAATCAATATAAAACTATGTTATGCACTTGACCTACGAGAATAACATAATTCTAGAAATACAAAACAATATTGCCAGAAACATAGAAATATCACATAAATGGAGACAAGCTGCAAATATATTTTATTATTCAAAAGCATAATATAATGTTCACTTGCCTCTTCGAGGGGGAAACCTCCAACCGAGTAGAACTCAATTACAATAAAACTCAATGATTCTTCCCTTGCTATCTAAGACTATTTATAGCTTTATGACATCCAAAGCCCTAACTACTAGTTTTCCCTTCAATAATACAGGTTAACCACTTTATTATTAAATATGATCCATTTATAACTAATTTTGGCCCACTTTATTTTTAATGTGGATAAATGATTACGGGCTTTATTGATTGAACTAACTAGCTATGGCTCTGACTATGCCCCTTGGGCTTATTGCATAGATAAAGGGGTTAGGGTTGGACTCTAACATGACCTACCCCATCAAAAGAAGCCTTGTCCTCAAGGCCGAAGTTGCGGAAGATGCTGAAGAATAGTGGCTCGTTCCCATGTTGCATCTTTTGGAGAGGTGTCCTTCCACTTGATGAAGAATTCCTTGATTGTGTGGTCATTGAGATGTATTTTTCGAGTATCAAGGATATGTTCGGGTCAGAGCCAAAGTGAACCTTCCTCATCCAATTATGGAAAACTTGTTTGAACCCTATAATTGTTCCCTAAAACTTTCTTGAGGTAGGATACGTGGAATATTGAGTGGATTTTTAAAGTAGTTAGTACAACCAGTTTGTAAGTGACTTCTCCTATACACTGAAGTCCCTAATAAGGCCCATAGAATTTTGTTGCTAGTTTCTCACATCCCTTTTATTTGAGAGAGGTATTATTATAAGGTTGGAGTCAAAGGAACACTTGGTCACCTAATTGAAATAACCTCTCTAAACAGTGTTGGTAAGATTATTGCTTCATTCTATTCAGAGCTTGATGTATATTATCTTTGAGATGAGCGATCATGGTGACACAGTTCTGTAAGATATAAGAAGTTGGTGAAGGTGGGAGTTGGACATACACTACCTCATTTGGTGTCATCTTGGTGGCTTCATGATAGTTAGTATTATACCACCCTTCAGCTAAAGGAAGCTGCTATACCCATTGATGATGCTTTTCTGAAGTGAAGCACCTCAGATAGGTCTCCAAACATTTGTTGACTTCTTTCGTTTGATCATTAGTTTGGGGATGATAAGTTGTACTTAGTTGCAGTTGGGTGCACTGAAGTTTGAAAACTTCCTGCCAAAATTTGCTTGTGAAAGTGGGGTCTCGATCAGACATAATGGAAGTCGACATGCCATGTAGATTTGGTCCATGAAAACTTGAGCCACCAATGTTGGGGTAAATGGGCATGGTAGAGCGCAAAAATGAGCTTATTTGGAAATTTAGTCAACAACCACCATGATGCCAGATTTGTTGCGTGACTTTGGGAGACTTGTAATGAAATCGATGGAAACATCTGTCCAAAATGGAATTAGGGAGTGGAAAGGGCTGTAAGGTTCCCAGTAGCTTGATCGTTTCCTCTTTGTTGTGCTGGAATACATAAATAGTTCGATTCTTCATGTTGGTCCAAAAGAAAGAGTGGTGTTCTCATGCAAAATTATTATGAAATATTGAATGTCTTGCAATAAGGGAGGAGCTCAACTCTTCCAAGATGATGGTTTTGAGGGTGGAGGTCAAGGATAACACTACTCGATCCTTATAGCGGAAAACCTCATCCTTCCAAGAGTAGTCCTCTGAGGAATCAAGATCTAATTGTAATCTATTAATGAGTTGGGACAAAGACGGATGGGAGAAAAATTCATGATGAGCTTCTTCAATCCAATATGGTATGTGTAGAGAGAGGGATAAAAGGGTGACCTCATCCTCAAATTGGTGCGGTAAGGCATCGACCACTACATTGTCATACCCCTTAGTTTAAATTATTTCATAATTATATCCCAACATTTTTGTGAGCCATTTATTTTATTGTGGTGACGATAGGAATTTCTCAAGGAAATATTTTAGGCTATGATGGCTAGTGAATATTTGGAAACGACGCCCCAATAAATATGGTCGCCAAATTTCTATGCATGTAAGATGGCCATCATTTCTTTCTCATATGTAGATTGACCTAGATGCTTGCCACTGATTTTTTGACTTGTGAAAGTCAATGGTATACCCTCTTGCATTAATACTGCACCAATACCCATACCTAAAGCATCACATTCAATCACAAAAGGTTTTGTAAAGTCTGGTAGGGCCAATACTGGAGTGGAGCACATGGCCTATTTGAGAGCCAAGAAGGCCTGCTTAGTGACATCAATCCAGAGAAATGATTTTTTCTTGAGAATATTAGTGAGGGGCCAGGAAATACATCCATAATTACAAAAAAAATTGCAATAGTAGTCTGTGAGACCCAAGAATCCCTTCAAAATATTCAAGGTTTATGGTTGGGGCCAATCTTACATTTCTTGAATCTTCTTCAGATCAATTCTCAACCCACAATGTGTCCCAAATACTCTACTTCTTCCATGCCAAAGGAACACTTGGATAATTTGAAAAATAGTTTATGATCTTGGAGCAGTTGCAATACATGGTCAACATGCTAAAGGTGAGTGTCCCATGTTATGTTGTAGATGAGAATATCATAAAAAAGACTAGGACAAATTTTCTGAGATATGGTTTCAGAGGGCGGTTCATGAGGCTCTAAAAAGTGGATGGGTCATTACAAAGACCAAATGATATGACCAAGAATTCATAATGGCCTTCATGAGTTCAGAAGGTTGTCTTGGGAATGTCAACTTTCTTCATTTGTATTTGGTGACAACCCAAGCAGAGGTATAGCTTGGTATAAAATTTGGCACCATGTAGTTCATCAAGCATATCAACAACTATTTCAATAGGAAATTTGTCCTTGATAGTGAGCTTGTTAAGGGATCTAATGTCTGGAAAAATGTGCCATTTACCGTCTTTCTTTAGAACCATGACCACTGGAGATGAATAAGGGCTGGTGCTGGGACAAATAACACCAACTTTGAGGATTTCCTTGATGTTTTTTTTCAATTTCATTATTTTGTGCAAAAGGATATCAATACGGGTGGACATTTGGCAGTTGGGTACCTAGGAGAAAAGGGATGCTATGAACATGTTCATCCCTAAAGGGTGAGAGGTCCTTATCATTTTTCAAAGACCCACTAGTGGTGATCTAATACTTGCTGCATATTAGGACGAATATGAGGAGGAGTGGATTCAATGACATGGATGACATTAAATTGTGTAACTATCCCATGATCTCCCTTTTTTAAAAGCTTTTGCATTTGATGAGAGCTGATGATAGTAGGAGCACCTTCCTGGAGTCCCTGCAGGGTATGAGTGTGGTATTTTTTCTTAAAGCTCATACATAAGTCTTGGAAGTCCATTGTGATAGGGCCTACTGTAGAGATCCATTCAGAACCAAGGACAATGTCAAAACCACCAATTCAATGGAAAACATGGGGGTTTTGAGGTGATAATCCCCCATTTGAACCTTAATATTTTCACAGTGTCCTTCACATTTCATGGTCTCCCCATTAGTGATAAGGACTTGGAAATTATATACTGCCCTAAAAAAACAATGAATGACTTCTGCTACTCTCTTATGGAAAAATTTATGCATGCTGCCACTATCAATCAACACCACTACTCGTCGATGTTTAAGAAAATATCAAATTTTGAGAGTCTGGGGAGAAGAAATGATAGCCAGTGCATGGAGTGAGATAACCGACTCATTTGGCGTAGCTGTAGTATCAATGTCCAGGGATGTTATGGGTTCAACCTCTTCCTCCTCGGGAACTTTAGTGGATGGAGCTTCATTGGCAGCGCTGTTTTTAGTAGCGTTGATTTGAAATAATTTTGGTTCCTTGCATTTATGTCCCAGGGAGTATTTTTCATTACAGTAGTAGCAGAGTCCTTATTTCCTTCTTTCGGCCATTTCTGTCAGCAACAACTTTTGAACCTTAAGTGTTTGGGTGGGGCCCATAGGCAGGGTGGGAGGTGCCCATGTGATGAAATTTGGATGATTAGAATGGAAACTTAGGGGAAATTTTGTATCTAAGGCCTTGCGACATTCTTGCAACCAAGGAGCTGGGTGATGCATTCATACATGGGATTGGATGGCTTCGTTTAGGCCATTGATGAAACATTCCATGTAAAAGGCATCTCCTAGTCCCTCAATCTAGATGAACAATTGTTCAAAGGTTGCAATGTAGCCTTGTACCGTACCCATTTTCCTTAGCTTAGTGAGACGACCCAAAAAGTGAGATTCCCGATCAAAGTGGTCATAAATGGCTCTAGAGAACATGGTCAAAGTTGGCCTCACTGGATAGAATTTTTGATGCCACTGCCACTACTACCATTACTCTTGATCCAAGTAAAGAGCTCAAACATGTAGTTTAGTTTCATCATCGCAAATAATATTGAGGTGGAAATATTGCTCCATTTGTTCCACACATACCACTGGGTTGGAGCCATCAAATTTGTACATTTCCAGCTTGGGTGTCCGGTAGCTCGAATATTGGTGACCTCCATGGAAATGAATGTGATGGATAGATTCTCCTTCTACATGTGCATCCACATTGTTTTATTCCCCTATGGGTTCACATGACTTGGTTAGGTCATGCGATACTTGTGAGAGTTTGTCAATTTTGTCTTCGATGGATGTTTGGAATTCATAGAATTTTTTCTCGAGGGTGTCAAAATTTTCCAAAGCCATAACTCTAAACCGGGTAATGTACATAGACTAGCCTTGGTCAAATTTTGAGCTTACTTAAGAGTAGTATGTGTGGAAAGAGGGCAATATTAGGAGTCTAGTGATGCGAGTCACTTGAATCCGAGTTGGGAAAAATTTGGGACCGCATAAAAATTGTGGGCTTATAGGGGAATGGTACCACTGCAATCAATTTTTCATCCTGAATCGATGGGATAGGTCTCTTACAAGTGTTCCATGATGGCCCAAATTTTTTTTGTTTACTTTGAATGGAGTTTTACTTCCAGCTAATCAATACCGCAGTGGCCAAAATCCAAAATGCTTGATACTACCAAATATTCTGTGCAAATCAGAGCTGGATTGTAGTAACAGAAACCCCAAGGTCTTGGCACTGTAAAATGTGTTGTGAAAATCTGATATGGACTATGGCGGCCAAAACCCTCACTGCACAAATAGTCTCATTTGCGTTGTGAAAAGATCAACTGTTGAATTTGATCAGTACAATGATAGCAGAACACCAACTGGTGTATCTGATATATACAACGACGGTTGAATCCCAACTACTAGATATGATTTGGATGAAAAGGTAGGGGAGATCTACAGATAAATGAGGGAACTATGGTCACAAAGGAGTGTCAGGTGCTATAGATCACAATATACACAGGGGTCCAACAGTAGTACTCGACCCAATATTTCAGAGTGCTAACTAAGGAGGATCAACCGTACCTTTAGCTGTACTACCTAACTACCCTATTTTACATTCGAGTAATCTCCCCGAGTGCTATTCTCAGTGTACTGTAGAAAAAATATGACCAAAAAATTATCTAAGGTTAGGTTTCAGGTTACCGTAGGGGAGGCTTCTGATATACCCAAGTGTATGTGAAAGTGCAATCCATGCATGGTTCTGTCTAATGTGCTACTACTCTAAGGGGTACCCACAAGGGTTATAAGGGAGTCCAATAAGCGTGACCACCTCTTGTAGTTCCTATGTGCATGTCTCCCCAAATCTATAGGTTTATGCCCTCAACAACAGATCCTCTAGTTTAAAAACGTCAAAACACATCTCTAGCCTAAAAAAATATTCTACCAAAATTGGAGGTACAACTGGATTTGGAAAGTGCTATGATATCACTTGTTATGCACTTGACTTGTAAGAATAATATAATGAAAGAAATACGAAACAATATTGTGAGAAATATAGAAATATCACATGAATGGAGACAAGTTGCAAAGATATTTTATTATTCAGAAGCATAATAAAATGTTCACTTGCCTCTTCGAGGGGGCAACCTCCAACAGAGCATAACTCAATTACAATAAAACTCCATGATTATTCCTTTGCTATCTAAGACTATTTATAGATTTATGACATCCAAAACCCTAACTACCAGTGGTCCCTTGCATAATATGGGGTAACCACTTTTTTTATTAACTATGTCCCATTTATAACTAATTGTGGTCCCTTTTCTGTAATGCGGTTCAACTACTTACAAATATTATTAATGCGGATAACTTCTTATGAGATTTATTGACTCAACTAACTAACTATGACTCAGACTAGGGCCCTTGGGCTTATTACATAGATAAAGGGGTTAGGTTTATACCTTAACAAACTCAACTATAGCATTCTAACAACTGTATATGATATCAACATACTCATATCTTTGACATCAATCATAAACATACTATCAATTATGGGGTGCATGCATAAACTAACACATAAACCTTCAACACCCTTTTCTATCATGACAAATTTACCAACAATACCCCCTTTGACATTGATGACAACATTTATTTGATCCTCCCCATGACATAAGAAAGAAATAGCATCGTCATCAAACAATTTTTCTTCAAATTGCTTTAGTTCAAACATTTTTTCTTCAAATTGCTTTAGTTAAGTGACCTGGCATTTCAGTTTGTACTTGGATAACACTTTCCTTTATATTATGGCATAGAAAAAAGGTCATCGCAAGTTCATGATCTAGAATAGACCACAATACTACCAAAGTATAAATTCATGGTTCAGATTATAAAATACATCTTGTTCATTACTATCCAAAATTGGTGGCATCTAGATTCTATACTCATTTCCTTCACATTCTGGGTTGCATTGAAAGTCATTTGTTGAGTTCAAATCCGCTAATGAATCCTCATAGCCACATCTAGGTGTGGGGCAAGCACCATCCACAAACATAAACTCCCATGTAATATAAGTACTGGTGTGCCACATTAAGGAAATCAACGGACAACCGGAACATAAACAATATAAAAGACTAAAATAAATTGACTTCATGGATCCTGAGATATTTGAATTTGTAAATAACATACTCTACATAAAGTCTTAGAAATCCAAGGAGTGCCATGTCTTGAAAAGAATGAAACTTTCCATGTCAATAAGACTTTCCTTGTAGCCTGTGTAGTCTTCTCTTTTCACGTAGTTTGTTCTTTCTTTGCCAAAATTATTTTTACGTAGTCTACTCTTTATTCACGTAGTTTGTGGGTGGTCTATAGTATCACCATTTTTATCATTTATAAGATCAAATGACAATAACCATATTTTCTTCCCCTATCTATCTCCACCGAGAATCTCCCTCTCACAACTTTGTTTTCATTCAAAAATTTTGTATCAACAACTTGGGCATGAAAATTGGAGTTGGATAGTTTTGGGCACAAACTCATTATTTGTAATGCTCAAATATACATATACATATGGATACAATATCGATCCAATATAATACATTTAGGTACGTTCCATTGGAAGTTTGTGTTGTGGATTTAAAGAATGAACATGAGATATGTTGCAGAAGAGATACAAAACATAGCCATGTCTCTTCTCTGTTTCTTGTGACGACATGAAAATGTACATGTGCAATGCGAAATTCAAGCCTCCTGAAACTCTTGGACCATCCATCAACCCACAACAATTTAGCTTCTCTGTTAGCGCAAGTAGCAAAAATACAACTGAAAGCAAAAATCTCTACTTATTGTGGCCTTCACGAATCATTGTGAAAAAGATCCTGTCATAAGTATTCAACAGTACCAATCTTTTCTTCTGATTTCACATAATTATATCCTCTGATATTCTCTGGCATTGCTACGTCTCTGAGTTGTAATGTATATGAAACGTTTCATTGCAATTCCTCTGTTTTGGCGTTGTGACGGTTTTGACTTGTATTCCATGACACTGTTATGGCTATCCTTGACTTGGCTCTATCCTTAGGTCCAATATTCTTTTCTATATAACTACTCTATTTTGGAATCCTTTGTTTTTGTAGACAGTTCCATTCCTCATGTTCCATCCTCGTAACACATATTTGATCTAGGTTGAGACTTGTAACATTCCATTCCTCATGGTCCTTCACTTCAAATAATGCCATATCAGTCTAACATGCCATTGTAACATTGTTCTTACTTGACAGAAGGTAACAAATGACACGTAACATATACCACTTTGGGTCTACTTGCTCTTCCTTAATCAATCCTTTTTATATTCCATTATTCATTGTTGAGATTCCTTTACACCACATATTGTTGGTAATGTGAATCAGCCATCATATTTCTCGTATTAATCCTTTGTTTGATACTAATTCCTCAATAAAGATGTTCATACACTTTAGATTTGTATATCAATTATGGGTGATTTGTTTTCACTCTCTCCATCTTAATAGCAACCTCCTCAGCACTCATTCTCATTTCTCCATCAGTCCCTTCAACAATAGATTTTATTTCGATAGATCCATCTTTCTTCTCTCCTTTATTATATTTCATATCAAACAAGTGGATAAAGATCGTGTTTCCCTACCAAACTTGGGACCCAATCTCTTCATCAATATCAGGATGCGAGTGATTGTCCATCCTATTAGTTCAGAGCATACATCACACATAACAGATTTATACTCAAAGACTTAGACGACAATAGCAAAGAATAATTTCAGAGATAGATAAAAGGAGAAACAACAAGATTACTCAATCAGAAACAACAGAATAGATAAAACAATCACTGGAGAACAGAAATCACTTTGCATTACGTAATAGGCCTGGACCTTGGCTTGCTTTCCTTGGCCAGAGAAATTACAAATTTATAGAGGCTGAAGAAGGATCTAGAATCCTGCATGTGATTTAGATGGAGATCTAGAAACTAATGGCGGTGTAGAAGGATCTAGAATCCTGCATGTGATTTAGATGGAGATCTAGAAACTAATGGCGGTGTAGAAGGATCTAGAATCCTGCATGAATTTGGCTTCACACTTAACATTCTCCCACTTGAAGCCAAATAAGAGTCATGAATCAAGTCACACTGAGTCCTACCATGCCTCTACATAACTCATGTTTATTTCGTGGTAGAATCTTAGTGAGCATATCAATAGGGTTCTTATCTGTATGGATCTTTTCCAATGATAAATGTTCTTCCTCCAAAACATGCCGTATCCAATGGTACCTTAAGTCAACGTGCTTGGTTTTTGAATGAAATGCTGGGTTTTTCGCCAAGTGAATGGCACTATGACTATCACAATATAACACATACTTGTCTTGCTTTATTCCTATCTCTCCTAGGAATTGCTGCATCCACAACATCTCTTTACAAGCTTCTATTGCAGCTATGTACTCTACTTCTGTTGTAGAGAGGGCTACTATTCTTTGTAGCCTTGACACCCAAGATACTACTGCACCTGCAAATGTATATAAATAACCTGTAGTGTAATTTCTGGTGTCCATATCTCCAACCATATCTACATCTGTGAATTCTTCAAGCCTAATATCATTATGACCAAAAAATAAACAATAATGACTACCCTTGAGATACCTCAATCCATTTTACTGTTTTCCATTGTTGTTTGCCTAGATTGGCAAGGAACCTGCTCACTACTCCCACATAATTTGAAATGTCTGGTTGTGTGCATACCATGGCATACATCAAACTACCAACTGTTGAAGCATAAGGAATCTTGCTCATCTCTTCTTTCTCCTTGTCATCACTAGGACATAATTCAGTACTCAACTTGAAGTGGGCTGCAAGGGGTGTACCAACTGGCTTGGCATCCTTCATATTAAACTTGTCAAGCACCTTCTTGATATATTTTTCTTGTGACAACCACAACCTTTTGTTTTTCGGTCACGCATAATCCGCATGCCCAATATCTCTTGTGCTGGTCCCAAATCTTTCATTGCAAATTTGCTACCCAAATCTTTCTTCAACCTATTGATCTTATTCTTATCATGCCCAACAATCAACATGTCATCCACATATAACAATAATATGATATACTTTCCTTGATCATACCTCTTGATATAAACACAATGGTCAGCTTCTAACCTCTGAAAACCATGTTCCAACATGAATGAATCAAATTTCTTGTACCATTATCGAGGTGCCTGTTTCAACCCATAGAGACTCTTCTTCAACTTACAAACAAGGCCTTCTTTGCCTTTTTCTATGAAGACTTATGGCTGCTCCATATAAATTTCTTCCTCCAATTCACCATGAAGGAAAACAATTTTTACATCTAACTATTCACATTCTAAGTCTAAAGTAGCAACTAGATCAAGAATGACTATAATGGATGACATTTTAACAATAGGTGAGAAAATTTTAGTGAAGTCAATACCTTCTTTTTGGGCAAAACCTTTCACCACCAGCCTTGCTTTATACCTCTTCTTCTTTTCGACACCTTCATGCTTAATCCCGTAAACCCATTTGTTTTGTAGAGCCTTTCTACCTTTTGGGAGGTTTACGAACTCCCAAGTTTTATTTTCCAGCAAAGAGTTCATTTCTTCTTCCATTGCTTTCTTCCATTCTTCACTGTGCTCAACTTTACAGGCTTCTTGAAAACAATTAGGCTCACCTTCATTAGTCAAAAAAATATAGTTTGAAGGAGGATACCTTTGTGAAGGCTTATGAGGCCTAGATGATTTGCGAACCAACTGTGGTGGTGCATTATTAGGTTGAATCTCCTATAAAGGTCCTTGCAAGATTCATTCTTCTTGTTGTTCATCATTTTCCACTTGTTGTTCTTCATGCTCCTGAATTTGCTGTTCATTTTCTTGTATTGGTGGTATGTTTTCCTGTTGCTCTTCAAACCTGTCAATAACCTTCTTGACCTCCAACTCACCTACAATCCTCTTGAACATTTCTGACTCATTAAATATAACATCCCTGCTTCTAATAATTTTATGTTTGACTGGATCCCATAGACGATAACCAAAATCTTCATCCGCATATCCCAAAAAAATGCATTTCATATATTTATCATCTAGCTTAGTTCTATTTTCTTTGGGAATATGTACAAATGCTTCACATCCAAAGATTTTCAAGTGAGAATAATTCAAATTCTTACCAGTCCAAACTTCTTCAGGGATACCACCATCCAAGGCTGTAGTTGGAGATCTATTTATGAGGTAGAAAGCGGTCCTGACTGCTTCAGCCCAAAAATTCTTCTCCAAACCGGAATTGGACAACATACTTCACACCTTTTCCATAATGGTACGATTCATCCTTTCTGCGACACCATTCTGTTGAGGAGTACCAGGCACAGTCTTCTCATGCTTTATGCTAAACCTGTTACAGTATTCCTTAAATACATTTGAGCAATATTCTCCACCATTATCTGTTCTTAAACACTTGAACAATTTGTTAGTCTCTCTTTCAACAAGAACATGAAATTTTTGAAATATTCCAAACACTTCATTTTTACTTTTCATAGGATATGCCCAAACTTTCCTGGATGCATCATCTATAAATGTTAAAAAATATGATGCTCCTCCTAATGATTTGATGTTAACATGCCCAAACACCTCTGAGTGTACCAATTCTAACACATTTTTCTTTCTGTCATGGCCACCTCTAAGGAATGAAACCCTTCTTTGTCTACCATATATACAATGCTCACAAAGATCAAGATTGTAGGATTTCAAACCTGGCAATAAATTTTTACCAACAAGGATTTTTAAGCCCTTCTTGCTGATGTGACCCAAACGCTTATGCCACAGATCTGCTGAATTTCCTTCTTTTGTGACAACACCCAAATCTGATTTTTCTATTAGTGTCTTCAATGTGTATAATGTAACTTCATGTCTTGGGTCCTTTGGCCATGATCGATGCTCCTTTGCTAATTTTATAGCCTCCTTTTCCAAAGCTTGTGGAATAGCCTTCATCATCCAGTCGTCCCATAGAGATTAAACTCATGTGCATTTCTGGTACATGCCTGACCTATTTCAACAATATATCTTGTCCATATTTCATCTTGATTTGGACATCTCCCACTCCAACAATACTGCAAAAATGATTATTCCCCAAATGCACTCTACCATAATCACCAGGATTATATGAAACAAAACTATCTTTGCATGGGGTTACATGGTGAGATGACCCAGAGTCAAGGATCCAATCAAAGTTACTGCTAGATGTATATACACATGCTTCCTCTACTGAAACAATAAACAACACATCACCATCTGTGGCTACAGCAGTAGTCTCGCCTTCATTTGTGCTGGATGACTTGTGATTTGTACTGGACGGTCTTTGATCCTTTTGTCCTTTCTTCCAGAATCGACATTCTTTCTTCATGTGACTGGGTTTGCCACAGTGAAAGCAGATGATCTTGCCTCTCCTTGTTTTTGATCGGCCTCTCGATCTTGATCACCCTTGCCGGCCTCGATCCATTCTCCTATGACGATCAGTTAGAGCTAGAGCTTCTCCTCCCTGGTTTTCCGCAATTGACTTGCGTCATAGTTCCTCATTCATTAAACTGCTACTGACATCGTCAAACTTCAGGGTCCCTGCAGTTTTTGAAGTGCTCATAGCTACAATTAAATTTTCCTAGCTGTCTGGCATAGAACACATTAGCAAAATAGCTCTAATTTCATCATCTAAAATTATTTTAATAGAGGCAAGCTGATTAGTAATAATATTAAATGCATTCAAGTGCTCAGCAACTGAAGCACCCTCCTTCATTTTGAGATTATAAAGCTTCTTCATCAAGAACACTTTGTTTGATGCCGTGTTCTTGTCATATAGATCATGGAGTTTCTTCCATAATCCTTAAGTTGTCTTTCCTCCAGACACATTGAAATACACATTCTTTGCTAGATATTGGCGGATTGTTGCAATCGCCTTTCTATCTAGCTTATTCCATTCTTCATTTGTCATCGATGAGGGTTTCTTTGTTGTGCCCTCAATCGGCAAATACTGATCCTTCAAAATCAGTATATCCTCCATCTGTGATTTCCATAGGGCAAAATTAGCCCCGCTCAACTTCTCCATATATGTAACTGTTGTCTCCATTTTCAATATATTGATGCCCAAAAACAAAAAATCCACTTAAAAATAAAACTTTAATTATTACTCTTTAAAATTTAGTAATAATGACCTTCCTCCTTTTAAAATACCCTTTTCAAAATTCCTGCTCCTTTTTAAAATATATTTTTCAAAATTCCAACATATAATTATATAAATATAAAAAACATATATAATGTTTTAACCTTTTCACATTTCACATATACATATGTTGGTTTGTATACGTGAAAGCTTGATAATAAAAAAATTTACGAACTCCGCGTAAATCACTTACGCACTCCACGTTTTAGGCTTCATGGCATGTTTCACCATATGCCCACGGCCTTTTTATTTCTTGTAACAATTGTCTTAATGTTCCTCAGCTAGTTCCTCAGCTATTTCCTAAACATATCCTTTTCCTAGACTCTCTTCTTTGCAACGATTTCCGATTTCCTGGACATATCCTTCAACAGCTCCGTTTTAATGAATGCTGCCAGAGTAAGGCGATGGCACTAAGTGGCTTGCACAGTGGATATTCGACCCTAGCTCTGATACATCCCCGATCTGAATAATCAGACTAGACTATGCCAGATGAAGAGCATTGAACACTAATTTACTCTTTCATCATATGCATTTTCACACAACTTTGGTTGATTTCTTGATAAAATATGTTTTGGTTTTACGCAAAGAAAAATAATCTCATCTACCTTTGTTTTTCAAATTACATTTCAATACAATAATGAAGGTGGCAAGGTTTGTGACATATTAATTCTCTCCTTGTATTTTCCTGTCCAAAAAAGAAATATATTGTTTTGTATATTACGACATGACTTTGTCATGGGATGCCCATTAATATGGTAGATGGGTTGAAGAGGAGCTTTGAATTCAATATCAAAGGCTATATTTATATTTTACTTACCAAGATATCTCCAACATTTTGTCATTTGGTTGTGTTAGGGTCCTATAATTTATAGGATCTCAAGGTGATTGAGTATTTCATAGTTTTCAGATTTCAAATTGTTCATAGATTTCAATATTCAATTTATTTCACAAAAAAAGAGAAAAGAAAAGAAGTAAAAAGAGGGTATGTAAAAAAAGGAGAAAAAGAACAAAAGAGAAAAAAATGAGAAGAAAAAGAAAACCCCAAATGCTGTTCAAATCATACAGTCTTAGCATGATTGAACAAATTTCAATTTTTGTTGATAGGGTAGAAAATAAAGATTTGCCAAACAATTTAAGCTTGGAAAATCAGGGTTAGGTAGAAAGGAAATTGATTCAACTGTTCAATCTAGACCAATGGGAGAAATAGGTGATAGATTAGTTAGGAATAAAAAGAAAAAGTGAAAGGGTCTACAGGTCCAAATGCACCCTGCAAATGCAAAAATAAATAAAAAAGGTTAGATTATAAAAATAAAGATAGGTAGGCTAAGCAGATTTGCAAAGGGAAAAAGACATGAAATGTTCTTTTAAGGTTTGATGACATATCTCAATGTTTTTTCCTAATGTCGAGAAAAGAAATTAAAAAGGGGAATGGGTCTTATGTTATTTTCCGTAACCTTATTCCATACCCCTATATTCAATATTCCACACCTTATTAATTCTCCTACCCCACCACTCATGTACCCATCGCATCAAACATAACCCACCCCTCACCTCTCATCAAATCTCCGCACCGACCATCCAATCTGATGACCCATATCACTTCTCGCGCCCCCTCACCCTCTGAAAGTTAATGCCAAGGGGAGGGGGGTCTGAAATCAGTGGTTTCAAACCACTGACGTGTCACACTCTAGGGATTTCACACCCCCCTCGCTCATTCCGCTTACCGCTCCCAGGTCCCCCCGAAAAGTGGTTTCCGCCTTCTCTAAACCACCTCCCCCGTTCTAACCATTTACGATTCCCGCCACCCCACGAAGCCATTCTGTCCCATCAGCCTATCACCTAAATTCTCATGCTCTACCATTGCGCATTCAATCGGCCGGACCATTAGCCAATGGAATCGCGCCACTTCAGGCCAATCCAACGACAACATTGCAAAAATAAAAATGCACCATTTCATGCAATTTACAAATTTTAGCGTGCCCTATCTACTTACAGGTGTAATTCAAAACTCATCTAGTCATACATAGAGAAAGCAGTGAGCACACTAAAACAACCACATAGTAGCAGAAAACTCAATTTTTCTACAATTGTCAAGCATTCCCCTTCTTGAATCCCACTTCTTGTTCATTCCCTTTCTTTCTCCCTCTCTGAATTCCCATTTCTTCTCATCCCTTTCTATTGCAATTCAACTGCAAATCCAACACAGTTCAGGTTTAAAGTTTTTTTGCAGAAAACAACCATGCCACCAAAGAAGAAAGAACTGGAGGTGTTTAATCCAATGGTGCACCCACCAGTGGATTTGGATCACATACCCCTTGTAGACAGGGACTTCAAAATACATGAGACACTCTTAGAGTTTGATTTATTTGACATCTACTGCTGGTGGGAGGATAAATTTGTGGATGAAGTGGATGACATAGGGCTCTGGGACACTAATTTTCCCTTCTATATCTTTCCTAAAACCCATAGCTTCCCAAAACAACCTATGCTATAACCCACAAAAAAGGGCAGTGACGACCCCAACAGGACACATATTGTTTACCATTGATTCCAAGTCTATTATGTAGATAATGCAGGCTCCTATCATTGAAGGAACCACTCCCTTTTCCCATGAGATTCTTAGTGAGATGTATCAGAGGCTAGACTTCACCAAGAGAGCCAAAACCTTAGAACTCTTTATGACTGAGAAAACCCCACTGCCAAGCAAGAATCCTCCTTATTCCTCCTTTGCTTTTCCTGATAGAACCAAACATATAGTCGCTTTTCTTTCTTATTTACTAGGCTATTATTCATATCAGTGGCTTGATGAAGCTATTATAGGTTTCCTATCCATATTATCAACAATGTCAAAGCCCTCTGTCTTATTCAATTTCAGTCAATTCCTAGCATATGCCATCCATGAGAAATTGAAAATTTCATCACAAAGGAAGTATTTTAGTACTCTTCAGTTCTGGTATATATGTTTGTTTATTTTCAGGCAGACAGGGTCCCGTTTACAATGAGTAAGCTGAATGAAGAAGGTGAACCCCAATCTGTTATTTTCTAGACAACTTTAGTAATGAAGGATGAAAAGGATTTCAGCTACAAGACATTTGTAGAAATGTTTCTTCACCCAGCAATGAGCCTCCTTAGTGGGGCTATAGAACCCAGAATCAGTGAAGAAATTAAAAGGATCATGCAGTTGACAAATCAAGCAAGAACATCAGATTGGTACTTGTACCAAAATTATACTAAATTAAGAGTATATGGATGTGAGTTGGCCCCTTACAAGTTGCCAAAGTTCCTCCCCATGAGGATCTTCGCACTTGAATATATCGGGCAAATTATTAACGCACATGAAGTGCATTTTGTAGCAGCTAAGAAAAAGTCACAATTTAGGATCAAATACAAGATTGGTCCTTTCATTTGCCACAACAGAGCAGCAGGTGAGGAGGCAGACAAGAGATTGGAGGAAATGATATTCAATCACAAGTTTACATGGTCCTATGACCCATGGAGCATCATCTCCAAGAAAAGGGCAGAGAAGAAGTCAATACCCTACATTCACACTCAAAGGCCTAAAATAGAAAAATATGTGAACCAGATTGAGTGGATGTCTGATACAATGCAAGATGCTGAGGAACAAGTAATTTCTTATTCAAGTGCATAGACTTCAAGGCAACAAGAAAGGCAGAGAACATAAGACATATCAGACAAGGGTAAAGAACAAGAAAAGGGAATAACAAGGAAAAGGCCAAGGGAAGATCAATCATCAGGGACTGATACTTCTATGAAGGAATTCAAAATAAAATTTAGAAAAAGGGCCAGGATGCACATGGACATAGGAAAAGAATCACCGCAACAAACAATCATCAATCCTAGCGACATTCCAGATTCATCCCCAACTGGAGGTCAATTTCTTCCTGCCACTCCAATTTCAGAAAGACATCAGTCTCTTCAAGTTTCCAGATCTACAAATGTAACTGGAGAAAATGAGGAGACAGTATTTGACACTTTCAGAGAGATTAAAATCAGGAACGAGATATTGAAAAAGAGCACTTATGCTCAATTTTGGAAACATAGTGCAGCTACCCAAGGCAGAATCCTCTCAGCTTTTTGATTCTAAAAAAGGCAAAATGCATATGACATTCTTGGAAGCACAGACAACAAAGCCTAAAACTCCAAAAGATTATAAACAAACTTCTTTTAAGTTTGATGCCAGAAGTGTTCATCCTATTGATCAGCTGGAAATGCACAAGCAAACAGGTGAAATGATCTCATCTACTCTAACGAGTACTTCCATGAGTTTATTCAAAATGCAGGTGGCCTTGTCAAATGCTCAATCTTAGATAAAGATGGAAATTATTTCATATCAATCAAAGGACAATATAATTAAGTCTTTGGAAGACTTACAAGTAACAATTGGGTATGATCCCTCAGATGTAAAAGCATTAGAAGAGATAATTAAGAAAAAATAAATGGATATAGCAACTTTGAAGAAGCAACTCAAGATGCCTGCAATACATGATCCCTTGACCAAGGAGATAGAGGAAACATAGAGCCAAAAGGCTGACATGATGAAGTTGGAGCAGTCTCTTCAAATTAAACAAATGGAAGCAGAGATGGAGAAAATGGTACAGGAAAAAGAAAAGGCAACAAAATTGGCCAACACCATTAAGGAGGCTCTTCCTCTCACAACTCTTCCTACAACCACTCCAGCAACTACTGCTACAGTGATAGGAAGTAGTACATAACATCTAGCTAGATCCATGGAGGGCATGAATCTTTAGACTGAGGAGATCAAGAGACTAGAAACTCAAGTTAATGTGCTACAGGTTCAAATAAAAAGGGACAAAAGTGCACATTCGATGGAGATGCAGAGGACGAAGAGCTTGATTGAAAAAATGCAAAAATCTAAAAAAGAATCATCTATTAGCAACACTCTATGAAGAGAGAAGGAGATCATTTGGAATAACATCATCAATGGTATGAATGAAATTTGGGTCAACATCAAAATTATCTTTGAACAAAAGGAGTTAGTTGAAAAGGCTAAAGAAGCTATTTCAACTTCTAATCTAGAGTTGGGCGGCATGCCAACAACAACCAACAGGGTAATCAAATTTCTCAATTCAAGGAATAGGTATGAGCTATAAGAGCTGGCAATAGCAGACAGAACATAAACTATTCTTGAGGTGAAAAAGGTGTTAACTAAGAAGAACTTGAATGTACAACTAGAAGAAAAATGTCATAATTTGGAGCTGACAGTAAAGATGTTTTTTAACAAAATTGAGCCTTTAACACAGAAAGGTCTCCCTTCTCTGTTTGTTATTAATGAAAAAATCATGGCTAGAGAAGATTATGTCAATAAGCTCCAAGGCATAGCCAAAGATGCTGCAAATCTCTTTAACATTAAAGGAAACATCACAGGAAAAGCATTGCTGGAAGCTATGAGCAATCAAATCTACATCCAGCATGAACTAAAGCACATGTTCACAATCAAACGTACTTTTGCGAGATACACTGAAGCTGATGAAATATACAGGAGGTTAATGAAGATCAAGATTCCAGATGAAGAAGCATGGAGTGACCTGTGTGATTATCAAGAGGAGAAAGACAAGGATGATTGAGGTGACAACGTAGATATGAGTCAACACTAGCCATGTCAGCAGAGGCACTACAACGAAATTAATTTCTCAGCAACAACATCCCTAAAAATAGGACCAGATGTCCCAATTTTCTCATCGTGGCCACTTCGTCGTTACACTAGTCAATTTTATTTCAGTGTAATTAATAACAAATTGCCAAGTGTATAAGGCAATCATTGTAGGTTTTTGTTAAATACTTCATGCATTGGAAGTATTAGGGGTTCGGCCTGAGTCTTTGAACTTTTTTTTCTTTTTGGAGCATTGTAATTTTGAGCTGGAGCATCAATAAAAATGACCGTTTGCAAGATACTTGAATTGTGTTATTCTGTCATCTGATTTTTCATTTTGCTTCTAGATCCAGTAAATATAGTTTGCTTGCCTTGCAAATTCTCTCGAAAATTGATATTACCAGCCATCCTTTGACTCCATAGCCCAATGGAAAGGATTCAAATATGACCTACCCCAACCAAACAAACAAACAACCAATAAATCAAGTAATAAACCTCTTTCACTATTATATCTAGCCTAACATATTAAAACAATGAAAATAGAGTCAAATCTCAAATATACATAGAGAGCCCTCTTCGAGTCTAGGAGGGATAGATCCTAGACTCTTAAGTGGTTTGATGTATCTTTTGTTATTTTTTATTGCCAATATTTAGAATCATAGAACAATAACATAGTGGCGACCATATTGGGGACCTATTGAAAATTTATCATTTCATTCGAATTTAGAGTACCCATTCAAAAGCTTTGTATGATAAAATTATTCCTAAGATTGGTCTCCTTTCTACTCTTGTGTATATTCAGTTTGTACATGTGTTATATCTGAACACTGGCTCCTAAAATAATCTCTACTAGATCCCACCCAGATCCAAATCCTCCTACCATAGTGGACAATCCTGAAAAGATCTTAAGGAAAACCCCTAGAACTGAGAGTCAGACAAGCAACAAATTTCTTCACAGAGCCAACTCACTCCCTGAAAAATTTGTTACCTTTCAAGATATCCAGTTTGATTTACACTTTGAACAAGGCTTATTCAGGACTAAATCAAAGAATTGGAAAGATCATATTATCTTTGATCCATCAATCTTACCAAAGAGCCCAGTGAGAGAACTTTCTTCACAAACTGAATCAGATCTTCAGCTCTTACAACATTTTGATACTCTACAAGATCTAGTGACATATCTCACCTCTGAAATCGATGATGCTTATCTTCAACATTCAGTAGAATTAACTGCTTTAAACCTAGTAGATTCTTCCCTCACATCTAAACCTGCACATATCATGGAAAAACAAGCATTTTTTCTAGTCAAATCGATAAAATATTTCAGGGTGTACATTTTACATTCTCATATCATTGCTTATGTGCCTAATGTAGTTGTCAAAGATATTCTCACACAAAATGGACCCGATGGGAAGAGATGCAAATGGATAGTTGTGATTTTGGAATATGATATAGAAATCAAGCCCACCAAGGTGATCAAAGGATATGGATTACCCAAATTGATGGCTGAATCAAATTTCAATGCATTAAGTATTAACATGGTATTTTCTCTGGACGATCTTGAGGAACTAGAGACTCCAATAATAGATGAGGCATATATACATTCCCCCTGGTATGCAAACCTTTTATATGTTCTATTCAATTTAAATGCTCCTCTTGGATTATCCAAAACAAAGGCTAGATTTCTTAAATTAAAAGCAGTCAAATTTTGCATTGTTGATAGTACATTATATTGGAAAGATGCTGGAGGTGTCTTACTCAGATGTTTGTTAAAAGATGATGTTGAAAAAGTTATGCAGGAATTCCATGAATGTGACTGTGGAGGCCATCTTTATTGGAAAACAACTGCTAATAAAATCCTCAGGGCTGGTTTCTATTGGCCTACACTTTTCCCAGACATCCATAAGATGGTAATTGCTTGTCATAAATGCCAAATCTTTGAAGGGAAGAGAAAATTACTACGTTTTCCCCTAAAACCCATCTCTGTTGAAAGTCCTTTCCAATAGTGGGGATTGGATTTCAGTGGTGAAATTCATCCTCCATCCTCTGCCCAACACAAATGGATCCTAACAACCACATACTACTTCACCAAATGGATAGAAGCCATCCCTTCCAGAGCTGCTACTGATTCTGTTATTATACAATTCCTTGAAACCAATATCCTTTCCAGATTTGGTTGTCCTAGGAAATTGATCACTGATAATGCTGCAACTTTCAAAGAAAAAAATATGATGGATTTATGTCATAAGTACTATATTTATTTGGGTGATTCAACATATTAATACCCTCAAGGTAATGGGTTGGCTGAATCCTCCAATAAAAGTTTGGTAAACATCACTAAGAAGATTCTTGAGGACAATAAAAATTCATGGCATAACAAATTGATTTATGCATTATGGGATGGTAGATCAACTAGAAAGAAATTCATTGGCATGTCCCCATTTCAACTGGTTTATGGAATAGATGCAGTTTTCCCTTCTTCTATGGGAGTGCCAGTCATGAAGATCATTATGAAGGTAAAAAGTGAACCAAATGATATACAGAGAAGGATAAATTATACAATTCAATTGCAGCAGTCCAGAGAAGAGGTATACAATAGAACTCAGGTGGTCCAGGAAAACATAAAGAAGATATTTGATAAAAGAACCAAAGCTGATCATTTCAACCTGGGAGACAAAGTGCTAAAATGGGACTCAAGAATAGAAGACAAAGAGAAACATGATAAATTTGAAAATATGTGGAAGGGTCCATATATTATTTCTTCTTTCAGAGGGAATAATGAATTTTTCCTCAAAGAGTTAGATGGAACAGAATTATCAGGAGGTCCTATCAATGGCAGGATGCTGAAGCATAACTTTTCATGACTACACAGATTTCCTCACTCCATTGTAAATATCACAGTATATTGGGGTTTTAGTTGGATAATTCATTTGACAAAAATAAATTAGATTGAAGATAACACAAATTTGAAGGACTCAAAGGTATTGGTCATATGTTCTTGACACTTCAAACTAAGAAGTGCCATCCCTAGTTGGAGCCACTGTTAGGGTCCTATAATTTATAGGATCTCAAGGTGATTGATTATTTCACAGTTTGTAGATTTCAAATTGTTCATAGATTTCAATATTCAATTGATTTCACAAAAAAAGAGAAAAGAAAAGAAATAAAAAGAGGGTAGTAAAAACAGGAGAAAAAGTACAAAAGAGAAAAAAAATGAGAAGAAAAAGAAAACCCCAAATGATGTTCAAATCATACAATCTAATAATGATTGAACAAACTTCTATTTCTGTTGATAGGGTAGAAAATAAAGATCTGCCAAATAGTTTAAGCTTGGCAAATCAACAGCTAGGTAGAAAGGAAATTGGTTCAACTGTTCAATCTGGACCAATGGGAGAAATAAGTGATTGAGTAGGTTAGAAATAAAAATAAAAAGTGAAAGGGTCTGCAGGTCCAAATGCACCCTGCAAATGCAAAAAGAAAGAAAAAAGGTTAGATTAGAAAAATAAAGATAGGTACGTTAAGCAAAATTGCAAAGGGAAAAAGACATGAAAAGTTCTTTTAAGGTTTGATAACATATCTCAATGTTTTTTCCTAATTTCAAGAAAAGAAATTAAAAAGGGGAAAGGGTCTTATGTTATTTTCCCTAACCTTATTCCATACCCCTATATTCAATATTCTGCCCCCTATTAATTATCCTACCCCACCACTCACGTACCCATCACATCAGACATAACAAACCCCTATCCTCTCATCGAATCTCCGCACCCACCATCCGCTCTGACAACCAATATCACTTTCTGGCCCCCCCACACCCTCCAAAAGTTAATGCCGGTGGGGGGGTGGGTCCAAAATCGGTGGTTTCAAACCACTGACATGTCACACTCGCGGGATTTCATACCCCCCCTCGCTCATTCTGCTTACTGCTCCCAGGTTCCCCATAAAAATGGTTTCCACCTTCTCTAAACCACGTCCCCCGTTCTAACTGTTTACCACTCCCGCCACCTCACGACACCATTTTGTCCCATCTGCCTATCACCTACATTCCTGCACTCTACCATTGTGCATTCCATTGGCTGGACCATTGGCCAACGAACCTGCGCCACTTCAGGCCAATCCAACGGGAACACCCCAAAACTAAAAATGCACCATTTCACGCCATTTACAAATTTTAATGTGCTCTATCTACTTCCATGTGCAATTCAAAACTCATCCAGGCATACACAGAGAAAGAAGTCAGCACATTGAAACAACCACACAGTCGCATAAAACTCAATTTTTCTGCAATTTTCAAGCCTCCCCCTTCTCAAATCCCACTTCATGTTCATTCCCTTTCTTTCTCCCTCTTTGAATTCCCATTTATTCTCATCCCTTTCTGTTGCAGTTCAAATGCAAATCCAACACAGTTCAAGTTTAAAGGTTTTTTGCACTAAACAACCATGCCACCAAAGAAGAAAGAACTGGAGGTGTTTAATCCAATGGTGCACCCACCAGTGGATTTGGATCACATACCCCTTGCAGACAGAGACTTCAAAATACATGAGACACTCTCAGGGTTTGATTTATTTGACATCTACTACTGGTGGGATGATAAATTTCTGGATGAAGTGGATGACATAGGGCTTTGGGACACTAATTTTCCCTTCTATATCTTTCCTAAAACCCACAGCTTCCCAGAACTAATCAGGAAATGCCACTTATGCTATAACCCACAACAAAGGGAAGTGATGGCCCCAACAGGACACACATTGTTTATCATTGATGCCAAGTCTATTATGTAGATGATGCAAGATCCTATCATTGAAGGAACCACTCCCTTTTCCCATGAGATTCTCATTGAGATGTATCAGAGGCCAGATTTCACCAAGAGAGCCAAAACCTTAGAACTCTTTATAACTGAGAAAACCCCACTACCAAACAATAATCCTCCTTATTCCTCCTCTGCTTTTCCTGATAGAATCAGACATGTAATCATTGTTTTTTCTTATTTACTAGGCTATTATTTAGATCAATGGCTTGATGAAGCTATTGTAGGTTTTGTATCCATATTATCAATAGAATAAAATCCCTTTGTCCTATTCAATTTCAGTCAATTCCTAGCAGATTCCATCCATGAGAAATTTGCAAATTTCATCATAGAGGAAGTGTTTCAGTACTCTTCAGTTCTGGTATATATGTTTGTTTATTTTCAGGCAGACAAGTTCCAGTTTACAATGAGCAAGCTGAATGAAGAAGGTGAACCCCAATCTGTTATTTTCTGGACAACTTTAGTAATGAAGGATCAAAAGGATTTCAACTACAAAAAAATTATAGAAATGTTTGTTCACCCAGCAATGAGCCTCCTCAGTGGAACTACAGAACCCATAATCAGTGAAGAAATTAAAAGGATCATGCAGTTGACAGATCAAGCAAGAACATGAGATTGGTACTTGTACCAAAACTATACTAAATTAAGAGTATATGGATGTGAGTTGGCCCCTTACAAGCCGCTAAGTTCTTCCCCATGAGGATCTTCGCACTTGAATATATCAGGAAAATGATTAACACATATGAAGTGCATTTTGTAGCAACTAAGAAAAAGTCACAATTTAGGATCAAATCCCAAATTGGTCCTTTCATTTGCAACAACAGAGCAGCAGGTGAGGAGGCAGACAAGAGATTGAAGGAAATGAAATTCAATCATAGTTTTACATGGTCCTATGACCCATGGGGCATCATCTCCAAGAAAAGGGCGGAGAAGAAGTCAACACCCTACATTCAGACTCAAAGGCCTCAAATAGAAAAATATATGAGCCAGATTGAGTGGATGCCTAATACACTGCAAGAGGCTAAGGAGCAATAATTTATTCTTCAAGTGCATAGACTCCAAGGCAAAAGGAAAGGTAGAGAACATAAGACATATCAAACAAGGGTAAAGAACAAGAAAATGGAACAACAAGGAAAAGGCTAAGGGAAGATCAATCATCAGGGACTGATACTTCTATAGATGAATTCAAACTAAAATTTAGAAAAAGGGACAGGATGCACATGGACATAGGCAAGGAATCACCGCAACAAACAGTCATCAATCTTAGTGACATTCCGGATTCATTCCTAACTGGAAGTCAATCTCTTCCTGCCACTCCAATTTAAGAAAGACAACAGTCTCTTCAAGTTTCCACATCTACAAATGTAACTGGAGAAAAGGAGGAGACCGTATTTGACACTTTTAGGGAGATTAAAATCAGGAATGAGATATTGAAAAAGAGCACTTATGCTCAATTTTGGAAACATAGTGCAACTACCCAAGGCAGAATCCTCTCAGCTTTTTGATTATGAAAAAGGAAAAATGCATATGGAATTCTTGGAAGCACATACATCAGAGCCTAAAACTCCAGCAGATTACAAACAAATTTCTTTTGAGTTTGATGCCAAAAGTGTTCATCCTATTGATCAACTGGAAATGCACAAGAAAATAGGTGAAATGATCTCATCTAATCTAACCAGTACTTCCATGAGTTTATTCAAAATGCAGGTGGTCTTGTCAAATGCTCAATCTCAGCTGAAGATGGAAAAGGTTTCATCTCAATCAAATGACAATAGAATTAAGTCTTTGGAAGACGTAGTAGTAAGAATTGGGTATGATCCCTCAGATGTAAAAGCAGTAGAAGAGATAATTAAGAAAAAATAAATGGATATAGCAGCTTAGAAGAAGCATCTCAAGATGCCTGCAACACATGATCCGTTGATCAAGGAGATACAGGAAACAGAGAGCCAAAAGGCTGAGATGATGAAATTAATAATGGATCAGTCTCTTCAAATTAAACAAATGGAAGTAGAGATGGAGAAAATGGTACAAGAAAAAGAATAGGCCACAAAATTGGCCAGCACCACTATGGAGGCTCTTCCTCTCACAACTCTTCCTACAACCACTCTAGCAACTACTGCTACAGGGACAGGAAGCAGTACAAAACAACTAGCCAGATCCATAGAGGGCATGAATCTTCAGACTGAGGAGATCAAGAGACTAGAAACTCAAGTTAATGTGCTGCAAGATCAAATCAAAAGGGCCAAAAGTGCACATTTGGTGGAGATGCAGAGGACAAAGACCTTGATTGAAAAGCTGTAAAAATCTGAAAAGAATCATCTATTGGAAACACTCTAAGAAGAGTGAAGGAGATCATTTGGAATAACATCATCAATGGTATGAATGAAATTTGGCCTAGCATCCAAATTATCTTTGAACAAAAGGAGTTAGTTGAAAAAGCTAAAGAAGTTATTTCAACTACTAATCTAGAGCTAGGAGACATGCCAGCAACAACCAACAGGATAATCAAATTTCTCAATTCAAGGAACAAGTATGAACTAGAAGAGCTGGGAGTAGCAGATATAACATAAGCTATTCTTGAGGTGAAAAAGGTGTTAACTAAGAAGAACCTGAATGTACAGCTAGAAGAAAAATGTCAAAATTTGGAGCTGACAGTAAACAAGTTTTTTATTAGAATCGAGTCTTTAAAATAGAAATCTCTCCCTTATCTGTTTGTTATTAATGAAAAACTCATGTCCAAAGAAGATTATGTCAATATTATCCAAGGCATAGCCAATGCTGCTGCAAATATCTCTAACATTAAAGGTGACATCACAGGAAAAGCATTGCTGGAAGCTATCAACAATCAAATCTACATCGAGGATGAACTGAAGCATGTGTTCGCAACCAAACGTACTTTTGCGAGATACACTGAAGCTAATGAAATATAAGGCAGGTTAATGAAGATCAAGATTCCAGAAGAAGAAGCATGGAGTGAACTGTGTGATTATCAAGAGGAGCAAGACAAGGATGATTGAAGTGACAACGTAGATCTAAGTAAGCACCAACCATGTTAGCAGAGCCACTACAATGAAAATAATTTCTCAGCAACAACATCCTAAAAAGAGGACTAGGTGTCCCAATTTTCTCATCGTGTCCACTTCATGGTTACACTGGTCAATTTTCTTTCAGTGTAGTTAATAACAAATTGCCAAGTGTATAAGGAAATCGTTGTAGGTTTCTGTTAAATAGTTCATGCATTGGAAGTATTAGTGTTTGGACCCGAGTCTTTGAACTATATGTTCTTTTTGGAGCATTGTAATTTTGAGCTAGAGCATCAATAAAAAGGACCATTTGCAAGATACTTGAACTGTGTTAACCTGGTGATGTCTTCCTTTCTCTGATTGAATGTATTGCTATTTATTCATTGTGCGTCATTAAGTCTTATTGTAAAGCATAAATTCCAGATTAAGATATGCTGTTGGAGCACCTTATTTCTATCTGTGTTTACAATCTAAATGTTTTCCTCTAATGTATGATTAAGAAATACTTAATTTCTTTTT
Source organism: Pinus tabuliformis (assembly GCA_031772625.1). NCBI lineage: Eukaryota > Viridiplantae > Streptophyta > Pinopsida > Pinales > Pinaceae > Pinus > Pinus tabuliformis. The sequence goes on from CM062807.1 coordinate 1,008,630,956, forward strand.
AATAATTACTGATATCATTATTATGTCATCTCATTTTTCATTCTACTTTTAGATCCAGTAAATATAGTTAGCTTGCCTTGCAAATTCTCTGGAAAATTGATGTTACCACCCAACCTTTGACTCCATAGCCCAATGGAAAGGATTCAAATATTACCTACCCCAACCAAACAAACAAAAAACCAAGCAATCAAGTAATAAACATCTTTCACTATTATATCTAGCCTAACACATTAAAACACTGAAAATAGAGTCAAATGTCAAATATACAGAGAGAGCCCCCTCTGAGTCTAGGAGGGATAGATCCTAGACTCTTAAATGGTTTGATGTATCTTTTGTGATTTTGTCTTGCCAATATTTAGAATCATAAAGCAATATCATAATGGCAACCATACTGGGGACCTATTGAAAATTTATCATTTCATTCGAATTCAGAGTACCCAGTCAAAAGCTTTGTATGATAAGATTATTCCTAAGGTGGCCTTGTCAAATGCTCAATCTCATCTAAAGATGGAAAAGATTTCATCTCAATCAAGGGACAACAAAATTAAGTCTTTGGAAGACTTAGTAGTAAGAATTGGGTATGATCCCTCAGATGTAAAAGCAATAGAAGAAATAATTAAGAAAAAAGAAATGGGCATAACAGCTTTGAAGAAGCATCTCAAGATGCCTACAACACATGATCCCTTGACCAAGGAGATAGAGAAAATAGAGAGCCAAAAGGCTGAGATGATGAAGTTAATAATGGAGCAGTTTCTTCAAATTAAACAAATGGAAGCAGAGGTGGAAAAAATGGTACAAGAAAAAGAAAAGGCAACAAAATTGGCCAGCACCACAATGGAGGCTCTTCCTCTCACAACTCTTCTTATAACCACTCCAACAACCACTGCTACAGGGATAGGAAGCAGTACAGAACACCTATACATATCCATGGATGGCATGAATCTTTAGACTGAGGAGATCAAGAGACTAGAAACTCAAGCTAATGTGCTGCAGGATCAAATCAAAAGGGCTGAAAGTGCACATTCGGTGGAGATGTAAAGGACAAATACCTTGATTGAAAAGATGCAAAAATCTGAAAAAGAATCATCTATTCAAAACACTCTATGAAGAGTGAAGGAGATCATTTGGAATAACATCATCAATGGTATGAATGAAATTTGGCCCAACATCCAAATTATCTTTGAACAGAAGGAGTTAGTTGAAAAAGCTAAAGAAGCTATTTCAGCTACTAATCTAGAGCTGGGAGACATGCCAACAACAGCCAACAGGATAATCAAATTTCTCAATTCAAGGAACATGTATGAGCTAGAAGAGCTTGGAGTAGCAAACATAACAGAAACTATTCTTCAAGTGAAAAAGGTGTTAACTAAGAACCTGAATGTACAACTAGAAGAAAAGGTCAAAATTTGGAGCTAACGATAAACAAGTTTTTTAACAAAATTGAGCCTTTAACACAGAAAGGTATCCCTTCTCTGTTTGTTATTAATGAAAAACTCATGACCAAAGAAGATTATGTCAATAGGCTTCAAGGCATAGCCAAATATGCTACAAATCTTTCTAACGTTAAAGGAAACATCACAGGAAAAGAATTGTTGGAAGCTATCAACAATCAAATCTACATCAAGCATGAACTGAAGCACGTGTTCGCAGTCAAACCTACTTTTGCGAGATACACTGAAGCTGATGAAATATACAGGAGGTTAATGAAGATCAACATTCCATATGAAGAAGGATGTAGTGACATCAGGGCCCTTCATTGGCGAGCCTGGAGGTTTTTGTTTTTTGGGAATATCTTATCAAGAGGAGCAAGAAAAGGATGATTGAAGTGACAACGTAGATCTGAGTCAGCACCAACCATGTCACCAGAGCCACTACAGTGAAATTAATTTCTCAACAACAACATCCCTAAAAAGAGGACTAGATGTCCCAGTTTTCTTATCGTGGCCACTTCGTGGTTACACTAGTCAATTTTCTTTCAGTGTAATTAATAACAAATTGCCAAGTGTATAAGACAATCGTTGTAGGTTTTCGTTAAATACTTCATGCATTGGAAGTATTATGGGTTGGATCCGAGTCTTTGAAATATCTTTTCTTTTTGGAGCATTGTAATTTTGAGCTAGAGCATCAATAAAAAAAACCGTTTGCAAGATACTTGAACTGTGTTAACCTAATGATGTATTCCTTTCTGTGATTGAATGTATTGTTGTTTATTCATTGTGCATCATTAAGTCTTAATGTAAAACAAAAATTATAGATTAAGATTTCCTATTGGAGCACCTTATTTCTATCTGTGTTTACAATCTAAATGTTTTCCTCTAATGTATGATTAATAAATACTTAATTGCTTTTTAATCATTATTGATATCATTATTCTCTCATCTCATTTTTCATTCTGCTTTTAGATCCACTAAATATAGTTATCTTGCCTTGCAAATACTCTGGAAAATTGATATTACCACCCAGCCTTTGACTCCATAGCCCAATGGAAATGATTCAAATATGACCTACCCCAACCAAACAAACAAACAACCAAGCAATCAAGTAATAAACCTCTTTCACTATTATATCTAGCCTAATAGATTAAAACACTGAAAATAGAGTCAAATCTCAAATATATATAGAGAGCCCTCTCTGAGTCTAGGAGGGCTACATCCTAGACTCCTAAGTGGTTTGGTGTATCTTTTGTGATTTTGTCTTGCCAATCTTTAGAATCACAGAATGATAACATGTTGTTTAGTTTTCAATTGTAACTCATGAGAGAGAGACAAAGACAGATAATATCTTTCACGAAATTCAATCATCAACCACCTACTGTTGCCACATTTAACGTGCATTCAACTACCATTTTTGCATTTAAGCATGTATTAATTCTTTACACATATTGTAGATGCTATTAATCATTGAAACAATGACATTACTCATTGTGTTTGAATGTTTGATGCTCATTATTCTTCTCACGTTTTCTTTCGAGGATCGATGTGACTTTGGTATGCTTCAAAATTGAAGTTATTTCCAAAAGTTGAAGTATGTTATCCCTGTGATGTTTCCATTCCCCTTGTGGCTGTCAATACATGGATATTTTTGTCTCAGTTTCATTTATTTAATTTCTCCCTCTACGTATATAAATGTTGGTTTTGGTTTCCATTTGCATGATTGTTCATGCTGAATGCTCCAAGTGAACAAACATGAATGTGATTAAAAATTTCAAAGTAAATGTGGGCATATACAAATAGAATTCATTGCTGCTCCCTTTGTGTGTAAATATATAGTTGTTTGGTCAATTTAGAGTGTCCTAAATTGCTATATTAATTGTCAATCTGAGAGTCGTAAACTGTTGAAGTGTGGCGCACTATATGTGCAAGATAACCTATTTCTTACATTTTGTCATTTTTTTTTTTATTTTTTTTTTAAAATTTTGTTTTGGGGATTTTTATATTTGTTTCTCTCCTAATGTGAAATGGAAATTCTAAAAGACAAGTATGGATATAAATTTTCAAGGCAATTATGTCCTTTATAATGATTTCCAAAACTTCAAACTCATACTAATGATGAAATAAATTCTTAAAAGAAAATGAAAACATGCCACTATTCTAATCAAACAAACAGTGAACTATTGATCATGAAACCATTATCCCTGCTGCTGTCTAAATACAAAAGAAATGAATTAAACTACTGTACTCAAAGAAATCCAAAAATTGCAAGTAAAGTAAAGCTAAAATCAAATTATATCAGTTCATATTCTGACCCCTCGCCAGTTAGTCTCGCTATGGCTTTCAGAGGTAATCATAAACAACTTGAGTAATCTGATATCTAATTTGCAGAAAAATAAAACTAATATCAAATTACACACTCATACTTCAATCCCTCACCATTAGTCTCGCTATGGATTTCGGAGGTAACTGACAATGATATGAGCAATTTAATATCTAAACTAACTAATAAAGCCAATGAACAGAACTGAAATAAACAAAACAGAACTGGAATTAAAAACTAGAAAAACAACATCAGCAGAGGATCAATTCCACATCACTAGTCATTATGAAAATCATATACAAATGCCCGGGCTGCCTACTCTATCCTGAAATCTGCACACACTGATCAGCGTTAAACAAAGCTTGTAAAATCATGAATCAACAGTGACATGTTAGAAATATGTACACAAATGAATAATTACAAAACATATGCAGTGAAAACAAAGGAACGATGCATAAAGACTATACAGCACAAAGGAAACGAAACCTCAGTGTGCAGGGGCCCTCTGCACAACCTCGGCCAACAGGTTATCAATTCAAAATCACGTTCACACAAACATGGAGAACAAAGTCTTCTTATATATATCTCAAAACACAGTTACAACAGTAAACTAATGTCACGGCACAGTGAGTTCTTAACAGCAAAAATTACAATTGAAAGACTAACTATTATGCGTATAAGAACGCGTTATTTATAACAAAGGTTTCATAACTGTATTTCTGGAAAAACTACGTGAACAGAGGACATGTGAAGAACAACGTCCACGGATTTAGCAGCATGGTCGCCGAGATTACGTAATCTTATTGAAAGCGGCTGTTAGATCCACATCGTGGGCAGCCTACAGGTGTCAGCGTGCCTCCAGAGATCTAGAAACGGCCACAAAAATCTTCACGTGCTTGGAAACAGAGTCCTGTTGCTGTAGGGTTCTCCCGTTTGACCACCGCTTGACCACGACCTTCTTTGATGAATCCAGCTGGACCAATGGGACTCGGTCCATGTCCACATTATTTCCAACTTGCCCATGTGGCTCGATTTGCCTGATGACACCTGCAATGTAGACTTTAACAAAAACAACTGCGGAAACTTGAAGCAGCTGCGGAAAGTGATAGGATTCCGCAGCTCAATGAGCAAAAATCTATTTTCAAACAGCAGACACAAAACATAGTTAAAAACCACTTTAAATGCTCTTTTATGACTAATATGCAATGATATTGATAGCTGAGGAGGTCCAGGTGAATGGAAAGAAGCTAGAAAAATATGTGGGAAAGATGCAAGTTCAGGGCTCAACAAAAGTGATGATAGTTTCTCTTCCTGTGACTGATATATCCTTGCAGTATGTTGATCATTTATTGGTATAGTTGTTATCTTTTATGTAATGTCTTGGTCATTTAATAGGAAACCATATTGTTAGGCTAGAGGATTGAATAATATGCCATGTTGTTGCTGCCTTTGGCTGACCATGTGATTGATGCATCATTGTCTATGTAATATTCATTTAATGTAGAAGTGCTATATGAATAGTGATAGTCAACATAGCACATAACGCTCTTACACCTTGAAAAATGATATTCTCAATTGTTGCCTCACTTTTTAGCCTTGAACTTCTTTGCCATTAATAAAGCAACTATCCATTGATGAAGTTGTTGTTAGTGTTGAAAGGAATCTAAGAGGTCTCCCATAATTAATGCAAAGTTTAACAAGACATGCAGTCTATATTTGTATTAATTCTTACATTTCTTAAAGATGTTTTATCAGTGTTATTAGCTACTTGACTCTTCTCATTGTCCTCATGGATAAATTATATCTTGTCGAATAAATTTATATAGTTAGGTTCTCTTGAAATAACTCAACCTTGTAATTTATTATCTCCACTTTCTCGTAGTGTGGAATTTTTGAATGGCATTATTACATTTCATGCACCATTATTTGTAGATTCATCTTCACTTGTGTCCATGGATCTTCTGTTTTCTTATGTGCAAATATCTTCTAGTTTCTTATGTGTAGGGATATTCTATTTTCTTATGTGCATAGAGATTCTATTTTCTTATGTGCAGGGATCTTCAATTTTCTTCTCTTCTTCGATATGAGCCAAACACTTATTTGATAGAGTAATGGCATGGTCCAGGATAGAAAATTGTCTCATTTCCATCTCAATTTTCACTTCCGAATCATTCTCTAATTCCACATCTTGTACACAGTCCCCTGTTTCATGTCCAACATTTCCATAAACATAAAACACACATCCATGCCATTCAATCCAAGATACATGAAACATAAAAGCATATACTTGGCTGTCATGTTTGCTATTGGGGTTTCTCTCCCCTTGAGGTGTTTCACACTACATGATCAATATTATGAGGCTGACCTAATTGTTCTTTGCTTCCTTGAGAAGCTCCCCCTGAGGTCATGCTGACTTAAATTTTTCATTGAAGTCATTAGTTGATTATTATTATTATTATTATTATTTTAATATATATATATATATATATATATTAATATTTCTTTTAATTTTTTTATATTTAATTTAATTAAATTAAATTAAATTTATTTATTATTAAATTTATTATTATTATTTTTGATACTTTGGTGGACTACCTTCTGATCTATGCATCCTCTTCCTCTTTACTATATAATATGCTTTGACTATTCACCTTCATTTGTCTAGTTTGCGTCAATGAACTACAAAACTTTCAATCTTCGGACATGTGGCCAAGTTTGCCACATATATAGCACCTTATGTGACTTAGAAAGGGAGGAAAGGGTTTGTTTCTTCTTGTGCTATTATCCACATACAATGAATTCATAATTTTATTTGTATATGGTTTTGAATCAAAAACCTTATGGCCAAAAGCATTGCATGAATAACGATATCCATAGAAAGAATTTTTGTACCTGGTGGATGATGATCTTCTCAGAGGTAAAGGCCTTCTTTGATTGTTTGCTTGAGGGATATTCCTTGCATTTTTCATCTTTGTGTGATAGACCTTGATTTCATTTTTATTACAGTCAACTAATACATGCCTGAGGTTATGGAAATATAATCACTTGACATCTTTCAAAGGAGCAAAGGAGTTCCTTGTAATCTTGTAGATTTTCTCAACTCATCTATGGAAGAAAATGGTCTTCTTGCAAGGGACAATTTCTTTGAATCATTCCTTTGTTTCTGGTTCTACTGCTTGTTCATGTTTGTTTCCTTGCTAATCATACTACCGACATCTTCTCCTACATGCCTTTTTGGAGATGAGTTATTATCTTCCATGGTTTCCTTTGAGCTACTACTCTTTTCCAACTCATTTCTCATGGAGACAACCTCCTCCTCTAAATTTTCATATCGTCTACTCATTTTATCTAGCTCATTTCTTGCCAAAACTACCTCAGTTTCCAATATTTCACATTTTTCCTCTCTTTCCTTTTGCTAGCTATTGATTACCTCCTCAACTCTCCTCACTTCTTCCATATGTGTCCTTAGTCTAATGATTTATTCCTTGAGCTCATGCTCTTTCTCATCAAATATATGCAACAATTTATTTTGATATTTCTTTTCAACTGTAAGTCTTTTCATTTGTCTTCTTCTCATGATAATCATGTTCTTTCACACTGTTTTTTTCCACGATCTTGGTGTCTGGGATAAAATCTTAAATATCTGACGCTACCAAACCAAGAATCACAATGAAACTACTTTGCACAGTGGAATATCAACAACAGCAAATCACACATGCACAAAATATAGATTTTTTTTCACAATTTTGTACAATAACCCATCTTCGTTATATTAATCAAATTGAATAATACAATAGTCTAGGGATCCTGTACTAGGGATAATGGCCCTCATACATCCACTAGTACAAGATACAAAACGGGGGCTTGGTGTCAATCCATCGACAACCAATCTACCTGATCTGAATGGAAATTGGCATCTACCCATGGTATTCATTCACTCATGGTATTTATCCACCCATGGTATTCATCCACCCATGGTATTCATCCGCCCATGGAATCTACCCATCGTATTGTAAGTGGAATTCACCCATGGTATCCATCCATCCATGGTATTTATCCACCCATGGTATTGTAAGCTACATTGTGGTGGACAATCTGTACCTTCAACAAGATACTCTGACCATCTGGCTGATGTAGTTGACTCTCTTAGCTCCTCTCGGTCATACCCTGTACGTTACTGATCCTTCAACTTCTGATCTACAGCTCTGCCTCTATCAACGATCTAATTCCATCTTGACACTGAACCTCAATTATAAATCTGCTCACTAGTTGTGCCTAGTCCATCAAGAGCACAACACATAGAGACTCCTGTTGGGTTGTTCACAACTCCATTTGTGAATAACTCTCAATATGCCCACAGTTTCTCCTCATCTTCTAAGGGATTTCAACCCACTATGGTCTTCCTATGATACTCCGATGAAGACCAACATACGACACGAAGGGATGCCACCTATCGCTGCAAGATGTCCATCTCCCATAGTGAACATGGGCTAGGAGGACCACCCATCATCTGCTGTAGAAGTTCTTCTCCACACACAAGTCTAGGGCTACTCAAATGATCCTATGGTTTGTCAACCCTTGAGCTCAACAACTACCACTCTAGCAACCATCTAGGTCCATGAAGATGGTGCACATCAGGCTCTAAATTGGGCACTATCACGCTGTCCTCCAATAGGACATAAATGCCCAATCCATGTCCAAACTTGGTCCACTCTCACACTTCCCTCCAATAGACCACGAGTGACCAATCCTAGATATAGAATATTCTCCTAGTTAGGGAATCCAATCATCTAGGAAGCCCTTCCACTTGGCCACCAACAGACTTCACCAACAATCCTCTTCTAGGACACCCATCTACTTGCAAGTCATCAAATCGAGAGGATGACCAAACTTCCCTACAATGTTCTGTTGCTCCGCTTGACATGACACATAGGCTACTGATTTAATCTTCTCCTTAGGATGTACTTATCTGTAATCTTCCCACTGATTAGGGCTTCTAATATGCCATGTCATCCCTACCTCTTGGCTCCTATAGTCCTTCAATTCTGTCCATCCATTTGATCCAACTAGTATCCAACACTTGGCAACAAATATGAGAAATCACATACCTTGCATGCTGTTGTCCATAGAATAAGGTTTGATCATTGGTCAGGGAAAAACTTTAGCTTACACCATCCCACCATTTGTGACCAAAACCTCACCAAACAATGCGGTCTCCTTATATCTTCAAGCCTATGCCACTCTTTGTTTTTACAAGCTCCTACAACACCTTGTTTAGGCTTGTTTAGCCCTCCAAACAACCACTACAAGTCTTTGGCTTAGACACCACAGGACTGTGAATTTATCAAGCTTGTTCTAGCAAGGTAAACCAGGTCAAACTAGCCCATAAAACCTCATAACAACTTCACCCTACCTCCTTGGAAGTGCTGCTCCTATACACTGAATATTGGGCTGGATACCAATCCCTAATAGAGCCTCATGACTCCCTGTCTTCACTGTACATGACTGTGGCCTCTCTTCCAGAAGTCTACTAGCAACACACTCGAAAACCATGTCAGAAACAAACCACAAACATACCTCACCTACTCAGCTTCCAAAAGAGGCACTAAACCATGTCCTTTCCTTCTTCATCTGTTTGCTCCTAGTTTGCGGCCAAAACAAAGGCATTTATCCTCTCTTCAGCGAGATCCCTTGTTTTAGATGGAGGAGGAATGACCTGTTGAAGAGTTTTGTGAACCCAACGTTTCGGACTACAAAGTGAGTCCATCATCAGGGGAAGCGACAGAAGATGATCTTTTAAAATTAATGATGTATCCCAGAGCTATGAACATTAATATATATAAAAGGGTTATTAAGGAGTGATGAGAGAAATTAGGTCGGCTTATTTTATTTAAAATTTATTTATTTATTATTCATTTATTTATTATTCATTTTTATTATTATTTTATATATATATATATATATATATATATATATATATATATATATATATATATATATATATATATATAATTTTTATTATTATTATTCTTTTTTATTATTTATGATTATTTATTTAATTGTTATTAATATCATAATAATTATTGATTTAATTTTTTCTTTGTTATTATTATTAATATTATTATTTAATTATTATTTATTAACTTTATTTATTTATTTATTTTTATAATAATATCATTTATTATTATTATTATAATTATTATTATTATTATTATTAGAATATTATTTATTTATTTTATTAATATTATTAGTTTATTATTTTTGATAAATATATATATATATATATATATATTAGATATATATATATATATTTAACTATTTTATTAATTTGTTTAAATTAATTATTGAATTATTAGCTTATTTACTTGTTTAATTTGTTATTATGTATTTATTTGTTATTAACATCAAATTATTATTTATTTATTTAATATTGTTATTATTCTTAATATTATTATTATTATTTTTCTTTTAATAATTATATATTTATTGGAAGAGTTTTGTATATATAATTTCTTTGATTAATATGATAAATAATAATAATATTTGGTTATTATTATTTTATTTTTATTTATTTATTTATATAATTTAATTATTAGTTTATATATTATTATTATTATTATTATTAATATTTAATTTGTGTATTCAAATTATTACTTTCAATTAATTAATTAGACTTATAGGATAGGAGAGGTCTTATTACTGTGTTATCTATAGTTCTGGAGGTGATTTTTATTGATTTAATGTTAACATTATTAAATAATTAAGAAGAGATTTTGATGATATCAAGGTATATGTTAAAGATCTAGAACATAATTTTAAGAACGATTAGGTCAATGATTTAAGGATTAAGGAGGAAGGTTTAGATTTATACCGATTTTGAGAGAGGAAGGTTAATAAAGGGTAAGAGCAGATCAATGATTTTTTAATGTTTCTAATAAAGGTTTCCAAGTGTTACTCAGTTTTAATCCATCATCACGATTAAGGTTATTTTTCCTTTTTTCTATTTCAATGGCTTCTTTAATTTTTCTTTTGAGACAATGTTCTTCTTTTTTAACAAGTTTGGCCTCTTCCATGCAGATGTAATGAGAGGAAGAATGCACATGCTCTGCTAAGGCTGATTTAGAAATTCTTTCTCTTCTTAAGTCAACAGTGTGTTCCTTGATTCTAACCTTAAGCGATCTTCCTGTTTCACCTATGTATTCTTTGCCGCATGAGCAAGGAATCACATAAACACCCTTCTGAAGGTTAGGGTTTATAGGATCTTTAACCGAGTTGAATAATTGTCTGATAGTGTTAGCAGGGGTGAATGCTACACTAATGTTATGTTTATTAAGATCCCTTGTTGCCTTATGTTGCACCTTGGATGTACTAAAATGAAACCATCTCACCTTGTATTTATATCATATACAAGGGATCCATCCAAACATCCAAGAGGGCTTGAAAATTTGTCATAAGGCCTCTATAACAACTAGCCGACCTTAACTCTTCTTGTGCAAACCCACTCCTTAACTTAAACAATTCATAGCTCCATTTCTGCAACTCACAATTAGATGATTTTTGATGCGTCGGGTTCGTCTCGATGAGAAATATCATCCTAATCCATCACATGTTGAAATATACCCATGGTTTTGTCCCCAAAATCAATGGGTGTAAAACCCCAAGCTCGGGTTTCAAGCCCACAAGGCCACTTATGGAACTCCTTCCTCCAAACCCTCGATCCTCAAGGCTTGGGGTACCTCCCAAGCTACAAAAATCAACACTCCCTCTTAGCAAGGGAGGTACTTCCAAGACTAGAAAGTAACCATCATCATCCAGTGACACTAGCCCACTTAGCATCCATTAGTACAATATACCCTGTAGAATGAACCCGACATCCTCGGTAGTGCCTCTACCTCATCACTTTTGTACCTGAATATCCCAAACCTCCATAGGGATGCTCCCTCTAATGCTAGAATCCCTTTAATCCTACATGATCTCCACTGGCTCAGTCTTGCAAGCACTCATCCTCCTTGATCAAATACTACTCATTCAAATCCCTCCAATATTGGATATGCAACATCATGATCTGATGGAGGCTCTATCCTACCAATTCATCATCCATCACATGAAGCCATCTTGGTTAACCTAATCTCATCCAAGCCAAAGAAATCCTCGAGCTGTCCCAACCATCCATGCCAAATCAACAGAAGTACATGATCAACAATTTTCCCTGCAACAAACTATTTTTCACCAGGCACTCCACCAATCCAGTAGAACTCTTAGCCAATCTCACTGCCAATCCAATCAATACCACAAAATCTCCATGTCTTCAGCTAAACCCTTTGCTCCATGATCTAGATACCCACAACTCCCTCTGAGTTGCTTCACTCTGCACACTTTGATTCATTGTCCCTCAAAGTAGCTCAGACACGCTCTGATACCATGTTGTTTTTCCATGAGCTTAGTGTTTGGGATAGAATATTAAATATCTAATGCTACCAAACCAAGAATCAAAACGAAAATACTTTGGACAATAGAATATAAACAATAGTAAATCACACATGCACAAAATATAAACAACTTTTTACAATTTTGTACGGTAACCCATCTTCATTATATTAATCAAACTGAATAATACAACAATATAGGGCTCCTCTAACAGGGATAATGGCCCTCATACATCCACTAGTACAAGATACAAAACTGGGGTTTGGTGTCAATTGATCGACAACCAATCTACCCTCAACAAGATACTCTCACCATCTGGATGATGTAGTCGAATCTCTCATATCCTCTCAGTCATACCCTGTACCCAGTCATTTGGCTCATGATATGCAACTCTTCCTCTATCAACGATCCAAGTCCATCTGACCACTAAACCTCGACTATCAATATTCTCACTAGTTGCGCATTAGTCCATCAAGGGCACAACACATCGAGACTCCTATCGAGTTGTTCATAACTTTGTTTGTGAAAAATTCTCAATATTCCCACTACTACTCCTCAACTACATAGGGACTTCATCCCACTATGGTCTTCCTGCATTACTCCGATGAAGAACAACATACAACATGGAGGGATGCCACTTATCGCTGCAATATGTCCATCTCTTATAGTGAACATGAGCTAGGAGGATTTCCCATCATATGCTGTAGAAGTTCTTCTCCACGCATAAGAATAGTGATCCAGGTGGATATTGGTGGCCACCTGCCAGGTCCACCTGGACCCCCACCATTGTCTTTCTCAGCATTTTCAGTTTCCTTAATTGTAGCATAGTTTACTATTTTTAGCAGTTTTTCGGGTCCTGAACTTCCGGAGCCGTTTTGAGGCCCTAAACGACGTTTTTTTGGAATTCTGGGGCGACTGAGCCCTATTTTGCCTCCCAAAGTGGTAGTACTCGGATAGATCTTTCTAACGAGCTATCGTATGCGTCAAACGGAGATCGTATGCCAAAGTTACGACCCCGGGAAATTGATGTACCAATTTACCCAAACGGGGCCCACAATTTGGCGTTTCATCTTCTAGGGTTAGGTTTCGGTATGTGAAGGGTTTTCCATTGTTTCTCAACAATAAATAGGCCTTCGAGCCTCATTGTAATACAGTTCGGAATAGTTCAGAGGCATGTAGCCGCACATCTATTCTCAGAGATAGCTACCATCGCCCTAGCTGGTTTATTTCCATTTCTGGTTGTATTCAGTATTTTCCATTAATGAAATGAATCATTATTTCCACTGCATATATGTGTTTATGGTTATTGCATCTCTGTATTTATGGTTATCTCTGTAATCTATTGCGTTCCTGTTTAAATCCGGATCATATAGGGATCCTCAACTACTCCTCTGGTTCATCAACCCTTGATCTCAACAACTTCCACTCTAGCAACCATTTAGGTCCTTGAAGATGGTTCACACTGTCCTCCAACAGACCATAAATACCCAATCCACGTCCACACTTGGCTCACTCTCACACTACCCTCCAATAGACCAAGAGTGACCAATCCTTGCTATGACATCTGCTCCTAGTTAGGGAATCCAATCATCTAAGACACCTTTCCTCTTGGATGCTAACAAACTTCACCAACAAGCCTCTTCTAGGACACCCATCTACCTACAAGTCATCAACTTAAGAGGTTGACTAAACTACCGTGAAATTTTCTACTACTCCTCTTGACATGACACATAAGATGCTAATGTAATATTCTCCTTAAGGGGTACTTCTGTAGAATCTTCCCACTAGTTAGGGCTTCCAATATGCCATGTCAACGCTACCTCTTGTCTCCTATGGTCCTTCAATTCTATCCATCCATCTGATCCAACTAGGATCCAACACCTAACAACAAATAGGAGAAATCACATACATTTCATGTTGCTCTCCATAGAATGAGGTTTGATCACCGGTGAGGGCACACCTGTAGCTTACACCAGACCACCATTTGTGATAGAAACATCATCAAACTATTGTTTTGAGGCTTCTGCGATCAATGCTTTGTGTGTAGTTTTCTTCCAGAGTTCTCGCATCCATAATTGTTTGCATCGACGTTTCGAGCCATCCACCGTGGCTCATCATTAGGATAGATCAGTAATTGTGTAAGACAGATCTCATTGGTATGAGTAAATAGAGTTAGGGGATGTAAAGGGAATGGAAGTCGACTCTGTCATAATTGTTTTATAATATTTGGTTTTAATTTTGAAATATTTAATTGTATAATAAGAATTTTAATTATTTTTTATTTATTTATTTGTAACTGGTTATTTTATATTAGTTTTTTTGTTTTTATTATATAATTAATTTAAATCTGGTTTTAATTTATATAATAATAATACAAATAGAATGATTTAAATTGAAATATTTAACTATATAATAAGAATTCTGGGTTGATTTGTTTAGATAAACTAAGGTGCAACCCATAAGCTTTTTTATTTAATGTGTCAAGGTAAGCACGAGTTCTGGCAATTTCTGAACGGAGAAGGGACTAGCTAGCTTTGATAAAGATGTGATTATTTCTAGGGTTTCTAAGGGTGTGTTTGATATATTAAAAGTATTAAAAATAATATGAAAGATATTTATTTAAAATTTCTCTCTCTCTCTCTCTCTCTTAGATTCATTTTGTATTTATAAAGGATATATTTTTATTTATTTTAGATTTGTTTGAATATAATTTTCGTAATTTATACTTAAATTTTGTTATTATTATTTTTTGAAATTTTGTATAATATATTATATTTTTAATTTTATATGATATATTATAACTAAATTTATATGCTATATTTTCAATTTGATAAATTAATTATAATATATTATAACTAATTTTAGTGTATATTATTTATTATTAATATAATATTAAATTTTAAATTATAATTAGATTAAACAAAAAAATTGTAAAATATAATTAAATAAAAAAATTAATAATTTAAACATTTATTCTTTCCAATAATTATAATTTATTTGTAAATAATAATGAATGGGATGATTGGTATTTTAGGTAAGATGATAATTTAATTATCCACAATTTATGTATAAATATTATAAAATGATTAAAGAAACAATTGTAGAACTTAGAAGTGTGATTTTCCTGCCCTTCTATGTGTTCATGCATGTAGCAATTTCATTCTTATTCTTTAACAATTCCAACTTCTTTTTCACATTTTTGGAGGTAGAGAGAATTATTCTGCCATGGATTTTGGCCCTAATGGAGATGAAACATCACATTTGTGCATCTTGTGTGAATTGCAAGCTAAACGAGAAGTATATAATTGTCAATTCCTTGCGGTGTAATCATCATTTCTTATAGAAAAGGTTGGATGAGAAGCTTAGAGCTAAGGGTGATGTGGTTGAGCAACAACACTCAAGATTCACTCATGTAGAAAAGATTGCTCAACAAAAAGAGACATTTCATATCAAGAAACATTAGCTTTGTTAAGCAAATTCTGAACTAGAGGAGAAAACTAATGAATTAAATACCAAAATTAACAAACTAGTTGAACCCCCTACTTTGTTAAATAAGAGAAAAACAAAAGAGTTGAACTTGCATTCATAGCTAATTTGCACCCAAATCTCAACTCTCATAGAAGTCTAGACAAATCTTCTACAAAATCAATTTGTTGCAATAAAACAAATTTATTTTTCCTTATTTTAAACTCTCCTCCTATTCATGTGATAAGATTAAGAGAATACTACCCTGGGTTTGTGCTTCCTTTTATTGATGATTTAAGAGAGATAACATTCAGATATGACAACCTTCTCCTTTAAATTCATTGAGGACATATGCATTACCTAAGATCCTGGTTTCTTTCTGATCCGAATTGGATCATTATATTGTTTGTCATCCTGCTTAATGATTTTAGAGTGGAAAAAGTGGAGGAATCAACTCACAGGACCATTTTTACTGGTGGGACCCAATTTGGCAAATTTGGGTCTGAAACGTTTCAAGAGCATTTTGAGGCATCATATCCTTTATCAAAAAAATGGCTTACAATTCAGAGATTGTGTCTCAAACTTTTAACTTATAGGACATTTTATGTTTTGGCGCTTCCATCATCAAGAATGACAATCCTCTTTCTAGCAACCCTTTCTAATGAATTACCTCCAAGAGTAATCTTTTTCTTGTCTTAGAGTAAGAAATTACCGTTATCTCATGTCATGTAATTTGAGCATCCATTGTCAATATATTGGTAGCTTGTTTTTCTTTGAACATATAGATCTAGTCCACATCTTCCTAGATTTCTTGTCCTTTTTTCCATACCTTTTTGCATTGTTCTCTATGCTTGATAATATCTTGTTTCTTTCCTTTCTTGGGAATTCTTATTGAGATACTTCTACAATCACATCCTTTGTGCTCATAGTTATTAAAATTGCAACATTCAATATGATTAAGTAAGGGAGATATTTTGTTGTATCTTCTTGTACTACCTTCACGATTTTTGGATTTGTTTTGCACAAAGTCATATCTTTTACAATTCATAACATTATGACCAAAATTATTACAAGCATAACAATAGCCAAAGAAGGTATATAGATACCTATTGTGGCCAACAACAACCCCCCTTCTTATTTAGTTTTATTACTAATACTAAATAAGTGGGGACCCTTTATCGAAAAATTAAAAAAATAAATTAGCATTTGTATTCCCTTTTTGAATAAATCTTACTATCATAAACTTAGGAAAATATCCGCAAAATCCAAAAGGACTTAAGTTTTATGATAAGTTCGAACAAAACCGTTCTCTCAATAATAAAGCGTCGCATTGCAAAAAAGGTAAATGGATAACATCATATAAGCAAACTCCTAAGATTGCGAAATCGCGATGCGAGATCGCACACTGAAGAAACTCATTGCATCGCAGTTTTCATATGCCTCAAGTATCACTTAAGGTGAAATACCTCAAGCCGCCGATATGCGATGACGCGTCTCACAAATCGCATTTCGCAGAAACATATGGTAATAGATGATTGTCAAATGCAACGGATTAGCGATATTGCGATATGCAATATTGCGAAGCAAATCGCAAAATCGCTTTATCGCAGATCTGCAAGGCTCATTGTTCAAATTTTTTTTCGTAATCTGATGCCAAGTTATGTGCATTAACGTTAATTTAATAAGTTAGTTGATGATCATTAATGAAATATGGTTTGGATCTGATCGAAAGGTCATTTCACGTAGGGTGATATATTTTATATGATTTCGGCATTTAAAGCTTTCCCATCACCTTATTTCTTATCATTACTCTTTCCTTATTTGTAAACTGCAGGAGCGGAAAGCAGAAAGGTATACATAGCAGTGTTCAGAATATTATGGGAAAGAAGGGAAAAGCTCCGAGTTCTAAAGACAAAGAAATGACGCCCTTATACACAGACATCACCTGTAACAGAGACGCCGACATTATGACTTGGGAAGGCATGTACAGTCTACTCGAGGAAGGAAATCCCAGAGTAATGGGAGTTACAGCAATTGCAGACTCACGCAGGTCATCTCAATTACACAATTAGCCTATTCATTCTTACACCAGATAGCGGCGAGACCCAAGATTCTTCCATACACGGACATGGTCAAATGGGTATTAGATAGTGTTTAGATAACAGACAGACAATTTAAGACTAAGAGCCAAGGACTCATTGGGTCGTTCACTTCACAAAATTTAAGGTTTATATATCCTCTAATAAAAACGTGAAAGAGGTGAAAAATATCACCAGAAGCCCGAATCAAGAAACGAAGGCAGTTTCCGATGCGTGACGGGCAAAACCCCTTGAGAAGGAAAGCTTCTGATCACTCAGTTGCCTGTAAGCCTGGAAAATTATTAAAAAAATACTAAAGGCTAAAGGCAAAACCCGAGCTCTAAAAACCAGTGGTATTTATCAGGGATATCCTTAAGTGTACTTGGTTAAACCACATAGTCAATGCATGACTCCAAAATGTCTCATTAACTCTGCCGAGAAGATAGCACCAGCACTTTCCGATTCTATTTTCGCAGGGCAACTAAAGTCGGAGGTCGGCCAACCAACTCTCCTCAAGCCGATGCTGAATGCTTGCGACCACAGAGAACAGATACATAGATAGTTAATTGCTAGATTTAGTTTTAGTTTCAGTTTTGATTTATTTTTGCCTTAAATGAGGACGGTCATTTAAACCTCCTCCTATATTTTTGTAATAAACTATTTTTAGATTTAGCTAGTAGTATTTCAACCCTTCTCATGCATTTAGAGAAGGGTCCTGAAATTTGTCAAAAACGTTTCCTCAGAACATGCACTTCTGCACCCTCCGAGGAGGTTTTGATGAATGAATGGAACAAGATTTATTGATATCTGTGTTTAATATCTGCTACTGAAATGCACTTTTGTACTCTTAGTAGATGTTGAATTAAGAAGAGATAAATCATTATTGCTGAAGCTCATGAGTAGAACTTGTTATCAATGGTACTTTTATCTCTTAACGATTTCTGCTTATGTGTTAAGGTGATATTTATGTTCAGTTATTTATATATGAATGCTTGAATGTTTGAGTTATCATTTGGCACTTCTGTACAGTGATGGCTATTCTATTTATGCTTAATATATGAGTGACTTATTATGCGATATGCTTTTCACAATTGTTTCGGCTAACTTTTTATACGAAACGGTTCATCTTTATTGAATTCTTTTCTCATAGCAATTGAATGATCTTTATTACCAATTGCTGTTAGAAATTATTTTAGATCGCATAACTGAAAGATTAAATCCCGGGTTAGTTTTAGAATTAGATATTTCTATTCATTAGAATACAATTGCATGTTGTTAAATTAGATTTAGAATAAAAGCATTTTACTTAGAAATTATTAGAAAGGAAATATCAATTCTCAACACACACATACACAAATTGGGAAACTGGTCCCATTATCCCCAGTCAGACCCACCATCCCAAACGGAAAAGGAGTTGCTTTCAAGGTCCGGACCGGGTGGGTATCCCCCTTGTTGTAGATCTGATTTTCGGGGCTTCAACAATACCTTAATGTAAAATGATTCTTGGACAACTATCTCTTATAAACCCACTCTTGTTACCTTTGAGAGAAAACTCTTGTTTTTGCTGGTCCTTAACTCCATTTATAGCGCTGCATGCATTTCTGATAGGGCCTTGGGAAAATTCATGTCTCTAGTGGTCCTCAACTCCTTTTATGTAATTGTTTTCATTTATGATAGAACTTTTGAGAATATCCACAAAGATTTTGGGTTCTTCTTTTCAATCCTTCTATGACGCCTTTGATCTTGATTCTCCTTGGGAGGTCTCTAGATTTTATTTGCAGCTAATACCTATTTTGATTGAAGGAGAACCTTGGGAGATAAGCATGTTATTTAAGATCTCAATACTTTTACCAAACTCCACCCTTTGATTCATTTGAGAATTTTCTTTTTTAAGTTCCTTTCTCAAGAAAATAACATTTGCTTCTAACATTTTACAATCTTCTTCCTTTTCTTTCATATGGATTCTTTCTATGTCTTATATTCCCTTTGTTTGTTCTAGATGTGATTTAAGGATGATGACCGATGCTTCATCATAGTCATGACATTTCTTCTCATATTTATAAATAGATAATTTTTACTTTTGATAAATTCCTTTGAGTCTGTTTTTTTCTCCTAGGGAACCAACAAGTTCTACTTTGGAAGATTAACTACCCTACTAACATCATTTTATTATGGTTTTATTCATATTATTTTGTATTTTATTTGTTGCTAGAATAATCATAAGCTATGAACTCTTCTATCTTTTTTGAATCTTCATAATCTTCTTCCTTTTGAGGTGAATTTTTTTGTATTCATTTCATATGCAATGGTATTGTCATATCTCTCATAGATGCTTTATAGATTATACACGTTTTATTTTGTTGTTTCACAATGCATCACCTTATCAGACTCTAATTTTGAATGGTCACTCGATATGGAATTCATGGCTTCTGCATTATTCTTACTATCCTTCTTCCATCCACTACATATTTCCAATTATCAAAGCCAAGAGACATTAGATAAGCCCTCTTCCTTACCTTTTACAAGGCATAATATATTCCATCAAACATAGAAACTCTATTTGTGAAAGAGACAACCTTATTGACCATTAGCTCCTTTGAGAGCTTCCTTCCAAATGTTAGGCTGCATCCAAAGGAACCTACTCTAGTACCAATTGTTGGATACACACTTATACTGAGAGGGGGGGGGTGAATTAATATAATACAATTTCTTAATTATTTATACATTCATGAATTATAACTAAACACTATCACATATGGAACAAAAGATATAAATTCAAACTTATTTCAAATAGATGTTCGTAGGCACCAACTTATAGGAAACAAAAAACCCTCTTGCTACAAGATTCATAGGAATCAATCCATAGGAGACACCAATCCCCTTTTCTACTAGATTTAAAGACACCAACCTGTAGGAGACAACAATCCCCTCAGCTAGAAGGTTTGTAGGAACCAAACTATAAGAGATACCAATCCCCTCCAAGTTCGTGTGCTATTTTTTCCTTCATCAAGGCTATTAGTTTTTTTTTTCCTTTACTAGGACTACTTCCTACTTCTTCCTTCACTAGTTTTGTTAATTGATTCTAGCTTCACTAGGTGTACTTGATGATTTTTCCTTACCCATGTTTGCTTTTCCCAAAACTTGTTGTTTTTGGACTCTTTCCAAGAACTAACTTGTACATAAGTCCACATATCCAATTTTGCAAATACGATTCTGAAATTTTTTCCCGAGTGACTTTTGTATGTCTCCTCGAACCTTTGAAATTTTCACACCATGAAAGTCCCAAAAAATAAATTAGAGAAAAGATTCCAAACTGAACTATTTGAAGATTTTATTTTGACTACTTAGTAACCCTAACTTCCTTACAAAATGTCTCCAAAATTATAACAAGCTAAAGTTTGAAATTTCTACCATAGGTAATTAAAGGTCTCCCTTCTACCTCTTCAAGATTTCACAGTCTAAAACATCTCATAAATTTTTTATAGTGAAAGTACCATGATGACCTATTTGAAATAGATTTCACGAGAATTCAAGAAGCCTAAATTCCTTAGAGAATATCTATGAAATCACATTGAACCTAAGTTTTAAATTCCTAGCACAAGTACAAAACTATCTTGTCTCCATGTCCTCCAAGTTTCAAAGTATGAAACATCCCGGAAGAAAAGTTATAGCGAAAAGGCCAAGATGAATCGTTCACTCCAAAAATCACATTTTTTCTCCTCCTTAGAGTATTCCTCAACTTATACTGCATACCTTAGATATCCTCTTGCTTGGATGATATTTAAATGTACTCATTTATCTTTTATTTATAGTGTTTCTGCTTTCACTTATGGGGTTCACTTGTAAAGCTGACTAGGTCATCCTGTACTTTCTAGTTGAGAAGACCTAACATAATCTTTCATATCTCCTCATTCATATGGAGTAGAGGGAGTGCGATATACCATTGGAAAGATCCCGAAATAAAATTTTCAACCATGTATCTATACCTCCATTTGAGATATGTATTTAGAGTAAAAATGTCATGCATCAAGAAAAACCTAGGTATCTAAACAATATTCCTGACAAAATTCATCTTGCAATATCTATCTTGGACATATGTAATGTCCCCTTATCTTTGAAATCAATGAAAATAATATTTGAACAATCTTCCCCTATCTTTGAAATTCTCGATGTCCCTCTAACTTTGACATCATGAAAACACAATATTCAACACTTTCCTTCTTCTTGGTTTAGAAAAAAAATCACTCTAAATAAGATTCTCTACTATAATATCTAGATGTATAAACTTACCAAAATACCCCTAGAAGTTCACATAATTTGGTAAAAATCTTATATCTTCAAAGCAAGGATGTTAGAACCATCATGTATTATGTTCGTATCTTGAATTGGGATGGATACATAATATTAAGAATGTCTAGCTCTGCATGACTTACTGAATTTCCAGTGGAAGAGGCAACACATCGCCTTTAGTTCAGGGTTAATAGAACCTCCTCAAGCTATTGACATGTGCTAACAATATTGTCTTTCATTCATATTAGTGTCTGGTGGTTAATTATCATCTCCATGGTAGTAGTCTAGTTGGATACCAAATGATTATATGGCATTTGCAATTAAATGATGTAAGTTTGTAGTTGTTGCAGGTTCTCCTTTATTTGTCCTAAAATTGTGCCATCATTTTCCTGTTCCTTGGCCATCTATCCTCCACATCCACTTAACTCCTCATAATGAAAAAATCCTTCAGTCAACTCGATATGGAGAGTATAAAGATGAGCTAAATGTGGTATATGAAATTCAATTACAGGACTTAACCCAAAAATATCAACCTAGAGATAGTTTGAGAAACAAAAGCTACACTATCCCTTTCCCAAATAGATGTGAGTACTAGATGCCTTCAAACATCAATTACAACAAAAAATGAGGATACAATCTTAATAAATATTAATCATCACTAATTAAAAATTAAAATACAATATTTAAAAGATCCAAATCATTCTTAAAAATATTTATGTTATGTAATTCATTATTTATATATTAAAAGTATTAAAAATAACATGAAATGCAATCTTTCAAAATTTATCCTTATAATGGATATATTTTATTTATTTTAGATTCATTTTGTTTTTATAATGAATATATTTTGTTTATTTAGATCATTTTAATATAATTTTCATTTCCTGGTGTGTATATATATAAAATTGGTCCTGAAGTATGCCCTAAAACTGAGCTCATCTTTTTAGGACATAAGGAAACATGTTAACGATGCAAGACCTAGAGGAATTTGGTATGAGTGAAAGCCTGCCCCCTTATGGATCACCGGAGGGCCATTCCAGGTGGTGTGGTTTTCCTTGAATAACAATGATGAGTCAGAGATGACTATCCTCACAATTGGTTTGACAAGTGAGTTATGATGGAGTTCTTCGATATATATATATATATATATATATATATATATATATATATATATATAATTTACACTTTATTTTTTATTATATTTTTTATTTTGAAATATTGGATTTATTATATTTTTAATTTTATGATGATGATGGTTAACATCTACAAAGACCAATATGGTCTATCACACCTTAAGAAAGTGATTAAATGAGGCTCTTTAATAGTTGATTTCTATAATAAAAATTAAGAGAGAGAAGTGTTCCAAGATCACTATAGTTTTGTTGACTTAACAAGTCAAGAAGGTTAGTAGTGTGGAAAATATTTGGAAAGAAGAGCGGATGTGAGTAAGGGCCAGCTAATCCAAGAGAAAGTGTTTTTCATCTTCAACTCTCTTAGTATCACAAAGGGGTATATTCTTTCATCCCAAGGTGTTTTGGTAATAGACCAACACTTGATTTCACTCTGAATCTCATGATAATTAGTTCTTATCTTTGCAATGTTTATTTTCTTGTTAGAATTGGTCAAGACAAAAAGATAATTTTGGTTATCAAGACTGGGGTTGATCACCCCCTTATAATATTTTAGCTTCCCTTTTCCCTCTAACTACTTACCCTCCCACAACTTATCTTTGAATTTGGAAATAATAGTGCTTTTAATATTATCCTTATTCTCCAAGATGATCTCCTCCTTTTTCCCCCAATGATCAAGCCAAGACTGGGCATCCTTATATTAGCCTCGCTTGAGTCAGAGGTGGGGGTTTTGACTAGAGTTAAAAGCAATCTTGGGGAGCCTCTTGGCTTCCATGTTGTACAACTTATTCTTAAACATCAAATACGTAAAATATCCATGCTTTCAATGGAGGAGATGCTAGCTTCAATCAAGAGAATGAGGTAGGGAGTATTTCCTTTAATCTTGAGGTTGTAAGTTATAAATTGCTTTTGGATCATCTTAATATTCCTCCACTATTCTCTAGATACTCTACAACCCAAAACCTCACATCCATATAAAATAACAGGGGTGACGAGAGTCTATCATTTTCTCAATGCTATAATTCCAATTAAATTGATGATAAATATCAATACCTATATATTATATTAGAGTTATTTGTTATATATAAATTAATTATAATATATTATAATCAATTTTAGTGAATATTACTCATCATCAATTTAAGAATAATGTTCTAAATGATACTAGGATTAAATAATTAATTTATAAAATATAATTAAATTAAATAATTAATATTTTTACGTCGTTACTCTTTGAAATCAAATTTCTTCTTGCTTTACCTGTCTTACTATAATCTGTCTTATTTGATGTTAGACGATTAAAATGTTTACCACCATTAGATTAAAATTCTTGTTATAACTGAAACTATAACTATCTTACATCTTTCGTAGGTTTTCTGAAACACTATTATACCATCCATCTCTGCTCTAAGATGGCACATGGGAGTGGCGAGGACTTGTGTCGTGTCGTGAAATATCTTGGTTAAATTTGTTGGCCCTATGTAGGGCTCCATAGAGTGTATTCCTTTTCTCTTGCAGGTGTCTTGCAGGTGAAACTCACATAGTCTTAAAGGAATATTTTCATCCTATGCCTGCGACCCTCTGTCGGTGTATTTGGAGCCTTAGGGATGTCAAATAAGTTGAGGTCTGTTTTTGAGCAATTTGGTTACTCTGGTAAGTTCATTGTTTTCTACGTCCTCTTCTGGGTTTTTAATGGATTACTCTAGATTTTCCTCGATTAATCTGACCTGGAATGCTCTAGAATGGTTCTCATTTTTGCTCAGTTCAAAAGCTCGAGCAGGTCTAGTGCCAAGAGCCTCAACACCGGTGGGCATCTTAACCTTGCTTGGAGTCAACCCTCTATCATTGTTCTTAAATTGAGCATGAGTATCAACTTGGGGTTTTGTACATAGGTTTTCTTTCATTCGAGGTTTCATTCTACACAAGTTACAGGTGATGTTCATAGTCCTCTCTGCCGGACAGTTTCTTTATATATTTTCCTGATGCATCCTCAATACCCTGCTTACATTTCTTTGTTAATGGTGTACATGTATGCATGCAGGATGGTTATCTGGGTTATTTTAGGCTTCCTCCCACTACCCAGCTAATACATATGCTCTTTTGATATGCCAGGTGTGGTTATTTATTTGTGGTCTCCGATTGAGAAGGAAATTCCCCAGATTCACCATCTTCTGTTATTTGAGGAAAAACCCCAACAAGTTTGAGAGGAAAACCTTTTTACTTGTGCATGGAGTCAACCCTCCCACATTTTTCTTAATCCGAACATGAGTACCAACTTGGGGTTTTGTACACATGTTTTCTTTCGTCTGGGGTTTCATTTTGCACACAGGTTATTTATTACAGGTGAGGTTCACATTCTTCTCTGTTGGAGAGTCACTTTATATATTTTCCCGATGCGTCCTCAATACCCCGCTTACATTTCCCTGTTAATGGTATAACAATCCTTCTCTGCCTTAGGGAATCAAATTTAAAGGGCAGGTCGAATTTGTCTTTTTGACAGATCATGGGAAGAGATCTTATTGTTTATTATAGTTTAGATGATGGGCTGGATGCATTGAATATGAACATTAGAAAGCATACAAACACTGATTCAATTTACACCTTGAAATTTGGAATTTCAAACTCCAGGTTGCATACCTTGCAATTTGTATAAACTCATATAGATTTTGCAACTTTTCAGTTTAGCAGCCTCGAAGTGCGAAGGTTCATCTCTACACCATCAAGGTGAATTATCAAACCAGGTTTATATGGGTTTGAGCTTGCGTATGGTTTCTCTAACCAGTGCATGTTGGAGAAAGGGACTTAATAGAGTAAAAAAATTGAAGGGCTAAATTCATTGTGAGGGCCGAATAGTTTCCCTAAAGAGGACCGGATTGCAAGTGAGGTCGATTTCTTCCACGGGGGCCGAAATTGTCTCTCTAAAGGGAGCCAAATTACCAATTGTTCAGGAGGGCTGAGTACACAAATTGTTCAGGGCCGAGATGCCAATTTTCTGAAAAGGCCAAGTACCTTTTGTGGGCCAAAATTTTCTCAATATCCTTGGGCCGAGTTATGAAGTGGGAGCTGAAATTCTTCAACGGGCCAAGTTTCTTTGCAGTACGTGGAGTTTCCATTTCTAGGGGTGTTGGGTGAAGGCCAAAATTCTCCATTTTTGCAGAGGGCTGAGTTCTTGTTCTAGAGGACCGAGTTTAATTTCTAGATTTTCCAAGAAAAGTTGAATGGCTTATTTGTGGAGTTGAACCAATTCCAGAAGGCCGACTTGGTGGGAAAATTTCCTAGGGGGACGAGCTACTCAATGCATGGAGGCCGTGTTCACTTCCAAGAGGACCAAATTTTGTGGAGCATCTTCAGAAATTTAATTCCCAAATTTCCTCATTTTGTAAAAGACATTTTCCATCTATTTGAATGAAAATACTATTGTGGGGATGGAATTTTCTTAGCACAATTTATAGGTTGTAAGCTTGGATTCCAGTTTGTCCACTATATGTTTGTAAAAATGTATGAATGTGTTTCACTGAAGCAATTCTTGATTTTGTGGCAGAATTAACATGCAAACTGTTTGTTAAAAGTTTGCTACAGGAATTGATTGAATTTTGAAGAAAATTTGTGCAATTTTTAGTGATGGTTCATTACCTGTGTATCACATGATTTTCATGGTAGTAAAGCATCCTTGGGAAAAATACACTCCAGACTTGAGCATTGACTTGAAGAAGCATCACATTTCAACAAAATTTCTTGACAAGTTTGCTTTCTGGACTGTGAAGTCACTTAGATTTCCAACGGATGTGTTCTTTGAGGTGACAATCTAGATTTATTTGATTCCCTAGTTAAAATTTTTTCTTTAATTTCAACTCACTACACATTGAGTGACTTTCTGGAGGTTGAACAAAATTTGTAAAGCATTAGTGTAAGAAAGGTTTAAGTGTCCCTCTCTGAAACGCTTTTACATTAGTGTTTTTTTGTGGTTGCCAATTTGGCTAGTAATATGTTTTGAAAAGTTTTTGTTAGTTTCATTTAAGGTTCAGGGCTCAAGCTAACCCTTACCCAATCTTTCTGTTTCTTTCATGAGGGCATATCTTGGCATTCTGTTTCTGTTTCATTTAGACTCTAATTGCCTCAATAATGTGATTTAAATGAAGCATTTTTATTCGGTATTTTCACCCTGTTTCAGTTTAAATTCTTTCACCGCCTATTTTTTCATTATGAGCTAATAATTTGTTGTGTCATGTTTATGATTTTGTAGGACATTCATTACCAAGGAAAAGAATTGAGGGAAGCTGTAGCTCTAATTGGTTGGTTACCATTCCAGTTTGTCCACTATAAGTTTGTAAAAATGTCTGAATTTGTTTCGCTGAAGCAATTCTTGAGTTTTTGACAAAATTAGCATGCAAACTATTTGTTAAAAGTCTGCTACAGGAATTGATTGAATTTTGAAGAGAATTTGTGCAATTTTTAGTGATGGTTCATTACTTGTGTATCACATGTTTTTCATGGCAGTAAATCAGCCCTGGGAAACATACACTCCAGACTTTAGCCTTGACTTGAAGAAGAATCACGTTCCAACGACATTTCTTGACAAGTTTAACAATGTGATTTCAGTGAAGAATTTTTATTCGGTCTTTTCACTTTGTTTCATTTTAACTTCATTCACCGTCTATTTTTTTGTTATGAGCTAATCATTTGCTGTGTCATGTTTATGATTTTGCAAGACATTCATTACCAAGGAAAAGAACTGAGGTAAGCTGCAACTCCAATTGGTTACCATTAAACTCAGGGATCTATATTTTTGCACGAAAATGTGATTTTCTGTTAACTCGTTGTGGAACTGTTCAACCCATGTCTATATACATATGGTATTTACTATTAGCATATGTATTAGAATTTGGTACCATAGAATATATAATGGACCATTTTTTCCCTTATTTTTACAGTGGAGTTTTTTAACTGTGAAATGTAGAATGTAGACCCTGTCATTCCATTTCCATTAAAATTAGAAACGTGCTATACTATTTTAAAAAATCTTGTGATGTACCGCTTTATGTTTAAGTATATATAGATGTCTGAAGAATATAGAGCTTTGGCTTATTGCACATATTAGAAAAATTTTCAAGTTAATCTTCTAGACAAGATCAAATTTCTTCCATTACAGGGTTCATGTAGCCCAAATGTATAAAACACATATATTCACACATATTCTCAGTGTAATTTCCATGAGTGTAACTCGATTCTAGATTTTAGAATATTCCTTGTAACTCAGATTTCCAGAATATTTTAGAATCTATTTGCAATGCATAACTTAAGGAAGGAGCCTCTGGAATTTTATTCCATTCTGTGCAACTCCTATTTCTAGAATATTTTAGAATCTATTTGGAACGCCTAACTTAAGGAGTACAATTGTGTGTCGAATCATAATATTCTTTAACCGTGTGTCGAATCATGATGTTCTTTCTCCTTTGATTAGGAAGTAACAGAGTAAAAAATTGAGCATTGAATAGCTTTGTAGGATTGAATATCTATAATTGATACCTTGCAATTTGTATAAACTCATATATCTGCAACTTTTCAGTTTAGCAACATCGAAGTGCGAAGGTTCATCTCTGAACCATCAAGGTGAATTATCAAACTAGGTTTAGAAGGGTCCATGTGTCGAATCATAATATTCTTTAACTGTGTGTCGAATCATGATGTTGTTTCTCCTTTGATTAGGAAGTAACAGAGTAAAAAAATTGAACATCGAATAGCTTTGTAGGATTGCATATCTATAATTGATACCTTGCAATTTGTATAAACTCATATAGAATAACATTGTAGGATTACATATCTATAATTAATACCTTGCAATTTGTATAAACTCATAGATTTTGAGACTTTTTAGTTTAGCAGCCTTGAAGTGCGAACATTCATCTCTACACCATCAAGGTGAATTATTAAACCAAGTTTAATGGGTCTGAGATTGTGTACGGTTTCTCTAACCAGTGCATGTTGGAGAAAGGGACTTAAATTCTAATTCACATTTTAAAACAACCAGATCTCTGCCAAATGACAAAATTATGAAGTAATATGGACTTTACAAAGAAGATACAAATTTCATTGATCCCTAGACATGGAGATTAGCTAGCATACCTTTCCATTCAGGGAATTTGCACATGTATCACTGTGATACTCAAGCAGCCCAATTTCAAGTAATCAACTAATTCTTGGCAATGTGATATTAAGGGATTTTCATAGCTTCAATGGCAGAACCATCAGTGCCAATTTTGCAACAGAAGAAAAGGGGGATATTGCTTTCAAGAGGAAAAATGATCACTATGCTCTTTTGGGTGTCTCTTGTCATGCCTCCTGCAATGATATCAAGGTTGCATACAGAATACTGGCATTGTTTGCTTATTGGGGCTTGACCCAGGTTCAGAGGTGATTTAGACAAACAAATCCTGATATTACTGGCCCTTTTGGCAACAGTCCGTGGAGCACGGACTGAGGTCTCACCAGAAGTAGTATGGGAGGGTGCTAGAACCAGGTTTCCACACCCTGGAGATGCCTGATGAGTTCAAGTGGTCTGTGGTTAGACCCTGTGCACACGTCACTACGTGCACTGTCCTGTACCTCGTAGCCAAAACTGCTACCTTCGCCCAATTCTACTCAGGGGTCGAGCGCTGTTGGTACCCAAGTCATTACTAGTATTCTACTGTTAGTTGATTAACTTAGCTTATTTGTATGCGTTAAGTTACATTTAGCAATATAAATCATTCATACATGTGCGTTCAGTAAAAAAGTAGTATATTTGCAATTTACATCAACCATGCATTAATCCAAGAACAGATACATGAATTGGTAACAAAACCTTTCTTTATTAATCTCTTCTTTGGTTACAGACTCAACTCCGCCCTGCGCAGTCAGCTGCAAGGGTCCGCGCACTCAGCTGTGGAGTACTAGGCCTCTGCGCACTTAGCTATAGAACCTTTTCCTATCCTACGACCCAAGACACACTTAGTCACTTAGGCTTTCCTTCTATTCCTCTCTTCTTACTTTGTTACCTTTTACACTTAGAGCCTCGCTCTATTTGTACACTCCCATGGTCCATGAACCATGGGTAGGCCGACATTACATCTAAAACTAGGGCGGACAACCCTATGACTCTAACATACTTTCGCGCCTGTAATTCGCGGGGCTTTACAACATCATTCGGTCAAAACATGGGCTTTGAGCTCCAAAACATGCCTCGGGAGGATTCCATGTCCAACAGGCCCCCAACATCATGACTCGCCCTCGAGTCACTCTGTCGGTGTGACAATCTTAGCACAGAGTTCCTCCAACTGTCCTCGAACTGTGCTGGTGTTGGAAGTACACTGAGTCGTTGCTTGCTGAATCTGTTGCATCCTCTGTTCTGAGACCTCCGTGTCTGGGGTGCTTCTCTGCATTAACATGTGCATCCCTTGTATGTGTGCGAGCTTTCCTTCGATGTTTTCCATGATAGTGAAATCCTCGTCGATCCATGGTTGGACGCGCATTTTGAGAACTGCCTCCTTATGTCATGCCGCGTCCACCTGCTCCTTCAGTGCCTTAGCTTGCTGCATCCTCGCAAGCTGCTGGGTAAGGAATAATGTCTGCGTAGTTTCTTGGACACTGTTGTGTTGTTGCTAGAGTTGTCGCGCCTCTGTCTCCAGGTGCTGGATGTTGATATCCTCCTGTAGAGTTGTGAGGACCTCAAGTGCTTGCTCCAACAAAGTGGTGTAGTCTTGCACTGCACCTCCAATTTCTTCCAGTCCTGCTACAATAGCGCTAGCGCGCTGTTCTTTGACTTCTGGGGGAGTGGAGGGCTGCGCCTTTAACCGCAGGTTGGTGATATGAAGATTCAGCTCTAGCTGAACCTTGGTCGTTTCTTCTTTAGCCTCGTGGACTTCTTTAGCCTCGTGGACTCTGGTTGCCAACCTGTGGATCTGCACCTCTATTGGTAGATCTGCTAGGATGGCTAGCTCCGGGATGCGTCGGCAAGCATTGTCTACCACCTGCACCAGCTATTGATTCTACGACACCAATTCGTCATGCTGCAAGTTGAGCTGTTCTATGTTTGTCTTTTGCTTGCTGAGAACTTGGATTGTGTAGATCTCCCTAATGCGCAACTCTGCCGCTATCCCATCCTGTAGTAGATACACTGTCTCACATGGAAGGGTAGCCAGATTAAGGTCAAGGCCTTTCATCATGTTGACTGAAAATGTATCGGTTTCATTTGCTGCTAGTAGGGCCCCTTCCGACAACACTATTGTGTTTTCCATTCGTGTGCGCAACATCTGTTCTGCTACCGAGGATCCTGCTGCAAGGTGGGTGGAAAGGGTACCCACCTGAGGGGGATGCACCTGTAACTCCTGTAGTTGCGCCTTGAGGGCCCCCAACACAGTCTGGTGCTCCTGCATAAAATCCTGAAGAGCCTCATTTATGACATTGCGAACCATCTTTCCGATGTCATGCAGATCACCTTCGGTTAAGGTGATCGGGTCAGTGGCCAATTTCGAGGCCTTAACCTTCTTCCTCGATCCTGCGCGCTCTACCGTGTGTCGGCACTTCAGCTGTGTGGACATGGTCCCCGGGTCTGTGCTCCCTTCTACTGTTTCTGCCTCCTTCCCCTACGAGGGCGTTGCTTGGCCCTAGTCTGCCTTCGCGGTTGCTGCTTCTGCCGCATGTGTTGCTGCTGCTCCTTCTGCGGCCTTCTTCTACTCAGTGGCTTTCTATGCCGCTTCACGCACTGCCCTTACCTCAGCTGTTGTTGTTTCCTTCTGCCTTTTTCTCAGCCAATTGTGTGACGCGCAACTTGGCATCGTCCTTCTTCTTTTGCACTGCTGCCTTCTCAAGTTCTACAAGATCTGGGGCGCACCATTCCAGAGGCCATGCCTCCAAGACAGTAAAAATGGTGTCGTCAGTGGCTACAAAAGGTAGCTTCATCCATTGCTTTGCCGGATCCTTACGCACCCTTATAAAAATGTTGTGCATATCAGCTTTAAAGTCTGTAAAACTCTATAGACTGTTGTACACTGTGGGTGATAGTCGTGGCTTCCTGTTGATCCACATCCGGATGTTCATCTCCATGAGCACCCAGAAGATTTTGGTGTCGCGTATCTGTTTCACATCCTTTGTGGCCTAGAGCAAAGCGTACTTTGCGGCCTCCGGTAATTCTCTGTCAATGCTGGGGAATTGACTGTCCTTCAGCAGTTCCCCCGCTACGAGCATTATGGATAACAACAACCACACATAGTGGAAGGTTTTACCTTGCTCCTGGGCTTCGCGATAATTTTTCAAAAATTCCTCGTAGAGGAATTCAGACCAGTTGAACTAGACCCCCTCTGCGCACTCCTCGGCTAGTGCGACCACCAACACTGGTACCTCATCGGCGCGACACTTCCTCATAAATTTGCTGACCAGGATTTGGGTTGCTACATGTACCCCTTTGTCCTTGATGCTGGAGATGGCGTAGCCCCTCTTCTTCTTCTCCAGCTTGTATTTTGTCTTCATGGCTTCTATAAGGGCCAAATCACTGCCCTTTCCTTCGGCTATGGTCCTAGGGTCCTTTCCTTTGGAGGGGATCCAAGAAATGCGGTGAATTAGGTCTGCCGTGATGGGGATAGGCTCCTCCAGCCATAGATACCCATCATGCACCAAGAAAAGAAGCTGCCTGATGACGAAAATGGTTATGGGCGTGCGGTGGAAATGCAACACCCATAATAAGTTTAGCAAACTAGCCTTTTCCACACCGCGCAACCACTTTCGTGGCTCTAACGTTGTCACCACCCCCGCAGTGTTCTGCTTCATGAAGTTCTGGGTCTCCAAGTGAGGGAACTTCTCGCGGTCAACGAGGTTCCAATATTCAAACTTCATGGTTGACACGTGGCCCAGGTGCATGCCTTCAAACACAATGCCATCTGGGAGGAGCAGGGTTTCGTCCATGTCCTTCAACACTTTGGTCTTCCCTTTCCGCGGAGGGACATATGCGGGC
Source organism: Pinus tabuliformis (assembly GCA_031772625.1). Classification (NCBI taxonomy): domain Eukaryota; kingdom Viridiplantae; phylum Streptophyta; class Pinopsida; order Pinales; family Pinaceae; genus Pinus; species Pinus tabuliformis. The sequence goes on from CM062807.1 coordinate 1,008,664,084, forward strand.
AGTTTTGTTGTAGAGCGTGTAAGTTGAATATCCTCCTCCATGCCTTTGTCTTCTTCCTCTGCGATGATCAGGGCCTGCAAATCTTCTTCGTCCTCATCTGTTTCTATCGTGACAACTTCCCCTTCTCTGCCATCAATAGTTTGCTACGCAGTGGGTTCCTAGGGGACATGCGTATGAGGACAATTGCTTGTTTATCTTTCTTGGGCCTTGGCGTACATGGTGATTTGGGCATCTCTGCTACGACCCTGGAACCTTCGGGAGCATCCTCCATATTTAGGGCTTGCGCGGCCTCACTGGTGGTTTCCTCTTCAATTCCCAGACCATCCTTAGTTGCTGTCATTGTGTCTCGGATGTAATTTGTCACTCGCGAATTCAAGGGCTCAATTATCGCTCGGTTGTCAATGCTCAGGGCTCTGCTCAATCGCTCAATTCTCAAATGACCAAGTGTTGTTTGCTGGGCAGCCTTGTGTGTTTTATAACGCCTTTTGAATTCGAATTCGATCGTTCCCCCCAATTCCGGTCCATTAATTCTTTCTTGGTGGCAATTTTTCCCAAATCTTTCCCATAAATCGCGTCTTAAATGGCCGGTGCCCGCTCCATTTGGCCTCAAGTCGAGAATCCCATCGTGAATAGTGGCTTCAAAAGTCACTTTTTGGCCAACCCACACGACAGCGCAGCCCTCCGTGTGCAGTCACAGACCCCGTGACGCTCTACTTTTGCGCGCATCCCCAATATCACGCAGCTCCTGGGAAGAATAGTTTATTGTCCCGCGCTTCCTTTCAACTGCCTGGAGCGCTAAGACTGTCCTTCCCATGGCTAGTCAGGTGGTCGCACCACCCGTGTGGGGCTCCATCCTGTCCTCCACCATGTTTCGCGGAGAATCCCCACCTTCCATTGTTGTGATCAGCATCGCGCACTTTACTACTTGCAACACGCTTCCTTGGTCACTACGTTTGGTGATATGCGGTCCAAACCAAGGAAACATGCTAACCAATTCACGACGATAGTTCTCAAACTTTTTAGTATGATCATACGCACCTTGTCTTACCATCCTAGGTTTTTCGACGAGAAATGCTTCCTGTATCTCGTCTTCCAGCTTCTTGACCTCCGTGTCCATCATAGCGCTTTTCTTCCTTAATCGTACCCTTTCTTTTTCAAGTTCGCAGAGTCTAAAGTTTCCCCGTCGGATTTCTTACTCAAGTCCAATGTGTTCTATTTCATGCAGCTGTGTGATTCCTTCGTTCCGAGCTTCGCGAACTGTTGTATCTACAGGTGCTGCTATGTGCGGACTAGGCTTCGCATGCTCCATAGGGATTACAACCCCTGCTTCATACTTTAGCTTCGGAAGTGCTCACGCGGTCAAGGTTTTTTCACATGGTCCTATAAACCCATAGAACAACTGGTACGCGTAGGTCCCTGTTAGTGCATCTCACATGGTGGACCGTGTTCAACACTTCGCACACCTTGTCAAAGGCTTCCCCGCGGATAATCTTTGGCATGCTTGGTCTTATCATACTTCATTGTTCGCACCCTCATCTTGCCCGCTCCTGCTTGTTGTTCCTGTTTCCTATCGTGAGGATGGTGCGCGTTCATGTAGGTTGCGTACCATACGCTTGTACTGTTATAGACATATTTGGGCACTGCAACCCCAATCACATATGTCCATAAACCAAGGGCTTCTAAACCCCTAAAAGTGTTGTTTCATACCCTAAAGGAACAAGGTCAGCTGATTACATCATCTCCCAGAAGTTCTCCATGAAAAACTACTAAGAACTGGTCAAAACAGGACCATATAGACTGCTCCATGCATAGGGTGCGATGCATCTCACCTATTACACACGGGGGGTGCGATGCATACTGGAAAGCCCTTCTGTAGGGTGCGATGAGTGAGAGCAAACAAATGGCAGAAGTAGTGTGCTAGGTGGAAACCCAGAGAATCTTCTAGAAACTGCTCATATGACACTTGCCTCTCTGAGTTCACCTAGGGATGAGTAAGAGATCTAAAATCTCCAAGTGGAACCAAGAACTATCAGTGAAATGACACTAATCAAAATCCCAGAAGCTGACTCACTCTCCTGAAAACATCTATATATGGATCCCTCATCCAAGAGATCCAGAGGCTGGAATTTTGTAATTTGCAAGGAAGTGCTGTTGGTTTCTCTTTGAAGACATTGTTGGGTGATCTTGCTTTGTATGAGGTGAAGAGGGCTTTCTTGCTGGGAGGATGATGCTGAATCAGACAGCTTCGTTGTAATCCTCTCTTCTACTACTTCTATCAATAAAGCTATTTGAGTTTTCCTCCATATGCTTGTATATCTCTGAATTTTGTTTATGTATGCATTTATATGGTTGATGTACATCCGATCCTACGTTATTTATGGTTATAGATCTCTATGATTTGATGGTATTTTGCTGCTTTGTCTCTACAGGTGTTCTTTGAAGCGGGACAAGTGAGAAGGGAGTGGCTAAAGCTCTATCAAGGGAGAGAGGAAAAGAGCAAGGAGACTAGCGAAAGAATGAGGTTGGTACTCTTTGCTTCTCTCTCATCTATCTCTCATAAAGGAAAACACCAGTAACTTTAGATTGTTTGTTTCTAAAATAGCTACCCGTCTTAGTGGGACTAGCAGCTCTGAATGGACACTAGTTTTCCAATAACATGTACCCATCTAGAGAGGTGGGCGTGCAGGATGTTTTTTCCATCATACACAGCTTCCATCCACAACTGAGGCTTTCCAAAAAGTATAGGAATCACCCTTTTGCATTCGCGCCAGTTCTCAAAATGCTGTCGGTGCGTACCCCACCACCTTGCGGGCGTAGCGCGCAGTGCCCATTTCAGAGCATCGAATCACTGCTATTCTGGCACCTCGCTTTCAAATTTGTTTAGGAATTCATCCACCACTGTCAACCCATCATACATAGGCAGATCCCTTGCCTCTGTTGCTACATAGTGTAGTGACTTTATCATCATGTTGCAATTGAGTGTGATTACCTTGTGTAATCGATTCTGCAATTGTTTTATTTCCTCTTCCGAATCTGATGTGCAGGAGCTTTCGCGCTCCCACGAAATCCTACCATCCGCTGTAGGATTCACCAAATCCTGTTCCCGAGTGGTTATCTTGTAGATACAATCTAGATCATCATCGCTCTTGTCGTCGTGCACTGGCTCTGTGTAGTGCGATCCTTCCATAGGGTTTAAAGGTACCACTACGCGTAGTGACTTTTTCTCAAAAATCATTTTCCACTTCTTTAGATTTATCACTCCATTCATATCAGTGGCCCAATCTATTCCCAGTAGTGCACGATAGGGATTATTTTCATCAATAATCTCTATCACTTCGAAATCTGCAAGTGCGCTCGCACCTTCGATATCTATCGTTATTCCCTGCAATCTTCCCATCGGTAGGATATTTTTCTGGTTCGCCATTCTCAATTGAATAGGAGACCATTGCAACGTGGGCCTTCCCATGCACTCCCATGTCTGCTTTGGCAGAACGTTCATGTCCGATCCTACATCCAAAATCGCTTGATCCATTTCATATTCCCTGATTTGTGCAATCAATCTCATCTCCCTTCCTATTCACGTTGTGTGGTTCCCGAGCTTCCAGACTATGTGCGGTTCCCCTGATCCAGCACATCTAGTGATGAGTTCTTGCAATACCTTCATAGCTTTGCTGTCGCGCAGTAACTTGATGCATGTCTCTAGAAAGATAGTAAGCATTGATGGGTCCATCTCCGGTTCTAGTTTGTCTTTACTACCTGAAGTGGAGGCCTCCGTGAAACTCTTCTTAGCTTCCATGAATTTCTCCTTTGCGCACTCCAAATCGAACTTTGGTTCCTTTGTTGGAGCCTTGAGAACCCAAGAACTCTCTTCTGGCTGCTTACCTTTGTCATATCCTATCATGATACCGCTACAGAGCATGATGTTTACATGCAGGTCCTCCTCGCATGGCTCAGACCTCATCATTTGAAGGTTCTGAGTTGGGGGAGGCTGGAGTATTCCTTTATTGCGAAACCTCACTATCAGTGTGGGGCAATCCTCCATCTCATGATCAAACGAGTACAATATAAACATGATGCTCTTGTAGGATTTGTACAATTGCGGGCATAATGCCCCATCCCTCCGTAATTGTAACAAATCAGCTGTCCATGACCCCTTCCTGGTCCCATTCCACCTTGACCTCGTCCGCGTCCTTGAAATCCAATGCACGCCATCCCCGCATTTTGATCGAGGGCTCGTGTTTCGGACTGAACTCTGTAGGTAGGAGTCCGATCCATAATTAGTTAATAACTTCTACATGTACGCTCATCATGGCCTACTGACCTGCAGAAATTACAGAACAATTGTTGGGACGTCTGCGTATACTTCTGTAATAGGTGGCAATTATCTGTAGCATGCTTCCATCTTATCTGAAAAATCGCGCACCATAATGCAATTACCACGCTTGGCTATGCTTGTGCCTCTAGTCTCAATGGCATTGGCCCTCATCCTACTAGGTATTTCACGAAGATTAGACAATGGTCCTTGTCATGTCCCTGGACTTTTCACTTTATGCACCATACCTCCTCGCACTATTCTAGGCGAGCTGTCTTGTCTTGTTTCAGGTTCTGTATCTCAAGACACAAATTTTTCAACTGTGCATGGATCTGTTGCACTCCCAGGCTAGGATCTTGTATTGGGGTCTCGTGCAACCTCATTGCAATTTCCAAGGCTTCGACCTGAGTAGATAGCTTTTGCTGTGACAATGCGGTCCTTAGATGCGGCGTTAGTGACGCTAAAAACCATGCACAGTGTTTCCCATCTGTTAAGGTCATGTTGGCTTCGCGAATCATACCCTTTAGTCTCTGATCTAGCTCCCAGGGGGTTTCACCTAGAAGCATTGTGATTTCCTTAAACCCGATAATCGACTGTGAATCCGATTTTGGCCTGCTAAATTCATTTTTTAGCGTAGCTTGGATATCCGCGATCCCACGTTTGGATTCTCATTAGAATGCTTAATGTACCACATCAGTGTGCGATCCTGCAACGTGCTTACTAGCATCACCTTCTTTATGTTGTCATCTGTGACTCCTTGCACTTCCCATACAACCTTTACTACGAACCAAAATTGGTCTGGATCTTTGTTCTCTACTCCTTTGAATACCAGTAACTTTATTGTGCTCGCCATATTGAACTGTGGTGGTGGCGGAGGTGGTGTGGGTGAAGATGGTGAAACTGGTGGTGGTGTAGGTGGAGGTGGTATGCGCGGAATTTGCTGCCTTATCAGATTGATCGCATTCCTTGGTGAAACCTTCGCGAGCTCTTCCTTACTTTCTCGCTGAGGTGAAATCAAGGGGCTAGTTTCTATCTCTGCACTACCTTCGTTTCTATAGATCCTCCCACTTCGCATAGCCCCAAACATCAATTTATTCGCATAACCCGGTTTTCACACAGTAAGATTTTAATCGAAGTGTTCAAAGGTTTAATCTACTTACTTCGCAGTCCTTTGAGGAAGCATTGTTCCACCTCGCTGTAGCTGACTAACGTGTCTACCGCGAATTCGGTGATAAACCCTCCTATAATTAGACCAAGCCAATGGTCCACAGTGTGCGCGATCTTATCTTCCGATGCTTCTAGTCTACGCACCAACTCTGGAGTCCACACAATAGGTTTGTTGAGCCTACACCTTCCCTGACTGTCTGCTAGCTTTTCGATCCACTCATACAACTCAAAGGGGAAGGATGCAAAGAAAATTTCGTAGATTTCCGTATATAAGTAGCACTCTAACCACTGTTCCTTTGATACTCACGGATTCTTATTTTCCTGCGCTGCGAACTCGTGAATATTTCTGTCCAACCATCCTTCAATTTCTTTCTTTGTCGAATTTCAGTGACACTGATCCGGATTTAAACCGGAACGCAACAAATTACAGAGTTAACCATAAACACAGAGATGCAGTGGAAATAATACTTCATTTCATTAATGTAAAATACTGAAATAAGCTTACAAACAACAATGGAAATAAACCAGCTAGGGCGATGGTAGCTTATCTCTAAGAAGAGATGTGGTGGCTACATGCCTCTGAACTATGTTACAATGAGGCTCAGAGGCCTATTTATTGTTGAGAAACAATGGAAACATCCAAAAGCCTAACCCTAGAAGATGAAAAGCCAAAATGTGGGCCTCGTTTTGGTAAATTGGTACATCAACTTCACGGGGTCGTAACTTTGGCATATGATCTCTGTTTGATGCACACAATATCTCGTTAGAAAGATCTAACCGAGAACTAAAACTTTGGGAAGAGAAACATTGGTCCATCGAACCATGTTGCTCACAGTTTTCCCAAAAAAACGTCGTTTAGGGCCGCAAAACGGCTCCAGAAGTTCAGGACTCGAAAAACTGCTAAAAATAGTAAGTTGTGCTACAATTAAGGAAACTGAAAAAGCTGAGAGAAATAATGGTGGGGGTCCAAGTGGACTTGGCAGTTGGCCACCAATATCCACCTGGATCATTCCTCCCTCCTTAGTAAGCAATGGTCCCCATTGCGTTGAGTTCCTCCATGAGATGAGGAAACTTCTACTGAACTTGGTCCCTGGTGAGCCACTTGCCCTGGTGAAGGAGTTGGCCTGCTTTGACAACTCGATATAGTTGGATATTCTATTGGCGAATGTTCTTGATTTGTGTGTCCATGATCCGATTAGTTGCATCTTGTTCCATGCAATCTGGATTTAATTCTGTGGGTGTGAGCTGTTCTGCAATGTCGGATGTGTCTAGTAATGGTGGAAAGTATGGCCGAAGGTGGTCCACATTGAACACTGGTTGCAAGCCAAGGAATGGGGGAATGCTGAGCTCAAATGCATTATCTCCCACAACCTTGGTAATGGTGTAAGGACCATATCGGAGTGGTCTCAGTTTCCGATAGGCTCCGGTAAGGCATTCCTTTTGCAAATGCAACCAGACTTTTTCACCCACTTGAAACTTGTGTGGCACTCGATGTTGATCATGTCGCTGCTTGTACTTGGCATTTGATTTCTCTAGAATGTCATGGACCTGCTGGCGAATATGTTGGATGTGCTCAATGAAGCTGTTTGCCTTATCTGTTTCAGATTAGACATGAGCCGAATCTGTGTGAGTAGCTGCAAATGGCATGGCCACATCAATGGGACATAGTGGCTGGAATCCCAAGCCCACCTGAAAAGGGTTGTGGCCAGTCAAGCTGTGAAGAGCTCGGTTGTAGCCGTGTTGAACATAGGGGAGGCTCTCTTCCCATGTGCGTGGATGCTTTGAGTTGTACATGCACAGAATGTGTACAATCATCCTGTTGACAACCTCTGTCTGGCCATCAGTTTGAGGATGGAAGGCTGTGGACTTAGTGAGTTTGGTGTCCAGCATCGACCAGAGACTGGACCAAAATGTACTGAGGAACTGACTATCCTGATCTGAGATGATAGACTGTGGGATCCCAAAGTGCACCCACACTTGTTCAAAGAAGAGTTTAGGAGTGGCTTTTGCTGTGATATTCTTCTTGCAGGTTGCCATAATGGCCATCTTTGAGAACCTATCGACGACATCAGACATCTCTTATGCAGACCCCGATCTCTACAACAGAACCATTTGTTGGCTTATTGGGGCCTGACCCAGGTTCGTAGGTGATTTAGGCAAACAAATCCTCGTACTATTTCCCCTTTCGACAACAGTCCACGGAGCGCAGACTGAGGTCTCACACGAAGTAGTATGGGAGGGTGCCAGAACCAGGTTTCCACACCCTAGAGATGCCTGATGAGTTCAAGTGGTTTGCAGTTAGACCCTGCGTGCACGTCACTACGCGCATTGTCGCATACCTCACAGCCAAAACTGCTGCCTTTGCGTAGCCCTACTCGAGGGTTGAGCGCTGTTGGTACCCAAGTCCTTACTAGTATTCTACTGTTAGTTGATTAACTTAGCTTATTTGTATGCGTTAAGTTACATTTAGCAATATAAATCATTCATACATGTGCACTCAGTAAACAAATGGTATATTTGCAATTTACATCAACCATGCATTAATCCAACAATAGATACATGAATTGGTAACAAAACCTTTCTTTATTAATATCTTCTTTTGTTACAGACTCAACTCCTCCCTGCGCACTCAGCTGTAGGGATCTGCGCACTCAGTTGCAGACTACTAGGCCTCCGCGCACTCAACTGCAAATCCTTTTCCTATCCTACAACCCAAGGCACACTTAGTCACTTAGACTTTCCTTCTATTCCTCTCTTCTTACTTCATTACCTTTTACACTTAGGGCCTTGCTCTATTTATACACTCCCATGGTCCGCGGACCATGGGTAGGCCGACATTACATCCAAAACTAGGGCGGACAACCCTATGACTCTAACATACTTCCGCGCCTGCAATTCGCGGGGCTTTACAACATCATTCAGTCAAAACATGGGCTTTGAGCCCCAAAACATGCCTCGGGGGGATTCCATGCCCAACAGGCACTGAAATACCACCCTGATGTCATGCACACTACCAGGGCTGCAACATCCCCATTCTCATTTGAGCATTGGAGAGAAAGGAATTGGGAAATAGATCAATGCTAGTGTTGAGGGGGAATTGTGACCATGTTCTTATTTCTAACTACAGTGCATGGATTTTGGTTATGTATTAAAGATGAATAAGACTTTTCAAGATCATACGTTCTAGAGAAGGAAAAGGACCAAGATCCGTGGTGAAAATTTTCTTGAACATCTGTGTGGATTACTGAACATATATATATATATATATATATATATATATATATATATATATATAGATATATATATATATATATATATATATATATATATATATATATATGTGTGTGTGTGAGCATTCACTCTGTGCATTTGGTTATATCATCTATTTCGTATACCTCATTTACATGCTTTGGGCATTTGAAATCACTATTGTCCTTATAATGGCCTTCTCCACCAATGAGCATAATTATCTCTCCTCGAAGCAGAGCTATTCCCTGTACAGAAAATTGGATTTCAACCATGTATTTGGAGTGGTAGTGATCTAATTTCATGTCAAATTGATTAAGATTTGAAATATCATAGGAATGATATAGAAAAGGGTCGAACTTTGTCAAGAGATTCAATAATAAGATTTTAAACTATTTAAACAACCTCAAACTCAATATCCCATATACTAATTGTATTAAGAGAAGTGGGTGCTATATCCTGGGGTGGGAAAGTAAATTAAGTGTAACATAGATGATAAAGTGGGAGAGGCTAGAAGTGTAATTACTGCGTCTCCTCTTGCTGTAAGGAGGTCATGTCATGATGTCCAGTTTCCAGAAGTGGGGTTGTATGACTCCATTTTCTTTGAAAATGAATTATTCACATTAAATCCACCCTGTCGATGCTTGTTACATAAGTCACCATTGGCACAAGACTGCCAAAGACATCTGTTCAAACCTAATTGTTTATAACTAATGACAATCCATTTTCTGAAATTTAGGAGTTTAAACAACTAAACATCGATCCAGGAATGTATGAAGAAAATCAATTGTCATTGTTTTTATATAGGAATATTAATGATTATATAGTATTTTAAAAGAAAACTAGGACAATTTGTCTGGAAGTTTACTCACATCATAATATCCTCCAAGTACATATATCTCCCCTGCAACCGCGACACACATGAGATCCCCTCTGGCAGTTGGCATATTAGGAAGTTGACTCCACTGGTCTCTTACAGGGTCATAGACTTCAGCTATGTCCAAGTACGAGTAATTTGCACCATACCCTCCCACCATGTAAATCTATTGATAAGATAAAGACAAGTTTTTTTCCAATAATATAAACATTAAGGGTGAATGAAATCATAGCTACACATGCATAATATACCGTTTTCTTGTAAGACCAAGCATCAAATAGTTTTGAGGGGTCAGGGATTGTCACATGGACTATAAATTGGTCAACAGAGAACCAAAGTGATCCAAAGGATTAATCAACCTCCAAATTGTTCTGGTTTATTCCATTATCTGTTCTTACTAGTGGAATCATAAAATGAAGTGTCAGGGTGTACTGATGGCAATTCCCTGACAGGAAGCAAAGAACACAACCAACTTTGAGATGCAACTCTCTCACTTTTAAGAGCTCTTTCTCTCCCAAATATAATAAGGCTATTTGATTATAGAAAAATTTCAGGGTCATTAGTAAACATTGGTAACTAAAAATACTAATATGCAATAAATCATTTCCAAAATATATCAAATTCATTTTTGAAAGAATTTCTATATGGTATTTACACGATTGGAAATGTTAATATACTGTCATGTGGGTGTAATGGTGCATTGGGTCCATTGAATATGGATTTCAGTAAGAGTTGTTCCAAATACTAATATGCAATAAATCATTTCCAAATTATATCAACTTAATTTTTGAAAGAACTTTTGTATGGTATTTACACTACAAGAAATTTTAATACACTATCATGTGGGTGGAATGGTGCATTGGATCCAATGAATATGGATTTCAGTAAGAGTCGTTCCAAATACTAATATGCAATAAATCATTTCCAAAATATATCAACTTAATTTTTGAAAGAACTTTTGTATGGTATTTACACTACAGGAAATTTTAATATACTGTCATGTGGGTGGAATGGTGCATTGGATCCAATGAATATGGATTTTAGTAAGAGTTGTTCCAAATACTAATATGCAATAAATCATTTCCAAAATATATCAACTTCATTTTTGAAAGAATTTCTGTATGGTATTTACACTACATGAAATGTTAATAGACTGTCATGTGGGTGTAATGGTGCATTAAATCCACTGAATATGGATTTCAGTAAGAGTTGTTCCAAATACTACCATGTGAGTGCAGCATTGGATGCTTAGTAAGACTTATTTCAAACCTAGTATCATGTTTACCTCCAGGTTGGAAAGTTGAATGCTGCATATCTATATTTGATACTATTTGTGTCAATCAAATATGCAATTTCAGTTTGGAAACCTAGAAGAACTTTGAAGAGTAAAAGGTTGCATATCTATATTTGATATTATATTGTCAATCAGATATTCAATTTCAGTTTGGTAACCTAGAATAACTTTGAAGAGTAAGAGGTTTCATATCTGTATTTGATACTATTTGTGTCAATCAGATATGCAATTTCAGTTTGGCAACTTAGAAGAACTTTGAAGAGTAAGGGTTTAGATGATGCACTCGATGAATTTAATATGGATGTTAGCACATACCCATCCATTGCAAGGTTGAGTGTACCTCAAAATTCTAAGCTCTGAGTTGCACATTTATAATTGATACCCAACAATTTGTGTAAACTCAAGATTGCATTTTGCAGCTTTGCAGTTTGGCAACCTTTAAGTGACAAGGTTTAGATGATGGGTTGAATGCATTGAATATGAACATTAGCAACCATACAAATGCTGATTCAATTTACACCTTGAAATTGGGAATTGCAAACTCCAGGTTGTATATCTATAATTAATACCTTGCAATTTGTATAAAATCATATAGATTTTGCAACTCTTTAGTTTAGCAGCCTTGAAGTGCAAAGGTTCGTCTCTGCACCATCAAGGTGAATTATAAAACTAGGTTTAGATGGGTCTGAGCTTGTGTACGGTTTCTCTAACCAGTGCATGTTGGAGAAAGGGACTTAAATTCACATTTTAAAATGACCACATCTCTGCTAAATGAAAAAATTATGAAGTAATATGGACTTTACAAAGAAGATACAAATTTCATTGATCCCTAGACATGGAGATTAGCTAGCATACCTTTCCGTTCAGGGAAGTTGCGCATGTATCACTGTGATACTCAAGTGAATTTTTTCCTTTTGACCATCTATCTTTCTGGATATCGTAGATGAATGTAGATTTCACCATAGCTTCATTTGGTTGTCATCTATCAGATAAAGTCAGCAAAAGTGACAGTAATATTAACTCCACTTTTGAGCTAGAGGATCCTCACAAAACTTCAGTGAACTGCAGAATACTACTGGTGGATTTTTGTCATAATTATGTTGTTATGAAGGGAATTAGTAAGAAAGGTTGACTTATTCAAAACAAGGGAATAGGGGATGGATCACTAAGACAATTTATTTATATAGATTTGAGAATGCAGGCATGTTGGAGAAAGCTCACCATATTCAATAGGCATGCCATGTGAGAAGAATTTTCTTTCCATCATCTTTATTTTATTAATTCTGTTAGTGTCAATCTTTGCAGCCTTCCTCCAATGATCAAACATGCTCTTACAAGTGATTTTAAGGTGTCAAGGTCAAATTTTGTCATTTTAGTGAGTCTTCAAGCAAAATTTGGTCACTAGGTATTAGGTCTAGGGTTTGTTTTCACTCCTTTCAAAGTTGTCCAAATGTCAGTCCATGTCACCATTCAGCTGAATGTACCATCATTCAGAGCATTGTCATCACCATGTCAGGTTCATTTCCCTCTCCTGGGGTTGTGCCTAGGTAAGGTTCATTTCCCTCTCCTAGGGTTTTGAAGGTATTTTCTCTTGGATGGTCAAATCATCAACAAAACTTGCATTCTGATTCTCATACACCTTCCCCTATCCTTAATGTACCTTATTAAACACTTCCCATCACTGATATCCCTCAAATTCCTCATTTTCGCACAAACCCTAGTTTCTTGCTACAATTTGACAATTTTCTACGCTAGGCTTGTGTTTTGTCCTTTTGGACCCCTTCCCCTCACTCAATATTTGAAATTCCACTTTCTCTTACTTCCTAACATCCCTACCAACTTCCCAAAATTTTCTCAAGAATTTAGAAAACCCTTATCCCCTTTATTTCACTTCATTTCGACAAATCCCCTGTTCCACACATTGGGATAGGTTTTACTCCAATGATGTTTATGAGCAAGAAAAAATGAATTTGGGAACAATGAGAGTCGTTTTTGTCCACAATAGGCCAAGGAATAAAAACCTCCTTCAATTTTTACACAGGTGTCATGGTTTTAGAGAAATGTCAAAAATACAGTTGCCTCAAGAGAATTGATGCACCTCTGAAGTGACCTTGGGAAAATCAATATTTCTCCTAGCTTGGTTGGCCAAATGAATTTCTTGATGAGTCAAATGATAAATAGACACAAATAGCTTTCCAATGAGCTATCATGAGCTCAATTTGGGGTTGAGGAAGACCTTCAAAAGTTGACTGCAATAACACTCTGCCTTTAGGCAACCTCATTTTGCACATTTTGACCAGTATTGGGAGATTTGACTTTTGATAGGGAAAATGAGCTCCAAATTGAAAAATTCAAGTAGTATTAGAAATTAGACTCAATAATATTTCCAATGAGCTATCCCGCGCCCAATTTGGAGACCGGGAAGGCCTCCAAAAATGGTCTGCAAAAAGGCACGGTGCACCTGGGTAGTGGTGCGGCGTATTAGTGGTCCGCACCTTTAACACAGAAAAAGTGCGGTCAAGTGCGCTGAATACATGACCATTGGGTGCGGGACTATAGGTAATACTAAGAGAAAGTGCGGAACTAGAAATTTTTGGAGCAAAACAGGTTTTTCTGCCCGATGCACCGCGCCACCTAGCGCGCGCTTTTGATGGAGACCTCCTTTTAAGGAAAACTTATAATTTTTGGATGTGTCATGGAAAAATATGCATGCCCACAAATGGCCAAGAAATTTTGACAGGTTTTGAGCTTCCAAAAAGGTCAAAAACACCTCAAAAATGACCTTTCTGCCCCTTTTTGGACACATAGGAAGTAGTGTTGGGAGAACTCAGTTTTGGAGGGGCAAATGGAGGCCAAATTAAAAAATTCCACTTGTTTTGGAAATTAGACAGGCATACCTTTCCAACAAGCCCACTTGGAGAAAATTTGGACACTGGGAAGGCCTCCAAAATCAGCTGCAAAAAGGTGCTACGCATAGGGAAATCAGCGCGGCGCATTGGAGGAAATTTGCTCATTTTGGCCAAAAAACTCTGTTTTTCACCTAGTTTCTTCACAGTTTGACTTTTCTCTTTCTAAAAGTAAAAATCATGATGTAATTTAATGTGAATTGATGGATTTTGATGTAATTATGTTAAATTTTCACTCATAGAGGTAGATTCATCCATGAAAATGTAGTTTGCAACTGAATGAATCAGTTTCCTAGTTTTTAGAGGCAAGTTGTTCCATTGCCTACTTTTTAGTTCTCTGTTTAGACTTTGTTGGAACAGCTCCTAAACTTATGAGCTCGACCCCTAGAGGCTAGGATTAGTTGTTGGTTGCCTATATCTTGTACTTTTTCAGTCATTATCATGGTTGGACTCTTGCGAATGTTTTGAGCATTATTGTACATTCATCTCTGCAGTTTGGCAAAGGAATAGACCAGGGTTTGCAGCACTTTATGGGATTCTTGTGGCAACTTGATTTGGTATTGTTTCTCCTTCTGTAATGCAAGTTTACATGTTTTTATGTATGCCATTATCTCCCTTTGCTTCATCTTAACTAAATCAAACAAGGATAAAGGTAGAATACATTGAAAGTGCAGTGCTCTACCTAAGGTTTGTTTAGTTATATATGTTTTTAGATGTTTGAAGAGGATCCCTGAGTTTTTCATGCTCTTTTCAACTCCTCACCTGTCTAAAAGCTCTTCATCTCACTCAATTTGAAGTACCAAATCACTTGCCTACCTTGCCCCATAGAGATCTCTGCAAAACTGAGCCTCATTCTCCGGACCCAAATCTGCCTTTCACATTTGAGCCAACAAAACATCATAAAATTCAATCAAACAACTCTGTACACATACCTAGCCTAAAATCAGTCATCACATCAGTGATCTCAAGCTTTCATTGGCCATCTTTTCTGAGATTGACAAGGAGAGAGCCCTCTCCCGACCTGGTAGGGCTAGCTACCAGGTTAAGCGTGGTTTGATGTTACCCTAGATCCTACCTTTTTTAGCCTGAGGTAGATTTAGGCCCTAACAAATTCGATAATCAAAATCTATATTTTATTAACTAGACAATCTCTACTGCTAATAATATAAATGGTAGTCAATCCTCTCATTCTGAAAACAAAAAAGTTTGGATATCAGAGCATACATACAATTAGCCTTGTTTTCCAAAACAGAAATTAATCATGAAGATTTCCACACTTGGGTCTCTCACAATCAAATTCCCACTCTCATCTCCCAGAGGAAAATCCCCTCTGATTATGGGGGAATTGATATTCCCAACAAGTACCACAAGAAATTCAATTTCAAGTAATCAGCTGAGTGTTGGCAATATGGTATTAAGGGCTTCTCACATATTCAATGGCAGAACCATTAGTGCCAGTTTGCAACAGAAGAAAAGATGGATATTGCTTTCAAGAGGAAAAATGATGACTATGCTCTTTTGGGTGTCTCTTATCATGCCTCTTGCAATGATATTAGGGTTGCATATAGAAGACTGGCACTCAAATACCACTGTTGAACCTCAGAATTACCCTCTCCTTGAGAACTTTTCTCACCTCTTTCCCTTGCTTTTCCATAAGATTACAGATCCCAATCGATGATAAATGATAGATTTTGTCTCAAGGAAGGCATTAAATGATTGAAATGTTATATTTTTATGTTTTTTTCTATTTGAATAAATTTTTGCAAATTAGCTATAGAACACAACCTATTCTACAGCTAATTGTGTATTCCATAGCTACTTCCATGGTCAGACAGGTTCCAGGTGTCAAATGAAGAATCCGGCCACATGGGCATCTCTAGAATAGTCTCCACATGGATTCTATCCTATTCACTCTGCCCAGATCGACAAGAAAGAAAGCTCAAGATCGTAGTCAAAGGTGGAGTCAAACATATGATACCCGGAAGCAATGGGACTCTACGTCTGCTCTTTTATGGTTAATAAATAAATCTAACAGTTCTGTTTCTAACATTAACTTGGATCAACCACCTGTGTTAATGGTTCTGTTGCAAACATCTTGCTCGAATTTAAGTCACCTATAGCTGATGAAACGTTTACACAGTTCTGTTGTAATTCGTATGAGCCACCTGTAGCTAGTTTTCCTGAAAGACATTTATGATTATTTCCTTTTAAATATTGGTTGTACAAAACTGAAGGGGGTTTGGAGAATTTTATGTATTAAGTTCAAACTTCCAGCTCTGTATTTTGGGACTTCATTCTTTTCTATAATATAAGTCGTGTGTTGACCAATGATCGTTTAAGAGAGCATTTTCAATTAGTTAGCAGCTCAACCCAGTTAGTTGCAGAGGGCCCCTGCATTGAAGGAGGTTTTCTTTCAATTCGTTTTTTGTTTAGTTTTAATTTCATTATTTGCTTTTAGCAATATTTCTAACTTAGATTGATTTATTTTAGTTTTGATCAATAGCATAATGTTAAAACTAAATTGTGCAGTCTTGTTCTTCCAATGAATTTCATGAAAGGAAACGATTTTGTTTCTAAACAAAGGTTGAAGTAATGAGAATGCACTGTTTTCTAGCTTATTCATTGTTTTGTATTTATTTTCTAGGACAAATTTGTCAATCCACTACATTAATGAATGTTTTTTTATCACCATTTCAATTCGATACTCATGCTAAATTAAATGGTTAAACATTAACTTCACAAAATGGTTGAAATAAATCAGTTACCTTTTGCATGTTTCATTTAGTTCTCTAGATCATAAAGTACAAAAAGTTGTTTGTATCCCATCTCAAGAAGGTTAACTTTCAAACTTGAAGGTTAGAGTAACTATAAGTACTTCGGTTGATTTCATTCTCTGTATTTATTTCAACATGCATTACAACTTCACCCTTAATTTTAAGAATTAGATTCATGACTTAGAATTAATGATGAGATAGGACAGATGCTCTATTTTTCCTTTCTTTAAATTATATTTTGACTAGTTTCAGCTCTTGGTTCACCTTTAGGAAGTTTAGATTCAGTTTCTCATAGTTCAGATTGTACATCATTAGGAATCAAAGAACAGAAACCTCCAAAACAATATAAAAATACAAAACAACGAAGTAAGAAGGGTTAACTAAGTACATATAGTGCACTACACTTCATCAACTTACAAATCTCATTTGATAATTTATGCAAGCAATTTAGGACACTAAATTGACTAAACATTTTGGCACCATTGTCGGGGAAGTGTAAATTAGGTAACCTTATCTCTTACATTAAAAAAAAATGATATGCGTAGAGAAAGAGACTCTAGGGGTAGATTTATAGTTAGAGGCACGAGTTCCATTCCTACAACACCACCTACTCCACCAAGACTAAGAAGAGATACACCTCCATCTCAAGCTCATACTCCTAGCCATAGAACTCCTGAAGTTCTAAGGTCAGAAATTCAATCAAGAGGATCTCCTACTTCATCTACTGAGGTAGTCCTAGAGGAAAAAAATCTTGGATCTCCAACTAAAGGAGTAGCCTTTTTCACCTCCATAGGGGAGCATATTTTAGTTGAAGAATTAAGAATACCTAGTGAGGAAGAAGAAGTATAACCTCTCTCCCACATACCATTAATAGAGGAACCAGAGGAAGAGAAATTAACCTTGCAGGTTGAATCTTATACTGACTCTGAAGAAACTATAATAGCAGAAGAAGGAGAGGATGGAGAAATCACACTGTTTGGAGGAGAAAGAGGTAGAGGAAATAATGGAGAAGGTAGAGGAAATAGGGAAATTGATAATTCTTTTGGATTCCCTATAGTTGATGAAGAAACAATTGCCACAATGAAAAATATCTCACCTTCTGTTCTCCCAAATTTCCACGGGTTAAAAAGTGAATATCCTAAAACGTTTTTATTCAAATTTGAAGTCTTGTGTAGAACTTATGATTATTTAGAAGACTCTCAAAAACTTAAATTGTTTCCTTCAATGTTGAAAGGAGCTGCTTTGAAGTGGTTCATGGGGTTGGTCACTCAGTCCATTAGAACATGGAATGACATGAAGAAAATGTTTTTGGATAGGTATTTGGATTATTGCATGCCTACCAATCACAAGGATGAAGTGTTCAAAATGATGCAAAGAGAGGATGAAAATTTAGAGGATTTAATTTAGAGATTCAACTATAACTTGAAAAGAGCAAAGATGGATAACTTAGATGAAGATACCTTAAAATCTCTTCTATTAAAAGCCATTAGAGATGAGTGGATAGATATCCTTAACATGACGGGGAAGGGAGATATCTCTCAACTCCCATTAAGTGACATAGGAGAATTATGTGTTCATCTCTCAAGAGGAAAATCCAAAACTGGGAAAGGTCCAAGAGATCCTTCTCTTGTTAGAGTGAATAAATCTGCAACTGGATCAGTGAGTAGGGCAGAAATTATGCTTGATGAATTCAAAACAGATATTCTAGGGAGCCTTAGTGAGCAAATAGATACCCTTAAGTTACAAAACAAGAAGAAAGCCGAGGTTGATGCTTTAGCTATTTTATGTCCCAAATGCAGAAAAAAACATGCTTTAAGAGAATGCCCTTTGGATGAAAAAATCATAGAGACTTGTGTGATTTGTTCAGAAAACCATGAGACTAAGGGTTGTCCTTCAATTCCAGGTCTTAAGGTTGTTTTTCAAGAAGAAACAATTCCAAATTCAGCAGAATCTCTTTGCTTTGTCTCTAGAAGACCTTGGTAGGGGTGAAAAAATCAGGGATTTAACAATTAAATGTATCTTTAGCCCCCACCAAATTGGAATTCTTGGCAACAACCTTGGCCTCTACCTCAACCTCAATCTCAATCTCAATCTCAATCTCAACCTTGGGCGCAAGGAATACAAAATCCTTATGGAATATTTTCTCAATATTATCAATATCCTTGATCATATCAAAATTATCTCCCCCCACAAATTCCACAACAAAATCCATTAGAAAATTATATATTACAGAGCAATGGAACACATAGAATATTGCATAAATATAAACACAGAAAACGCATATAACCAGAGAGACACAGATATACGTGGTTCACCCAGTTTGGGCTACGTCCACCTCGAATAGCCAGTTCTTCCTTTCTATTATCCAGCAAAATGAAGAGACACAACCTACAACAGATCCGCTGTAATATCCTCTGTTTTCTCTCACAGTCTCACCTCTTTGTTTCTCGCTCAGAGAATACACATCTATTACATAGCCTCAATACAATGCCCTCATACAAAGAGAGGGGTTGCCTTCTAGGGTAAAAAACCCTAAACTAAATATAAGTTCTACTATCAGATCATCCGCCTAATGAACGACCTATATCGACTAGAAATTACTATACTTTTACAAGGCAATTTTACATCTGTTTTTAGCTTCGGGGGCACTGTGCCTGAAACCCCCGCCGGGGGACCGCTGGCCCCCAGACCCCCCACCTGGGGGGGATCCCCCCCGAACCCCCGCAGGGGGGAAAGTCCTCCCCGCACCCCCCCCGCATGGAGGGGTGTACAAACTTCCTGGGTTATACATCCAGCTAAAACAAAGACCTTTAAATAATCATGCTCCACACCCAACAAAATCAACAGCCACAACTTCAAAATCAGAATCCTCAACTTTCACTACCATTCCCACAACAAATTCCACAACAAAACCAACAATCTCAACTTCAAAATCAAAATCCTCAACTCTTACTACCATTTCAGCAGAGACCAAATCAGCTACCTGCCCAACCATTACCAAACCCCAACAATAAAAATCCTCAGAATACTTACATGGTGGAAGGACAACAATTTCCAACTTACATGATCACTCCTCTAGATCTTAATGATGTTCAACTAAGATCTGGTAGGATATTAGAAAAGGAAAAGCCTTCTGTAGTTATTCAGGAACAAGACCATTCTGAGGAAGATTCTCTACAGCCCAATAAAATTTTTGAAAGAACATCTCTCCAAAACCAAAATATTGAAAATGAAAAACAAAAAGAACCAATGAACTCAACTCCTATCATTGAGCAACCAGTATCCACTTCTGCACCTCCTTTTCCTGAAAGATTACACGTTGACATAGGGGTAGAAAAGCAGATTATGTTGCCTAATTATGATTTTCTAGATGAATTGAAAAACTCCTATATCAAAATCCCTTTGTTACAAGCCATTAATGAGATTCCAATCCTAGCTAAAACAATAAAAGAGTTGAGCATAAAGAAACCAAGAAGAAAAGCAAAAGAAACAAAAAGAATTCACCTGGTACGAAAAATAGCAGACATAATGATGGGAAAAATTGCCATACAAAAATATGTAGATCTAGGAAGTCCAATTGTGAAAACACATATCAATGGAGTTGGAATTCTGAATACATTGATTTATTTGGGAGCAACAATAAACATCATGAGCAATCAAACCATGGAACAACTCAAGCTTCCTAATCTTCTTTACACACTTACATTACTGCAATTAGCAGATAGATCTGTAATCAAACCAAATGGTGTGTTAGAAGATATTTCAATGTCCTTAGATTCTTGGGAATACCCTGTTGATTTTATGATCTTAATGCCCAAGAACAATCTAGGAGGACATCCACTTATATTAGGAAGACCTTGGCTTGCCACAACTGATGCTTTCATTAGCTATAGATCTGGTGACATGTATATTTCTGATGGGAATTCAACTAAGAAATTCATTTTATATCCTCCAGCAAGAACAATCACAGAAATAGATGAAAAAGAATGGATTGATGATGAAAATGACATTCAACCTCTCTTTACTATTTCAGAGATTAGTGAAGATAGTCAAATCTTGAATACAATGGAAAATTTTGAATCATCTCCAGAATATGAACGTGATCAATTCCAAGAAAAATTCAATATTGAATATTTGTCATCTAGGTAGATGTCTATTTATTCTATGGAAGAATTTGGTAGCTCTATAATTGAAATCTTTCCAGGGAGAACATTGAACATAAACAATAACTTGGAGAAATTACAACGAGAAAAGCTAATCAAAACATTACAACAACATTCCGCTGCATATGCATGGGAATATACTGACATGAAAGGAATTAGTCCTAAGACTTGTATACATCACATCTACATTGAGGAAAATTGTAAACCTATAAGACAACCTCAAAGAAGGATGAATCGAAATTTTAGGGAAATTGTGAAAGAAGCGCTGCAAAAACTGCTGAATGTAAACTTCATTTACCCAATTTTAGATAGCCAATGGGTTTCCCCTTTAGTGATTGTGCCTAAAAAGAATGGTAAATGGAGGGTATGCATTGATTATCGAGAATTGAATAAAGCTACCCTTAAAGATCATTTTCCTTTGCCCTTTATAGATCAAGTGTTAGATACATTAGTAGGTAAGAAGTATTTCTCATTCTTGGATGGTTTTAGTGGTTATAATCAAATTCAGGTGGCACTTGAAGATCAAGATAAAACCACATTTACTTGGCCATGGGGAATCTATTCCTACCAAGTACTTCTTTTTGGATTATGTAATGCACCTGCAACATTCCAAAGAGCAGTACTAGGAATATTTTCTGATCTAGTACATGACTGTGTAGATGTATATATGGATGACTTTATAGTCTATGGGAATACATTTGAAGAAGCTTTAGAAAATTTGGAAAAAGTTCTTAAAAGATGTAAGGAAGCCAACCTTTCACTAAGCCATGAAAAATGTTTTATGATGTTTACAGAAGGGATTGTTTTAGGACATCATATTTCAGGAGATGTAATTAAAGTTGATAAATCTAAAGTTGACGCCATCTCTAAATTATCAATTCCAATTTGTCAAAAGGATGGTAGAAGTTTTCTAGGATTTACAGGATACTATAGAAGATTTATAGAAAATTTCACTAAAATAGCATCCCCACTCTTCAAATTACTCACCAAGGATTGTGAGTTCAATTGGAATCCTGATTTCCAGTTAGCATTTGAGACTTTAAAAGCAAGAATTTCTGAAGCACCCATCTTGAGAGGTCCAAATTGGAAACCACCTTTTCACATTTCAATAGATGCTTCAGATACAACTTTGGGAGCTGTATTAGGACAAAAAGATTTGATTCCCTATGCCATCTACTATACAAGTAAGAATTTGACTCCCACCGAGTTAAATTATACTGTAACTGAAAAGGAATTTTTAGCTGTTGTTCATGCTATCAATAAGTTCAGACATTATATAACAGGATATGAAACCTTTGTTCATACAGACCACTATACAATTATATATTTTATGAATAAACCTATTACTAATGGCAGAGTTACAAGATGGCTATTACTCTTGCAAGAATTCAATATTACTATGCTAGATAGACCTGGAAAGCAAAACACAGTTGCTGATTTCTTGTCCAGAATTCAACATATCAAAGATGACACTCTGGTTGAAGATAAGTTTCCTGATGAATATATTTTTCCAGTGACTACTCAGACCCCTTGGTTTGCAGATATTTCCAATTACTTAGTCACATGGAAATTTCCTTCACATTTGTTTCCTAGAGAGAAAAGAAAAATCATTCAAATAAGTGTAAGATACTCATGGATCACTAATGAATTGTATAAAACAGGTCTAGATCTCACGATCAGAAGATGTGTTAGGGAAGATGAAATGCCTGTGATTCTTAAGGCATTTCATGATGAACAGTGTGGTGGACACTTTTCTGACAAGAAGACAACCTATAAAATCCTTTCTTTAGGATATTATTGGCCATCCATCTTCAAAGATGCCAAAGAATATGTT
Organism: Pinus tabuliformis; assembly: GCA_031772625.1. NCBI lineage: Eukaryota > Viridiplantae > Streptophyta > Pinopsida > Pinales > Pinaceae > Pinus > Pinus tabuliformis. The sequence goes on from CM062807.1 coordinate 1,008,686,657, forward strand.
AAGAGGTGTGACAACTACCAAAGAGTAGGAAAAAATTCTTCTTTAAATGAAATTCCACTACAAATTCAGGTACTCATTAAACCTTTTGAAAAATGGGCCTTGGATTTTGTTGGACCAATTAATCCCCCATCTAAGCAAAAGAAGTATATATTGGTGTGCACTGATTATGTCACTAAATGGGTAAAGGCTAAAGCATTACTTTTTGCTAATGAAAAATCTGTAGTTAATTTTATTTTTGAGGACATCTTCACTCGTTTTGGTGTTCCAAGAGAAATTGTGACAGATCATGGATCTCAATTTACATCTAAAACGGTGAAGAGTCTCATGGAAGATTACAAGATCAAACATAGGAAATCTACCCCCTATCATCCACAAGCAAATGGTCAAGTTAAATCTACAAATAAGGTGATTGAAGGAATTCTAACTAAGACTGTGCATCTACATAGAAGATATTGGGCAGAAAGGTTTCCTGAAGCCTTATGGGCTTATATAACTACATGGAGGAACACAACGAGACATACAACCTATGAACTTGTTTATGGGAAACAAGTCCTGTTCCCTATGGAGTTTCAAATCAAAACCTTCAAGATGGAAGTCCAATTGGGACTGGATTTATCAGAGGCACAAAAACATAGATTGGAGCAACTCAATGAGCTTGATGAAATCAAGCAAGATGTAGTTCAAAGAACCAATATAGTCCAACAACAAAGGGCTAAATGGCATGATAAATATATCAAGGAGAAGAAGTTTCAAGTAGGAGATTGGGAACTTTTGTTCGATTCAAAATTCAAATATTTTCAAGGGAAGTTTCAAACTCATTGGCTTGGGCCATATGAGATTGAAGAAGTCTTTAATAATGGAGCAGTAAGGATAAGGACAATATATGAAAGAAAAATACCTCTTCTTGTGAATGGTCATCGGTTGAAGATATATCAGAAGCCAATTTCAAGAGAGGAGTTCATTAAGATTTTCCAGAATAACTCTGAAATGAAGCTAGTGAAGAAGAATTCTTCTTCTCCACTAACTTAGCCTTTATTTTTCCTATATATAATAATAATAATAAATAAATTGTATGAGTTTGAAAGCCAATCATTGATTGGCATATTTATACAGAAAATACAGGGTGAAAATTAGAGATTTCTGACATCCTATATTTTCCATTTCCTTTCTGTAACAAGTAGTGACAAAAAGCTACATTCATTTGCAGTTCAGAGTCTACAAATTCATAATCTCATTCCATCTCACTATCATAACCCATTTCATTTCATTTTTACAATCATATTGCATAGCCATACTTCACTTTTCCTTCTTTTCACATTCTGCCACTGATTCCATTCTGCAGCTAATTTGATTCTACAACTACAACTTACTTATCAACTCTGGCACAATTGTAAAACTCACAAATAAATCATGAATGCAGGAAATTGAAGAATCCAATTTTGAAGACCAAACGTGCTAAAAGGTACCCACGGATCAACACCAAAAGAGTTATCAAGCAGAAAGGTTAAGTTCTAAAGGTAAAATGCAAAATTTATTTCAAACATCAAGTTAAAAACATAAGGCATGTAAAATATGGTTAATCTGTGTCTCCTTAATGAGTCATCATTTGATTTGACTGCCACTTCATCATACCACATCTCCACCACATATTCCATACTCTATACCAAACGGTCCATAATAACTTCATCATATCACATCTCCGCTACACTCTCCATACTCTGTACCTAAACGGTCCCTAATAACTCCATCTATTAACGGTCATGGCTACGATGTGACCAACTTGTCCACGTCTCTCCAAACCCTCACCATCTACTTATTCCACACAAACCCATAGTTCTTTTTCACCATACTCGCAGTCAGTCCATTTCATAGACCAGGAGAGTAATTATGAAGGTTAAGAAATTTTGTGAAATAGAAGCCATGGGACTCATTGTCAGGACAGAGCCAATAGGAGAAAAATATATGGAAGGATACCCACAACTCAAGGAAATGCTGCAGAAGGTTGGATGGCTCAACTTCATTGAAAAATTTGATGGTTTTCACAAAGAGATCACAAAATCTTTTGCTAGATCATTTGATGGTACAAAAGTAGAAATTGGAGACATTAAGTTTGCAGTAATAGAATCCTTCATAACAGAGGCTACAAAAATTCAAAGACATGGTCAAAGATGGTTCAAAAATCAAGAATTCCACAGTGAATCATGGAAAGTAATCCTCAGGAACCCAGGTATGGATGTCTTTGTGTTTAGAAAAGGAATTCCTATTTCAGCACTTAAAAGTAAATGGAGAAGCATGCTTTTGATATTACAGAAATTTATTACCTGTGAGGGGAGATTCGGGTGCATGTATGTCTACCATATACGTTTATTGATGAACTTTCTAGAAAATGGAGAAATCAATCTTCCTTTCTTCCTGCTAAACAGTTTAAGAAGGATGGCTTCAAATGTATAGAAGAAAATAGAATTCATAGACACAACCATGTACCATCATGGGTTGGTAAAGATACTGGTTGAGTTTCATTTGAAAAGAATAGGAGATACTTGGGAAAATTTCCTGATAAGAAACTATTTCCAAGAGGCACCAGAGTCACCTGAAGAAGGTAATGTCAGAAGGAGTAAGAGAAAGAAGACCGGTATAACCATTCAAAGCAAACCTGAGTCCTCAATGCAGAAAAATGATGAAGAGCTAGTCTCTGAAGAATTGACAGAGATTAGGAAACAAATCAAGAGAAAAGAAAAGATAAGAAAGGAGAAAAAGGGTACAAAGGAGGAGAACATAAGTCCTCTACAACTTAGAAGGAGCTCTAGACTCCGAGGTATGGTAAAGAAGATATCATCAAAGGGGACGAAGTTCATAAATTTAGAAGAAGAAACCCCAGTACCATCTCCTGATAATGTTCCATCTGCACACAGTCCTCAAAATTCTCCTGAACAATATTTCGAAGGCAGCCCCAGCAGAAGATCTCCAGGCATAGACCCAGTGCAGCAACAAATATATGACTATATAGAATCACTGGAAAAGAAAAGTGCCTCAATGGATCCAGAATCCTCTATCAATCCAGAACCCTTTGTCAATCCACAAGAACCTCTAATTGACTCTCTCAAACAAGAAATCTATGAGTTAGAGATATTGAACAGACATATCAAGAAAGAAAATGAAACCTTGAGGGAACAAAGTAAATTGGACAAGGCTATTCATGATAATACAATTCTGCATCTAGGGCTGTGGTATAAGAAGAATAGGAAGTTGAAGAGGAAGAATAGAAGCTTGAACAGAACAGTCATCAACCTTAAATACAAGCTTCTTATGAAGAAACCCAGAATGGCAGTCACTTCAAAGAAGAGAAAAAGAAGAAAATTGGATGTACTAGTAGAAGTGTCTGAGAAAATGCAATAGGGAAGAAGAATTCACATTTTTGGCAAATTGCATGAGGACATCCAATGATTTGTAGTGGGGGTATGTTGAACCTCAAAATTACCCTCTCCTTGACAGATTTTCTCACCTCTTTCCCTTGCTTTTCCATAAGATTACAGATCCCAATCGATGATAAATGATAGGTTTTGTCTTAAGGAAGGCATTAAATGATTGACATGTTATATTTTTATGTTTTTTCTATTTGAATAATTTTTTGAAAATTAGCTACAAAACGCGGCCTATTCTGCAGCTAAATGTGTATTCTGTAGCAACTTCCATGGTCTGGCAGGTTCCAGGTGTCAAATGAAGAATCTGGCCACATGAGCATCTCTAGAATTGTCTCCACATGGATTCTATCCTATTCACTTAGCCCATATTGACAAGAAAGCAAGCTCAAGATCGTATTCAAAGGTGGAGTCAAACCTATGATACCTGGAAGCAATAGTACTCTTTTTTTGATCTTTCGCGTTAATCAATAAATCTAACAGTTCTGTTGTAAGCATTAACTCAAATCAACATCATATGTTAACGGTGCTGTTGGAAACATCTCGCTCGAATTTAAGTTACCTGTAGCTGATCAGACGTTTACACAGTTCTGTTGTAATATGTATGAGCCACCTGTAGCTACTTTTCCTGAAAGACAGTTATGATTATTTCCTTTTAAACACTGGTTGTACAAAAATGAAGGGGGTTAAGAGAATTTTATGTATTAAGTTCAGACTTCCAGCTCTGTATTTTGGGAATTCGTTCTTTTCTATAATATAAATAGTGTGTTGACCAATGATCGTTTAAGAGAGAATTTTCAATTAGTTAGCAGCTCAACCCAGTCAGTTGCAGAGGGCCCCTGCACTGAAGGAGGTTTTCTTTCCATTCATTTTCTGTTTAGTTTTAATTTCATTATTTTCTTTTAGCAATATTTCTAACTTAGGTTGATTTATTTTAGTTTTGATCAATAGCATAATGTTAAAACTCAATTGTGAAGTCTTGTTCTTCCAACACATTTCATGAAAGGAAATGATTTTGTTTCTAAACAGAGTAAGGTTGAAGTAATGAGAATGCACTGTTGTCTAGCTTACTCACTGTTTTGTTATTTATTTTCTAGGACAGATTTGTCAATCCATTGCGTTAATGAATGTTTTTTTATCACCATTTCAAGTTGATACTCATCCTAAACTAAATGGTTAAACATTCACTTCACACAATGGTTGAAATCAATCAGTTACCTTTTGCATGTTTCATTTAGTTCTCTAGATCATAAAGTACAGAAAGTTTCTTGTATCCCATCTCAAGAAGGTTATCTTTCAAAATTGAAGGTTAGAGTAACTAGAAGTACTTCAGTTGATTTCATTCTCTGTATTTATTTCAACATGCATTACAACTTCACCCTTAATTTTAAGAATTAGATTCATGACTTAGGATTAATGGCGAGATAGGACAGATGCTCCATTTTTCCTTTCTTTAAATTAGATTTTGACTAGTTTCAGCGCTTGGTTCACCTTTAAGAAGTTTAGATTTAGTTTCTCATCATTCAGATTTCACATCATTAGGAATCAAAGAATAGAAACCCCCAAAATAATATAAAAATACAAAACAACGAAGTAAGAAGGTTTAACTAAGTACATATAGTGCACTACACTTCATCAGCTTACAAACCTCGGTTGATAATTTATGCAAACAATTTAGGACAAGATTGACTAAACAACCACCCTGATGTCATGCCTCTGCAACAACTTGAGACAACCACTGACCTTTTTTATGAGATAAATCAGGCTTATGATACTATGTCTGATCCACAAAAGAGAAAAGCATATGATGATCTTGTTAGGTCCCTATAATATTAGTGATCCCCCCATTACTATTGTTGTTGTATCCCTTATTGTTACTATTGTGCCCCTATTGTCCCCATATTGTTATTATTGTGCCCCATAGAATCCCTCTATTGTTATTTTTGTGCCTTTATTTATTATTGTTAGCTTGGCTTGGTTATATTGTGACCTCGTAGACTCCTATATATAGAAAGGAGGTTTTTTCATTTGAATCATCTAAGAATTGTTCATTTGTGTAATGTAAAGGAGGTTTCCCCCTCGAAGAGGCTTATTTCTAAGGCGTTGATCTATCTTTTCTATCTTTTTGTGAGTTGGTTTCATAACATTTGGTATCAGAGCTTTGGATTCTAGGGTTTCGCTACTCCAAATAGGTTATCATGGAATTTTTGCTATAACTGTTTTTCTGCAAAGTTTCAAAAGCGGAAAAAAAACCCATTTGAGTAGAAATTGAGCTAAACCTTGGGTCCAAATTTTAGAGCTTGTCTTGCTATATTTTCGGAGATATGATCTGAGGAAGTTAAGGTTTTTGCAAGCTCCAGAATTTAAGCTAAAACAGGTCATCGTGGGATATTCGCTATAACTCTTTCACTAAGAATTTTTAGAAGCTAAAACAAAAACCGATTTGAGAAGAAATTGGTCTGAACCTCGGCTCTAAATTTCAGATCTTGTCTCGCTACGTTTTCGGAGATATAGTCTGAGGAATTTAGGGTTTTTGCAGACCCCCAAATTACATTCCAAACAGGTCACTGTGGGAAAATCGTCATAAATTTTGTTTTGACCATCGGATTGAAATTTCATAAGAAGTTTCAGAAAGAGGACGGCCTGTAGTTTTCTGTGTATCAGTTGCAGGTATTAAGGTCGAAACAGTGACACGTGACACTTCCTACAAGTGCGCTCTTCTGAAAAGGTATATAATCAGGTCATCTTGGGAGCTTGTGCATAAATCTTTCTTGGAGAATCCAATTTCGATCAGACCAGTGGCATTGGAAAGAGGACACAGAGGGCTACTGTAGTTCGTGATTTTAGAACTGGAAGATCCAAAATTACAGAGGTACATTAGATTCAATATTGAGCACTTATAAGTGAAAAATGGTGTGTATTTTTTTAATTTTTGCATAAATTTGATTTGAAAAATTAGTTTGATGGAATTCAAAGGGCATAGTGAAGCATTATTATTGGTAATTTATGCCCCAAATAAATAAAATGGAAACACCTAGTAAGCAACCTGAAAGCTCTAGCATGACTCATGAAGAAGAGGAAGAAATGCAATATGATATATCAATATTACGAAACCAAGTGCAACAAATTTCACTCGCACAAAAGGTAACAAAAAATAAGATGGATGGTTTAAAGAAAGACTTAGAAGTTAAGATGGATGGTTTAAATAAAGGTGTAGAAGATAAGATGAATGAATTTGAAGCTAAGATGGACGGCATGGAAACTAAGATGGATGGCATGGACACTAAGATGAATGGCATGGATGATAAGATGGAAGAATTGAAGATAAATTTGAATAAGTTGCTACAAGAAATGGTCACTAATGGTGAAAGGGTAGTAAAGGAAACACATGATGAGAACAAAATAAATGTTAATCGTGATTTCATAGACTCTAATGTTGGATTGAAGACCCACCATGTTCCAAAAATCGATATGAGGAAGTTTGATGGAAAGGATTCCGGAACATGGATACTATAGATGGAGCAATTTTTCGATCTCCATAGTGTGCAAAACACACAAAAGGTACATATTGCAACTTTGTGTTTGGAACCAAATCAGTTTGTATGGCATCGATGGCTTTGCTCTCGTAAACAAATTTTCACTTGGGCAATTTTTACGAAAGAAATGATAGCACATTATGAGGATACAAAAAGCAACACCTTTTTTAGCTAATTGATAAATCTCAAACAAAAGGGTTCAATGATGGAGCACATTGAGGACTTCCAAAAATTGAACATAAGGGTAAAAGATATTCCAAAGAAGCATAGGATTGATGTGTTCATAGGGACTTTAAAGGATAATATCCAACATGAGGTTCACCTTTGGGAACTTGATTGATTGGAGAAGTTAGCAAGAAAAATGGAAAGAAAAATTATGGCAAACAGGAAGCCTACCACAAGATGGAAGTGTTGCTGCCCCTAGCCTTCCACAACCTACAAGGTTGACACCCCAAAAATTGGAAGAAAAAAGAGCAAAAGGGCTTTGTTATAGTTGTGATAGCAAATGCACTGAAGGTCATAAGTGTGCTGAGAAGAAATTATTCTACATAGATTGTGAAGAGGAGGAAGAAAAGGAACAAGAAATGTCAAAAGAAGAGGATATACTCCAGGAACAAACCTTAGATAAAGAAGAAATGAATCCGACCATATCTTGTAATGCATTGACTGGAATTACCACTCCTCAAACTATCAAGATAGAAGGACATATCAAGAAGAAAAAGGTAATAGTGTTGATTGAGTCGGGAAGTACCCATAATTTTATTCATTGTAAGATAGCAAAGGAATTGAATTACTTCCTATATCGAGCACTAGAGTTTCAAGTGATGGTTGCAAGTGGAGGAACCATAAATTGCTTTGGAGAGTGCCATAATATCATGTTATCCATGGGAGAATATGTATTGAATAGCCCAATGCTTTCCATTCCAATGGGTGGTGTTGATGTTGTACTAGGAGTCCAATGGCTACAATCCTTGGGTACAATAGCTTTTAATTTTCAATAACTTTTCATGAAATTTTCTGTGGAAGGAAAGGGAGTTGAATTAAGGAGTATTGCAGGGAAGCTAGGAAAGATAATAAGCTCTAACGGTATGAAAAAATCTTTTAAAAAAGGAATAATGAGGTGTAATTGCACAATTATTTTCGCTAGAGGTTCCCACATCGAAATCATCTATTTCTCCACATCTCCAAAAAGTCTTGGACAATCATTCCAAGGTATTTGAGACTCCCAAAGGTCTCCCACCTATTCGTGATCATGATCATGCTATTCATTTGATTCCAGGAAGTGTTCCTCCAAACATCAGGCCATACAGATATCCCTATGCCCAAAAGAGTGAAATTGAACGTATGGTTGCAGAAATGCTAGAGGCTGGTATAATTCAACCTAATCAAAGTTCTTTCTCTGCAATAGTAGTATTAGTTCACAAGAAGGATGGATCATGGCACATGTGTCTGGATTATAGGGAGCTCAACAAGCTCACTATTAAAGATAAATTTCCCATTCCTGTCATTGATGAATTATTGGATGAATTGCATGGACCAATTTACTTCACCAAGTTGGATCTTCGTTCAGGATATCATCAAATCAGAATGAAGACTAAAGACATTCCAAAAACAACATTTAGAACTCATGAGGGTCATTATGGATTTTTGGTCATGCCTTTTGGCCTTACTAATGCACCTTCTACATTTCAAGGTTTGATGAATTCCATTTTCAAACCCTTCCTTAGAAAATTTGTGTTAGTATTTTTTGATGATATACTAATCTACAACAAGTCTTGGAAGGATCATGTCCAACATGTTGACATGGTGCTAAAACTATTGAAGGAGAAATAATTATATGTAAAAATCTCCAAATGTTTCTTTGCAGTACAAGAGGTGGAATATCTGGGTCATATTGTATCTCATGAAGGTGTTAAGGTAGACCCTAGCAAAATTAAAACCATTAAGGAATGGAAAATCCCCACATCCATAAAGAATCTATGAGGATTTCTCGGGTTGATAGGGTATTATTGCAAGTTTGTTAAGAATTATGGGAGAATAACAACACCTCTAACAACATTATTGAAGAAAGATGCATTTTCATGGACTCCAGAAGCAATGAAGGCCTTTGAACATCTTAAAGAGGCAATGTGCCAAGCACCAGTCTTAGCTACACCGAACTTCACAAAAACCTTTATTGTGGAATGTGATGCCTCAGGAAATGGAATCCGTACTGTTTTAATGCAAGAAGAAAGAACCATTTCTTTCTGAATTCGTCCAATCAAAGGAAAGCATTTACACAAAACTATTTATGAGAAGGAAATGTTGGCAATACTACATGGACTTAAGAAATGACGACCCTACCTAATGGGAAGACACTTCAAGGTAAAAACAGATCATGATAGTCTTAAATACTTTTTAGAAAAAATATTATTTTCAGAAGAGTAGCAAAAATGGGTCACAAAGATGTTGGGTTATGACTTTGAAATCATCTACAAAAAAAGGAAGAAAAATGTTGTGGCATATGCTCTCTCAAGAAAGGATGAGGATGTGGAATCATTTCTTTGCGCCATTTCTATTATCCAACTAGATTGGATAAACGAAGCAAGGGATGAATGGAAGAATGATGAGGAAGTGTGGGAACTCATTCAAAAGATACAACAAGATCCTAGTACATTTGATACATTTATCTGGAAAACTGATTCGTTATGGTACAAGGATCGGGTATACCTATGTAAGAATTCCCAGCTCAAACAAAATATTCTTAGGGAATTACACACCTCTCCCTCAGGAGGGCACTCATTATTTCTAAAAACCTACCACAGGGTTAAGAAGGCTTTTTTTTGGGATGGCCTTAAATTAGATATTCAAAAGTTTGTGGCAGAATGTGTGGTTTTCCAAAAAAATAAAGTGGAAACAATTAAGACTCCAGGACTATTACAACCTTTATCCATTCCAAGCCAACGTTGGGAGGAGATTTCAATGGATTTTATCACAGGTTTACCCAAGTCCAAAGGAAAGAGTGTTATCATGGTGGTAGTGGACAGACTTACCAAGTATGTACACTTTTGTGCATTATCTCATCCATTTAAAGTGAGTTCCGTTTCTACTGCATTTATGGAGACAATTCAAAAGCTACATGGAAACCCAAAGATTATTGTACGTGATAGAAATCCCATTTTCACTCGAAATTTTTGGACATAATTATTTTCTTGTCTTGGTACTCAGTTAGCTCATATCTCATCTTATCATCCTCAATCTGATGGGCAAACTGAGATAGTAAACAAATGTTTGGAAGGATATCTTCGTTGCTTTGTATCTGATAAACAAACACAATGGGTCAAATGGTTGCCTCTAGCTGAATGGTGGTATAACACTTCCTTCCATACTGCAACCATTAATGGCACTTTATGGATATCATCCACCATCCATCACATCATATTTAAGAGAAAATTCTAAGGTTGAAGCAGTGGAAGCTCACATCGAGCATCGGCAACAAGTTCTCCAACTCTTAAAGGATAACCTCACCTTGGCACAAAATAGAATGAAACAACAGGCAGACCAACATCATAGCGAAAGAAGTTTTGATGTTGGTGATTGGGTATTCCTACGGCTACAACCATATAAACAAATGTCCCTCAAGCAAGCTATGAAGGATAACAAATTATCACCAAAGTACTATGGTCCATACAAGGTGTTGCAAAAGATAGGTACTATGGCATACAAATTAGAGCTTCCTGCAGCTTCTCAAGTGCACCCAGTTTTCCATGTTTCACACTTAAATAAGGTTATAGGTGACAAGCTTTCAGTTCATACAATATTGCCAGAACTTGATGAGGAAGGAAAAACCATATTGGAACCTGAAGCAGTCAAAGAAACAAGAACTCGACAGCTACGAAATAGATCAATTTCAAAGTATCTCTTCAAGTGGAAGAACTTACCCGTTGAAGATTCCACATGGGAGGATGCGAATTTTATACAGAAGCATCCAGAACTACTTAAGCGTTGAGGAAAACACTTTTTTAAAGGATAGGGGCATGTTAGATCCCTATAATATTAGTGATCCCCCCATTACTATTGTTGTTGTATCCCTTATTGTTATTATTGTGCCCCTATTGTCCCCATATTGTTATTATTGTGCCCCATAGAATCCCTCTATTGTTATTTTTGTGCCTTTATATTATTATTGTTAGGTTGGCTTGGTTATATTGTGACCCCGTAGACTCCTATATATAGAAAGGAGGTTTTGTCATTTGAATCATCTAAGAATTTTTCATTTGTGTAATGTAAAGGAGGTTGCCCCCTCGAAGAGGCTTATTTCTAAGGCGTTGATCTATCTTTTCTAAATTTTTGTGAGCTGGTTTCGTAACAGATTTGCACCTCATACCCAAGTTTGACACTGTCAGGGCTGCAACATCCCCATCCTCATTTTGGCATTGGAGGGGAAGGAATTAGGAAAAAGATCAATGCTGGTGTTGAGGGGGAATTGTGACCATGTTCTTATTTCTAACTCTAGTGCGTGGATTTTGGTTATGTATTAGAGACGAATAAGACGTTTCAAGATCGTACCTTCTAGAGAAGGCAATGGACCAAGATCCGTGGTGAAATTTTTTTAGGCTACTTGAATGTACTTTGGTACTCTGCTTCCTATTTATGTATGGTGTGATGCTTGGACGCATGCCCTCTTGTTTAATATATGTTATTATGTATATATTTCTTTATGATGGGACAAATGTGTAATTGGTTTTGGTGGGATACTTGTCTGGTGGATTCTTACTGCTATCACAGTAGTCAAGATGGTCACTTCTAACTTTCTTATACTCAAATCACATGGACATCATTGGATAATGGAGATCATCACAATGCAGCTCGCTGCAAGAGTGCTTGGGACATTGAAGAAGCCATCAGATTTTTCGTGCCTCTTGCCATCTGCCCCCTCCCTCAACAATGGCTTACAACATCTATGGTATTTTATACAAACTTTTGTGCAAGATTAAGAGATACATGCCTAACAATCAACTCGACTTATCAAGACTTTAGTCTTTATATAAAATAAACATAGATAGATAGATACTTGATTTTGGTTAGAATTGTAACGTGTTTCCAATATTGATTTTTATACAATATCTATCATATGTTTATTGTAGATATTATCTAGCACCATTCAAAAGTTGTTTCCAAGGAAAGTACCTTCAACATTCTCATTTGTGTCCTCATAGGGTGATCACAAGCCCATTTTCCAAGTCTTTATATTGTTCTTTGTCGTGGTAATACATGTTGATTGAATGATCTTGGACATTGTAAATATATAATTTTGAAACATTATAATGATGTGTAGAGATTGCATCGATTTTACAAGACACTTCAAGCTACTAGTTCCTTTTCTATTGCCTTACGAGATTTTCTTTGCAACATCTGGTGCAAATGCTAGTTTAAAAATTTAAAAATAACAATGTGAAATAACACTGCATTAGAGTGATGATGAAGAATGTGGAAGGAAATTTGATACGTGGGGTCATTCTATTGGTCAATACCATAAGAGAAAGTATATACATGTAGAAAAAATAAAGTAAAATAAATTGTTTAATTCAAAATTAAGCTAGTCTAGGTCTTGCTTTAGTTGTGGTCAATTTTAATTTAATTAAAAGATTCAATAAATTAAAATGGTCTGTTTTTTTTTCCTTAATTAAATATTAAATGTATTAAATTTTAAGAAAAACTATACAAATATAATTATTGAAAGTTTTTAATATCATGTTTAAATTTATATCTTAATATCAAATTAAATTTTAAGGAAATCCCTAAATAGAAATAAAGATATAATTATTACTTTCCCTCTGTGGATTATATGCCAGAAAATTGGAGGATGTTTAGCTATTTAATTATCTCAAATGAAAGTAGTTGGAAAGAAAACTAAATAAAAGTAGTTGGAAATAATGGCCTCAAAATGTAAGCATATGGTTTATTAAAACTTTCCTTTTCATTTTTGTTATTTATTGGAAGAATGGAAACTTAAGATTCTTGAAATAATTTTCTTTCAAAAAGTCAAGCTTTTATAGACATTTTGCTCATAGTATCAATGTATTGTTAGATATCTTCATTAAACAGTAAACCTATGGGAGGCACAAGCAAAGTTTTTCTCTTCTCTTTCTTGAAATTCAAACCTTCCCTTTCGTAAAATTCAAACCTTCTATCTTTTTGTTAGTGTAGTTTTAATGTATTTGTATTCCAAAAATGGACATGCAGCAAAGTAAAATTCCTGCTGTTGGTGTGACTTTGATTCCACTGCCATTTCTTTAGTAATACTCTCAAGTAGAAACCCAAACTTTAAATGGATTATAAGCTACCGAGTAAACAAAAACGCCCTGGCTCTACTGATGTTTTTTTATATTTTATTAATTTCTTTTTATATTTTCAGGAGTTCCAATTATTTCACGATTGTTTCTTCGAGTGAACAAATAATTATTGCGACGGGATTCCAACACTTCACCAACAACATAATTGAACTTTTAAATGGTTTACAACAAAATTTCAAACACCTACATCAGATTCGAACCCTTAACATGGCTGTGCTTTAATGGTTGTGCTTTAACGGGTTACAATAACTCTTTTTAAAGAATCATTTAAAATGTATGAGTGTCAATCAAGTGTCAAATAGGTATTACAAAATGTTTTGTTCATCTTGATTCAATATTTTTATTATTAGATTCAAATCCAATTTGTTGAACAAAATCTCCTCCTATAACTGCATTACGTTTCAGAGGATATTTCTAGTGATAAGATTCAGAAGATTCTCATTTCTAGTTTTGTGATTTCTGATGCGGTATTATTGCCAAGTTTGAACAAATTATTGTTTAGTATCTATTGCTTTGATTAAAAAAAATTAGAAATTTTTTTCATACTATTTAAAAAATATGTTAAAAATTAGTCTGTCTTTTAATTATCAAATTCTAAAATATTCTTAAAATTCAATATAGTTATATCCATAGATACTTTCACTAACAAAATATCAATTCTCTAGTACGTTTGTCTTGAGTTTCCTGGACTTCGGATAACGCAACTACTTAGAGAAGGAACACGTGGAGCCTTGTTCTAGAAGAAGAGTCGAGTTACCAATGACGCATAGTCAGCGTGGTGAGGAGAGTTGGAAGGAACCAGAAGAGCTCATATGACACGTGGAAGGAAAGAGAATTCGCTGAAGGAACTCTTCTTTTAGAGTAAAGTAGCCATATTCAATCAACTTGGGAACATTAGCATGGGTGTGTTGTGTATTTCTACACATTTTTCTTTAAATTTGGAATTTAAAAGGATGTTTGTATTTTTATAGATTTGAATTTTTTTTGTGTGGTGTTTGATAAATTTTCATTTTAGATGAGTTTAAAAAGATTTAATTTATTTATTTACTTTTTATTTTATTTTATATAATATAATGAATTTAATTTAATTGAATGGTTTATTTAATATAGAAGAATTTTTTTTTTTATTAATAATTAACAATTAATTGATTAATTATTATTATTTAACATTAATTATCTATAATTAATTTGCATTTATTTCATCATTATTCAATAATTATTTCCTTCCATATTCAACAATTATTTCTTATTCTACTACAATATTTTAAGATGCGTGACAAGTTTATTTCAACATTCTCTCACTTGTAATATATATTGTAAGAGTATAAAGGAGAATAAGTCAACAAGCAGCTAATTTCTACATGTCATAAGGTCCATAGACCCATAACACAACTTACATTTATTTACATATAGTGATTTCATCAATGCATCTACAACATTTAAAGAAATCTTAACTTTCTCTAATATTGCTTTTCTTTCTTTATAAAATTATATCAATATTAACACAATTCATAGTCATCATGACATTGATATACAAAAAAATATTTATTACATCACAAAGAGACTATGAAAGAAAAAATAAAGTAATATGACACACAAACTATATTGCTAAAACGATCTCCTTTTTGACATTAATATTGTAATGCTAATATTCTAATATTCAATCCTTATTATTAATAATTATTTATTTTTAATTTTTTTTCTTATTTGAGAATAGCTTCCCTGGCGTTTCCATTTGAGAGTAACTTCCCTCCTTCCCACCTGTCATCGCTCTACCCTAACCATTTGATCATCCCAAGTGTAGGCATATGGTTTATTAAAATTTTCCTTTTCCTTTTTGTTATTTGTTGGATGAATGGAAAGTTTAGGTTCTTGAAGCTGTTTTATTTTTGAAACTCAGACCTTTATAGGAATTTTGCTCGTAGTTTAATGCATTTTTGGTTGTATTCATTGAACAATAAACCTGCAAGAGGCACAAGCAAAGTTTTTCTCCTCTGTTGTAAATTTGTTTCTTGAAATTCTTGATCATATGTTAGATGATTGGAGGATGTTTAACCATTTGATCATCCCAAGTGTAGGCATATGGTTTATTAAATTTTTCGTTTTCGTTTTCGTTATTTGTTGGATGAATGGAAAGTTGAGGTTCTTGAAGCTGTTTTCTTTCAGAAAGTCAGACCTTTATAGGAATTTTGCTCGTAGTTTAATGCATTGTTGGTTGTATTCATTGAACAATATACCTGCCAGAGGCACAAGAAAAGTTTTTCTCTTCTCTGCTTTAAATTTGTTTCTTGAAATTCAAATATGCTATCTTTTTGTTGCTGAAATTGACATACTTATACTATTTTTTTAAAACAAGGAAAAATGTGTAGTCAATATTGTTGAATGTAGCATATTATGGTCCATATTGGATGAGTGAAGAGTTGAGTTTGTTGAAGCGTAAATTGATGGGCCGGAAGTGATTGGATCTGCATGTAATTTTAGAGGTTGGGTAGGCATGACACCTGCAAGCAAGGTAGACATGAAGGCGACCCTTGATGTGGAAACATAGATGTTCAATGTCAGCACATTTATTGGGATTATTATGGTTAACAAAGGTCTCATGGATTGATATGGTTTCACTTTTGGTTAGTCACTATTTAATTTTATCAAATTGAAGCATTTCAAATTTTCAAAATTTATTGATATTTATTCTATGGTTAGATGACTGTTTGATTTTTTACTTGTTTTTTGTACAAAGAATTAAGCTCGAAACCTTTTATTTTATGTTAAATTTTGATACATATACATTTTTGTGCGAGAGAGAGGGAGTTTGAGTGATTTGCATTTATTTCTATTCTAGGTCACAACATTGCTCATAATTTGGGGGAATGTGAAGAATATGTGTTAGATGGGTGAATTCTCTTCTTTCTATGCAACTACTACATTGATAGGCTTAAATTTTGGAATGACCCTAACGATGAAAAATATTCTTCCTTGTATGGGTTATATCTAGCCTTTCCATTTACCTTTCTTTGAGCTAGCAAAATTTGTGATCTGTGCCAATTTATCCATTGTTGGCATGAATGTCAGTCTCATGTGGAATTCTATTGGTTTTTACCTGGTGAGATTGCTTGTTTTCTCTGTTTTGCAAACAAGTATCCAACTGCTTTGTAGGATTTAAATCAATACTACTTTCTCTAATAATTATTTTGATGTTAATATAATACACAACAACTAAATAAATAAACAAAATCTTGCAAACATGTTATCAAAGATTTATTCTTAATTTTTTTATTTTTACGCCATAATGCATTCCAATTTGAGAAGAAATTCCCTCCTACCCACCTATCATCACTCTGCCCTTTTGGATTATATGTTAGATGATTGGAGGATTTTCAACCATTTGATTATCCCAAGTGAAGGTAGTTGGAAAGAAAGGCGAAGGTAGTTGGAAGGAACGATCTCAAGATGTAGGCAAATGGTTTAATAAAATTTTCCTTTTCCTTTTTGTTCTTTGTTGGATGAAAGGAAAGTTGAGGTTCTTGAAGTAGTTTTTTGTTCGAAATTCAGACCTTTAAAGGAAATTTGCTCATAGTTCTAATGTATTGTTTGTTGTCTTCATTGAAAAATAAACCTACCGGTGGCACAAGCAAAGTTTTTCTTTTCTGCAAATTTGTTTCTTGAAATTAAAATATGATAATTTTTTGTTGCTGAAAATGACATACTTATGCTATTTTTTAAAAAGAAGGCAAAATGTGCAATCAATTTTGTTGAATGTAGCATATTGTGGTCGATGGAGAGTCGAGGTTCTTGATAAGCTTCATCAATGGGTGATTATATGGGCTCATTTTACCTCCTAGCCTAGTCAAATCAACCATTCTTTAAGCTTATTGTATGATTTTTTTTATTATGTTTATGCTTATAGAGTGAGTTGAGTTAGTTATTATGCCATGTGGTCTAACATGTATTTAATGCAGATTATTGATGGATTTTGAGGTCAAAGTCAAGGATCTACTGGTCAAACTACAACAATAACTCGAAGTAGATAGAGGAGAGGACTTATAGGAGGGAATCCCCCTCATTTATTACTCCTCACTTCGAATTCCCCTTCATTCAGCTCGGAGTACAAGCAATCAAATCATGCACTAGAAGGCAGCCGAGCAAGTGGAAGATGATTGATAGTTATCTTGAGTTTTGGGAGCCAAGCCTCCCTGATTTTAAGGAAGCTGTTGGTAGATTTAGATTTATAAGTAGAGAGGCTTAGGGCCTCACTAGGGTTGAATTTTTTCTTGTGTAAACTCTGCTCAAATTTCGAGCTTACTATTTTGTGGCAGTTTTAAGTAATCTTGCTATATTTTGATAATGAAGATGGAATCCTTTTTGAGCTAGCACTGAGTTACCTTAGAGGGCTAAAGCTCTTGGGTTAGGGCCCAATCCAAGCAGGCAAGCTTCTCTTTACTTGTATTTGTATGCTTTACTTTAGTGTGTAGATTAGTTTGCTATTAGATGTATTTCTCTTATGGTTAAGAATAGGTTGCTTTTGATGATTTCACAGCTTACTTCCATTTATGTTTTCTGTAGCAGGTTAAGTAGTGATCAAGGAAGATTCAAAAGGATAGAAAAAGTGCCTTGGCCTCTCTTCCTCCCTCTGGGACCATGATTTGAGGCAAAGACTCTATTGCTGCCCCAAAAACACAGATTTTCCTCATTCCTAGGACTTCTAGTGTTTGTAGCTCTAGTAGATTGATAGTCCAGTTCTGCTTTGCTTTAGATCTTCTTTATCATGTTCACTCCCTAATTTGCAATAGTCCTTTTTAATGTTTTCTTTCCTTACAGTGTTTACTAGCATTTCCTTCTACACATCATAGTTTAGGCCATTTTAATGCAAAACTCCATTTTTCCTAGGATGCACTCATTTCATTGGTTGCTTGATTTTCTTGGTTGACTGTCAGTTTTTGTGCAGCAGATCTCTTCCAGTAGTAGGAAAGCTTACCAACAATCACACCCTCCATCTGATCCATGCCCTATAGGTCTCCCAAACCTCACCTCAATTCTGCCCTAGTTTCATTTAGTTTTTCATAGAACTTCTTCCTCTCTCCTTGAGCAAACCCAATCATCTTTCTCTCTCCTAGTGACTCATGGTAGACCTTATGCACCCTAACACCTCATTCCAACCTTCATCTACCTTTTCCACGCACTCTTACACCCTCAAAACAATGAAAATTTCTCTCGGCCTCCTCCTGTAGGCCTCTTGTAGTTTCCCTGCTTTCCTCCTGTAGTTTTCCTGTGTCCTCCTATAGTTTTTCTTGTAGGCTTTCTTTTGAAGGGCGAGTCTAGGAAAAGCCTCTAGAAGGCCACCTAAGACCTCCTAGGACCCATCCACACCATCCTACATCCTCCCAAACTCCAAAACTGCTCCCTAATGCCACCTGTTTGCTGCCACACTCACACACAATAAATTAGATGCATGTTAAATTCACATAAAAACACATAAAAATCCAAAAATATGTTTTTTGCTTATTTACTCCCAAAAATAGCATGGTTAGATGTTTTTTACTTCTTTAAGTGGGTAATGGTATTTCTTTCATGGTTTTCATAGTGTTTTTGAAAAAAGTAGAATTAGCTTGTTAATTAGGGTTGACTAGGTTTTGCTTCACATTCGAGTCTTTCTCCTTTCTGCAGTTAAAATAGCATTTGTAGAGTAAGCTTTCTTTCCTTTCATCACACATAGAGCTTCTTCTGAAATCTATAGAAGTTGACTTGAACTCCTAGTGATCTCACGCCGGCTGACCAAGTGACAACCTGCAGTGAGAACTAGTACTTGTGCATATAGCACCGACGCTTCCAAGTTTATTACGAACTACCGGGTTGATAAAAGTAAATTTGGTAGCCTAGGAGTTGCAACATTCTTGCTGCAATACTGGAGCTCATCACTTTTTGGCGTTGTTTTCGGGGAAGCATCAGAGTATTCTGTGATTACTGCTTTCTTCTATTTCCTATTGCAACATTCTACTAATAGTTTATTTCAGCAAAAGTAGACTAGTCATTTCTTTTCTTTCAGTTCTGCATTTCCTTGCTTTCCTTCCAATTCTGCAAATTTCCATTCAGAAAGTTCATTTCAGCTAGTTTCAATTTGTTTTTTTCAATCACAATTTCTGTTTTTGCAGGTACTTTCAGTGTGGGAAAAATGAAAAAAAAAATCAACCAAAAATATTTCCTTTCATGCCTTGTAGGAGTAGAGATAACTTAGGAAAATTTTTGCCCAATACCTCCACTACTTCACACAACCAACCTTCTCTCTTCTTTGGTGGTTGCAATCAAGAAGAAACCTTAGGTGAACAACCAGACATATTTGAAGAACCTATAGGGGAAGAAGAAGAAGAAAACATTCCTCCGAAGCCAATGACTGAAACCAGAAAGGCTATGGGAAATGGAGAGAGAATAGAGGGTACCTTCCCCATTCGGGAGACCAATGGGTACACCAAAATGAAGAATATAAGTCCTTCAGCCCTACCTCATTTCCATGGTCTAACTACAGAAGATCTTGACACCTTCTCGTTCGAGTTTTCTGTCATCTGTTGAACTTATGACTATGCAGAAGACAAGAAAAAGTTGAAACTGTTCCCTTCTACTCTCAAGGACGCAGCACTGCGCTGGTTCATGGGATTACCTAGCAATAGCATCACAACTTGGGCTCAGATGCAGCAAGCCTTTAACAACAAGTATAGAGACTATTGTAGGTCAAAAGATACTAAAGAAGAAATCTTCCGAATGAACATAGGAAGTGATGAGTCCCTAGAAGACTATGAAGAGAGGTTCCATCTTAGTTACAAAAGGGCCAGGTGTACACTTGACCCTGAGTCTCTGAAGTTGATCCTACTCAGGGGAACTTGGGAAGACCTTTTAGACACCCTCCATCTACTAGTCAGGGAGATATCTACCAACTATCCTATGAAGACATAAATACTGTTTTTAGAAACCATTCTAGAGCAGCCAGAAAGAAAGGTAGGGGGATTCAACCCATAGCCAATGCCTCTTCCTCCAATTCATCCATTAAAGGTGAAATTGGAAACATGCTGGAAGACTTCAAGAGTGAGATGTTGCAGACTCTTGCCATGCAAATGGATACCTTACATATCAAAAGAAAACAAGAGGAAGCAGAGAGGGCTTTGGCCATTTTGTGCTCTAGATGCACCAGGGGGCATCCTAGGAATGAATTCCCATTGAAATCTAGAGAGGTTTGTTCAGTCTGTGAAGAAGATCATTCTGCAAATAAGTGCCCTTCCTTGCTTGGACTTAAAGCTATATACCAAGGGGCCGAAGGAGTCACTGAACAGATTTATTACATAAACCAAAGGATGTCGCATGGACCTAGACCATACCAGCAGGGGATGCAAGGGACATCTAAGGAATACTAAAACCCCAACCAAGTCACCTCCATACCTTCTTGGGCCCCCCTGCTCATCCTTCCTGGTCCACACCTCCTCCTTGGTCCTTCACACCTCAATATCATGCCCAAACAATGACCCATTCATTTCAATCCTATGCTTAGCCGCAACCTCAGTGGAATGCATCTCATTAGGTTTGGAGGCCCCAATACAACTCTCCTCCCACTCTTCTGCCTCCACCAACTGCCCAACCACAACCGTTACCTTCTGCTCCACCAAGGTAACCCCAAATGCCTACCCAGCCAAATCCGAACTTGAACAACAAACAAGCTCAACAAGTGTATAGTGGGGAACCATCATGCCCAACTTATGATGTGGAGATTCAAGAAATTAATTTGTGATCTGGGAAAGTTCTCCCAGATAGCCAGCCTCCCCCCAGGGAGGTTGAGGAAGATAAAGAGGAAAGTGAACCTAAAGCAAATCCACCCTTTCCCGAGAGATTATCCATGACAATCCAGCCTACCCCAGAAGAGACTGAAATCCTGGGAGAATTGAAACATTTATGTGTGAAGATACCACTTCTCCAAGCTATAAAAGATGTGCCTATCTACAATAGGTTGATCAAAGAGAAGTGCTTTAAGCATCCAGGAAGGCGCAAGAGAGATGCCCTAACCATCAGTGTCATTAGACAATTGTCCGACCTGATGTTGGGACAGATAATTTGTCCAAAATATCTCGACTTTTAAAGCCCAGTAGTTGATGTCCACATCAATGGCACAATGTTCCCACATACCTTGATTGGTCTGGGAGCTTCCATTAATGTGATGACAAAGGACACAATGCTCAAACTTAATCTCCAAGGCTCCTTGAGGAAGAGCACGACAATGTTGCAGCTAGCAGACCACTCCACAGTGACCCTTGAGGGGATTGTGGAATATGTGATGGTCTCCATTGATTCTTGGGAGTACCCTGCTGATTTCTTAGTTCTCCAACCAAAGGCAAAGCTCACTGGGTATCCTCTCATTCTGGGAAGGCCCTGGTTGGCTACAGTTGATGCTTACATCAGCTGCCGAGCTGGGAACATGATCATAAATAACTGGCACATGTCCAAGCAGTTAATCCTATATCCTCCTGCCCAACCTTTGCTAGAACATGATCTACCTCTCTGGTTGGAGGAGGATGATGAGGATGAATTTTATTCTACACCACTTTGTACATTAGAAATTACCATGGGGGGAAACCGCAAGATGATGATGATATGATTGAAAATTTGATTCAGAATCCACCTCCCAGTGTATCACCATTAGAAGACATAGTAAGAGAAACCCAAAACAACCCCTCAACTGATCTCTGTGTGGCCGACCCTACTTCTCTCTGTGTTAAAAATATAGAGTTCAACCTAGAAAGAACATTGAAAATCAATCCATCCCTATCTACTTCCCAGGAGAAGGAGCTATGCAGCATACTGAGAAAACATCTAGATGCCTTCGCCTGGAGTTATAAGGAGATGAAGGGAGTGCACCCTTCATTATGTACTCATCATATATACATCAAGGAACATTGCAAGCCAGTCAGGCAGCCTCAAAGGAGGATGAACCCAACACTTAAAGATATTGTTAAGGAAGAACTGCAGAAATTGCTTGATGCAGGATTCATCTATCCCATCTCTGTGTTGAAAAATGTGTAACAAGAAATGTTAAATTAAGAATGTGCTAAAAATAGGACTCCTAAAAATAGCATGTCTAAAAATAGCAGTTTGGCCAGTGAGGTCATTGGCCACCTTGGGTGAGAGGTAAAATTGCTAAAAATAGAAAGTTCTAAAAATAGCATTTCTGGGTCTCTTCCTATTTATAGCTGTCCCTGGTCTATCAATAGGAAGTAAAAACGAATTCGGTCTTAACAGCAGTTTAAAATATTAATTAATTAATCTCCATGAGTTAATTAGTTAAGGAAAAACAAACTTGAAGTCTATGTGAGGACATGCAACAGTTTATCTATTAATTGGTGAATTTATCCATGAGTTAAAGAGATAAGGATGAGTTGTAATTAGTTGGCTCAGTTAACTGAGTCAAGTCCAGTTAGATTAATTTAAAAAGTTGTTAAATTAATGAGATTCAGTTTGTTAATGCTTGCATGCATGTAACAATTGGTATTTTCAGATAACTGAATATCATAGCTTAAATAACTCATGCATGTCAGTTCAGACAAAGACCCACTTGAGATCAGAGAAGGGATAGTGTACTGTCAGTTGGATGAATATTTTTCCTATAAAGGAAGCTCATCCATGATGAGAATTTAAGGTTCCTTGAGGATTGTGCAGTTTTACAGGGTGTGAGATCAGTGTGAGAGATCAGTGTTACACTTGGTAACAGGAGGATCACCCAAGAGAAACTGTGCAAGGAAATAGGAGTCTTGGAGGGCAGAGGTGAAGGCTTAGCAGAAGCCTTGATTACCTGTGAGAATCCAAGAGGATTGTACTGAGAGCTGGCTAGCTGTGAGAGCTAAGGCTTTGTGTAATCTTGATGTATTTCCACCTTCATCTGTGAGGACTGTATTGAGAGCTGGCTAGCTGTGTGAGAGCTAAGGCTTTGTATAAATCCTATTTATGATAATAAAGAGAGTGGGGTTTTATGCTGGTGCTTTCCCCAGTGATATATTCTATGTTATGTGTGATTGATTCCTTCTTATCAGTTATATGTGTTCTAATTGATGTTGCTCATGGTTGATTAAGCTTCCACTAAATTGTTTGTAGAAGTAGATCAAGTGTTTTGCTTTAGTGCATTGCATTACCAGGTTGATCTATAGGTGGGAAATTTCTACATGGTATTAGAGCTATTTGATCTGTAGAAAAAGTTCTACATGGTATCAGAGCTAGCTGATTTGTAGAAAAATTCTACAAATTTCTACATGGTATCAGAGTAGCTGATTTGTAGAAAAATTCTAAAAATTCTACACTCTCATAGTGAATGGGTCTCTCCTTTGGTGCTAGTGCCAAAGAAAAATGGTAAGTGGAGAATCTGTGTCAACTATCGGGAATTGAACAAAGCCACTAAAAAGGACCATTTTCCTTTACCTTTCATAGATCAAGTGTTAGACGGTCTAGCAGGGAAAAAGCTTTTCTCCTTCCTAGATGGGTTTAGCAGGTACAATCAAATTCAAATCAGCCTTGAAGACCAAGATAAGACCACTTTCACTTGTCCTTGGAGTACCTTTGCATACCGATCCTTCCTTTTGGTTTATGAAATGCTCCAGCCACTTTCCAAAGAGCGGTATTGAGTATATTTTCTGAACTGGTTCATGATGCAGTAGAAATATACATGGATGATTTTACTCCTTATGGTTCTGACTTTCAGGAAGCTTTATCTAACCTAGGAAAAGTTCTAGATAAGTGTATTGAGATGAACTTGTCCCTCAATCCGGAAAAATGTGAACTTTCGATGACTAAAGGGACCGTGCTAGGTCATGCAATATCTCAACAAGGACTGCAGGTGGACCCCAACAAAATTGCCATCATCCAAAGGGTCCCATCTCCTCAAAAGGTGAGAGATGTCAGAAGTTTCCTAGGCTTACCTGGATATTATAGGATATTCATTAAAGACTTCAGCAAGTTAGCCTCTCCTTTGTTTGGCCTCCTAGGCAAATATGTTGAGTTCATATGGTCGGAAAATTGTCAAGAAGCCCTAGATACCTTGAAGAGCAAGCTAGCGGCTGCCCCAATTCTCAGAGGCCCAAACTAGGCCCCACCCTTTCACATTCACACAGTGCCTTGAACAAAGCAATAGGAGCAGCCTTAGGACAAATTGATGAAAAGTTACCTTATGCCATATAATTTATAAGCAAAAACTTGTCAAAGGCAAAGTTAAACTATACAGTGACTGAGAAGGAACTCCTAGTTGTCGTGCATTCCTTAAACAAATTCAGACATTATATCACAGGCTATCAAACCTTTGTGCAAACTGATCATGCTGCAATTAGATATTTAATGAACAAACCATATGTAAATGCTCACATTATTAGATGGTTGCTTTTACTGCAACAATTTGACCTGACCATTATTAATAAGCCTGGTAAAGAGAATGTTGTTGCTAACTTTTTTTTTAGAGTAAATTTTCCTGTAGGTGAAGAAGGAATGGTGGATGACCAAATGCTAGATGAACACCTATTTGCTATATCAATACTCTCTCCATGGTTTGTTGATATAGCAAACTACTTGGTTTCAGCACAGTTCCCACCACAGCTATCCTCAAAACAGAAGAGAAAGATAGTAAGGAAAAGAGCCCCTTTCACTTGGATTGGAGGCAATCTCTTCAAAATTGGCCCAGATTAGATCTTGAGAAGATGTGTTAGTGTTATAGACATTTTTGTGCCTTACAAATCCAAGCATGAAATGTCCATAAACCAAGGGCTGCTAAGTCCCTAAAAGTGTTGTTCTAACCCCTAAAGGAACAAGGTCAACAAATTACAGCTTCTCCCAGAAGTTCTCCACCAGAAACTGCTCAGAATAAGTCAAAACAGGATCATTTCAGCTGCTCCACTAGCTAAGTGCGTTGCATAGCACCTAAATCCATTGGCTAGGTGCGTTGCAACGCACCTGAATGCACTATGAGGGTGCGTTGAGCAAGAAATGAGAAATGGCAGTGTCATTCCGCGAGGTGGAGAGACAATGGAAGCTTCCAGAATCTTCTCCTATGACACTTGCCTCACTGAATTCGACCAAGGATGAGTAAGAGGCCTTCAGTCTCCAAGTGGAAGCAAGAACTGACAGAGAGAAGACACTAATCAAATCACAAGCTGACTCATTCTCCTTACACACATCTATATATGGATCCCTCATCCCAGAGATCCAGAGGCTGGAATTTTGCACATTGTAAGAAATTGCTGTTGGTTTTGATACAAACATCAGAGAATTGGGTGATCTATGCTTTGTTGGAGGTGAAGAGGGGCTTCTTTGCTGGGAGGTTGATGCTGGGTCAGGAATCATCGGTTGTAACTCCTCCTGGATCTTCTTGTTTATCAATAAAAACTATTTGAGTTTCTCCTCCATGCTTTTGTATCATTGATGCTTGTTACATTTGTATGGTTAACTTAAATCTAATCCTAAGTTATTTATGAATATAGATCCATGTCTTTGTATAGTTTTCTTCTTCTGTGATCTTACAGGTAATTGGTGAAGCTGGGCAAGTAAGGGAGCAGGTAGCTGGAAGCTGTCAAAGAAGAGAGGGATTGGATCAAAGGATTAGCGCAAGACACAAGTTGGTTCTTTCTATCCCTCTCTATCTATAGTTCATAAAGGAAATACAAAAGTAGTTTTCTCTGTTTGTTTCTAAGGCAGCTGTCACACCTTAGTGGGATAGAGCAGTTCTAAATAGACACTTTTCACGGTAACAAAATGGCGATTCCACTGGGGAGGAACGTCTAATTAGTTTGTTTGTGTATCTCTTGTTGTTTGTTTCATAAACTTATAAGTAGCATTCGAACTGCATTTGCCATAACAAATGCAAAGTAGACATATGCTGCTTCAATCCATTCACTAGATCTGTTTATGATTTGAACAGCTGATTCACAGACTATCTGATTGCCCTTGTGATAGCTCTTAGACCCTCCTTAGATCTACCCCTGATTGTGCATTACTGATTGCTTTTACTCAGCCAAAAACCAAATACTAAACTGCAAACTGTGATCCAGAACCCAGACAGATTCTCGTTTCTGGCCCACCGCAGGTACTGTTAAGAGATCCTGCATTTCAACGCACTTCCCGAAAGGGCAACCTGCACTGCAATGCAGTTTCTCTGTGTTACAGGTGCGCTGATCAGACTAGCCCTGTGCAGCTGAGGTTCTTGTGCTTCATTCTTTCCAGTTTTGTCTCTAAATTTTGCAGCCTGTGATCAGTATATGTCTGTTTAAAACCCCTTTTCCTTACTGTTATTCCACCTCCTTTGTACAAAAGAACTGTAGATGTTTTTGTGTGTTTGTTGAGTCGTTTACAGTTTTCCATTGCAAAAGTAGAATAGTCGTACTGTCGTCCTTTGATTTAGATCTGTCGCAAGTGTCGATTTCAATCATAGGAGAAAGTTTGATTGCTGTTGATGGTCGATTATACTTTTACTATTGCCTTTGGTCTGAATTTGTGATTTTCTAGTGTAAAAAATGAGTATTCATTTCAAAATCGCAAGGTGTCGTAATCATCTCTATCTTTTGATTTCGAAAAGAAGCTTGTTTGTGTTTGTCGCTTGAAAGCAAATTCAGATTTGTACATCAACTTTCTTTTTAGCATCAATACTAAGAAAGTGGAAAACAAATACATGCATGTGCATTTGCATATAGACAACCTGTTTGGCTTGATTTAGGAAAGTGCATTTACAGTGTGCTCTTTGCTCTTTGTGAAAAGATTGTGTCTTTCTTTTCCTCTAGCAGCTAGGATTTTCATTGCAGAAAAGAGATAAAAGTTTGTTTATCATCTTTAGATTGCATTTTAGGAATTACATCTACATCTCGTGGTGAACCCAAAAGGCAAACTTCATAAGCAAGATCAACTTAAAATAAATTCAATGAATCTAACAACGCTTTGGAACTTAACGAACAACAATTAGAGGTCTAGGCTAGAGACGTATTCCGGCGTCGTAAAGCCTGGTAACTGTTGTCCTCACTGATGGTTGGGTGATTCCTCCACTTTGAGACGATAAGTGCCAGTACGGACTTATGCTCCCACGTACCATCGAGTATATTTTGGGAGACCCCTATAGGCTTAAATCCTTTATCCATAGGAAGCCGTGTCTGCCGCCCTACCGATCGCAATGCACTGAACACAGCATTCGGGAAGATTGACTTCCGTACCGTAAAAAGTATTCTGTAGTTTTGTGATTGGTTTGGTACTCCCTCTACCTAGATCTCCAAAGCAGTCCCTTTCGTTCCTTTTCAGACTCCTTAACAGAAAAGGTCCATCTAAGCACTTATCACTTCAGGCTCATTAAAAATCGAAGGCGACTAGAGTCATCTTTTGTTTTTTTCTCGACTCTTAAAAATTGAAAAAACAAGTTGTGTCAAAGCGTCTAAAATTTATTTTAAATGGAATAATCATCTTTCCCTCGTTGGTCTTCAATGTTAGTCTCCCTTCATCGCAAGTTCTTGTAGAATCGCTAGGAAATATTTTGGATAGACTAGATATGTCTGAACAACCGTCGACATCTAGGACTGTGTCATCCGACACAGCAGCAGAACCTCTTGCTGCTACTCCAACAATGTTCGCCGATATACCATCTGTCCTGGAAAGTTATCAACAACAAGCCGGAGTCCAATCAGGGACTGTCGCGATGACATGGTCAGTTCCTATTTCTTCATCCGGATTATCATCTGGTATTTCTTATGCTGAAACTCAACAAATTGATCCAATGTGTCTTCAAAGGCCAATCTACCCTTTAAGTACTGGATTTCCACCATATGGAGGGCAGTATGCCTTTTCATTGTTCCCTCCCAGAGAACAACCATATGAGAGTTTACAACAAAGTTCAGGTCAAACTGGAATTACATCCAGCGGTTGGGGTACCAATACTGCCTCAACAACCAAGGGTTGTATATTCAATGCAACCAATCCACCCTGTGTCGAATATTCCCACTATACCTGCTATGGTGACTGCGTCGCAAGTACAAGCGCTACCTGTTGTATGTTGACCCCAAGTTTCTCAGGTTGCAATACAACAACCTCTTGTCTCAACGACTCAATCACAACCTTAGGGTAGTGCCTCCTTATCTGGAGCGACTCAGGCTCAAACAAGTACTATGACTTCTCCTCTTGGTCAATCATCCAGTATTGGGCAACAGCAAATGGTCCAACAACCATGGCTGATTCAATCTCAACAACCGCCATTCCAGCAATCATATCAAGGACCTGAGCAACAAGTCTTTGTAAGTAATGGGCAACCGCATTTCCAAAGCGGTTATCAACAGCCATATTATAACGGTTATGCCCATCAACCTTGTCAAAGTTGCCAGCATAAAATACATTATGCTGGTATGCAAAGACCCACTGCTCAGGCGATTCCATCTTATCCTGGGTATGCTTCGCCTAACTTGAATCAACAGTTGCCCTTTGTAGCAACTCTAGAATTACCAGATCTAAACCGGCTGACGAATGATCCAATTGCTTATGCCACTTGGTGGCCAGCGATTCCGTATAAACTTCCATTAGATATTCCTAAATTTAATGGAAATCCGGGTGAAGATCCATCGAATCACGTGATGACCTTTCATCTGTGGTGTTCATCAAACACCCTAAACGATGATTCGATTAGGCTTCGCCTTTTTCAGAGGACGTTAACTGGTCGGGCAGCAAAATGGTATATCGAATTGCCTAGAGCTTCATTCGACAACTTCAGTACCCTAGCCACAACCTTTTTAACCCATTTTCAGTTACCGATAAGGTACGAAATGAGAACGAAACTTCTTACCAATTTCAAACAAACGACGGCCACTCACATATCTGATCATATACATGACTAGCGACGTCGTCGTAGAATGGTAAAAACGTATGTTCCCGGCCAGCTTTTAGCTGAATGGTTTATTAAGTCATTATTGCCTTCCATCACGGAAGATGTGGCAAAAGGGGGAGTCGTCACCGAAGAACAGGTTATCGCTCGTGCGCAATATTTGGACTTGATTTACACTCAGTTTGGCACGCTCTACGATAAAATACCTGACACTACTAGACCGGAATTCTCAGTCCCTCCTCCTAAATTAAACAATGACTCTCATGCCGACGATGGCGTGATTGGCACAATAGACATGAAATCGACAAAGGCTACATCTAAAAAGTCCCATAAGATTTCTAGTCAAAATGCAAATGAGGAACTTCTTGCCTCGGAAGTAAATGCCGTGTCGACCGACAAGGGCAAAAAACTGAAGCAACCAGGGGGCAAGAAGAAAAAGAAAGGGAGAAAAAAGAAGCAGGATGAGTCATCTCCTGAAGAACTTTCTACAAACCCTTCTAGGCAAAGGAAACCCCCTGCGGGGTGTCACATATGCGATGAGGATCATCGGACGAGAGATTGTCCACATAAAGCTGAAGTTAAGAAACTCTTTAAGAGTTCAAAAACCTCAGCAGTATTGACTGATCCGTTTCCAAACCCGGGAACCAAACTGGTTGCTAATCAAAATGCTTTCCGATCCCAAGTGCTTATGTTGTCTATCTCAAAGCAGCAAAGTGATGCTTTGACAAGGAATAAAGATTACGGGAATCCACAGCTGTCGAATAACAAGGCTAATGAACAACCTAGTAGTTCGACAACAACTTTGACTGAAGTTGTGCCACCCATCATTTCTGAACCAATGATAAAGTCACCAAAGGGAGTAGTACACAAATTGACATTTAATCCTCATGCAAAAGTAGCACAGAATTATAATATAATAGAGGACTTGGCTCAATCGTTGTCCGCTATGTCGACACTTGAGGTACCACAAAATTGCCCCTCCCAAAAGCAAGCTTTATTATCAGCAATAGGTGGGATTGGCCCAATGGATTCCAATCTTGTGGCCTTTGATCACAAAGGATATGACCCTCAGTTACTAGCTCAAATAGCTTTCCTTATTCAAGTGAAAGCCCTCAACAAAACTGTTCATCGAACAATTATTGATGAGGGGGCATCTACATGTATTATGTCGATGAGTTGCTGGAAAAATTTAGGCTCACCACCCTTTTCAAGATCGTCAACGACATTAAAAGCATTTGATGGACGATCATACACTCCATACGGGATTTTAAGTAAATTGCAAGTTGAACTGGGGGGCAAAACAGTAGAAGTTGATGTTGAAGTAATCGACGGAAACCTCGATTACAACATCCTACTGGGAAGGCCCTGGATATATGCCATGGCCGCAGTTGTGTCGACCTACTTCAGGAAGATTGCATTTCCCTTTCAAGGAGGAATTACAATGGTCGACCAACAAACATTTCTCCCCAATAGTTCACAAGTTACGGGAAGCATTCCAATGATCCATTGAAGCAATCATTCGCTTCAAAATATTGGAGTAGGCCTCCTAAAAGACCCTGCCATAATGGGTACTTTTTCCCTACCGCCTCCGAGTAATTTGGTGGAAGTGGCCACAGTGGAAACCTGCAGTATGAAATCTTCTATATCTAATGTATTCGGAAGACTCCTAAACATTTTGTCAGCATGGATCATCGCCATAATAGAAATATTGTAGCAATCGATTTTCTTGGCCTGGGGGGCAAACCCAAATCAATTCTCATCGAGTGTTTAGATAGATAGGTCTAAGGAATATGGTACCTCTTCAGATCCTTGGTCGCATGCACATTCTACAGACAAAGGAATCAATCAGTCAATGATGTTTGGAGAGGCACCATGGGAAGATTACCACCATCGCTCCCATCTTCCGAATTACCACGAAGATTATTCCAGCAACCTTAATCATCCATCAGTTTTTGATTTTCTATCAAATACTGTAAATATGGTGGATTTCGAGGATGGTTCTTATCTCATGTCGACCTCGTTAAAAATGAAACAAGGAGTCATGAGGATAGTTCGTTTACTGTGTCAACCTCATTAAAAAAATGAAACAAATCCCCTATCCAAATGTCAAACGTAAACCTTCATTCCAATCACCGAGTTGAATGCAATGAAGCTTGGGGGGCATGTACCTCGATTTGCGTTATTATGCTGGGGGCATGCAAACTTATCACGAGCAGTGTTACTGCAGGGTTCAAGCTCGTTAAAAAATAAACCTGCCACAAGCAGTGTTACTGCAGGGTTCAAGCTCGTTAAAAAATAAACCCACATCGAGGAGTTTTAGCACATAGTTCAAGCTCGTTAAAAAATAAACATAAGACATGAGCAAATGTTTCCACCCGCATTTAAGCTCATTAAAAAATGAACTATTCCCCTGGTAAATAACCATTGTGAATGTAGTACTTCAGCCGTTAAAGCCTTGGTCGTGTTTGCACCGTCACCTCCACTTTTTCATTGGCCTATCAATCACCTCCACTTGATTGTTTACCCATTTTGAGGAACAGCTGTGAAGAGTGATTTCACTAGCCATCCTTGTGACACTGCCGTGATTGGAAAATTCCAAACCTTACCTGGAATCAGCTGCTACCCATTTTATCACTCGTTCCTCAAAAGACGAGTCTTCTTTAAGCTTTTTTCAACTGACTCGTAAAATATGAAAATATTCCCGAGTCCTTGGCCTTCCAGCTCGTTAAAGGGACAGGAAGTGCTATCCCTCATTTAGATTTTAATCTTTTTTGGACCTGAGGGATTATTGCACAAAACGATCGAGCGCTTTTTTTGTTCGGATCGTTAAAACTATCGAAAGTTCATCCCTTCTATATTGTTTTATACTTTTTTGGACTTAAGGGATTAGATGACGAAAAAGGAATTTTGGAGTTACCTTTACATTCCTTTTCAGACTCTCTAAAATTGAAAAGGACCGAGTTATCTTTTTCGTTAAACTCGTTAAAAAGATTAATAGCGACAAACTTGTCTTTAGACGAGAACGAGTTTCACTATCACTAGGCTCGTTAAAACATAGCGATGGGTTTGCCCGAAGGGCAAATTATAGAACAAGCATATGTTATCCTCCTCAATCTTGACAAAAATAAAGAGGTACTGGTCAGCAATGACTGGGGAAAAATTGGGAAGAAAACTCAAAGAATCTTTATTGGTAGCAAGTCGCTCTTGAACATGACACTTCCACTCTGTGTCCGAGTCGGGTTGGGTTGTTTCATTCACCGGTCACATCGCCATGGTCACACCATACCATCCACATTTTGGGTTAATGCTACCAATCCATCACATCAATGTCGCCGACATGTTCAAGAGAAGTCATCCAGAGAAGCCACCTGTGTCTCACCCACTACCATACATTATACTCCATTCTTTCATGACCGCCACCCTGAACCGTATATCATCAGATCGTTTTCACCTCCATCAAAATCATTTGCTCCGTTCTGTGTCATTGATGTGGGATTCATTAAGGCCCTCCTATGACGGATCACTTCTTTTCGACATCAGCTCATTATCCAAGAAGTTGATCTAGGAACACCCCATTCATTACTTTGAAGCTTGCATGCCTCAATGGCAAGTTTCTCACTTCCGGCGACAGGTTCACATCAATGACCTTCGACCGAAATATTTTGCGTGGTGTTCAACGCCAAGTCCTTTATTCACACCACGTGAATTGTACTGCAGTACCTTGAGGATCATTATCATTATCGGTGATTCCTCTCACGCTTGTTAACAGTTTATATCATTGACTGGTAATCAAGCGATGTCTTTCCATGATCGACTTCAAAACATTTCTCACATGGATCGACTTGTACTTCGAGTGAAGATCGGACGAGATTGAAGACCCTGGATCTAGTTTCATCCATCCGGGCTGCGATATATATTCAGGGAAATAAAGACATTAAAATGTACAACATTGCAGCATAGATAATCATCCTACCAAAAGGATGATGGCTCTATCAGAATCATCAGTCTACAATCAGACGATTGTCTGTCCTACGTACATGAAAATGAATTTATAAAGCTGAGCATGGGAATGCCCGCCTCAGCTAGATCATGAAAACAATATGAAGATAATGTATTGTATTGTATCTTATTACAGGTCTCCTCCCAACATTGAAAGAACTTCGGATCCTCATAATAAAGCATTTCACCCAATTAATGGCCTCATACTTTAGGGGGCAACTGTTATAGACATTTTTGTGCCTTACAACTCCAAGCATGAAATGTCCATAAACCAAGGGCTGCTAAGTCCCTAAAAGTGTTGTTCTAACCCCTAAAGGAACAAGGTCAACAAATTACAGCTTCTCCCAGAAGTTCTCCACCAGAAACTGCTCAGAATAAGTCAAAACAGGATCATTTCAGTTGCTCCACTATCTAAGTGCGTTGCATAGCACCTAAATCCACTGGCTAGGTGCGTTGCAACGCACCTGAATGCACTATGAGGGTGCATTGAGCGATAAATGACAAATGGTAGTGTCATTCCGCGAGGTGGAGAGACAATGGAAGCTTCCAGAATCTTCTCCTATGACACTTGCCTCACTGAATTCAACCAAGGATGAGTAAGAGGCCTTCAGTCTCCAAGTGGAAGCAAGAACTGACAGAGAGAAGACACTAATCAAATAACAAGCTGACTCATTCTCCTTACACACATCTATATATGGATCCCTCATCCCAGAGATCCAGAGGCTGGAATTTTGCACATTGTAAGAAATTGCTGTTGGTTTTGATACAAACATCAGAGAATTGGGTGATCTATGCTTTGTTGGAGGTGAAGAGGGGCTTCTTTGCTGGGAGGTTGATGCTGGGTCAGGAATCATCGGTTGTAACTCCTCTTGGATCTTCTTGTTTATCAATAAAAACTATTTGAGTTTCTCCTCCATGCTTTTGTATCATTGATGCTTGTTACATTTGTATGGTTAACTTAAATCTAATCCTAAGTTATTTATGAATATAGATCCATGTCTTTGTATAGTTTTCTTCTTCTGTGATCTTACAGGTACTTGGTGAAGCTGGGAAAGTAAGGGAGCAGGTAGCTGGAAGCTGTCAAAGAAGAGAGGGATTGGATCAAAGGATTAGCGCAAGACACAGGTTGGTTCTTTCTATCCCTCTCTATCTATAGTTCATAAAGGAAATACAAAAGTAGTTTTCTCTGTTTGTTTCTAAGGAAGTTGTCACACCTTAGTGGGATAGAGAAATTCTAAATAGACACTTTTCTCGGTAACAGTCAAGGAGGAGGAAGTCTTTGACATCCTCCTGACCTATCATGACGGGCCTTGTGGAGGTCATTTTGCAGCAAAAAGAACCGCCTTCAAGATATTGAAAGCAGGCTACTACTGGCCCACTCTTCATCAGGATGTGAGGAGATACACGAGCCAGTGTGATCGGTGTCAGAGGATGGGGAAACCCACTCCAAAGGATGAAATGCCCATGCAAACTCAAGTGACCTTTGAGCCATTTGAGAAGTGGGGCATGGACTTTGTGGGGCCTATCAACCCCACTTCAAAGAAGAAGCAGTACATCATTGTGTGCATCGACTACCTAATAAAGTGGGTGGAGACAAAAGCAATCAAAGCAGTGACAGAGGAAAAAGTAGTTGAGTTTTTGAGGGAAAACATATTCTACAAGTTCGGGTATCCGAGAGAGTTGGTCATAGACTAAGGCAATCAGTTCACTTCCAACCTGATTGAAGACCTGCTCACACATCATAAGATCAAGCACAGGACTTCCACCCCTTACCATCCACAAGCCAATGGGAAAGTGGAGGTCACTAACAAAGCATTGGAAGGGATCCTAACCAAGGTAGTGAGCAGCAGCAGAAAAGACTGGGTGGACAGATTAGTTGAGGCCACTTGGGCCTACAACACAACATGGAAGACCACCACCGGGTTCACACCCTATGAACTGGTCTATGGGAAGAAGGCTTTGCTATCAATAGAGTTTGAATTCAGTACCCTAAGGATGGTAGCTCAGCTAGACCTAGACCTCAACCATGCACATAATGAGAGATTACTTCAGATCAATGGATCGGATGAATACATATTGCAAGCCCTTCTCCATACAGAGGTAGTTCAGCTTCAAAGAAAGATATGGCACGACAAAAATATCAGGGAGAAGAAATTCCAAGAGGGAGATTGGGCACTACTCTATGATTCAATATACAAGGATTTCAAAGGCAAGCTGAGGACAAGATGGCTAGGATCCTACACTGTGGAGAAATGCAATGACAATGGTTCAGTTTTGATCAGAACTATTGATGACGAACCCATCCCCATGCTTGTCAATGGACATCAGTTGAAAGTCTACAAGAAACCCCTCTCCAAGCGAGAGTTTATTGAAGATTTGAATAAAACAGTGATGGTAGTGGAGCATGTCTTAGCTTCCACTTCACCCACCACTGAAGAAAAAATAGAAAAAATAAGGACTCAAGTGAAAACATCCATGAGGCGCTTGAGTCCCATCATTGGGGTGAAAACCTCTTTTGAGGCATCCTAGTGATGTCACAAAAAAAATGAAAAAAAGGGAAAAGAATAAGATCCCTGGGTGAAAACCTCCCTTGGAGGCACTCAGGGCAGGCAATTAAGGTGAAAACCTCTCTGAGGCGCCCTAGTTGTTTTTGAAAAAAAAAAAAGAGAGAGAGAAAAATGAATTTTTATTGCATTGCAGGTTTGCAGGAGGACCACAAGGAGCAGAAGAAGGTGCCAAGGGGACCCTGACATTCATACCAACATCCATCTCATCTTCTCCGCACCTTCCTTCATCATTTTTGGCATCTCTTTCACCCCACTGTACCTCTTCTTCCAAAACTATGTTTTCTATAGGAGGCTCTATTTTTTCTACAGGAGACTCATGTAGGAATTACAGAGAGCCAAAAGTCTCTACAAGAGGCAGTTTGAGGGACAAGAAAAGCTTCATGAGGAACCTATAATCCCTCTTACCATCTTCAAACCTCCTTGCCATCATTTCCAAGCCCGCGTCACACTCCAAGCATCATTATTATTTTTTTCCCTTTCCAAAAAAAAAACACAGAAAAACAGTTTTTTAGTTTTGAAAAAAAACAAAAATAAAAGGAGGAGAAGACACATTAACTTTACTTGAAGCTTACCTACTATCCCTCCATCATTCATCTCCACCTCTCGTATCATTCTTGAGCTCCAAGCATTGGGAATAACTAAAGTTTCAAGGGGATAAGCAACTATAGGAGCTCTTGTAGGAATTCCTGTAGTAGCTGATTCCATAGAAGTCCAGCACCAACAGCAAGGGACAACACATCTGAAGGTTGAAAATGCACATGCAGCTTAGCTCCAACAAAAGAAGAACCTGCAAAAACACACAACAACACATTAGCAAGCCGGGAAAACATGCATGAAGGAAAATGAAGGCATGCAACAGAGAAAGCCACAACACCTCACAGTTGATGGCAGCGAATACACTCGGATCACAGGTAAGTAGCTAAGTCACTCCTCTATCTGCATTTGTGTAATTATAAATCATACAAAGGCAACGAGATGGTTGAAATTGAAAGAGGGAAATGTGGTCAGTTAACTTGGCCACCTTCATTTAGTTGACTCCACTTAACCGAGATGCCACCCACACGTGCGCACAGTCAACTCAAACAAAAGGTGCGAAGGATAGGTAGTGGGAAGAAGAGTTAACTCTAATGCAATGATGTGGGGATGATTATGAAGGTTGGTCATGATGACAAAGTAGGTGGGGACCAACAGTCCTAATCTGGGCAATGTACACCTTGCTAGCTCAACACTCATAACCGAAAAAAGCCATAAAAGGTAATGAGCACTCCTCCCCGCTCATTCTCACCACCTTTTCTTCAATTTCTCCTCGTAACTCAGCCACACCACAGTCTTATTATGCCCCCACAGCCTCATATCCACCATCCTCCATCGATTCCCTCCCTATTTTTGCTCTCGGCATTTTCTACAGGATCACCTACAAGAAATCTACAGGAGGGACAATGGGCTTCTACAGGAGGGGCAGTGAGTCATTTTGAAAGGATAAAACGTGATTTTTGGCATGAATTTCCATCTGAAGGGGTAGGGTTCATGAATTCCCTCTGTTGAATATCAAAATATGAAAGAATTGGTCTCAAATTGAAGATGAAATGAGTCTTTAAGAGGGTAGGAATACATAGAAAATTTTTTGTTTAAAAAAAAAAACACAGTCCCCTTTGTTTTTCTATTCCACTCAAAATTCTTTGTCTCCACCTCCATATTTGGGTTTTCAAAGAAGTACAGGTAGTGTGACAGGGGGGTTTATGAGAAAAGAGCCCACTAACTCCACTAGACTCCATGCACATCCTCAAGTGGTGGAAATATTTACAAGGGCAAACCGGATGAATTTCTTTGAGAAGTTTAGAGGGTTTGATGATGAAATTGCCCATGAATTTTCTCTCTCTCTCTCTGGTCCCTCACACAAGAAATCATGCTACTGTAACCATTAGAGGCCTCTCCATTAAAATAACCTCTGAATTCATCAGTAGGGTTACTACCCTTCTTCTTGGGCTACCAAGAGGAAATTTTTCCAAGATAATGAAACCCCTGTTGAAGAAAAAAATGGAATTAGGAGGGCTAGTATACCATATCCCTGGGATGAGGTTACCTACAAAGTGATCAAATACATTTCTTGTGAGGGGAGGCACAACATTGTTTATGGATATCATTTCAGAATCGTCCAAGATTTGAGATATTTCATGAATACCCCAGCACATCAAATTCTCAATATTCCTTACTTTCTCCTTCAGTCCCTCATTGACTCCAGCACCAAGGTACAAGAAGGAAATTCACAGCAGCTAGCTCACCATGTCCTAATCAAGATCCTAGTAGAAGAAGCCCTCCATACCCTTACAATCCCTTGAGGATGACATCAAGGCATTAACCTATGATATCAGTCCTGCTGTCAGTGAGGAGGGAGAATAGCAAGGAGGAGAAGATGAAGCAAGTGGTGACATAGCAGAGCAAGAGAGGAAGGAGGAAAGAGAAGAAATAGAGGAGGGGAGAGTTGAAGAGACAAAAAAGGAGGCAGAGAGGGCAGAGCAAAGAGAAGAGTCCACTGAAACTTGGGAAAGAGAAGTAGCAGCTGCCCTCACTGCCCTCAGCACACCAATCAAGCAGAAGCAGAAGAGGAAAATAAAAACCTCCATGTATTTCAGGGGAAGGAAGAGTACCAGAATTAAAATAGGCAAACCTTAACCCTCATCAAAGACTCCCATTAACATTGAAGATTCACCATCTGCCAAGGTGAAAGAATCTCCTTCCAAGACACCCATAACCTATGAAAGGGGGACTCCAAGGTCTTCTACATGAAAGGGAAAGGCAATTCTATAGGATCCCAAACCAGACATACAGGAGGCTGAAATATTCCTACAGGAAACACTGTCCAAACTACAGGAGACGCAAAAACTTGAGGAAAAGATAGGAGGATAGCCAGAAGTAAAAGAGGAAGCACAAGAGCTACAAGAACCTAACCCCTTCCTATTATAGACTACTTGAGGGAGGCGAGATAATCCCATAGAAATTTGCAATTCCACTGTTTTTCAAATTAGAAAACGAGAGAGTGAGAACGCATAAGTGGATGCAGATAGCCAATTCCAAAGGAGTTGAGGATATTGGCCACATGGAAAGAAAACTCAGGGAAATGGGCAGGGAATTGAGCGCTCTTAGAGACAGAGAAGCCATTACAAGAAGCCACCTTGAAAATGAGAATGAAATACTAAGGGGCAACTGCAGGAGAAAGAGACTCATTTGGCATACATGGCCAGCTTGTCCATAGAAGAATTACAATGCAGAACACCAGCCAAATCTTATGGCCTCTATCTGAAGGATCAATGGCTTCAATTCCAAATAAAAACTTTGGCACAAAGAGGCACAATGCCTTTCCAAGACTACATGTAGTTCATGGATTTGTGTGACGAAAGCACCTCCGAGGACAAAGCAAAGATGGCAGAGTTCTATCTACACAACATGGCCCTCACAGACCTGAATGTGTGGGACCCCAATGCCAAGCTAGGGGACCTGCAATTAATGGCCATGACGTCATGGATGAACCATGAAGAATTGATGGCAACATAAATGAAAAGATTGTTGATAAAAGAGCAAAATGAACCATTGATGATAAGAGTTGAGCCATCAGATCCTATGGCACTCATCAACACACACAACCTGCTTGCCAATGACCCTCAGATTGCCCCTAAATATCTAGCCAATCAGGAACAAGCCATTACAGACTTTGAAGATATGTTTAGGCTACTTGGGGAGGAATGTGTGCATTCATGCATGAGAAGATAGAACACCCTACCCCACAGCTTGAAGATCAGGGAATACCATTCCCCAATGAGGCTGAAGTAGGCATTGAAGAGAGTGCCAATGTACAAGCACTCCATGCAAAGGCTGAAGGTCAACTCGATTGGCCTCAAACTGAGTCCTCCACTCATATTAGGCATGCTGGAAGGAAAAAGAGAAGAAGAGGAGGAGGAGCAGTGGAAGGACATAGACAAAAAGGCAAGATTTTATGGAGAACATGAGCAGACCACATCAGAAGCCTAGAATGCTAGGGAGGCCACCAGGGCCATAAAAGACAAAGATATTGACTAAGTTTCTCAGAGGATGAGTAACACCTTCAGTAGGGGGGGTGATAATGAGCCTCATAAATGGGTAATTATATGGGCTCATTTTACCTCCTAACCTAGTCAAATCATCCATTCTCTTAGCTTATTGTATGATTTTCTGATTATGTTTATGCTTATAGAGTGAGTTGAGTTGGTTATTATGCCATGTGGTCTAACATGTATTTAATGCAAATTATTGATGGATTTCGAGGTCAAAGTCAAGGATCTAGTGGTCAAATTGCAATAATAACTCGAAGTAGATAGAGGAGAGGACTTATAGGAGGGAATCTCCCTCATTTATTTCTCCTCACTTCGAATTCCCCTTCATTCAGCTTGGAGTACAAGCAGTCGAATCATGCACTAGAAGGCAACAGAGCAAGTGGAAGATGATTGATAGTTATCTCGAGTTTTGGGAGCCAAGCCTCCTTGATTTTAAGGAAGTTGTTGGTAGTTTCAGATGTATAAGTAGAGAGGCATAGGGCCTCACTGGGGTCGACTTTTTTCCTGTGTAAATTCTGCTCAAATTTCGAGCTTACTATTTTGTGACAGTTTTATGTAATCTTGCTATTTTTTTATAATGAAGATGGAATCCTTTTTGAGCTAGCACCAAGTTACCTCAGAGGGTTGAAGCTCTTGGGTTAGGGCCCAATCCAAGTAGCCAAGCTTCTCTTTACTTATATTTGTATGCTTTACTTCAGTTTGTAGGTTAGTTTGCTGTTAGATGTATTTCTCTTATGGTTAAGAATAGGTTGCTTTTGCTGATTTAGTAGCTTGCTTCCATTTATTCTTTCTGTAGCAGGTTAAGCAGCGATCAGAGAAGATTCAAAAAGCTAGCAAAAATGCCTTGGCCTCTCTTCCTCCCTCTGGGACCATGATTTGAGGCAAAGACTCTCTTGTTGCCCCAAAAACACAAATTTTCCTCATTCCTAGGACGTCTAGTGTTTGCAGCTCTCTAGTAGATTGATAGTCCAGTTCTGATTTGCTTTAGATCTTCTTTATCATGTTCACTCCCTGATTTGCAATAGTCCTTTTTCATGCTTTCATTCCTTACAACTTTTACTAGCATTTCCTTCTACACATCATAGTTTAGGCCATTTTAATGCAAAACTCTGTTTTTCCTAGGATGCACTCATTTCATTGGTTGCTTGATTTTCTTGGTTGACTGTCAGTTTCTATGTAGTAGATCTCTTCCAGCAGTAGGCCATCTTACCAGCAATCACACCCACCATCTGATCCATGCCCTATAGTTCTCCCAAACCTCACCTCAATTCTGCCCTAGTTTCCTTTAGTTTTTCATAGAACTTCTTCCTCTCTCCTTGAGCAAACCCAATCATTTTTCTATCTCCCGGTGACTCATGGTAGACCTTAGGCATCCTAACACCTCATTCCAACCTTCATCCACCTTTTCCACCCACTCTTACACCCTCAAAATAGCAAAAATTGCTCTCGGCCTCCTCCTGTAGTTTCCCTGTTTTCCTCCTATAGTTTTCTTGTGTCCTCCTATAGTTTTTCCTGTAGGATTTCTTTTGAAGGCCGAGTGTGGGAAAATCCTCTAGAAGGCCACCTACGACCTCCTAGGACCCATCCACACCATCCTACATCCTCCCAAACTCCAAAACCACCCCCTAACACCACCTGTTCGCTGCCACACTCACACACAATAAATTAGATGCATGTTAAATTCACATAAAAACACATAAAAATACGAAATATGTTTTTTTCTTATTTAATTCCAAAAATAGCATGGTTAGATGTTGTTTACTTCCTTAAGTAGGTAATGGCCTTTCTTTGATGGTTTTCATAGTATTTTTGGCAAAAGTAGAATTAGCTTGTTAATTAGGGTTGACTAGCTTTTGCTTCACATTCCAGTCTTTCTCTTTTTTGCAGTTAGAATAGCATCTATAGAGTAGTATTTCTTTCCTTTCATCACACATAGAGCTTCTTTTGAAATCTATAGAAGTTAGCTTGAGCTCCTAGTGATCTTGCACCGGCTGACCAAGTGACAACCTACAATGAGAACTAGTACTTGTGCATATAGCATCGATGCTTCCAAGTTTGTTACGAACTACCGGGTTGATAAAAGTAAAGTTGGTAGCCCAGGAGTTGCAGCATTCTTGCTGCAATACTGGAGCTCATCAGTTCTTAAAATGTAAATTGATTGACTGTAAGTGATTGGATCTACATGTAATTTTAAAGGTTGGGCAGGCATGGCACCTGCAAACAAGGCAAACATGAAGGCAACCCTTGATGTGGCAACATATATGTTCAATGTCGGCACATTTGTTGGGATTATTATGGTTAACAAAGGTCTCATCGCTCGATATGGTTTCACTTTTTCTCAGTCTCTCATCTTGTAAATCTCCTACTATTTAATTTTATCAGATTGAAGCATTTCTAATTTCAAAGTTTATTGATATTTATTCTCTGGTTAGATGACTTCTTTTGATTTTTTACTTGTGTTTTTTACAAATCATTAAGCT
Source organism: Pinus tabuliformis (assembly GCA_031772625.1). Classification (NCBI taxonomy): domain Eukaryota; kingdom Viridiplantae; phylum Streptophyta; class Pinopsida; order Pinales; family Pinaceae; genus Pinus; species Pinus tabuliformis. The sequence goes on from CM062807.1 coordinate 1,008,728,931, forward strand.
TGAAACCTTTTATTTGATGTGAAATTCTAATACATATACATTTCTATGTGAGAGAGAGGGAGTTTGAGTGATTTGCATTTATTTCTATTCTAGGTCACAACACTACTCATAATTTGGGGGAATGGGAAGAATATGTGTTAGATGGGTGAATTCTCTAATCTATGAAGTGGAGTTCTTGTTTTCTTTCTATGCAGCTACTACATTGACAGACTTACATTTTGGAATGACCATACTGATGAAAATTATTCTTCATTTTATGGGTTATATCTAACCTTCCCATTTACCTTTCTTTGAGCTTGCAAAATTTGTGATTTGTGCCAATTTATCCATTGTTGGCATGAATGTCAGTCTCATGTGGAATTCTATTGGTTTTTACTAGGTGAGATTGATACACTTGTTTTCTCTATTTTGCAAACAAGTATCCCACTCCTTTGTAGGATTTAAATCAATACTGCTTTCCCTAATAATTATTGTGATGTTAATATAATACACAACAACCAAATAAATAAACAAAATATTGCAAACTTGTTATCAATGATTTATTCTTAATTTTTTTTTTTTTTTACGTCATAAGGCATTCCCATTTGAGAAGAAATTCCCTCCTGCCCACCTGTCATCGCTCTACCCTTTTGGATTATATGTTAGATGATTGGAGGATGTTCAACCATTTGATCATCCCAGGTGAAGGTAGTTGGAAAGAAAGGTGATGGTCGTTGGAAGGAATGATCTCAAGATGTAGGAAAATGGTTTATTAAAATTTTCCTTTTCCTTTTCATTGTTTGTTGGATGAATGGAAAGTTGAGGTTCTTGAAGCAATTTTCTTTCAGAAATTTAGACCTTTATAGGAAATTTCTTGCAATTTTAATGTATTGTTGGTTGTATTCATTGAAAACTAAACCTGCCAGAGGCACAAGCAAAGTTTTACACTTCTCTATTGCAAATTTGTTTCTTGAAATTCAAATATGCTATCTTTTTGTTGCTAAAAATGACTTACTTATACTATTTTTTAAAAAGAAGGCAAAATGTGCAATTGATTTTGTTGAATGTAGCATATCGTGGTCCATATTAGATGAATGGAGAGTCAAGGTTCTTGAAGCGTAAATTGATGGGTTGCAAGTGATTAGATCTGTATGTAATTTTATAGGTTGGGTAGGCATGGCACTTGCAAGCAAGGCATACAGGAAGGCGACCCTTGATGTGGCAACATATATGTTCAATGTCAACACATTTGTTGGGATTATTATGGTTAATAAAGGTCTTATGGGTTGATATGGTTTCACTTTTTGTCAGTCTCTCATCCTGTCAATCTCCTACTATTTAATTTTATCAGATTGAATAATTTCTAATTTAAGAGATTATTGATATTAATTCTATGGTTAGATGACTCCGTTTGTTTTTTTACTTGTTTTCTGTACAAAGAATTAAGCTCGAAACCTTTTATTTTATGTTAAATTCTAATGCAAATAAATTTTTGTGTGAGAGAGAGGGAGTTTGAGTGATTTGCATTTATTTCTATTCTAGGTCACATCACTGCTCATAATTTGGGGGAATGTGAAGAATATGTGTTAGATGGGTGAATTCTTTGATCTTGGAAGTGGAGTTCTTGTTTATTTCTATGAAACTACTACATTGACATGCTTACATTTTGGAATGACCATACTGATGACAATTATTCTTTGTTGTATGGGTTATATCCAGCCTTCCCATTTACCTTTCTTTGAGCTTGCAAAATTTGTGATCTGTGCCAATTTCTCCATTGTTGGCATGAGTGTCAGTCTCATGTGGACTTTTTTTGGTTTTCACCTGGTGAGATTGATACACTTGTTTTCTTCATTTTGCAAACAAGTATCCCACTCCTTCATAGGATTTAAATCAATATACTCACTTTCTCACATTTTCTATTCATTTGTGTGTAAATACACAAGTTAGTTGTTAGTTACTGAGAATTGTTGGATTTTTTTAATATGGAACCTAATACATACGAAAAATATCACATCCAATAAAAGTGCTAAAAGTATGGAAAATTGTAGGATTAAAGATGCATTGATGAAATCACTAAATGTAAATAAATTTAATTTGTGTTATGGGTCTATGGGCCTTATCACATATAGCGATTAGCTTGTTGTTTGATTTACTCTCCCTTATATTCTTGCAAGATATATTACAAGTAAGAGAATGTTGGGATAAAATTGTCACACATATTAGGATGTTGTAGAAGAATAAGAAATAATTGTTGAACATGGCAGGAAATAATTATTGAGTAATGATGGAATAAATGAAAATTAGTTGTAGATAATTAATGTTAAACAATAATAGTTGATCATTAGTGGAAGAAATAAAGTATTTAATTTTAATAATAATTTAAATAATTACATCCATATTTAGTAAACCATTTAATTTAATTAGATTACCACTAAACTTTATGTTGAAAGAGTTATACAGCTGACATCTCACTCATTCGAGAATGATAACCTCACCACAATAATACATAAAAATTTAATGAAGAATATGTGTTAGATGGGTGAATTCTCTGATCTCGAAAGTGGAGTTCTTGTTTTATTTCTATGCAACTACTACATTGATATGATTACATTTTGGAATGATCATACTGATGACAATTATTCTTTGATGAGGCTAGTGGTGATGACCATGGCAAACAATATTATCAATTATGCCACTTGACCACTTAGGAACTTGACAAATGAAACTTGGTTAATGGACTGACCAAGACAAGATCTAAACAATTTTTTCTTTAAGATGGAAATAATACTTAGATTCCTCTTCTTGCATGGATGTATTAGTAAAGGGATAAAGCATATTGAAAACCCTGTTTTGTATATAATTGGCCTATGAGTATGGATGAGGACCCTGTAATTTTGTACACAATAGATATGGCATTTTAATTTTCTTGTTTAGTTGTTTTTGAGTCACAAGTGTCATCTTCTGGATACTGCAACATTATTCGATGTTTTTCACCTTAGATCTCCTCCCTTCTCTTCATTATTTTCCTTTTCTCTTTAATCTTGGGCATTTTCCTCTTTGTCTCCTCTTCTTATCTTGGTTTTGTGAAGGAAATTAGATTGTCATGCAATCAAAGTTTCATGGTATCGTCATATTAAGGAATACTTATGCATTTTCTGTATTGCCATGTATTTCTATTTTGTGCCTTGTATTGACATATGGTGCTATTTTGTTCTGACTTGAGTTGTTAAGACTGCCACTGGTTTTTATTTGAAAATATATTAATTCATTAGGGGTTATGCCAAAAGAAGCAATCTTATAGTACAATACAAACACATGGTTAGGCTTAGCAGAAGTGTGTAGTTGGTATGCTAAAGCAATAGAAATATCCATGATGGGTTCTTTTCAAGTTGTTTTTTACGTGGTATTGATAATTGAATAAATATGAAAAACTAGTAAAGAAAATATCCTCAGTAAATGATTTTACAAGGATTTTATCTTTGAAAAATGTAAGAATTCCACCTATGACTATGTGTATAATTGGCTTTCACATACTCCTATTCTAAATGATCATACATGCTCATGTTAAATTTGGACAACTATGCCAAATAGTTGTTGGCCTTATCACAGGTAACCAAGCCTATTCATTAAAGGAAGATTACACAGAACTAACATGAGCAATATTATGTGCCTGAGCAATCAATCAACATTCTTTGTCACAAGAACGAGTTTCTGTTGACACCTAATCTTCATGATTGGGGAATTTGTAAAATAAATAAATCAGGAATGTGAACAGTCATCGGAAGATGAACTGAGCAATCACTCCTAATGTATAAAACAATAACATACCTATGGAATAATCAGACGAATCAGTTTTTTCTGCCTTTGGAGAGTTACTACCTGGTCTGACATGGTATCAGAGCCAGTCCTAAGAATAGTCGTAACTCCCTTCATCTCTGCCACTGCCTCTGTCCTGAAATGATGTTGCACTGCACTGCTTTGCCTCTGTCACTGCCCAGAAATGATGATGCACTGCACTGCTCTGCCTCTGTCGCTGCCCAGAGATGCATTGGACCCAACGCTCATGGTTGTTAACGTTCTCTCACTGTTCTGAGAGATTCCATGCGCAGCTGGACTGTTGAACGCTGCCTGATCCAGGGTTTTCATCCATCGTTGAACGCTGCCTGATCCAAGGTTTTTCATCCTCTTACCAGTTGGAAAGTTTTTTGAGACGTGGAATCCAGATTTTGGTGCCATTCCGGTGATGCAAATCTCCATCGTGGAGGGCGCAGCTGGACTGTTGAACGCTGCCTGATAAGAGTGTGGTATCATCGTTTTGAATGCGCAGTGCATTAAAGCTGGTAACGGTGTTTTGTTTATGTTTTGAACGCGTTGTTTGTGTTTGCCTTGAACACTGTTTACCTTGGACGGTGTTTGTATAAGCTCCTATGTGTCTGCCACCCGTCGCCATAATTTTTTTTTGAAGAATATGTAAATAGCAAGATAGTTACAGTTTATAGTTTCAATAGCAATATGTCCAATGAATGTTACGAAACATAAAATCATTCCCATTGACAAAAATGTGTAAATAAAGCTGGGACGAGCTGGAGCTTCGTGCAGCACCATTTGAATTTGTTCGGTAACATACCACTGCTTAAGCATCCACAGCGAATACCAGATCATTGCGATCCCAACGAGGATAAATATGGAGTTTATGATCTTCAGAACCCATATTATGCAAGTCCTGTACTGATTGCTCCTCATGGTAATGGCCGATGTTGAAGGCGGTATTCAAAATCTGGAGTTTAAATCTCCAGAAGATGATATCTCCCGTCAATGATATCCGCTTGTTGTCAGCCGGAGGCATTGAAGCTCACCCTGTTACACGGTTCCTTGAAAGAGCGTTACAGAGGAACGCAGCTTTTGATCTGAACGTGCCACCTAATCTGGAGGCATTGAAGCTTCCTTAAAGGAAGAAACGACAAATCGACGATAGGATAAGTCTCAAGGAATTGTTTACGCATAAGTGATTTTCGTTCCGGCCATAACCTATAAATCTGAAGAACGAACCTGAGATGCCCGACATTGCATCCGCTCAACACTGGATTTGTTACTCACTGGCCTCTGGGCTCTTAACCCAGAGAGTGAACATGGCCACCTACTTAATGGAGCTGAATAGCATTTACATTGAAGTTTGAGCCGGGACAGAACCAATCCTAATCACCATCTTGGTAGTCCACAATGTCCGTGGATACGTGTTGAATTCAAAGTATTGCGCAGTTTATATCATTCAAAGCGTTTGTTGAATTCAAAGTATTGCACAGTTTATATCATTCAAAGGTTTTATATATCATTCAAAACATAGTAGTATTGCACAGTTTTTTTACCATGAAGAAAATATAGTGCATGAGGCTGTAACGTAAGGAAGTTTTCTTTTCAGCAGAAGTATTTTTTGTTACAGAATGCATTCAATCATCTCTATGGTAGGAATAGTTCTCACTGGCAAGGAGAACTATCCTGAATGGTCCCGGATGATAAAACACACCCTCATCTTCAATGAGTTGTGGAAGGGAGTGTGTGTCAGAGAAGGAGACAATGACCCAGTACAGCCTACATCAGACAAAGAGCTCGTCATTTGGGATAACAAGAACAACAAAACATATGCATTAATCACAACATCTGTAAATGAAGAAGTAAGTCGCCATATTTCATCATATTCAACTGCCTTTGAAGCTTTACAAAAGCTCAAAGAACTCTATGACTCACATTTTTCACTTGAAGTTGTTCAGCTCATGATTAAACTCTTCACTCTTGAACTAAAAAATAATGATCCTCTTGCTCTTGCATCTGAAGTAAAATCCATAACGCATGATATCAAATCCACTAAGGTTGAGTTGGATATCCCTCTTATTGCTTTTCTCAAGGCACTCTATCCTACTTACTCCAATTATCTTGAGTCTTTACAAGAAAATGGAAATCTTAAAGATATAACCTTTAACTCTCTTGTGAAAAAGTTTGCTGAAAGAGAGAAAGCCTTTGGAAAGAAGACAGTCCCTGAATCTGCTGAAGAGACTGTTTGCCTTGCTCATAAAGAAAAGCATCCTGCTCAAGATTCTACAAGAGGAAGAGGTGGACGAAGAGGAAGAGGAAGATACTTCAGAGGCAGGGGGGCAGACATTCTCAAGGAGAAAAATAAGATCTGCATTGCATTCGCTGCAAACGAAATGGATCGCATGATGCTTCTACATGCAAGCTACCATGGGACAAAATTGAGCAGAAAAGAAACTAGCAGAAAGGTAAAATTGATGATACAGACAAAGGTAAAGCACCTGAATCCGCTCACTATATTGAGGCACAATGTAACATTGGAGTAAATGAAGATTTGTTTAATGCTTCACTTACTTCTTCGAAAAATGATTGGTTGCTTGATTCAGGAGCAACCTGTCATATAACTCATAGGAAAGATTTTTTTGAATATTTCACTGACAATGTTGATGGAGCAGTATAATTTTCAGATCAGTCAAAAATCAAGCCATCAGGGCTTGGCACAATCAGGCTTAAACTGCCTGGTCTTCCAGACTTTCTTCTAGATCATGTTCTATATCTCCCACAGCTCAAGAGAAACTTGTTGTCCTTGGTCCACATCTGCCAGCAAGGTCACTCCATTCATATGTTTGATGGCAAGCTTGAGGTAAGAAAAGCATCTGACCACTCACTTGTCATGAGGGGAATATAAGAAGAAAGGCTTCTCAAACTGCAAGGAACCTCTATTCCTGCACAACATTTCTCATATTTTTCTCATCATGAAGAAGGTACACTTCCATCAAGTTTATTATGGCATGCTAGATTTGGACATTTAAACTATGACAGTCTCTGCTTATTGAAGAAAAATGGTGTTGCTGGTTTGCCTACAATTCCTAGGAAACATAAGCAATGTGATGCTTGCATTCTAGGAAAGCATAGCAAATAGTCTTTTCATGATTCACATTCAAGAGCACATAAGAAGCTTGAACTCATTCATTCATATTTATGTGGTCCAATGCCTGTTCCTTCTGCAAATAGAAATAAATATATCATGACATTTATTGATGATTACAACAGAATGTGTTGGGTTTATTTATTGAAGAACAAATCTGATGCTTTTCAAACATTCAAGAATTTTCATAAATGGATTGAAAATGATGCACAATCTCATATTGGGTCTATTCGCACTGATAATGGAAAAGAATATACATCAAATGAATTTGAAAACTATCTTCGCCAACATGGGATCAAACATCAAACAACTGTACCTTATAATCCCCAACAGAATGGTGTAGCAGAAAGAATGAATAGAACAATTTTGAATATGGTACGATCCATGCTTTTCTTCAAAAATGTAAAGATAATGTTTTGGGCTGATGTTGTTCTATGTGTTGCATATATAAAGAATAGATGTCCATCTAATGCTATAAGAAACAAGACTCCTTATGAATTGTGGTATGGACATGTTCCTTCGGTAAAACATCTCAGGATCTTTGGTTCCACCTGTTATGCTTTGATACCAAAGGTACATAGAAACAAACTTGGTGCTAGAAGTCGTAAGTGTATCTTCCTGGGGTATTCAAACACCTCTAAAGCATACCGCCTCTATGATGAAGTAAATAAAAAGTTTGTTGTATCTAGAGATGTCATTTTTCTCGAATCATCCAAATCTGACAATGTTGTTGAGCGGCAACTTGATCGCTTGGATAGATTCACAAAAACGAAATCATTTCAAGAATTTGATAATCAGATTCCACATATTGAAGGGGGGATTCCTATACTAGAACAACATGTGGAATCTTCTTCTGAAGAACAATCTCCCCTGCATGAAACTCCAACAACGGATGATGCTTTAAGTGATGTAATTGATAGAATTGGGAGACTCAATCTTGATTCAGTCCCAACTCAATCAACAGAGCAACCTGGACCATCTCAGAAAGGTCCCCCAAAATGGCTGATAAAGACACTTGAAAGTGTTCATCCTGATGAAATTGGAAAAACGGGAACTAGAAATTCAAACCGAAAAAATGGAGGTGATGTAGATGACTCTAATTCACCTGTTGATATGGATGTTACTTATGATTGTGAATTGAACTTGTCTACAGATTTTGAACCAACTTCCTTCAAAGAAGCTGCTTCTCATGATGAATGGAAAGAAGCGATGAAAAAGGAGTATGATGACCTCATAAAGAATGGCACTTGGAAGCTGGTTGATCCTCCATTTGGAACCAAACCAATTGGCTGCAAGTGGGTCTACAAGAACAAATACAAAGCTGATGGCTCACTTGACAAGCACAAAGCTAGGCTTGTGGCAAAAGGTTTTGCACAGAAGGAAAGGGTCGATTATGAGGAAACTTTTTCCCCCACAGCAAAATGGGCCACCATCCGGACACTCTTTTCACTAGCAGCTCAGAACGGTTGGAAAGTCCATCAAATGGATGTAAAAACTGCATTCTTGAATGGAGATCTAAAAGAGAATGTTTTTATGTCCCAGCTTGAAGGATTTGCTGTGAAAGGACATGAAAAAAAATTATGCAAACTTGTGAAGTCCTTGTATGGCCTCAAACAAGCACCGTGAGCTTGGTATGAAAAACTAACTGAGCATCTTCTGAAACTCAACTTCAATCATTTTGATCTTGATGATGCAATTTATTTGTCAAGAAAGTTGGCAAAACAATTGCGTATCTTATGGTATATGTATATGATCTTTTAATGACAGGGAACACTGAAAGCTACATTGCATCCATAAAGAAGGAATTAGGGAAAAGTTTTGAAATGACTGATTTGGGCTATGTTCATTACTATCTTGGCATTGAAGTAACCCAACATCCACAATCCATATTTCTTTCTCAAAAGAAATACATTGGAGATTTGTTAAACAGATTTGGCATGACAGAGTGCAATCCTCTTTCTACTCCAATGGAACAAAACTTAAAGCTCACATCTATTGAAGGAAAGGAATTTGAGGATGCAACAAAGTATAGACAGCTTGTAGGAAGTCTCATCTACCTCACTACTACCAGACCAAACATTTCATTTACTGTTGGAATCCTCTCCAGGTTCATGCAAAAGCCTTGTGAGGGACATTGGTTTGCTGCAAAAAGAGTTCTAAGGTACTTGAAGGGAACTCAAGACCTTGGAATCAAGTATACACAGGTGAATGACTTCAGCTTGATTGGATACTCTGATTCAGACTTCGATGGAGACAAAGAAACTGGGGTATCTACTTCAGGATATGCTATGAGTCTTGGATCAGGAGCTGTCTCCTGGAGATCACGCAAACAATCAGTTCCAGCAGATTCCACAACTGAAGCAGAATACGTGGCAGCAGCTGAAGCAACGAAAGAAATTGTGTGGCTCAAGAAAATTCTTGAAGATTTGCAGGTAAAACAAGTACAATCAACTCCACTCATGATTGATAACACCTTTGCAATAAATTTAGCCAAGAATCCAAAGTTCCATGATCGGACAAAGCATATCAATACTAAATATCATCTGATTCGACATCATGTTGAGTCCAAAACAATCCATCTCCGTCATTGTTCCACAAATGAGCAAATTGCAGACATCTTCACCAAAGCACTTGGAAAGGAAAAGCTTGAACGATTTAGAATGATGCTTGGACTCAACAACGTCCCTTCAGATTAAGGGGGGGAATTTTGACACCTAATCTTCATGATTGGGGAATTTGTAAAATAAATAAATCAGAAATGTGAACAGTCATCGGAAGATGAACTGAACAATCACTCCTAATGTATAAAACAATAACATACCTATGGAATAATCAGACGAATCAGTTTTTTCTGCCTTTGGAGAGTTACTACCTGGCCTGACAGTTTCAAATTTGATTAACTAAGTAAAGTGTAATAACATCACATAAAATGGAATAAGCTTTTTCATTTTTTCCTTTTAATTAAAATGAAATAGAAAACTAATAGTTCTCTAGTTGGTTTTACACTATGGCAAGAGGCAATAGAAAGGAAGTTGAAAATAAGCCTACTTTAACTAAACTCAAAAAGATATAGATTTGGAATAGTTATCAGTCTTATTTCTTTTATAACTAGGATGACGGACACACAACTTCATATTTTTATTTTTTTAGTTTCACTTATGCATAAATAAGAAGTAATTGGTGCACTCAGAACAACCTATCAACTAGGCATAATGTTGTCTCATGGGATTGACTCAGAGGCTCTAGAAGATATACTAACTGAGAGACAAAGATACTAATTGTTAGGATACATAACTCATATTATCACTGGTGACTACCTTTTTTACACTAATATCACACAAAATTGGATCAAGTAAGCATGGTTTCATTTTTTTAAGAACGAGTTAGATGTTCCTCCAAAAGAAACCATACTATTATTTCCACCTACATGGGCAGTGGGGGTATTTCATGTTTTCCACTAAATCACCCAAATATTCTTTGGGCTCAATCCTCAATAAAATTTCCTGTAACTTCCTGTTAGGTTTAACATAAGTTTTCTTCAGTTCTTCCATGTCCATCTTGATGTTTGTTTGCTATTGAATATGGTGAAGCATTACACTGTCTAGATTTGTCCCCAACCCAGGATGAGATGATTGCTTTACCTCATATTGTCAGAATTTGGGGCTTGAAGTTGAAATTGGCACAGAAAACATGGGTTTGTTAACAAATCAAGAATGAATTCATATTTTATGCATGGTATTGATTTTTACCTGTTGGCTTTTCACCCACGTCAGATGTGATATTTTGCTGTATTATTTGTAGATGGATATGTGGCCTCATTCAGATCGAGGTCTTGTCTAAGGATCTGTCCATATCCATGAAGTATTTGAATCAGTTCATCAATCTTGTCTCCATGAATCTAGAAATTGTGCTCTCTTAATATTTCCTATAAATAGATCTCAGATGGTCCACCCATCTGTAAATTATGCTTTGTAATTGCAAACTGGAAAATTGTTTATTTTCCATTGGTTGTTTGGGGATCTACAGGGACAAGGAAGAGGGAATCGTCTGGTTCTAGGTCACTTGAATTGTCTCTTTCTTCTTTTCCCAATGACCCCAATTTGAGAGACAAATTTCTGAATCATAGGACACTATTGCTCAACATATGTTTTAGTTAATTCTTGTATTCTTCCATAGTATTGTAAACCTCCAGAGTTGAATTTTGAGTAACTGAAAACTTATTTTTGACTCTAGGGATATGTCAATAGTAGTTATGTTCTAGGGAATAATGGGGCAAGGAAGAATATGTGTTTCTCTTCTTTCCACATGTGGAAGGCATGTGACAACATTGGGATGATCATTATTAGGGTCATTGGAGTTCTTCAATTTTACAGATAACACTATTTTTTTTAGGTTGACCAGACACGATGAATGAATATTGAATAAGAAATGAGAGTACAACCAAGTATGTGCAAATCCTCATAGCTTTTGAACTTCTTGGCCTAAAATTGGACTTAATTTAGAAGATATAACAAACTATGCTAGAACCTCCAAAGTGGATGCTTAGGAAAACCTCACAACACACTGATGGGTTAATCTTTCTAATTAAACAGGGGAGGTTTAACAACAACCTAATTCTCACATGGCAAGTGTTGTTATGAATGGGTTAGACTCGATGGTATAATCTCCTTTCCAGAACAATAATAACTAGGGGGTGAAGAATAAACAAAGTGCTCGAGACCAATTCCCAACATGAAGACATTTCCTGTGTTTTAAATCAACAATTGAAGTTAAATTTTGAAATAAACAAAGGCCATTAACCACACCCCTAATTTTTGCAGAGTATGAGAACTTGGGGACTCAGGGGAATGTAAAATGAAGATATTTTTCATTAAATCTAATTTCTTATTAGTGTTGAATTTAATGTGTATAGTTTAGAGAGTTATAAGTAGAGTGACAATACACTCATTTTGCATGTAATGCTTACAAACCGAGTTTGCTAATATTAATGAGAACTATCTTTTTGGCTCTATTTCCAAATTCATTAAGGACATTCCAAATATTTTCTCCCCTTGCATGCAAACACACATTTATCTATATAATTTGGTTGTGTCATACCCATATTGTATCCAGACTATTCTAGAAAATTGTCATATTTGTACTAGATATCACACGTCTCCATACCTCTATGTCCATGTCACACATGTCCTCAGTACAAGGATTTTATCTTTGCAAAAATGCAAGTAAGATTTAATTGTAGCATGGTCCTTGCCTTTTGTTGATATTTTTTCATCTTTCCATAGTTGCCAAAGAAGAATTAATTAGTGCTATAGGATAAAGCATTAATTAATGCTATATCCTATCATCTTACAACATTTCTTTTGCATCATCTCGTGCAATTTCTAGTTATTTAAATCCTCTAATATCATTATAGCGAAAAAAATTATAATGTTTACTCTTGCTTGCTCTATTGCAATAACATGATGCATAAAGCCAAGAAAAATCAACAAATATATAATTACTTAAAACCTTTTGCAAATAGGGTTTTCTTACTTTTTAACATTCCCATGGTTTCAATGCATAAAGTTTTCTTGTTTTTAGCATTATTCCCGTGGCTTCAATTGATAAATCCAAGAAAAGTTATATAATTACTTAAAAACCTTTAATTACACTATAGTGAAGATATAATTACTTAAAACCTTCTGCAAATGTGTTTTTTTATTTTATTTTTATTTTTATTTTTAGCATTATTTCCATGTCTTCAATTTATAAAGCTTTCAGACCTTTTATCATTATTCCCATGGCTTTGATGCATAGAGCTAAAAAAAGTTGACAGATATATAATTTTAGATTTCAAATTTTGTGGTATCTTTTTGTAGAAAAAGAATTTGGATTATCCACAATAGTTTTCAAATTTTGTCACATTTGGAATCTCAAAGTGGATCCATCATCAAAAATATGTTTGAGTAAATAAAAACTATTTCAGAAAGAAGATGAATAAATAAATACTAAAATCAAACACAAAAATAAAATGAAAATAAAAACAAAAAAAGTCGACTAAAAATCTAAAATACTAATATTACTTATTAATATTATTAGTAATAATATTAATAATATAATTATTAATAATATAAAACTAAAAACTAAATAAACCTAACAAGATAATATCATGAATAATAATTGTAGAATTTCCCACTATAGATCCCCTGATAATGCAATATACTAAAGAAAAATACTCGATCTACTTCTACAAACAAACTTGCGGAAGCTTAATCGATTTTGAACAAGATCAAATAGAACACATATAACAGAGAATGAGAAACCAATCACACATGAACATAGAAGAATACTTTGGGGAAAGCCTCAGCTAAAAACCCTGATCTCTGTATTATCATACAAGTGGAAATATCTCCGGATTACACAAAGCTTTAGCTCGCAAGCTATCCAGCTCTTAGTACAATCCCTCAATGCTCCTCATAGACAGAATAGACACAACATATGCATTCCTCCATTCCTCCAAGCCTCCTATTTCCTTGCACAGTTTCTCTTGGGGTCCAATGTTGCCACTTGTGTGTATTCTCCTCTCACACTACTCACTAAACTTAGAAGTAACTGCACAATCCTGAAGGAGTTGATTCCTTTTGCATGGATGAGTTTCCTTTATAGGAAAATTCCTCCAACTGATAGTACATTGTCCCTTCCTTTAATCTCAAATGGGTCTTTGTCTGAACTGACATGCATGAGTTATTTATGAGAGAATATTCAGTGATCCGGAGAACACTAGATGCATGCATGCATGCATTAACTGACTGAACTCACAATCAATTCCACAAATTGTTTGGAACTAATCTAACTGGACTTAACTCAGTTAACTGAGCTAACTAATTACAACTCGAATACAACTCATCCTTATCTCCTTAATTAAGGGATAACTTCCTCAATCAAAGGGATAACTGTTGCATGTCTTCACAATGACTTCATGTTTGATTTTTCCGACTAATTAACTTAAGATGAATTAATTAATTATTTTTCAAACAGCTAGTGAGACTAAATTCGAATTTTAATTCTCAATTTTGATTCAAGGACAAATCAAAATTGGAATATATCCCGAAATGTTATTTATAGCAATGTTATTTTTAGCATTTATTGTTGCTATTTTCAACAATAATTTGATGATATACCTATATTAATGATGAATTTGATGATGTCGTTATTAATATTAATTATTATTATATTATATATTTATTGTATGTTATTTTTAATATTACTAATTAATATTATAAGTGAATAAATAAATGAGTATAAGTTATGGTTAGAGAATTATATCTGAGATGCTGCACCGAAGAGGAGTCTATAGAACTATATGTTTGATTAGAGGAAACCAACTTTTGTTGATTTCAATGCTACCATCTTGTTAACATTCCGCAAATGCTTCATTATTTCAAGCACCTCCCTGATCTTCCTTTTCTGATAGTGATCCTCCCTTACGATCATCCTCGCATCTTCCAAGAAAATATGGTGCTTAGTCTTTGAGGAGTGTTCAACAAGGGATGAAGTGCGCGATCTTTAATTTTTAATGTCATCTTCGTGTTCTTTCAGTCTTCTCTGCAAGGAACCACCCGTTTCTCCAATATAACTTTTTCCACAAGAACAACAAGAACAATCAATTTTGAAAACTACTGTGGATATATAAATATTTAAAAACCTTTAATTGAATGACTCATATTGGTTGCTCTATGCATTTTTCTGGGCAGATATATTATATTTTATTTTGGTAAAAAACATAATTTATGAAGTTTAATAAAATTTTGAAAAAAATAAATATCTAAAATGTAAATTGTTTTTTTTAAATGGTTGATGGCTATTTTATGTGGTTTCAAATTGAATTATGGGATATAAAAATTATATTAAAAAATAAAAAATCTAAAAAAAAATTCTCCATATCATTTTTTATGCAAAAAATATTTGCAAGATTAGAAATTTCAAGTAGAAAAAAACAATTGAAATTTTGAAAAAAACAATTGATTTTTTTTAATTGAAATTTTCAAGTAGAAAAAAACAATTGGTTTATTTTTTCTTTCTCCTTAGTCGTAAGTCTTTTCTCTTGCTTTTTCTATTTCAATTTATTGTCTTCTCATTTTAAATTATAGGAATTCTAATTACTTTTATTTTCACCATATATTTACTAGTTGCAAAGAAATTTCAAAATATGTTAAAACTCTCACATAGTAAATGTTAATAACTATAAACTTTCTATATTTATATAATTTTAATAAAATCCATTCATTGCTTTATTGATTTAGAGCTAATAATTATATATATATATATATATATATATATATATATATATATATATATATATATATATATATATATATATATAGTGAACTATGCAAATATTTAGATTAATAACCACTGTACTTTCATGCCTAAACAATTAGAGTAGCTAATATGGATAACTTCTACTATCAATAATTTCAGTTGTTAATTACTTTTTACTTTTTGCATAAGAGACAAGTACTTAACAACAATATACATATTAAACTTATTTTAATAATATTGTTATGATTATAATACATAAAGTAAAAAAAAATCATGATAATAATCCATAAAATTATGATATATGATTAAACATAGTTAAAAAATTAATTCTAATCATTTTAAATAATTAAAAATTATATTTAATGAAATGACTCACTCCAAGATTACATTTCTCCATTAATTTTAACACTCCCCCTTAATGGAGAAATGGTTCACTAGCACTCCTAACATCTCCCTAAATAACTCAAATTTAATTCTTCCAAGAGGCTTAGTAAAAATATCTGCAACATTGTCACAAGTATTACAATATTCAATATGGATTTCCTTTCACTGAACCTTCTCCCTAACAAAGTGAAACTTTGTATCAATATGGTTTGTGTTTTTGTGAAACATTGTATTGTTTTCCAGTTTGATTGACCTATGATTATCACATCTAATAACAGTTTCATATTTTTGTTCTTCTCCGACATCCTGGAGAAGTCTCCTCAACCAAACTACCTCACATGTTGCTTCCCACATTGCTTGATACTCTACTTCTACTAAAGACAAGGATACAATGTTCTTCTTCTTGCTTCTCCATGCAATGACCCCAGACCCAATGCTAAATGCATAACCTGTTATAGATCGTCGATCATCTAGATTTCCGGCCCAATCTGATTCTGAGAAATTTGTCAATCCAACATCAAACGAATCAATATATTTAATACCAAAATCTAAGGTTCCTTGAAGATACGTTAAGACGTCTTTTGCTACAGCCCAATGATTCTCAAGAGGATTTGACATGAATTGGCTCAGTACATTGACTGCAAAATCCAAATCTGACCGAGTTGTAGTCAAGTAAATTAGACTTCCAACCAACTATCTATACAGTGTTTCATCGACCTCCTTTGAACCATCATTATTCTGAAGTTTGGTATTCTGTTGCAAAGGAATTGATGCTACTTTGCACTAATCCACTATGAACTTATTCAATAGGCTCTTGACATACTTTACCTACGACAAAAAAGTCTAGCCAGAATCCCTCCACACTTCCAGACCCAGACAATAGTGTAACTCTCTGAGACCTTTCATCTCAAAAACCTATGACTTTTGTTCTTCGATTTATTTAATGAGTTCATCAACATTTCCTATAATGATAAAGTCATCTACATATATAGAAATAAAAAAAAATTGCCCCTTTTCATCAAACACAATATACAGATTAGGGTCATCCTTGCTTCTTATATAACTATGTTGTAGGAAAAATGAATCAATTTTATCATACCACGACCTGGGTGCATGTTTTAGTCCATATAATGATTTCTTCAATCTACATACTAAATGTTCCTCCCCCTATTTAACAAACCCTTCAGGTTGCATTAAATACACTTCTTCTTTTAATTCTCCATTAAGAATGCAGATTTCATATCTAGTTGGTGTATCATGCAATGATGTTTGGTAGCTAAGGCAATTAACAATATGATTGTGTTTAATTTAGCTACAGGGGCGAAGGTTTCCTCATAGTCTATGCCTTCTTTCTACGAGTACCCTTTTGCAACAAACCTAGATTTATATTTGTCTATGCTCCCATCTGCTTTAAATTTAGGCTTGTATAACCATTTGTAACCTATGGGTTGTTTGCCTTCAGGTAGTTCAACTAGATCCCAAGTTTTTTTTTTTTTTTTTTTAAGTATTAATTCATATTCCTCTTCCATGGCTACCCTCCATTCACTATATTGACTTGCTTCTTTATAATTATAGGGTTCAATAACATTTAACATACTAGTTATAAGAGCATGATCCCTATATCTTGTTGGCAACTGAATTTGCCTATGTGATCTCCAAAGTGGTGGACTGGCTTCAAATCTGTTCCGATCATCCCTTGGTTGACTTGGCCTACTACCTGCATCTGTACCATCCACATCGTCCTTTTTCTGTTGCTGTTATTTCTGTTGTTTTTGTTGTTTCTACTGCTCATGGTTGTCCCTATCATCAGTTCCATCTTCCACCATCAAAGGTATGTTCCAATCTTCATTGATTTTTTCATGGTTTCCATCATCAACCTACTCATGGAATACCACATCTCTACTTGCAAACACTTTATGAGTAGAGGGATTAAACAATTTATATGTTTTAAACCCTGTGTAGTACCCAACAAAATTGCAATGGCCTTTGAATCTATTTTCTTCCTACCCTCCTTTGAAACATGAGAAAAATCTTTGAAGCCAAAAACTCTTAAATAATTAACTACATGCTTAAAACCTAATAAATCTTCGAATGGATTTTTAAAATCAAGACTCTTTTTTGGACTCCTATTCTTCAAATATACTATAATATTTATTGCTCCTGCCCAAAAGCCATTAGACAAATTCTTACCTTGTAACATTCTTTGAGCGCACTCCACAAGGGTTCTCTTCTTCCTCTCTCCAACCCCGTTCTATTGAGGAGTGTGGGGTGCTATGAACTGCTAAACTATCCCATGGTCCTTGCAATATTTGATGAAACCACCCTTCTTGAATTCTCCCCCTTGATCTGAGCGAAGCATTTTGATGAATTTTCCTGCCTTTTTTTCAATCATGCTTATGAACTCTTTAAAATATTCAAAAGCATGACTCTTCTTTATGAGAAAATATACTGAAGTAAATATTATGCAAACATCAACAAATAATAGGAAATAATAGGCACCTCCTAATGACCTCGTTTGCATCATCCCACACAAATCAATGTGCACAAGCTCTAGTATATCCATCTTCTTTATACATACATTTGCAGGAAACTCATTCTTATGCATATTCCCAGGAGCACATGCTTCATAATAAACATGAACATTCTTTAAAATAGGAAGACCATTAACCATACTTTGTTTTTGAAGTAGTAGCAGGTGATTGAAGTTGATATGACCAAATATTTGATGTCATAAGTCTTCCATAGTCATAATTGATGAGGTCAAGGCTTGGTGTGGTGCGCTTCTTACATTTATCTTATACGATCCTCCCACTCGAATACCTGATGCAATTGGCTTCATATGATCCAACAGATCTTTAATAACACAATAAGACTTTAAAAAATCTATCTTAAGGTTTTGATCTGTTATCATAAAAACATAGATCACGTTATTTTTTATTCCGAGTACATACATTATATTTTGAATATGTCTAATATTTCCATCAGGAAAAATGACAGGAACATTACCATGCCCTTTGATTTGGTACCCTCTATCATCACCAGGGTAGATATTTTCACCACTACTGGTTTCTTTAAAATTATCAAACCAATGTCTGTTACCTATCATGTGAGTGGAAGCTCACCAAGGTAGATATTTGCACCACTACTAGTTGCTTTAAAATTCTCAAACCAATGTCTGTTACCTATCATGTGAGTGGAAGCTCCTGAGTACGCAAACAAAGTTTCTGGGTCATCATCCTCAACAGAGAACACAAAATTAGATACAAACAATCTGAGATTCTGATTCTGATATTCATCAACAAAATGTCTTGCATGCTTCTTATGTCTATGGCGACCTTCACCAAACTTCTTCTTCTGACAGTTTTTAGCTATGTGACCAAATCTACCACAATAAAAACATTTGTGTCCTAAGTCACTTCTGTTTGAGGACATACCTTGAGGTGGTTTTCTCTGTGGTGTACGTCTGCCTTTCTGTCCTACATTTACTTTCCTTATGAAGGGCTTCTTCTTCGCCATTAGAGCAAGATCTGAACTTTGGGTTTCAGAGTCATCCGCTTCTCTTCCTCTTGCATCAGGATTCCTGTCAATTCTTTGAAATTGGGGGCTTTCTCTCTCACATTCAAACCTGTGATAAACATCTGATAGTCATTAGTCATACCATTCATGGTAATTGTGACAAAATCTGTGAATGACATTGTCTCTCCTATGTCGCCCAAATTGTCTCTGAGCTCCTTGATTTGAGAGATGAACGCAACCACTAATTCATTCTTGTCCATTTTTATGGAGAGGTTCTTGCTTTTCAAAAACAATAGGCTATTAGTGTTTTTGATCTCATAGAGGTCCTTTAGGGTTTTCCAGATGTCGTTTGCTAATTTACATTCACAAATGTGAGGGATAATACAATCTTTTACTGAAAATTTTAATAGTACTTTTATTTTGTTCTCCCTCTTTTCCCAGTCCTAGATTGTTGTTGTTGTTCCATCTATAGCTAGGGTCAACTTCAACTCATCAGCATTTGCAATCGTCCATGCGTTTTTCCCCTCTAAAGGGTCTGCAACTTAAATTTCCAATTGGAGTAATTGGAACCGTCGAGCTTATTGCTCTCATTCAGATATGCCTCTACCATCTGGTTATTCATCTTGACAGGTCTCCCTCAAGAAAAAAAAATGACCTCCAATAATTAAAAGAGAGATCTATCTCTAGATCCAAGCAGAAAATTAAAAAAGATGGGTGCTCTCTTAATAAAAAAATTCCTTTAATTGGATGCAAAAAAACACAATCCCCTTGCTTTTTTTAATAGAAACCCTCCTTTCTTTAAGATGTGACTAATTTTTCTTTACATATATAACCAAAATTTTTCAAATGCACCCAACATTTTTTCAAAAAACAAAATATTATAACCCCATTTTTGAATGTGCCCCAAAAACAATAATCACCTCTTAAAAAATTATTCTTCGATTGAATAAAAAACAACGATCACATACCATACCCTTAAAAAAAAAATAAGACAGTCAAAAACAATAATAACCTCTTAAGAAATTTTTCTTCCATTGAATAAAAAATAATGATCACATACCATACCCTTCAAAAAAAAATAAGATAGTCTTCACACTTCTACCCAAATGTTAGCAGAGAACATTGCTTGTTGTTGCGACCTTTCATCACATTTTGGTATTCCGATTTGTAGAGAAAGAATCGCTTTAAAAAAAACAGTCGAATGTGCATGACAACAACCACCGAACAAGGTGCCAACAACACCCTTTGAGCAACCTCCACACCACTCGATCACGCTGCTTCTAACCCACGCTACTTCTACAACCTCATTGACCACCACTACCATGGATCTCACCGACCACCGTGAGAAACCTTAACTTCATTATAACGACCTTTAATCTCATCACTCCATCACCCACGATCTACAAACCCAATGCTGCAATGCGATCTCAGGCCCCTCAACGTAACAATCTACCAACCTTTGCCGCAACACACAGGTCGTCCCTCTGTTCAACAATCTCCACGCCACTTCTCCAGGATTCAAAAGAAACACAGAGTAGTACCTCGATCCACACTAGCATGCAGTGGTTTCATTGAGCATCATATCTCTTTTCTAAAACAACAGATCTCAACGCACCTCTCAAGAAACATTCAATAGATCAGGCTCCCACAAAAACACACTCGAACAACCACACACTAGATCTAGTTGCAGAGTAACACACATCGAAAACTCCAAATGCACAATGTGTTTTTAGTCAATGGAGCAACACATTAATTTCTCTACAAGAAAGACGCTATTCAAAAACTGAAAGCGCGTTTTCTTAGCCAAAAAGAGTGATGATCAAGCAAAGAAACATTTTCTGCAGACTTTCTTTGTGCTTCACCTCCTCACCAGACCTTCTTTGCACCGCTCAGGGCCACAATCCTGTTCAAGCCACTCACTCAATCACCAAAGCACTCTAACTTTACGTCACTCAACCCTGGAGCTCTGATACCATGTTAAAAATGGAAGACACAGACTTTATTCATCAAACTAAGCAACCCTCACGTGAAGGCTTCTCCTGGAGACTTCCTTTGGCAGAACGCTTTACAATTCATCATTAATCTCCATGAATAAATAATTTACAAGCAAATAGGGAGGTTAGAACAACCACCTATAAAATAGGAACAAATTCCTAATCTAAGTCTCATACGTAACTAATGAACTAACTCACTCCAAAATTACATTTCTCAATTAACTTTAACATAACAGACTACCACTACACATGTCATTCATCAAAACTCTCAATTTTCATTGATTATATGAAAAGGCTACTCAACCAAGAGATTACAAAAGTATACACTCCTATTTAATAAAAGTTAAAAAGAAAATAATAAACCTATGGATACAAAAATAGAAAAAAAATAATGTTAAAAAATACATTCATTATAGCAATATCTTTAATCTTTAACCACTTAATTCAAATTTAATTTCCTAAGTTCCTGATTATAAAATAAGTCACTTTACCTAATTAAAAAATAATCTACTCTCATTAAGTTACCTATCTTTCCATCAATGATGTTAATTATCGAACTTAAAGCAAGCGCGTCAGAAACCTTATTGTAATTAGAACTAATTGATAAATCAAATTAACTAAAAATAACTTTTGATCATAAATTGAATTGAACAATGTCGAGTTTATCTTAAATTATACAAATTTAAATTTCACAAATTTTCAGGTTTGGTATTTTCACATAGAAAAATGCTAGCCCCACTTCTAGTCCAAAACAATCAAAATTTAGTCAACTGACCTTTACGGCTGAGAACTGAGCACTAAGTCCTACGTATTAAATATATTTCTTATGTGTTTCAAGGTGTTATGAAACCAGCTCAAGAAAAGATAGAAAATATAGATCAACGCCTTAGAATTCAGCCTCTTCGAGGGGGTAACCTCCTTTACATTACATAAATGAACAATTCTTGGATGATTCAAATGACAAAACCTCCTTTCTATATATAGGAGTCTAAGGAGTCATAATATAATCCAACCGACCTAACAATAATAATATAAAGCCACAAAAATAACAATAGAGGGATTCTATGGGGCACAGAAATAACAACATGGGGGTAATAGGGGCACAACAATATAAATAAGGGGTATAACTACAATAGTAATGGGGTAATCACTAGTATTATAGGGACCCAACATGCCCCTCTCCTTCAAAAAAGTGTTGTCCTCAACGCTTGAGTAGTTCTGGATACTTCTGCATAAAATTCTCATCCTCCCATGTGGAATCTTCAGCGGATAAGTTCTTCCACTTGATAAGATACTCTGAAATTGATCGATTTTGTAGCTGTCGAGTTCTTGTTTCTGTGACTGCTTCCGGTTCCAATATAATTTTTCCTTCCTCGTCAAGTTCTGGCAATATTGTTTGAACTGGGAGCTTGTCGCCTATAACCTTCTTTAAACATGAAACATGGAAAACTGGGTGCAATCGAGAAGCTGCAGGAAGCTCCAATTTGTATGCCATAGTACCAATCTTTTGCAACACCTTGTACGGACCATAATACTTTGGTGATAATTTATTATCCTTCTTAGCTTGCTTTAGGGACATTTTCTTATATGGTTGTAGCCGTAGGAATACCCAATCACCTACATCAAAACTTCTTTCACTGCGATGTTGATCTGCCTGTTGTTTCATTCTATTTTGTGCCAACACGAGGTTATCCTTTAAGAGTTGGAGGACTTGTTGTTGATGTTCGATGTGATGTTCCACTGCCTGAACCTTAGAATTTTCTCTTAAATATGATGTGATGGATGGTGGTTGATACCCATAAAGTGCCATAAATGGGGTCATTTTTGTTGCTGTATGGAAGGAAGTGTTATACCACCATTCAGCCAGAGGCAACCATTTGACCCATTGTGTCTGTTTATCAGATACAAAGCAACGAAGATATCCTTCCAAACATTTGTTTACTATCTCAGTTTTCCCATCAGATTGAGGATGATAAGATGAGCTATGAGCTAACTGAGTACCAAGACAAGAAAATAATTCTGTCCAAAAATTTCCAGTGAAAATGGGATCTCTGTCACTTACAATAATCTTTGGGTTTCCATGTAGCTTTTGAATTGTTTCCATAAATGCAGTAGAAACTGTACTGGCTTTAAATGGATGTGATAATGCACAAAAGTGTGCATACTTGGTAAGTCTGTCAACTACCACCATGATGACACTCTTTCCCTCAGACTTGGGTAAACCTGTGATAAAATCCATTGAAACCTCCTCCCAACGTTGGCTTGGAATGGATAAAGGTTGTAATAGACCCGGTGTCTTAATTGTTTCAACTTTATTTTGTTGGCAAACCAAACATTCCGCCACAAACTTTTGAATATCTGATTTAAGGCCATCCCAAAAAAATTCCTTCTTAACCCTGTGGTAAGTTTTTAAAAATCCTGAGTGCCCTCCTAAGGGAGAAGTGTGCAATTCCATAAGAATCTTTTGTTTTAGCTGGGAATTCTTACAGAGGTATAAGCGATCTTTGTACCATAACGAATCATTTTTCAGCTAAATGTATCAGACGTACTGGAATCTTGTTGTAGCTTTCGAATAAGTGCCCACACTTCTTCATCATTCTTCCATTCCTCCCTTGCTTCGTTTATCCAATCTGGTTGGATAATAGAAATGGCGCACAACAATGCTTCCACATCCTCATCCTTTCTTGAGAGTGCATCTGCCACCACATTTTGCTTCCCTTTTTTGTAGATGATTTCAAAGTCATAACCCAACATCTTTGTGACCCACTTTTGTTGCTCTTCAGAGGATAATCTTTGTTCTAAAAAGTATTTAAGGCTATCATGATCCGTTTTTACCTTGAAGTGTCTTCCCATTAGGTAGGGTCGCCATTTCTTAAGTGCATGGAGTATTGCCAACATTTCCTTCTCATAAATAGCTTTGCTTAAAAACTTTCCCTTGATTGGACGACTTTCAAAAGCAATGGGTCTTTCATCTTGCATTAGAACAACACCAATTCCATTTCCTGAAGCATCACATTCCACAATAAAGGTTTTTGTGAAGTCCGGTGTAGCTAAGACCGGTGCTTGGCACATTGCCTCTTTAAGATGTTCAAAGGCCTTTGTTGCTTCCGGAGTCCATGAAAATGCATCTTTCTTCAATAATGTTGTTAGAGGTGCTGCTATTCTCCCATAATTCTTAACAAACTTGCGATAATACCCTGTCAACCCAAGAAATCCTCGCAGATGCTTTATGGATGTGGGGATTTTCCATTCCTTAATGGCTTTAATTTTGCTAGGGTCTACCTTAACTCCTTCATGAGATACAATATGACCCAAATATTCCACCTCCTGGACTCCAAAGAAACATTTGGATCTTTTTGCATATAATTGTTTCTCCTCCAATAGTTGTAGCACCTTGTCAACATGTTCAACATGATCCTTCCAAGACTTGTTGTAGATTAGTATATCATCAAAAAATACTAACACAAATTTTCTAAGGAATGGTTTGAAAATTGAATTCATCAAACCTTGAAATGTTGAAGGTGCATTGGTAAGGCCAAAAGGCATGACCAAAAATTCATAATGACCCTCATGAGTTCTAAATGCCGTTTTCGGAATGTCTTCAATCTTCATTCTGATTTGATGATATCCCGAACGAAGATCCAACTTGGTGAAGTAAATTGATCCATGCAATTCATCTAGTAATTCATCAATGACAGGAATGGGGAACTTATCTTTAATAGTGAGCTTGTTGAGCTCCCTATAATCCGGACACATGCGCCATGATCCATCCTTCTTGTGCACCAATACTACTGGAGCAGAGAAAGAACTTTGACTTGGTTGAATTATACCAGCCTCTAGCATTTCTGCAACCATACGTTCAATTTCACTTTTTTGGACATAGGGATATCTGTACGGCCTGATGTTTGGAGGAACACTTCCTGGAATCAGATGAATAGCATGATCATGATCACGCATAGGTGGGAGACCTTTGGGAGTCTCAAATACCTTGGAATGATTGTCCAGGACTTTTTGGAGATCTGGAGAAATAGATGATTCCAATGTGGAAACATCTAGCGAACATAATTGTGCAATTACACCTCTTTGCTCCTTTTTTAGAAGCTTTGTCATACCATTAGAGTTGATTATCTTTCCTGGTTTCCTTGCAATACCCCTTAATTCAACTTCCTTTCCTTCCGTAGAAAATTTGATGAAAAGTTCTTGAAAATTAAAAGCTATTGTACCCAAGGATTGTAGCCATTGGACTCCTAGTACAACATCAGCACCTCCCATTGGAATGGAAAGCATTGGGCTAGTCAATACATATTCTCCCATGGATAGCTTGATATTATGGCACTTTCCAGAGCAATTTATTGTTCCTCCATTTGCAATCATCACTTGACACTCTGGTGCTGGATATAGGAAGCAATTCAATTCTTTTGCTACCCTACAATGAATAAAATTGTGGGTGCTTCCTGAATCAATCAACACTATTACCTTTTTCTTCTTGATTTGTCCTTCTATCTTGATGGTTTGAGGAGTGGTAATTCCCGCCAATGCATTACAAGATATGGTCGGATTTATTTTTTCTTCATCTAGGCTTTGTTCCTGGAGTATATCTTCTTCTTTTGACCTTTCTTGCTCCTTTTCTTCTTCCTCTTCACAATCTATGTAGAATAATTTCTTCTCAGCACACTTATGACCTTTAGTGTATTTGCTATCACAATTGTAACAAAGCCCTTTTGCTCTTTTTTCTTCCAATTGTTGTGGTGTCAACCTTATAGGTTGTGGAAGACTAGGGGCAACAACACTTCCGTCTTTATAGTTGTGAATGGTATGCTTCCTGGTTGCCATAATTTTGCTTTCCATTTTTCTTGCTAACCTGAATGCCTTCTCTAATGAATCAGGTTCCCAAAGGCGAACATCATGTTGGATATTATCCTTTAAAGACCCTATGAACACATCAATCCTATGCTCCTCTGGAATATCTTTTACCCTTATGTTCAATTTTTGGAACTCCTCAATGTGCTCCATTACTGAACCCTTTTGTTTGAGACTTATCAATTGGCTAAAAAAAGTGTTGCTTTTTGTATCTTCATAATGTGCTATCAATTCTTCCGTAAAAATTGCCCAAGTGATAAATTTTTTACGAGAGCAAAGCCATTGATACCATAAAAACTGATTTGGTTCCAAATATACAGTTGCCATACGTACCTTTTGTGTGTTTTGCACATTATTGAGATCGAAGAACTGCTCCATCTGTAATATCCATGTGGCGGGATCCTTGCCATCAAACTTCCTCATATCGATTTTTGGAATATGGTGGGTCTTCGATCCAACATTAGAGTCTATGGAATCATGATTAACATTACTTTTGTTCAGATCATGAGTTTCGTTACAACCTTTTCACCATTAGTAAGTATTTCTTGTAGAAAATTTGTCAAATATGTCTTCAAATCTGCCATGTTTGTCTTCAAATCTGTCATGTCTCTCTTCAAATCTGTCTTAGAATCATCCATCTTAGCTTCCATGCCCTTTATCTTATATTCCACGCCATTTATCTTAGATTCCACGCCATTTATCTTAGATTCCACGCCATTTATCTTAGATTCCACGCCATTTATCTTAGCTTCTGTTAGCTTTTGTGAGCGTGACATTTGTTGCACTTGTTCTTGTAATTTTGATATATCATGTAGCATTTCTTCCTCTTCTTCATGAGTCATGCTAGAGCTTTCAGGTTCCTTACTAGGTGTTTTCATTTTCTTTCCTCGGGGCATCAGTTACCAATAATAATGCTTTACTATGCCCTTTGAATTCCGTTAAACCAAGCTTATGCAAAAATTTAAAAAAAAAACTACACATCTTTTTTCACTTTGTAGAAGCCTGATATTGAATCTGATGTATCTCTGTAATTTCAGATCATCCAGTTCTGAAATTGTGATTTGTAGTAGCCTTCTGCGTCCTCTTTCCAATGCCACAAGTCTGACCCAAATTGGATTCTCCAAGGAAGAGTTATGTGAAATCTCCCACAGTGACTTGCTTCTAGACTAGTTCCATAGAGCAAACTTGTACGACGTACCACGAGTCACTGTTTCAACCTTTGGATCTGAAACATGCAGACAAGAAACTACAGTCCGTCCTCTTTCTACAACTTCTTATAGCGAAAATGCCACGATGACCTGTTTGGAGCAGCGAAACCCTAGAATCCAAAGCTCTGATACCAAATGTTATGAAACCAGCTCAAGAAAAGATAGAAAAGATAGATCAACGCCTTAGAATTCAGCCTCTTCGAGGGGGAAACCTCCTTTACATTACATAAATGAACAATTCTTGGATGATTCAAATGACAAAACCTCCTTTCTATATATAGGAGTCTAAGGAGTCACAATATAATCCAACCGACCTAACAATAATAATATAAAGCCACAAAAATAACAATAGAGGGATTCTATGGGGCACAGAAATAACAACATGGGGGTAATAGGGGCACAATCATATAAATAAGGGGTATAACTACAATAGTAATGGGGTAATCACTAGTATTATAGGGACCCAACACAAGGACTCCTGATGCAAGAGCATTCAGCTCAGAAAGATCGTTGTATTTTAGTAGACATAGGGAGTTTTGTGTTTTAAGGAACTTGGTTTCCTAAGTGTTAAATTAATGTAATTATTTAGGCTTTTGAGTGATTTTAATGAGAATAGGAATTAATTAAGTATTGTGAGGCATATTTGTAAATGTTCTTGAATGTGGAGAACATGAGAGATTTAGGATAGTTGAAAGATTTGGGAAGCAGTTGTAAATATTAGATTATGAGTTGGTTTCATGATTTGAGGAACTAAGGAGGAGCCTTAGGGATAAAGAAGAGATTTTAGGATTTTTTTTGAGAAAGTTATGGATCTAAACCAGGAATTGGTTATAGAATCCTTTTGTATAAATGTAAGCCTAAAAGGCATAGAAAGAGGTTAGCTAGAAAGAGGTTAGCAAGTTAGGGGTTAACTAACTAAGGAATTAGTTGAGAGTTAGATAGGTTTGATTGTAAGCCTATGGGCAGGTAGGAAAACAGAGGTCACTGATATTGAAAATCAGGCCAGAGAGAGAGAGAGAGACTCTTATGTAAATATTTATTTATCAATACAGAGAATTCGATTCCTGAATTGTGTGGTGTATATTGATTAATGGAGTTATGAATTGTGTATGAATTAGTGTAATTTTGCATAATATATGTATGTAGGTGAAGTTTGAACAGAACACAGAGAAGAGGTGGAGTATGAAGGATCATTGTTTGATCGTTGAATCCAGTTGAAGGATCAATGTGAAGTTCAGGAGTGACAATGTTTAAGAGTACGCGGAGTAAGTCCAAGAGGGAGTTGTGTTGCAGAACAATCAAAGACCAGAAACCCTAGAGGAACCCGAAACCATAGAAGAACCTTGAGAAACCACATAAAAGAGAAGAAGTAAAGGCACAAAGGAATGAAGTAAACGTGCACAGGAGCTATTGGATCAGTTAGATCAATGGACGAGATTGTTTGCGATAAGCGGCCATGATTAAGTCGCGTAGAATGGAGTTAATAGGATGAGCGACGGAGTTTAAGCCACGTCTTGGTAGAAGGATGAAGCAATTTTCGTAGGCGGAAGTGGTTTTTGCGCGGATTCAAAACCCTAAGCGGTAATTGAAAAATGGACTTGATGAAGTTATGAATGATAACTTAATCCACTTAAAGTCTAGAGGTGATCAAACTGTCCGTTGAGAGGGTGATTGGACGCATACCATGTGCAAACAAGCACAGGGTTTAATTTGGAAATTAGACCCGATGAGAGTTTATATAGCAGGGTTAAATCTTCGTTGAGTTCCAGTGATCAGGATTGTCCATGGGTTGATGGATCAGATGATAATCGTGTGGAAAAGTCTGCGTAGCTTAATAATCTGAGCGGACCTGATGTGTTTATCAATGCAAATTAAATTTGGTTGAGTTTCGGAGGATGAATGGAGATTGCGCAATAGTCGTTGATCTGGTGGAGAGAAATCAACGGTGGAGGTTGAACACAATAAGGTGAGCATCAGTAAATGTGCAAAGGTCGTGGAAAGGCGAAAAGGTAAGGTTAATTGGTTTATGGTAAATTTATATTATAGGAGAGTTATAATAGAAATAAAGCAGGATTAGAGAGTTATTAAAGTTTAGACTTTGGGTTAATCACATGAAACATTTCTGCATGAAGTTTAATTAAGAAGCCTAAAGCCTTAATTTGTGAAGGTAAGACTAGGTAGGGAAATTAAAATTCCTGGAACATAATAGATTATGCATTTTATATGCATACTGTGGGTAAAGTCAGCTTACACTGTGTCATTTGGTATCAAAGCAGAATAAGGAAATTTTTTGTTATGTTTTAAAGATGTGTATGGAGACAAGAGGAGATCAAGTTATTTGAATCTGATAAGTAGAAGGCATGACATAATATGAGAGTAAGTGACACTCTTAAGAAGAGATTGCAGAAGCATAAAGAAAACACAGTGATGTTTTTTTCTTGAGGAAAATGGAGATTCACTCAAATGTGAAGAGTGGATAGAGATTGTCTGTGAAATCATACATGTATTTTTTTACTTAACTCTGGTTTGAGTTTTACAAGTTAAAGACAAAGTAAATATTGGTAGAAGCAGGTAGGCAAAGAAAGCTTTATATGTTCTAAAAGAACAAAGTGAATGAAAGGCTGGAAAAACAAGTGGCAGTGAACATGAAGAATCCAACTGAAGGTTGGACAGAGGGGACACAAGTGTTCTCAGAAGGAAACCGAACAACAAGATTTTGAAAGCTTGGAATGGTCTTTGGTTTAAATATCATTGATATGCAGTAACAACAATTAGTGAAACATCTCAACAAGAAGATCACAACTTGAAGAGCAACGATGAAGGAAGCTAGTAAAGGTTTCTAAGAGAGAGTGGCAGAACCTAGTATTTCATTTGTGTTTGAAATACAAGAGGACAATTGTGCTCTCAAAAGTGTAGATTAGTTGAAGTCTAGAGCATGGAGTGCTTTTATGGTTCCATAGGAGAGAACCAGAGAGATGCCAAAAGACTGAGCTCAAAGGAGAGAAGATTAGTGAGGTATCATGCAGCAGGGAGGACTCGCTGTTACAAAGACTTGTGCAGCTCATAGTGAGTGAGTGAGGAACTCATAGAGATGGAGAAGAAGATGACTACTGATAGTCATAGTATAGGTTCTGAGGAAAACCACAACAGAAGAAAAGTGAAGAAGGAGGATGCCAAGGCAAATGGAAAGAGAATGAGTCAAGAGGAAATTGACAAAGAGATTGTTGAGTTAAAAGAACAACTAAATCTATTGAGGATGATACTAGAGGAAAACCAAAGACTAGGTTATATCTTGAAGAAAAAGCCAGTGAAGTGGTCTAAGTTATAAATAAGGCTACAACAAAGGAAGGCGAAATGGATGATGAAAAAACTCAGAGAAGTAGAGTTGGAAATTGAAGTTTCCATTTGTGAACAAGAACAGGGTGAGTTTCTAGGTGAAGATGAAGATGAGAGATTTGTGAAAGATCTGGAGGATTCAAGACAACAAGAAGTTTACTTTGTTGAGGAAGGAATTATCGATGATTTTTTAAACTGTTGGGAAAATTCAGATCAACAGGAGGATGTAGAACCTTGTATATTTGAATCTAATAATTTTGATATGATTACAAGTTTTGTAGAGGATGAGCAATCTTTTGAAGCTGTCGAAAGTATGGAAGATTATTTTTCAAAAGATAAAAAATCTGAAGTAAAGAATGATGGAGAATGTCTCTTAAATGAGAAAAGCAGTGAATTATTGCAGCAGAAAGAATTTATTAATACAATGATATTTGAAGTTGTTACAACACAGGAAAAATTTCTTGTGAAAAAGGGAGATGAAATTCAATCCGAAGAACTGATATGCGAGGCAACAGTTGAGACTGTTGAACCTTGTAATTTTCAAACTAATAATTTGTGTATAAATGCAGGAATCATAAGTAGTGATGAAGTACTTATGAAGTGTAATAGAGAAATTGAATTGCTGGAGTATTTTCTGGGAAATTCGGAGTATGACAATATGGTTGCAGAGGAAGGAGTTCACTACAGTGGATAAGAGCAGAAAGACATCTTTGAAGTAGGTGGTGTGGAGGAGAGACTAACTGATAGTCTTGAGAATACTTTAGAGAATTCTTAGAGAAGTTGAGTCAATATACTGATGTGCTGATAGAGGATGAGTCAGAGCAGCATGTTGATGTGTTGCCAAAGGAAGAAGAGGCACAAAAGCTTTATTTTTTTTATTTTAACAATTGTTTTGTAAGTGCAGGTTTAGTTGCAAATGCTGGAGGAAATTTGGCACAGATGAGAAGCCAAGTAAAAATGATGGAAGAAGAGGATTCTATGGAAGTATTTAATCCATCGAATAGAGATGTTCAATTGCTGGAAAGAATGCTGGAAAGTCGGGATTTGATGCAGAAATTAGATGTTGCAGAGGGATATATCTTAAAGTATATTCAAGAAGTTTGGGTGGAAGAAATATCTACAACGGTTCTTGGAGCAATCTCAAGAGTAATAGCAGATGTTGAAGTAGAAAAAGCTGAAGAAAGTAATCAGCAGTTTAAATATGAATGGACAATCTGCAGTGAGATGCAGAATGAGAAGGTGCTGAAGTTAGTGAACAACAGCGACAACCTGAGACAAAGAGAAAGAGGTAGCAGTAAGTGGTAGAGTATGGACCAACCCAAGTATATGCTGGAGATGGAGATTGAAGAATTATGGCAATTAATGATGAAGCAGTCTAGAATGAGAAGATTAATAGCAACAGGAAGTGTGATCAATAAGAACTTGAAACTGATTAACAAGGAGAGGAAGATGAAATAGAAGACAACTGATGTACGACAGCAACAAAGGTGCATAACTTTCAAACAACTACAAACTAAAGTTTGGGACCCTGGAGGTTTCCTATCAACACATGAAGACACATGAACAGGAGATCATGAATGTTTTCTACCTTGGGAGTCTGATGCAAGAGCATTCAACTCAAAAAGATCATTGTATTTTAGTAGACATAGGGGGTCTTGTGTTTTAAGGAAGTTTGTTTCCTAAGTTTTAAATTGATGTAATTATTTAGGATTTGAGTGATTTTAATGAGAATAGGAATTAATTAAGTATTGTGAGGCATATTTGTAAATGTTCTTGAATGTTAGAGAACATGAGAGATTTAGGATAGTTGAAAGATTTGGGAATTATTTGTAAATCTTAGATTAGGAGTTGGTTTCATGATTTGAGGAATTAAGGAGGATCCTTAGGGAAAAAGAAGAGATTTTAGGATTTTTGTTGAGAAAGTTATGGATTTAAACCAGGAATTGGTTATAGAATTATTTTGTATAAATGTAAGCCTAAAAGG
Source organism: Pinus tabuliformis (assembly GCA_031772625.1). Taxonomy (NCBI): domain Eukaryota; kingdom Viridiplantae; phylum Streptophyta; class Pinopsida; order Pinales; family Pinaceae; genus Pinus; species Pinus tabuliformis. Next base: position 1,008,761,451 of record CM062807.1, read on the forward strand.
CATAGAAAGAGGTTAGCTAGAAAGAGGTTATCTAGTTAGGGGTTAGTTAACTAAGGAATTAGTTGAGAGTTAGATAAGTTTGATTGTAAGCCTACGGGTAGGTAGGAAAATAGAGGCCACTGATATTGAAAATCAGGCCACAAAGAGAGAGACTCTTATGTAAATATTTTTTTATCAATACAGAGAATTCGATTCTTGAATTGTGTGGTGTGTATTGATTAATGGAGATATGAATTGTGTATGAATTAGTGTAATTATGTATAGTATATGTATGCAGGTGAAGTTCGAGCAGAACACAGAGAAGATGTGGAGTATGAAGGATCGTGGTTTGATCGTTGAATCCGGTTGAAGGATCAATGTGAAGTTCAGGAGGGGCAGTGTTTAAGAGTACGCAAAGTAAGTCTAAGAGGGATTTGTGTTGCAGAACAATCAAAGACCAGAAACCCTGGAGGAACCTGAAACCACAGAAGAACATTTAGAAACCACGTAAAAGAGAAGAAGTAATGGCACGAAGGAATGAAGTAAATGTGCACAGGAGCTGTTGGATCAATTAGATCAATGGACGAGATTGTTTGCGATAAGTGGCCAGGATTAAGTCGTGTAGAATGGAGTCAAGAAGATGAGCAACGGAGTTTAAGCCATGTGTTGGCAGAAGGACGGAGAGGTTTTTATAGGCTGAATTGGTTTTCGTGCAGCTTCAAAACCATAAGCGGTAATTGAAAAACGGACTGGATGAAGTTATGAACGATAACTTAATCCAGTGGAAGTCCAGAGGTGATCAGACCATCCGTTGAAAGGGTGATCAGACACATATCGCATGCAAACAAGCACAACGTTTAATTTGGAAATCAGATCTGATGAGAGTTTATATAGTTGGGTTAAACCTTAATTGAGTTCCGGTGATCAGGAGTGTCCATGCTTTGATGGATTGGATGGTAATCGTGCGGAAAAGTGTGCGCAAGTTAATAATCTGAGCGGACCTGATGTGTTTATCAATGCAAATTATATTTGGTTGAGTTACAGAGGATGAATGGAGATCGCGTGATAGTTGTTGATCTGGTGGAGAGAAATCAATGGTGGAGGTTAAACGTGATAAGGTGAACATCGGTAAATGTGCAAAGGTCATGGAAAGGCGAAAAGGTAAGGTTAAGTGGTTTATGGTATATTTCTATTATAGGAGAGTTATAATAGAGATAAAGTGGGATTAAAGAGTTATGAAAGTTCAGACTTTGGGTTAATCACATGAAACATTTCCGCATGAAGTTTAATTAAGAAGCCTAAAGCCTTAATTTGTGAAAGTAAGACTAGGTAGGGAAATTAAAATTCCTGGGACATAATAGATTATGCATTTTATATGCATGTTGTGGGTAAAGTCAGCATAGGTTGCGTCAACTTCGAATCAAATCAATATAACTATGTGTCAACTTAGTTATATGACTAATAATTTAGCACTAATTATGAGACTGTTCCTTGTTAAATATATTTATTTAGATGGTTCACAAACTTTGGAGATTCATAGACTCGAAGTGGTTCAACCAAGAAGTTTGATTTTGAGTGAACCTTAACTTTTTAATAGCAAAGATATTTAAAAAAAAGGGCACTTGCCAATTAACCTCATCATCCAAACATATTAAGTATTAAATATTAAATATTCAGGCTGTCATTTTTTTTCTTATCTTGCCATAAAAGTTTTAGTGAAATAATGGTTTATGTAATTCAAACACATATTATAGAAACTTTTTATAACATTGATTATTCAAAGTTATAATTTTAACAAATTCTTTATAAATTTTTAATAAAATTTATATATATATATATATATATATATATATATATATATATATATATATATATATATATATTTTCAAATTATAAAATATTTAAATTATAATTTAATATTTTGTAAATCAAAATATAATACTACTAAAACTTTTTATAATACTATAATTATTCAAAGTTATAATTTTAACAATTTTTTATGAACTTAGAATAAAATTAATTTAAATCTATATAATACAAACTCAAATTATAAAATATTTAAATTATAACTTAAATATTTTGTAAATCAAAATAAAACATTACTAAATGTTATATATATTAAATATTTAGGATATTAAAATATGTTTATTTAGATATAGAACTATATAGAACTTTTTTTCCTGGCTAATATTCAAGGAGATTTGAACTTTCATAGTACATCCATTTACCATTTATCTATAACCTTTTAAATTAGCATTTGTATCAATAGAGTGCAAAGACATGTTCATATAAGTGTAGAGGAATGTAGAGTGATTCAAAGGTAACATTAGGAAATGAGAATGTGGACGTGGAAGGCATAAGGAATTAGGAGGCTGAAGTATTGGTAAAGTAGAGATTTTCAAGTGGGTAAAAATGCATTATAAAATCTGCAATATATATCATCAACTCCTAACGAAGATCAAAACCTTCATATGATAATACATCTTAGATTCTGGATCAGACTTATCACTAGCCCCTATCGATGGAGCTACAGGAGCGCGCGGGCCTAGGGTAAGATAGTTAGGGTTTGCCGAGAGCTGCAGGCAGTCGCTGTTACCGGCATGTCGTTCCATTGTACCAGATCAACGGAGAAGATCACACGCCGTTTAACAGCCGTTGTTGTTTACCTCACCTGTTGGCCGTCATGGAGGGCCACATGGAGGCGGATCTCGTGGATTACACCGAGGATCCTTTGGAGGACCATATTATATTTGGAAACCCTAACTTCGCTGTGCCGGTTACTGCCCCTCCGACTGTTACGGAACCTTATTCCCTCGACACTTCGCCAGTGGTCGCACTACCAAGTCCGTTCATTGACCACCTCGACTCTGCCCACCCTCTAGCGACGTCACCTAGCCTTGAAGCCCCTCCCCTATCTCCTGGTATGACACAGCTTCTCTCTACTTTTTCCCCTCATATTCTGTCTTTCGATCAGCACCCGCCCTTGCCCTCTGATCTCCCGACTGCATCGGTGGACGCCCCGGTGACGGGATCTCAAACCCTACCGGAATCAGGGATTCGACCTTCTGGATGTTTTGGTACCCCGACTGTAAATGTTAAACCCTCGAAACCAATCCCCCCTGAAGGCGTAAAAAACCATTTTGTTGATTACCCGTCGGCGCCTCGCACAAAGAAGAGGAAATCCAGGTGTATCAGAGCGACGACCAAAGATATCACTATCACCATTGGCGACCCAGCAGAATTAGGGGAAGCAGTGGCCATGGCATGAACGGTCTTGGTAGGACATGTGCGGGGACTTGCCTACTCAGCAAACCGACTGACAAAATGGGTAAAGGAAATCTGGGGAGCCCTGCTCAAAGAACTTCCAGAGGTACATGTTCTCCCCCGAGGGTGGTTCTCCCTCCATTTTGCAAAGGAGGTCTATACGGACTTAGTACTGGCAAAGTACTGGCACATCGAAATGGCACCAGTTCTGCTAAAGAGGTGGAGTCCCCTCTTTGACCCAGAGCGCGAACAGATTGGAGCAGGACCCCTGTGGGTGTGTTTGCCTGGATTGCCACTACAGTATTGGAGTGAGGAAGCACTCATCAGGATAGGAAATGCTTTGGGCACGTATCTGGATCATGATCGCACGTATGTGGAATCAAAGAAGCGAACCCTAGCTCGTGTGCTAGTTCACTTGGATACGCGTGACGGATCGGAGGAAAAGATCACACTGCAATGGGGAAAATATAGCAGGACCCAAATTCTCGATTACGAAGGCATTCCATTCCGCTGCAATCGCTGTCATCAAGTGGGACACCTATTTAAGGATTGTTCGCTCAACAAAAGTCCAGAGGTTTCTCCAAAGATCACTCCCACTTCATCTAGAGGAGTTTCCCCGGTTATCCTTCACCCATCTCAAGGGATTGCATCAGCACAGGGCTCTCCAGTGAAGGCAGGGACGAAGGGGCTAGGCTCATCTTCGCCACCTATGACTAGAGCTCGGGCTGCAGCTGCAGCCGCTCAGGCCTCGGGTACTATTCTAAACCCTTCCTCCTTATCTCTTGGTATCTCCTCTGCATTCGTTACTTCAAATGCATCTTGCACTATGGCTCACTGCACTATCTCGCCTCCTCCCTTGATTGCCTCCACTGCTCCTCCAACCTTGCCGCCCTCATCCCCTTCCTCCTCGCTGTCATCTTCCAGGAAGACTACCTCCCACCCTTATTCTCTTCGTCCTCGTACCCACCTTGCGGTCTCTTCCGGATCTCAGGTCGGACTGGGTATTGTCTCCCTGGGACTGGGACCTCTGACCTCCAGAGGTAGAAAATCTGATCTTTCCAAAGCTATCCGGCGGGCTGGGGCGGAGGTCGCATCTGGTCGTCAATCCACAATTGATGGGGTCCTTAGAGCAGCCTTAACCCCCCGGAGTGGTCCCCCATGAAATGCTTATCATTCAACTGTCGGGGCCTGGCTAGTGCCCCCAAGAAACTAGCCCTTCGGAGACTCTTCGAGGTTGAACAGCCTGATATTATTCTCCTTCAAGAGACTCTTGGCTCGGCCAAGGCTATCACTCATTCCTTACTCTCACTGGCAACAAGATGGAAGTTCTTGGCAATTGATGCCACTGGACGATCTGGGGGACTGGCGCTCGGATATAACCCTAGGTCAATCAGGATTGATTCTTCCTGGGGAGGACAAGGATTCATGGGAATGGACATTTTCTCAGTGGAACTCGGACAAGCCCTTCGTATTGTGAATGTATATGGCCCCTGCCACCAAAGGGATCCCTTTTGTAGGCATCTCCTTAATCTTACATTAATGGCAACTGACCACACCATTATGGGGGGAGATCTAAATTTTTCTATGGGTTTCCGTGAATCATGGGGTTCTACGGCACAGGTGGATACCATGACAGAGTTCATGAGAAATACCCTGGAATAGACAAACTTTATTGATATCCCCATGCTGAAACTCATGCCTACGTGGAGGAACAGAAGGGTGGGAGCAGCAGCTTTGGCACGCAGACTGGACAGATTTCTGCTAAAAGGCCCCCTACTTCATCATTTACATCTCTATAAACAATAGGTTGAATCGGGGGGTATATCAGATCACTCCCCAATATTATTGGAAATCCTCGGCCCTCACCATAAGCCAAAAGCCCCTTTCAAATTCAACCATATCTGGCTTCAGGACCAAGACTTCATGAAATTGGTCACAGATTACTGGATGGCACACCCCATTGGCAGAGAAGCATCACTGGCCAAGGAATTTTGTAAAAACCTTTCTGAGCTGAAGCATATAGTCATTAAATGGGCCAAGGAGAAGAACACCAAGGAAACCACTCAGCTCTCATTTGTTGAAGAAGAGTTGAGCTCCCTACTAGATGAGTGGAACTTAGGATTCATCTTGGGCGAAGACAAGTCTCGACTGATTGAGTTGGAAAACCAAAAGACTAATATTCTCAAACAAAGGGAGGAATCCCTCAGACTACGTAGCAGAGCAATATGCCTGAAAGCTGGGGATGAAAACTCAAGGTTCTTTCACAACTATGCAAAGGGAAGGAAAGTGGCAAATACTATCTGGAATCTCCCCCTACCTGAAGGGGGCCTTGCAGACTCTTTCAACAAGCTCTCCCAGCTTGGAACATCACATTTTAGAAGCTTGTACAGAAGTCCACCAGGTTCAAATTTGGCAGAGATCATTAATGTGGCCACACACTTCCCTAGATTTGTAAACGAGGAGGACTCGACTGATCTTACAACCCCGGTCACTATGGAGGAACTGGAAAGCACACTCAAATGGTTCAAGAAGGGCAAGAGTCCTAGGCCGGACGGTTGGACTATCGAATTCTATTTATCCTTCTATGACATGTTGGGATAGGATCTGCTCAAAGTGATAGAGGAAAGTAGAACATCTGGGTGCTTATATCATGCTATAAACTCTACATTCATTGCCCCCATTCCTAAATCTGACTCCCCATCCTCTTTTGATGATTTTCACCCCATTTCACTGTGTAATGTTCTTTACAAGATTAGATCTAAGATTATTGCTAACCGGCTCAAACCCATTCTTTCAAAACACATTGCTCCTCAGCAATTTGCTTTCCTGGAAGATAGACAGATACATGAAGCCATTGGATCCACCCAGGAAGCCCTTCACTCCATCTGGTCCAAACACCTTAAATGTATTCTCCTGAAAATTGATCTATCAAAAGCCTTTGACCGAGTCAGCTGGCTTTACATAAAGATGCTCCTTATTCATCTGGGCTTCCCTCTTCCTCTCATAAACTGGATCATGGCTTGTATCTCTACACCCTCGTTTAGCATCCTGATTAATGGATCAGCTTCCCATTTTTTTCACTCTGAAAGGGGGCTTCGTCAATACTGCCCCCTATCACCTCTCCTATTCCTATTGGTCATGGAAGGACTGAGTCACTTAATCAATTCAGCAAAAAGGGAAAGTTCTCTTAGAGGCCTCAAGATCACAGATGAGTGCTACCTCACACACCTGCTGTTCGTGGATGACGTACTCATCCTATTGGATGGTAGCATCAGAGATTCATTGACATTTTCCTGCATACTACAGCTCTTCTCACAGGCCACAGGCATGATTGTTAATCAAGAAAAATCTACCATAACTCTGGCCCGTACCTCGGCCAATGAATCTCAAACTGCACGGCAGGCTTTCCCTTATAACATTCATCCATTGGACAGGGGTCTAAAGTATTTGGGTTTCTGGTTAAAGCCCACTTTCCAGAAGATTGCAGACTAGGTCTAGCTTGTAACAAAATTGGAAAAAAGACTATCCTGTTGGAGTCACAGATACCTCTCCAGGGCAGGACGATTAGTACTCATCAAATCTGTGCTGGAAGCAACTCCGGTTTTCTGGATGGCCCTCGCCTAGATACCAAGACACATTCTGGCTCGCCTACAGCAATTATGCAACAAATATCTCTACGCAGGAAGTCAAGACAAACGTATATTTTCCTGGATCGGATGGCAGAAGATAGCACTCCCAAAGAAGTGGGGAGGATTGGAATTAAAAGATCTTCTACTTTTTGCACAAGCATTGGCAGCGAAAATGAGCTGGGCATTGTTAACTAGCCAGAGCTTATGGAACCGTCTCTCATATCACAAATATATATGGCCCCTTGGCATTCTGGAATGGGTTACATTCCCTAGTTGGAACAGAGCTGGTATATCATCTATATGGAAAGCATTACTATTCTCACTGCCCATGATCAAAGACAACTTGGTTTGGAAAATCAGAGACGGTACCCTGGCTCGGATCGGAATCGACCCATGGACTGGCAGCGGAGGAAGGCATATTATTTCTCAAGATTTGGTTGGATATCTACTCGCACGTGATATCAAAGTGATTGCCCAAATTGCAGACAAAGAAAATTCAGATATTTTTCATCGGGCCTGGAGGACAGCACAACAATTAAATCTCCCACAAAGATGGCATCAAGAATGGCAGATATATAGAGAGGCCCTGATCGAATCTCACATCAGAATCAAAGAGGGGCCGGATGAACTCATATGGAACTAGGCTGATAGTGGTTATTACACTCCAAAGGCTGGATACATTCTTCTTATCAGTCACAAAAAACCTGAGGTCATCTCGAACTGGTGGCATAGCATTTGGAATCTCACAGCAACACCGCGATCAAAACTCTTCTTCTGGTGTATCCTGAGGAACAAAGTACCTACAGGCGAGCATCTAATGCACAGAGCACAATATGGACCAACTTGGTGTGTGCTATGCAAAGGAGCTACTGAATCCACAGAGCACCTTTTTATGCGATGCAGGAATATACAAGAACTGTGGATAGCTCTTAAAAACACCATTTCTTACATTGGAAATTGGGAGGGTACAGACCTGACAGAGGCTTGGATAGATTGGGAGATGCGGCACAAAGGAACAAAGAATATCAACCTCCCAATTCTAGTAAATTGGCACATATGGAAAGCGAGAAACCGTAATATATTCGATGATAAACCTGTACACTGGCCAATGGTGGAGGCAGGAATTATTGTAGCATTTAGAGAATTACCAGATCCCCCACCCCCTAAACTGCGCCACCCTCATCCACCCCCCTGCATTGATCAAAACACTCCATGGGCTTTCTTTGATGGGGCTGCAAACCGGCAGGGCTTTGGGGGCAGATTTATCATACACAAAAACGAGCATCATTACAAAGTAAAAGCGGGACTGGGCATTGGAACAAACAACTATGCTGAGCTCATCACACTTCGACATTTACTACATTTTGCTTTGGGTCATCATTGCACTTGCATAAATATTTTCGGGGACTCAAAAATCATCATAAATTGGTTCAATGGCATATCTGATTGTCACATTCACACACTTAGCATTATTTTAAATGAAGTTTTTGAACTCAAAGCAGCTTTTAACAACATCACATGTTCACATATCTACAAGGAACATAACGAAAGTGCTGACAAACTATCCAAGGAGGCCACGTTGATAAACAGAGGTGTATGGGAGATCACAGAGGTACAAGGCCAACATGAGTACAAGTACTACCACCGACCATACATTGATCCGAGTTATCAGAATGCACCTAGACAATAAATTATCTGGAGAATATCACGTTTATGGCAGAGATGTTTTTTGTAATCACCATAGCATACTGTCTTATTTTGAAACAGTAAGGTAAAGCCTGGAAGGCAATTGTAAACAGTTTTTATATATAGCACTAGCAGATTGGCCTGCGAGGTACATCTGATTAGATGTTCATGTACAGAATCCTTTTTGTAACTAAAAGGTACACTGTGTATAGTGACCTCAGCATATGCGTAAAGCATCTACAATATGTAATTTTCCATATAATGAAAATTACGGATTTTCCCAGTGGAAAAAAAATCATCAAACTCCTAACTAAACCAGGAATTAGGAGGCTAAAGTATTGGTAAAGTAGAGCTTTTCAAGTGGGTAAAAGTGCATTATAAAATTTGCAATATATATCATCAAACTCCTAACTAAACCAGAAGCGATCTTGGAGGAGGCATCACTGTGATATTCTACCATCTTCTCTAAACAACATCGTTGAGATTATGATGAGAATCTCTTTTGATGGCAGAGGAGACGTCACTGTGATATTCTACCATCTTCTCTAAACAATGTCATTGAGATTATGATGAGAAGTTGTGTGGACGAGGGAGAAAAAAAACAATGAAGAAACACGCATTTCATAGGGTGCTCAAAAGCCTAAACAAATTGAATTGGTGTCCTTCCTGCTACAATTTAAGGAATCCTTGAGTATTTTTATCATGCTGAGTTATTTGATGGGCAACAAGTGGATTAGGAGCTCCCATTCTTGTTTCAAACTTTAGAAAATGAAGCTTGGAGGACTAGATACGTTGAAAAAAACAACAATTTGATTTCAAACAAAACATGGAAAATTTGAAAACTTAATGCCTAATGGAATTTCAAGGAAAAGCAAAAATGATATCCTCAACTCCATTTTATTGTTGTAATTCATCTCCATCTTAAATAAGCTTAAATTAAATTAAATAATAATTAAATAATTACATACTTAAATGTATGTGATAATTAAATATAAAATAAATAAATATATGTAAATTCATTTTAAATTTGGATTTATGAAACATAGAAAAGTGTTAAATTTGTTAATACATAATTTTTTTAATATAAAGAAAATAATACATAATAAATAATTAAAAAATATATATGTATATTAAAAAATTTACTATGTTTTATTTTCTATTTTGTGTGGAGTAAAGAAATCAAGGTCTTTCTAAAGTGGGTTGTCGGTATCAAGCCAACCCACCTGTAAATTCAAGAGTTCACAAGGCTCAAATCAAATATAACAATATTTAAGACATTAAAACTCATCATGTTACTAGCCAGGCTTTGGAACTAGTTTCAAAAGATAACAACCATTATACCCAACAACCCTATATAAATCTAATTGTAAAATTTTAATCTTCTTTTTGTGTAAATCAACAAATGTATATTATATCATAAAATTACATAGGATACAAAAAGTATGTATGAACAGACAGAGAAAACATTTCCATCTAGTTTTCCCAAAATGACCGTCAGCACCTGAACCTGCATCTTTAGAAACCGAGACTAACCATGCAGGGTTGCCTAACAAGGGACACAAACGAGAAAATCCAACCATCCAGGGTTGCTTGACAAAAGACACAAACGAAAGAGGGCTTGGAGGACCTCATAACTACGACAGAGAGAGACAAAAGGAGAGAAAACCAAGAAGAAATGAAGCCATTACAGCTCCAAAATCACATAATCTTTGATGGTTGCACTTGGGCCGGCCATTGCAGTCTCGATAACGGGCTTCAGAATCCTTTGTGCTTCACCATGCTGGTGTCAGTTTCCTCCGCCGGGACATCCACAACAATATTAGTTCCCTGTAAGATGGAGAGATTGAGGAGATTGATGAGGGTTCCCAGCTTGTGTGATAGGGTTCTTACTTCCTGAGTCAACGCACTGATTTTGAATTCCATAGCATCTAACTTTGTTGAATTCTCTGTTGGAATGAGCAAAGTGGCCTGGTGCGCTTTCTTGATTTCTTTTGCCTGCATGCTGAGTGCTTTGGCCAGCATGGTCTTCATATGCAACATTTCACTTTGAGTTCTAATGAATTGCGTGGCTCTGGTTGTCGTTGTGCCTGGGTCCGATATCCAGTCCATTTCCATCTCCAAAGCCTAAATGTCCATCTGTTCTTCTTCCTCGATGACTGCAGCTTCAAGCTCTTCAATTTTCCATTTTTCTTTCTTAGAGATCCAGGTCTCGTAAGCCTCACGGGCTTTTTTCAGGTCCCGGTTAGCAGATGCATTACGACTTCCCTCTCGAGCCATAGTGTTATTGCAGGTGTTGGCATGGGTAGAGGAGACAGTGAACTTCCTAACAGCACTAAGATTGTCAAGAATCGAGCAAGGAGAATGCGATGTCTTGATTTCTTGGTTGATTACCTTAGTTATAGCTGAAGGTTGAATGTTCTGGATTGAGATCTTCCACTTCACCTTCTAAGAGCTGCTATTCCTGACATAATAACTCTCATTTAGATTTCCTAGCTCCTTCTCATGATGTCGATCCAGAGCCATTACTCTGCCACGCTTGAGGCTGCTGGTTGAAAGCCAAGTGTCCTCACCTGCTTCTTGCTGACTGTGCCGATCATACTTTTTGTTGATTGTCCTCCCCGTTCGATATACTTCATCCTTGTGGATGATTTTCCACCCTTCCCCAGGTACTCCATAGGCCTGTCGCCCGTTGTACCTCCGTTTGGCGTTAAGTATATTGTTAATTCACATAAGTTACTAATGAGTCGTATCCTGCAACCTGTCTTCCGCTCTTGATTCTCCTGTAAGATCTTGCCTCGAGATGAGAGTGCACTGATTCCTAAGCTCGTCTTCTGTGACATCTTGCCAACAAGTGTCAATGATCTCCATCAGATGATCGACCGCATGGTTGGCAAGGCTGTCTGCTAAGACATTTGCTTTCCGCCTAACTGCTTATGGAACAATGTTGTTGAGGGAGGAGAGATGTTTCGCAATGAGCGCTGTAACCATGGCTAATCTCCAGTGCTTCGTAAATTTCTCCGGCTGTGTCCCATTTTGCATTCTCCTAGCTGCAGTGATGGCCAAGAGGGAATCTCCTTCCACTATTACAGAGCCTTTACCCAGACGGATGAGGATTTGCAACCCCTATTCCAGGGCTGCGAATTCTGCTTCATTGTTGGTGGCCTCCCCAAGCACTTTGCAGAAAATGTGGAGGATTTCACCTTTGTCATTACGGATGATGCCTCCAAGCCCTGCAGGACCAGGGTTACCCCTGGAGGCCCCATCGAAATTTAATTTGCAGAACCCTAAGGTGGTGGGAAGCCAGGCTGAAGGAATGGGAGCTGGTTGAGGGTGGTTTGCTTGAGCCTTGTGACTCATTAGACCATTCATGCCAAACAACAGCAGGATGCGAGAATCATTGGGAGTGAGCGTCTTGTCCTGCTCCGCTTTGTAGATGGTAAGGGCAGTCTCTTTTAAACTGTGCATAATGACTGTTTTGATGGTTTCAAGCTGCTTGGCTTCTTTTTGAAAAAATCATCTGTTCCTCTCTTTCCAAATGTTCCAGACTATAAAACCAGGGCAGAGCCTCCAAAGGGCGTTAACCGTATTACAACTGGAATACTTTGTATGCCAATTTGCAATGGAGTCTTGAATATAATCTTTGTGTCTGTCTATTTGTTTGAATATTCCCTTCATCCATTCCCACAGATTATTGGTCCAGTCACAATTATTAAGGAGATGGTTCATCGTTTCCTCATCCTTTTCATAGAGGGGGCATCCGAAAGGCCCAATAAAACCTCTTTTCACTAAATTCTCCCAGGTAAGGATTTTGTGATGCATGAGAAGCCAAAGAAAAGACTTTATCTTTGGCTAGAGTGCATTGTCCCAGACATTTTGGTACCAAGCTACTTTATCTTCGAGGTCTTGGTGCTCGAGATACATTCTGGCCTCCTTGAGGTTGAAAGTTCCCCTGTCGAGTTTACCCCACCTGAGTGGATCAGATCATTCTCTTATTCAGAGCAGAGTTTAAGGTGCTGAGGAGGTCTATCATGTCGTCCTCCGGGGGGAGAGGCTCTAAGTTCCATTTCCTCCAGTGCTGGTTCTCGTTGCTGCCAGACCAATATTGATGGACTTTTATCTTGCCTGTTGCCTGAAACCATCTCTGTAGGGCAAGATAATTGGGGTTTTCTAGTTTAGGTAGCTGTTGCCATGCATCCTCCCAGAATAAAGCATTGTTTCCATTGCGAATTTCCCAAAAGTAGTGGTCCTGAATGAGGTGGTTGTTAGCTCTGGCCAAATTCCAAATAGGGGAACCTTCAGGGGCATCTGTCATTCTAATCAGATCCTCAGTTTTCCAAGTTTCAACATATTTGGCCTTCCACAGTTTTGCCCAAGGTGTATGGGGTTCCTTGATCCAACGCCACCAAAGCTTGGCTCCATAAGCTTTGTTGATAGTGTCTGGGTCTTATAGCCATAAGCCCCCCAGGTTTTTGGGTTTTCATAATTTAGTCCAGGCTACAAGTGCCCATTTATGTTTATCTACTTTGCCCGACCAAAGAAAGGCTCTTTGAATATTCCTAATTTTATGTATAACCATTTTTGGCGCTGGGAGGATAGAAAGCATATAGAGAGGAACAACTTGCAGAACCGCCTTAGTCATTACAAGCCTTCCTGCAAAATTCAAAACTTTGTTGGTCCCAGTGGAGTTTCTTCCAAGGCTTGCTAGTGAGAGGAATGCAAAAATATTTAGATGGGAGGCTGCATCTTTTGAAACCAAGGATATTAGTGAGGTGCTTTTGGACTGCCAAGTGCGTATGGAAGAAAAAACAGAGGATTTATCCAAGTTAAGATCCATATCAGATGCTTGGCTGAATAGGTTCAAAATGGCTTTGAAACCTTGGGCTTCCTTCACTGAAGGGGTACCATGCAGCATGGTATCATCCACGAATTTTTGATGAGTAGTTGTAGGAGAGTGATTCAGGGGCTGAAGACCTTTGATGATATTCCTATCATTAGCCGATTTAATGATGCGACTCAGTTCTTCCATTAAGATAACAAAAGGGAAAGGGGAGATAGGATCACCCTAACGAATGCCTCTGGAAGGGAAGAAGGGGTCCGAAGGGGCGCCATTGACCAAAATAGAGAAGTTGGGAGATTTGACCATGGCCAAAATCCATCTGATCCAACGCTGGGAAAAATCAAAAGCTTTCAAAATAGCTTTAATATAATTCCAACTGACCTTATCATATGCTTTTGAGAGGTCCAATTGAATGATCATTCCAACCTTCTTCTCAGATTGAAGGGTGTGGATCATTTCCTATGCCAATAACACATTGTCCATGATTTGCTTGCCTTCCACATAACCCGACTGCTCTTCTGAGATGATCAAAGGGAGAATAGGATTTAACCTGTTGGCCATGACTATGGAGATGATCTTGTATAGCACATTGCATAGAGTTATAGGTCGAAATTTAGAAGGCGTGCAGGCAGCCTCTTCCTTGGGGATGAGGGCAATAAAAGTGGAGTTTTGAGTATGAAGGAGGACCTTCTAGAGTCCTTGACTACCACCCATATGTCTTGCTTCACTATGTCCCAACAAGCTTTGAAGAAGTCAATGGTGAACCCATCTAGTCTCGGGGCCTTGCCATTGGCCATGTCTTTGGCTACCGCTTCTACCTCCAGAAGGGTGATCGGGCGGTCTAAGGACCTGTTCTGTTCTTTGTGATTAGCTTGGGAATAGAGGTGATGACTGCATTGATAGCCTCTTGTCTGTTGATGTTCGGTTCTATAGCAATAAGACTGAAGTGGTTCCTAAGGATGGAGGAAATCTCCTGATGAGATTGAAAGGAGGTCCCCTATTCATCCTTAAGCTTGGTTATTTTATTAGTGCATCTGTAATCCATGGCTGACCGATGGAAAAATTTGGTGTTTTTCTCCCCGTCGTTCAGCCATTGAATACGGGACTTTTGTCTCCATAAAGTCTCTTCCTAATTACATCTCTCATTCCATTTTTGCAGGAGGTTACGCTTCGTGTTAATGGAGTTTTGAGATATGTCCCCCTTGATCCAGTTGTTATGTATTAGAGTCATCTGATTCTCCAGGGCTTGCTTGTCCTCAAAGATATTGCCAAAGACCTCTTGGTTCCAAGTTCGTAGCTTTGCCTTTATGTGTCTCAATCTAGCTTGGAGCTGAAACATTTTGGTACCTCTAGCATCCAAATGCTCGTTCCACCATAGTTGGATGTTGGTGGTGAAAGTCGGATGACTAAGCTAGAATTTTTCAAAGCGAAAAGGTCTGTTTTTTGGAGTTCCAAGAATGGTTGCCTGTAAAGAGATGGGCCAATGATCCAATCCTCCAGATGGAATAATATCAGATTCCACTGTGACTCCCTCAAGGAGAATGGTGTCCAAGATCAGAAACCGATCAAGCCTAGATGTGATGAGCCTGTCCCCTCCTCTCTTATTATTCCAAGTGAAAATGCCATTTTTGGGTTGGATGTCCACCAGGTTAGCCATTCTTATGAAAGAAATGAAGGCCTCCGCAACTCTGTGTAGGGTTCAAAGTACACCTTTCTTTTCCCCCAGAGAGGTAATCATGTTGAAATAGACACCATAGATGGCCTTAGCATTAGAGTGTCTTTGTTGCATCTTGGATAGGTTGTCCAATAGCTGTAGCTTATCCTCCAACCTTTGGGGGGTGTAAACATTAGTGAATAAGTATATGCTAGCTTCTCCCAGGATCTGCATTTCAAGGGAAATGAAAGATTTGGAGGCCTCAGTGTTAAGGAGGAGTAGGGAGTTGATCCAGGTCCGGGTGTGAAGAAGGACCCTTCCAAGACCTTTTACTTTCGTGATGTGAAAAAATTACTTTTAAAAGAACATTAACAAATGCAGCTGCAGACTATAATGAAAACGAATATAACAATTATCAACACATAAAGACAAAAGCCGTTGATAACGGAGTTCGTCCAGGAGGGACTACGTCTCCGGGCCCTGGTGTCAAGATGGTGTAGGCCGCTGCATTATGTGTTGTCAAGAAAAATGATGTACACAGAGATAATGTCTCTATATACAAGGAAGAATGCCCTCACGCAGGAGTGGCTCTAAGAGATGTTCTACACTAGAACTCTCAATCAAAAGACTCCTATCAGTACGACACAAAACAAGCATGGTGCGCATCCTGCCAACATGGCACAAAAGGGATGTCAAAGCAAAACACATGCATGATGACAACAAGAGTATCCCAACAACATAAAACAAGGGATCTCAAAGCATAACATAAAGAGTTATGACAGAAAGTACATCACATAGAAAGATTCCGCATAACATAAAGCAATGAATCATGACAACATGAAATAAACAAGATCTTGCATCAATCATCAATAATGGATCTGTACAACATAATGCAAAAATAAGAAGTACATGAACACATCATATACCTCATCACCAAGGGCCATCTGAAGCAAAAGTTGTCAAATTTCTGAAGCTTGCTGAAGCATTGATCTCACATCATTGATCGCAAGAAGAACACTGTTCGCACATAAAGATGGACATCTGCACTGACACTTAAAAAAGTGACTAAAAGAAGAAATGAGAGAAAGACACATCTGAATACACCATCAAATTTGTGGCGTCGAGTAGTGCTGAAACAACTGTCCAAAATCCAATTCTGAGAATTTGAAAATTCGGAGCTCAAAGAATCTTTTAGATTCCTTTGAGATTCCTCAAAGATTCTGTTTCAGGGATGAGCTGAAAATCCCCTGCTCAGATGTCAAATCTGATTTCACCATTAAGATCCCTGCGGAAAACCATGAAAAACAAGTATAAACTTAACTATATTTTGACAAAGTGAAATTTTATTTTCATGAAAAATTTCATGGCTCATGGTTTTGCTCCCTGTTTTCGGTACCGATTTTATTGTGCGCAGTTTTAATATAGGTACGCATTAAAGCTGTTACAGTACCGCTAGTTAGGTTTATGTTCATGGTGGCTTTGGGTGGCGGGACCACATACGTGGCCACCTTACCCAAGCCCCACCGCTGGTCAACACTCCATAAACGGGCCGTATCCCAACTCAAACGGTTATCTTATATGTATTAACCTTAATAACCCTTGCCACGTATTTTGTTATACGTTGGCTTTGTTTTGTCTCATGTGGTGTTTAATATAACCCTTTTTGTCATATGCATACGGCTTGGTTATAACCATATTGTTATATGGTCTAATGTATTTTGGTTTTTTTTTGTTAATATATGCCAATATACATGGGTTGGAATATATGGTATGGAAAATGGTTTTAATGGTTACAACATATATGTTATGTACATGTTGTTTTGGTTATATTTTAATCTTTATTATATAGTTAAATTAATAACTATATAAAATTATAGTTATAACCAATGGTTAATTTGGCTCTTGTGCAGGATTAGGAGGTTATTGGGAAAAGTCAAGTGTCAAGATGTGCCATGTGGGTCTTACATGCTCACTGGGATGCCATGTGGTGCCCTGTGGGTCTTATTTTTCTTCTCCCATACCAATTTTTGAGGAGCTCTATCTTTTGCATACGAGCTCAGATTGACAAACCGTTCGCGCCACCGCGATCAGGAAGACGAGCTCTACGATTTAGTCCCAGGTCGAAGTCATTTTGATGACTTTGATTTTTGAGCATCTCTGAGTCCTCCTTGTCCTGTGTGTGTTCCTGAAGATATACCTAGATCAGGAGTGGGGGTTCCAGAAGATGGCTAAGCCCCCTTTCAGACCATTACCTTCTATCTCCAAGTGCTCCATTCTCTTTCCTAGGCTTCTGCCTATCCCTTCCAGCTTTGGCCTAGACCATTTGGTTTCTTCACTACAACAAAACCAGCGATTTGCGCCAGATTTAGCGCCATATTTTAGTGCATTTTTTTTGTAATTGTGATGAGCAACCTGGCGCTAAATCTGGCTCTATTGTACAATTTTTAAAGCGTCCTTTTTTGCACCTGATTTTTCATCCCTTTTCACGCTAGATTTTGCATCATTTTTTACACCAAACTATGCATCATTTTTTGCGTCAAATTTTGAACCAAGATTTGCATCTTATTTATGACAGGTTTTGCTTCTAGTTTTGTGTCATTTTTTGCATCTATTTTTCATTCTCTTTTGCTTCCTATTTTGTGTCATTCTTTGCTTCCATTTTTGCACCATCATTTGCATCAAGTTTACACTGTATTTTGAATCCAATTTAACGTCTTTTTATGCATCCATTTTGTGTCAGTTTTAGCATCTAGTCTTACGCCAGGTTTTGTATCTAGTCTTACACTAGTTTTTGCTTCTAGTTTTGCACCAGCTTTGGTGCCTATCTTTGCACCATGTGTTGAATTTGATTTAGCACCAAATTTTGCATCCATTTTTGTGCCCATTTTTGCATCTTTTTTTGGACCATTTTTTACATCCACATTTACGTTTGATTTGTCTCCATTTTTCCCATCTCATTTTGCACCATATTTTGCGTCATTTGTTTCATCCAATTTTGCATCATTTTTAATACCATCTCTTGCATCTAATGTTACATCATTTTGAGCATCGAATTTGCATTTATATTTTCATCTTATGTTGAGTCATGTGTTGTGTCCACCTTTGCATCTTATTTTGTGTCTAATGGTACATTCAATTTAGAGCCATTTTTTACGTCTACTTTTGTATTTGTTTTTGCACCAAGTTTTGCATCCAATTTTAAGCTATTTTATGCCCCTTTTTGCACCATTTTTTTGTGTCTACTTGTGTCCAATGTTGCACCATTATTTACACCGACTTTTTCATCCAATTTTGCATTTTTTTGGTGTCTAGTTTTACATCGTTTTCACCATCCAAATTTGCATCTTTTTTTGCCTCATTTTGTGTCTGAGTTCGAGCCTAAATTTGCATGTGATTAGGAATCATTTTTTACATCCAATATGGCATCCTTGGTTTCACCTTTTTTCAGCCCCATTTTGCATCTTGTTTTATGTCTTTTCTTACATCTTTTTTTTTTCCTTTTTTGCACCCAAGTTTGCATCCCAAATTTACACCATTATTTGCATCATCATTTGGCATATTAATTTGTAACGTTTTTTGTTTCTTTTTAACGCTCAACTTTGCATCTTATTTTACATCTAGTTGTTGTCTTTTTTTGCATCTAATTTGGTGCCCATTTATGTGTCCTTGTTTTTGCCCAATTTGATATCCTTTTGTATGCCATGTTTTGTTCCCTTCTTTGTGTCAACTATTGCACAATTTTTCACTTCTAATTTAAAACACTTTGTATGTCAATTGTTTGCATTTGTATTAATTCCTAGTTTAACATCCAATTTTACTTTCAATTTTGCATCCATGGTTACATCCGCATTTGACTTCTTATATAGAGTATATTTTTCTTTACATATATGACCCCCTTTATAGATTCATAGTGAAATATATGATAGTTTCTAAATATCATTAAAGCAGATATCACAATTCAAAATCATTTGTAAAGAAATTTAAGAGAAATTGACAACATCCATCCAAAAAAATAACAATGTGTCATTAACAATTTTCAAAACATGTATAAAATAGCAACATAATACTAATAAAATCAGTATTATTTTTAATCAAAACAACTAAAATTCAAATATGATTAACAAATCAAAATATTTCATGAATATCGTTACGATAAATTAACAACATACATAAATCAAACTCATCGTATGATTACAAAATCAAAATGTCTCATTGATATAGGGTAAATTCACAACACCCATCTAAACATAACAATGTCATTCTACACAATAATTTCTTCATAAAAAACAATGCATGTGCATGCCTAGCTACCACCACCAAGATCATCCTCATGATCATCTTGACCATCCTCATTACTCTGATCCACATCATCACCAACACCGCAACTATCATCATCATCTCCTCCTTCACCACGATCATCCTCATCCTCATCCTCATCATCTCCTGATATATGTTGAACATAATTTGGATCATCGTCTTGGCAATCATTACCTATAGCATTCTGACAAAAAAATTCAATATTACATGTTAGTATTAATTACATAACACAACGCATGTTTTTGTTATACAATGTTAACCATAAAATGAGGTAAGATATAATATCTAATAGTACTAAAAAATAAAATGAAAATATGGTTTAAAAGTATATTGGAAATCCAACTAAGATTACATACCATAGAGTCCATCCAAACAACAAATTCAACCCATCTCTTTTGCTGCAACACCTCCTTTTCCAAATGATTTGGAGGTCTTCAGGGTAAAAATATATATCCCATGGTTTATATTTGGCCTTAAAAAACAGTAGGAAAAAAACAAATTGAGAACACAGGAGCAAGATGAAAAAGGAATTGCATGTCTAAACATTTTGAAGTCTCAAAAAGCATTCATCAACATAGAGAAGACTACAACACTACTCTTCACTTCCAAGTTTTCAGCTAATGGATTTAACTGACCAGCAATGTTTTTTGCATGAACCATGCTCAAATGCTCAAGATGAGGTAATGAATGGATGGTATGCGCCTATCTGTGAATTGCAACCACAGGCATACATGTAAGTGCAAATTTGTAAATCTCATACCCAGATTTACCCATCATCAAGCACACAACTTTTGCGGGATCCATTTGACATATCTTATGTTTAAGAAGGAATAACATCCTTGAAGAGACTCATGGCTTTTCTTAGGGAAGGATCTTTGCATGCAGAATCTAGATTAACTCTGAACATTTCAATCAAACTAAGGTAAATGAAAGGCAACAATCCATCGGTCAAACCTCACAGTTTAAAAGCACCCGCTGAGTTTCACACAAATGAGAAAGCCTAAGGGAAAAGATTTGAGACATGCATGCTACATGATTTCATGTAGGATAAGTACCTAAGCTTAAGGCAAAATATTTGAGACATGCAAATGTATGAAGTACAAGATTCAGATAAAGAGAAAGAAGCTCCTTCATGCCATATTCTCACTGACAGTGAATCTCAGATTAGGTACTTATCAAGCATGAAATCATGTTGCATGCCAAGCATGAAATCATGAAGCACACACCATGATAAGATTATCTGACTCCAACTACTGCATCAAGATGAAAAATTCAGCACTCTAGACAGTCACATAAGAATAAAAAAACATTCAAAAGATATGAATGCATATTAGCCACTATAGAGGACCAAAACATAAACTTACGCCATAGACAGTGTGGCTGAACCTTTCCCTGCTTTTGCTTCAACAACTTCAGTTCCTCCATCCTGTGTGTGCTTTGTCAAGGCTTTAATGTCCTCCTCAGACAATACAGAGTTTGGCTTTGGTGTTGCCTAAAAACAATTATCAAAACAAAAAAGTGTATGTTCCCTTTTTAACTGTATTGAAGGGTAGGTAATTATGATCTCATTTTATCTTTGATAAATTAATCTTCTAATATCCAAGAGTAAAGAACAAACTCAAGATGAGGATCCAACAAAGTCATATACATGTGAAAAAAGTGGAAGAATTGTAACACCCGCATGTCCACCTACAACAGGAACATCAACTTCTGCAGACAGCATAGGATGACATCAACAACAAACATAAAACTGAGAATTGTATCTAATGTTAAAAAAAGCATGATGTTGGTAAGATCCTGCAGCATATCATGTATTGGGTCCAGCCCAGATGGTTGTGTGCAAAGACTGTTATCCTTCCCACCCGGGTTCAATTCCCTCAAGTGACATCTTGAGCTGACTATATTTCTGATGGCCTTGAGCCCTATGATACCATCCTTGAAATGAGGAGAAGTGCCTGGCATGTTTGCCCAGGATGCATATTTCATGATTAAATTATAAAAAGTAAAAATATTTTACAGAATACTAAATATTTGAGAGTAGCTAAGCATAACAAGCCAGAATTTTAAATACCTTCAACAGGAACTCCTGCTTTTGAAGCATAGAACGTCTTTGTGCGGACAACATAAAGAGTAGTAACATCAAAGAGTTTCTTTTCATTATAGGTCCCTGCCTTCTTAAAAACCTCAGCAGCTATTGGTACAGTAGAATTTACAGGATTGCTGCTCATATTTACAATTGCCTGCCATGGATATCAAGTCCTCAGCAATGCCATAAAAACCAATTCTAGATGATTTCTTGAATCCAAATATACCATTCCTGATAGAAGGAAAACATTATCCAGTACACTCTCCCCCCTCTCCATATCTCTATCTATATAATATGTAACAATATACTATACATACTGTACACACACACCAGTACATGAACAAAACAAATAATTGTGAAACATACTTCTTTATCTATTAACTTGCCACACTAATGGTAGTACATACTGATTGTATGTAATATATAATGTTATAGAGGATAACGCGTGATCAAGTGGATTTGTGCACAGTTAAATAGAAGACCAAGGATATTTTTTATATTGATATTCATATGCCAATTTTCTCAAAAGTCCAAAAGCTAAGTTACTAACTACAAGAGGAGAAACAAGAATAACAGGGCTTTAACAGTGGCTGCAAACTTGCATTGGACTACACAACTAATTACTCTTAAGTTCATTTCAATTAGTATTTCCTTCTTATGGGCAAAAGTTAGCTGCAATTTGTCTAAATAAAGAGTCAATAATGAGTCAATCACCTATTCGTTTGACTCAAAGAAGTCTTCAAGCTTCGTTAACCTCTCTAGTAGAATTGATTACATACAAGAACAGTATGTAAATCTAGATCAACAACTTGCTTAAAGATTCTTGCAAATATGTATTTGTATATATTGCCATCTCTATAGATCTCAAACATACAAAGCCTTCGAAAAAGCAACTTACAATGAACGTCATGCTTATTCCTATGAAATAGTCAATAAGAAAATCGCATGAAAACAAAAACTTCAAAGAAGATCATAAATCATGACAACTTACCTCTGGGCAGTATTTTGCAATTGCAGAGCAAAGAGATTTAACAATCCCTGCATTGATGTTGAAGAGATCATCATGGGTCATGTCAGGTTTTCGACAATGCATCTTCCATTGTTATTAGTTGTTGTAGTTAGTAACATATATACACTTACATATTTATTATGCTACGAGAAGCATTGACCATATTTCATATTGTTGTGAACCCTTATCATGCATCAAAATAATAGTGTTTCCTTCACATATTAATAACAATATGCAAAGAGCATAAAACTTAATCATGATTCTTGTAGTTCTTCACAATTTACCCTTTTCATAAAGCAGTACGTAGGCTGCACTTTCGAGAACTCTCAAGGACACTTCATTCACACGAGTCACTGACACAAAACCAGTGAAGGGCAGAGCCATCTTGATCACATCTTACATATGCAACATAATGACCAAATTCCATGGTGCCTTCATGCTCAACTACTCCAATTAGCCGGTAAATACAATTGTCTTTTTCATGACATCTGCATGAGAAGAAATGAATCACATACTGCTCTATATGTAACAAAACACTAAATACATATCGTTCTATATCAGACTATTGCTCTGCTTGTAAAATGAATAAGAGAAAAAACACCAATGAAAGTGACAATGACCAAATTTGGTCAATCGGAGTGGGAAAGAAGACATTTATAAAAAAGAGAGAAATATCCCAAAAAACAAACAAACAAACAAACTTCAAAATGAAGGATGTAACTAAATACCTTCAATTTTTTGAGGAGAAGTTTGATAAAAAGGAGATAAAAGATACAAAATTGAACTTAGGCCAAGAGTTTAAGAGGAAAAACAGAAAAAGTGGTTTCTCTTAACATTTAGGGCTTAAAAAATGTAATATGAGAAAATGCAATTCTAAATGAAAATACAAATATTACAGAGTGGAAATTTGGAGAAGCTTCTCAATCGATATCAATTGCCATCTAATTTTTTAATGGTCAAGTATGATGGCAGGATATCCATATACAAACGAGCAGAAGAGTAACTAGCAAACAAACCCATGAAGACCCACAAGAGAACCATAGCTGTCATCAGTCCACCACGATTGGATGGTGAAAGAAACCCAAGCATGGCAAATATCATTGTAACTAGTGTCATCCCAAAAAACTGTACCCCAGTTCCTGCATAGACACAAGAGTAAAACTGCATTACTTGGGGGGCTGAATACATCTCCATGGACAAGTATCCATCCAGTTTCTTGTCTCTCCAATTGATTGTAATTTGAGATATCCCAATCCAAGGTTTTCATGATAATCATTGCCACCATCCCAGAAAGGAAGAAGACAATCATTAATGAGTTGATAATAGAGAACCAGTGGATCTGATCATCTGTCATGAGAAAATATGTATCCCATCGAGAAGCCCATTTGATAGGGCTTTCCTGCAAGATTGCAATGACAATTGCTCAGACATTGGCAAATTGCAACTACCATAGAAAGGTTGAACACATAATAGAAACCACAAAATTGATGAACAAAAGAGTCATTGAATACCTTGAATGACACATCATAAGTATTTATAATATCTTTACCCTCGTCAACTTTTTGCGGACTATTGGTTTGTGAAACGTAGTGTTTGGTGTTTGGATTACTGGTTTGTGAAACGTAGTGTTTGGGTTGCAGGTTGTCAAACGAGGATTATCCTCAGACCAAGGCTGCTCAAACTCATGCTTGACGCTGTTTTCCAAAAATTAAAGTAATTTATTCATAAAAGTATCAATATAAAAGGGAAAGAAAAAGGTTAAGAACCAATGCATTTCAAAATTCGATATGTTCTCGTCCGCTTGGGATAGCTCAATTGGCAATGGCTGTGGAAATGAAGTCTCACTAAACCAGAAGTCTTGGGTTCAAATCTTGTGCTATCCTCCCGATCGGGGCGAGAAGTTGGACATGAGGAAGATGTAGTCCTACCAAACTTACAAAAAAAAATTGATACGTTCTCTGCATTAAAGCTGTTTGATCACACTATGGCAACTAAATGACAACTAAAACATAGTTAAATTTGAATGATTATGGATACAAATACTTCATGCTATAATTATATACCCAATTTCAGATTACCTTCAAAACTGAAAAAGACAGCTAATTGACCCTTACATATCAAACAAATTCTAATAATCTGAATCCAGTTTCCAAAATACCTATATGGTGTGACTTCAAATCCAACAATCCGAGCAGAATCAGCCTCTGAATCTTTGTGAAACTTAACCTTGAAAGACAGATGGTTGTTTATGAAGTATCTCTCTTCTGTACTCTGCAATATTTGCACCAGATTTCACATTAGATAGACATTTAGGATCCAAAGATACAGCTTTTCGAGAGTATAACTGCATCAGCACCCCATTTTGACTTACCCCTGCATAACTAGCGTTAAACAGAAAATGGAAGCCATGTTCATATGAAGTAACTAAAGTTCCATCTGCTCTTTGTATGGCTACAACCACAGATAGATTATCCAGAATGCTATTCCAATCAAAGTTAGATAAGTGACTTTCATAGCAGGATGTGTATCCCACTTATTAAAGTGGGATATATTCTTGTGAAAAATCTTCTGGATACAAACTGTGAAGGAGTTTAGAAACATCCCAACAATTTGGGTGGACACTACACCCATCAGCAGGGGATCAAAAGAAGCTTATGACAGATAGAAATGAGCTTCCTTATGTCGTAAATAAATAGAAGTAATAGGATTTGACAATTAATAAAAATATCATAAAATGTCACAACAGCAATGATAGGATTTAACACTTACGATATACAATGATAGGATTTAACACTTACGATATACACTTGAATATATCTTCTCAAACTAAAACGTTAATAAATGAACTTGTCAGAAAAAAGTCTTGATGAGTTCAACTGGAAGAAAAGATATAGGCAGAAAGCAAAGAGGAATTCACAACTGAAAAATGCTTACATATTAACACGATATTCATCATCTATTTTCTCCTTTAAGTTATTTGCAGACTTTGCATCCAGATTTATCCAGCATACATAATTACAGAGCTTCTCCTCTCTCATGTGGAACTGTCGCAGAAGAAACCAGTTAAATACTTGGTCAGACAAAGTTGGTCAGGCTGGTGGTATCAGCAGAATTGCTAACAAGTAGTCATAATGCCAATTCTGACAAGATATCAACAATCCATCACACAATGCTATACAGACCCTCAAGCAAGCCATACTTTCTTCTGCATACACGCTTCTATACCTTCAAAAAATCGCAAAGTTCCAAAAGAAGTAAAACTTGTTATCCTTGTTCCATGACCCAAGCAATGGTATGTCCTCCTCATAGTGAACAAGAATAGGATTATTTGTATTCTATAGTAAAATCCACCTTTTGGCTTTTACTGAGGAGATAGAGCACCAAAAGCAATGATTATGCTCGTAGGAGATTGAAGACCTATACCAACCCACGTTTCAATCAGGGTATAATCTTGTCCAATCCAGGTATACGACATTTCAATCAGGGTATAGTCTTATCCAATCCAGTATAAAAGTGATGCTGTGATAAATAATTAGCATCTCACAAGCCACTTTAGGGAGTTTATTCAACCTTAGTTTAATTTACGCTGCGAAGACTATTTTGATTTAATCTACTCATGGATAAAGAGGCAAATCTAAACGACCCCAAAAAGGTTGGATATAGAGGCAAATCCAATATGCAGAGGGTCATCAATTCAATCCTCACAAAATAACAAATTGACAATGCAATGAGACTATTCTAACTTCTAAGTAGTCATTAGGCCAAGTATGACTTAGATCCATCAGATCAAAAAGTCCTATTAAGCAGAGGCATATGATCCAGCCGTGGATTCTGCTAAAAATATAGATGCACTTTTCATCAAAAAAATATGAACTACCTCGTCCATTGGGCTGTGGTTTAGTGGCAAGTTGTAGGGTGCTTGTCATGAGGATGACCCAGGTTCAAAACCCAGGAGGCATATTCCCATGATAATGCGGCTGCCCATGTCATTCCAAAATATGAAGTCGGGTTAACGTGATAAACACCAGTTCAATGATAATGCAGAGGTGTTGTTAATAATGACCCCTGTGCTATTGAGGTTTGCACAGATGAGCCCATCTGCAAGTCATGCGTGACTTTGATGAATAGATGCAATTAAGGTGTTTCACCCACGCCAGTCAAAAGGCCTTGACCAAACAAAAACAATAATAGTGAGCTCAACCTCAATTTCAACCTTCTCCTATCAATAGCAAATACTACTACTGCTAATAATAATAATAAGCACAACCCAAATTTCAATCTAGCCATAAATGTCAGACAGATTGTAGTCAAGTAGTTAAACCGTAGCACTTTCAGTGCCCTCTTAGAAGTATGTTGCGGCATTATCTCA
The DNA here is from genome assembly GCA_031772625.1 of Pinus tabuliformis. Lineage (NCBI taxonomy): Eukaryota > Viridiplantae > Streptophyta > Pinopsida > Pinales > Pinaceae > Pinus > Pinus tabuliformis. Next base: position 1,008,788,281 of record CM062807.1, read on the forward strand.
CCATCGGAGTTAACTACCATATTGAGATTCAACAGACAAGATCAGGAGCAAATCCTACATGAAATTGGTGGAATAGAGATTCTATGTTTGTAGCATCTACAATGAGGGAAAAACCCACTATGTTAATAGAAAGACATTTGCCAACAAGAAAACAATCAAAAATAATAATAATGTAGCCCTCAATATCTGCCTCTTTTGAAATGGCCCAAAGAATGTCAGGTATAGTCAAATCCAATATTCACGGTGTACATTACAATCGTTTTAGAATGACAATGCGATGGGCGTTGCTTCAATGGATTGTTGGGCCAAATGTCACCTAGATCCATAAAATTAAAAACCCTAATCGAGTAGGTGCACATGATGCAGCCATGGATTTCCACGAAATATTGTTGGGCCAAATGTCACCTAGATCCATAAAATTAAAAACCCTAATCGAGTAGGTGCACATGATGCAGCCATGGATTTCCACGAAATAAATATCTAGGTGCTTTTTTTCATCAATCAAAATATGCACAAACACATTTACAAACTGAACATGAAAGTGAATTGAGTTGACCATTAACGTGAAATGGGTTGTGTTTAAGAAATTAAATCATTGCGCTTTTAGGGCTCAAACCCACGTTCAAAAGCCCCGGAAGGCATATTTCCTGCAAAAATGTGGCCAAAAGAATAAATTCCACATTCGAAGAATCCCAGAGACCTTGACATGTTATAGCAGTGGAGTCTAAGCCTGGTATAAGGCCTGGTTCCTTTAAAAAAACAGGCGCTTACCAAAATAAATAAATTATCTGACCATGGACAATATCAGAAACATAAAATCAAAGAACTAATAACAGGTAAAACACTAACGAAAAGTAGATCTTACCAAGTGGGTCGTCGTACAATCGATCCCAATGGAGATCCCTTAAAACTAAAATCAAAACATCTCTATCGTTCGCAGAGAGAACATATCCAGCATACAGAGAACGAAAAAAAGGCGGTAGGAAAAGAGGAACCCACCTCAGCACGGATGTTGATGTGGCCAACATCTGCAACCACACCTGGAGTGCCAACGATATCATAGAGCGCCAACTTTGACACCAGAGGATTGAGTTTCATCAGAAGAGCCAATGGCTGCCCGATACCCCCAGCAGCTCCCAACACAACAACCTTGCGTGGCGGACTTCCACCACTCGAATAAAACCTTCTCGGCATAACATTAGTTTTGAAAGAAGAAGATGATGCATTCTTCAGTGCAGATCCCACCAATCGTCGCATTGCAGAACTCATTTTTGCCGTTGGTAACACTGAAAGAATGCAAGCTGAAGGCAGATGAAGAAGAAGGGGGAGATTCCAGAGCTTAAAGGCCGAATCAATGGAGATGTGTGGATACAACTTTGTTAAAAGGGATTTTAAAGCCTCACGGTACTATGCAGGGATTTGGTTTAATCTATTTTATTGCGAAATTCTTAGTTATTGACAATCAGACAGCTCGTGATAGAAATCCCTCTTTTGGGGGGATGGGAATGGAACATCATGTGATCGAAATTTTCAGTTGGTCAAATGTTAATTAAGTTATTATAAAATAGAGATATTTTTTATTTTATTTTTTTAAATAAATTTAATAATATTAGGAGATTTTTATCAAACTCTGGTTAGGGGTTAGACTAGTTTACAATGTATTTAAACATTGCAAATCTCGGTGTGTTTAAAAGGAAAGTGTTTTTTTTTTCAGGGGTGTTAGTTATTTATGGAATATGTCATATTGTGGATATTTTGATTGATATTGGACTATTTTAGTTGTTTGTTATGTATGTCGAATAGTCCAATCCCAAGGAATCCTCGAAAGTGGTGAATCTTTGCAGAGAATCTTTAAAAGTGGTGAATATGATGTTAGGGTGTTTTTTAAAAGGGAGTGATAATTGAGATAGCTATATATTTTAAAAGAATATGTTTTTAGGGGTTATAAGAGTGCGAAGGACCATTTTCCATTCTAGGGAAAGGGAAAGGTTTATATTTAGGGATTAGGATAGTTTTTAATTTTTATTTCAAGGTAATAAGATCATTCAGGAAAGATATTATAAAAATATAATTGTTGATGGAGATTTATAATGATAATTAAATCTTTTTATAAAGGTATAAGGTAGGGTTAAAGAATGTTGTTATAAATAGTTTACAGGATAAATAAAGAGATAGAATTGTTTGAAAGAATGGAGTTATTTCATGCGCTTAGCGCAGTAAATAACAAGGTAGTTGGGTTAATGTAGCAAGTAAGTTAGATAAACGAGTATTTTAAAATAAAATCCGGTAAGTAAGGGTATTAATCCCATAAGAGTTCAGCCTTGAGCTAATAATGACATATTTCTGTAAGATTAGAGGATTTAGATTATATTACTGCGAGAAAAAACGTGATTATAACATAGATGGATTGGTTTGGTCTATCGTTAGGGAGGTCAAAGCAATAACACATAAACAAAATTTTCATATTGCTCGCATTCTTTCTGACCTGAGAGTCTGGGAATTTAAACCAAAAACAAGGATATACATAGACAAAATTACATAAACTAAGAGACCAAAATACATTCTGAAACAAGTAGAAGAATAGAGACGGTATAGAGAGAGTTATCATTTTTCCTAGAGTTGCACTTGAGTTGCCATTCTACAGGGTGTTAAGTATGAGCTCGAGGGTGAGAGTCATCTCCTATGGTTGATGGAGGCTGGGTAGTAGATAGAATTTGGTTGAGGTTGTCATCCATGTCATTCAACATGTTCTCCATGTTGTTCATTCTGTCCAGGAGTTCTAACATCAAATAAGGAGCTCTTGTTAGGTGTCAACCCTGTCAGTAAGTACCCGGCCCATGAGTGTCTCAGTATGCCATTACAGGTTAATATTCTTAAGCAGAGGCCCTCGCCCTGGTGGAGTTTCTGTTATCATGAATATAATCTTGTGTTTCTCGCTCCACGTGATGATTTGGCACGTATCTTCTAGCCTAGCGAACTTGCCCTTTGATGTAAGCGATAGCTCCCTACATGACCTCAAGAACGAGACGTTGATAATGGTCCACGATGGCTCCGGTGGAATCCTGAGCATGGGAGGCATGCAGGGAGGGAGGAGTAGGAGAGGGGAGTTGACTCGATCTGCCCCTATGTTCTTCCTCTATGGAGATGGTGGTGCAACATCGAACCATGACTGAGTGAGAGGTAGGGGCGGCAGAAAGTCGATTGAAAGGAGGAACAAGTCGATGGTGGGTAAAAATAAACTAGATAGAGGTTAACCTTTCTAACTGAAAGTGGGGGGGGGGTTAAAATTGTGAGGAGGCTCAGGTGAGGAAACCTGCAACAAAAATAAAGCCAAGCATGGGGACAGAGAGACAAGATCCGAAATTCCAAATCGGAGCAAGAAGAGAGGTTGTGGAAAAGAACCAATCTTGAAGTGAGTTGCAAGGGGAGTAAAGGAGAAGACCAAACTTGATTGATAGAGATCCTTGTAAAGGAGAGGCATGGATGATAACCGAAAGTGGAGATCCTAAGGGGTTGATTGCAAGTGCAAACGTCGGGGATTACATGGCGCTTGCAAGCTAGAGTCATTGATAGAGTGTTGCAGGACCCCATGACCATATGCCCTATTTTAAAGGCTTCGAGAATTGGCTGTATTTTTCTCTTAATGATCCAACATGATATGCTTTTCTTCTTTAAATGACAGTGGTGTACTCACCTACACAAAACCATGAATGTGTGCTCGATTCGAAGAGTGTGAGATCTACGAAATGATAGTAGCCCACCTCCTTTCGTACAAATGCCTCTAATACCATAAATATCATCCTCTACTGAGAATTGTGATGGTGGTGGCGGATATGCCATGCAGGTCACTAGGTGTGGGCATCTTGCCTCCCTCTCATATGATTACTACAGATCATGGTCAATCAGGAAAATTAATGTTGTGCACCCACCTTAGGGAACTTTGTCTTGTTCAACAATGTCCTGACATTCATGCTTCCATTGAGCAACAAAAATTTGTTCCCATAGAGATTCCATGACCTCTAAAGTGAAGTTGAGCCCTTCATTGGGAAGCATGTTTACCAACTTGTTGCCCTTTCTTAGTATGTGTTGGAAAGCGAGTGCATTGAAGTTTAGGAGTTGTTTTGTGATATTCTCTAGACTAGCCAAAAGTCTCCAACTCCTTTAGCTCGAGTAGCCCCGCCTACCACCATCTATTTGATCTCTGCAAAGAAATGTAGTAAGATCATTTCACAGACTAGGAAATTTGTTTTCCTTATGATTCACCCTCAGGACAAGAAGAAGATTGTGGCCACAAATTCCAAACATGGCTCCTCCGCACAGTAGTAGCAGATGGACAAGGTCATGGAGGAGTACAAGGACATTTTCACCTCACCTGCGGGGTACCTCTCCATTGTCAGGTCAAGCACTCCATAGATCTGACCCCAAGCGCGCCATTCCCAATGGATCAATATATCGACGTTGTGTTCTGGAGAAGAATGAGATCAAGAGGCAAATTCAGGAGTTGTTGCAGAAAGGGCACATTAGGAAAAGCTCATCACCCTGTGGGAGTCTGATGGTATTGGTACATAAGAAGGATGGGACCTGGAGACTCTATATTGACTATCGGGTGCCAAACAAAATCATTGTTTATAATAGGTACCCAATCCCATGGATTGATGACCTTCTAGACCAGCTCAAGGGGGCCAAATATTCCAGCAATATTAACTTGAAGTTTGGTTAATTCTGATGTTTGGAAGACCGCCTTCAAATCCAAGGAGGGACTTTTCGAATGGTTGGTCATGCCTTTCAAGTTGACGAATGTTACTGCAACCTTCATGAAGTTGATGGATGACATCTTGTGACCCTTCACCAATGCATTTGTGGTGGTGTATTTAGATGACATCTTAATCTTCAACCAAAGTTGGGAATGAACAAGAGGTTAGTCATGATGATAATATATGGAATGAATACTTTGATACAATTGTTATACTTTGTGGGTGTTATAAATAAGTTCAGTTATAAATTAATGGACGATATAAGTACATCATATAGTCTAATCTCTAACCTTGGAAAAAATAATGCATGTATCAATTATTTTAGGTTGGCAATGGAATCAGAACAAATGAGGAGTTTAATCATTTTGATAGACCAATACAAATACCTGCATATGGACGTGGCCTACGCCGTACAATTAAATCACGCAAAAAGAAATGGGTGGAAGAGGATATGACAATGGAGTTTGTAAATGAAATAGAAAATCAACACAATGAACAAGAGGTTGGTCATGATGATACTACATGCATAGATGAATAATTTGAGACAATTGTTGTTTTTGGATGTTCCTAAGGTAGAAAATCTAAGAATATGAAATTAATGTGGCTTGTTTTTAAAATAATGTGTTCAAAAATAATATTTTTAATTTATTGTATACATGTATAATGTTGTTTTGTTGAGTAATTTATTGCGTATATCTTTGAAATGGATCCATGTTCTATACAGTAATTGCTATCTAACATTAAATAATGGTTGCATTTAATTATAGGTAAACGATGTTGATGATACACCTCTTAATGATCAAGATCCAACTAGACCATTAAGAATTCAACGAGATGATCCAATTCATCCTTTAAACCATACTAGGAGAAGAAGAGAAGCATTGAAGAGAGCACTACCACGTGAAAAAATTGAGGAATTGATGAAATTAGCATACATTGATGACATGCCATCCACTACTCAGAGTAGAGATGTCGATGGAAATGTAATGCATGAAGAATGATAGTAATACGTATCCAGAAGATGGTATTGAAACTAGTAATTGTTCACGAATCCATAAGATTGTAAGGTCATTCTCATTATCATAATCATTGTCATCATCATCACCATCATCCTTGTCATTGTTATTGCCATCATTACATTATCATCATAATCACCATTCATGCCATCATCATCATCATTATGGACATTGTTTGCAATTGTTCATAATTGTAGATGTTGTAAGAAATATCATCAACCCAAAAAATGTGATCAGTGCTAGAAAAGGGTTGTTTAGGACACATTGATATACGTAAGAGAAATAACAACTCTATTTTTGACAGATGATCGATGATGATCATCATCACCACCATTATCATCGTCATTGTCATTTTTATCATCCCCATCATCATCATTAATGTAATTTCTATCGACATTGTTGTAATCATGCATCATCATCATTCATGCCATTATTGTTTTTGATGATGACCTAGATGAAAATGATGATCATGACACCAAAGATAATGCTTATGATTATGACAATGACAACATCTAAAATTGGGAAGATTCGCCAACGTCATTAGCATCGTCATCATCATAATCATTGCCATCATCATCATTGTCATTGTAACCACTATCGTCTTTATCATCATAATCACAATTCATGTCATCGCCATCATCTTCATTTTCATCATTGTCAATATTATTGACATTGTCATCAATTGTTCATAATTGTCAATGCCATAAGGAATATCATCAATGCAGAAAATATGATGAGTGTTGGAAAAGGGATGCAAAAGCGAACATAGAAATGGGGGCAACAATAGAAGTAAAATTGGATGAAAAGTGGATACAACATAAGTAGATGCACAACAACATGAAAAACCTGACACAAAAGTGGATGCAAAAGTAGATGTAGTTGTCAATGCAAACTTGGATGCAACCATGAAGGCAAAAGTGGAAGTAAACATGGGTCCAATGGTAGGTGTAAAACTTGGCACAAATTGTGGTGAAACAAATGTGGATGCAACAACGGAAACAAAAGTATATGCAAAAATGGATGAAACAAAAGTGGATGCAAACGTGGAAGCAAATGTGATTGCAATGGTAGGCGTAAGATATGGTGCAACAAAAGTGGATGTAACAATAGACAAAAAATATGCAAAATAAGATGCAAAAATGGATGTAAAAGTGGAAGCAAACATTGATGCAACAGGCAAAACAAAATTGGATGCAAAAAATGGATATAATGTAAGTAGATGCAAAAGTAGATACAAAACGAGATGCAAAACCCAATGCATAAACCTGACATAAAAGTGGATGCAAAAATAGATGCAATAGTTGATGCAAAAGAGGATGTGAACATGGATGCAAAATTGGAAGCAAACGTGGATACAACAGTGAGTGCAAAACATGGTGCAAATTGTGGCATAACAAAAGTGGATGTAATGATAGATGCAAAAAAAGAATCAAAGTATGATGCAAATGAAGATGTAAAAAGGGATGCAAAAAGAGAAATTTAAAATGGGTGCAACAGTGGATGCAAAATTGTGTGCAAAAGTGGATGCAATAGAAGTCGATGCAAAAGTAGATGCAAAACGAGACACAAAACCCGATGCAAATCCCGATCCAAAATTGGATACAAAAAGGGATGCAAAAATAGATGTAGTAGTTGATGAAAACCTAGATGCAAATGAGGATGCAAACGTGGATGCAAAATTATAATCAAAAGTGGGTGGAAAAGGAGGTGCCAAACTAGGCACTAATTGTGGCACAAAAATATTAGATGCAATAGTGGGTACAATAATAGATGCAAAAGAGGATTTAAATATGGATGCCAAACAAGAGGGAAAAGTGGATGCAGCAAAAGTAGATGCAAAATTTTATGCAAAACTAGACACAAAACTCGATGTAAAACTTGGCGCAAAAGGGATGCACAAATGGATGAAAAAATGATTTAAAAAAGGATGCAAAAAGGGATGCAAAAGTCGATGCAAAAGTTGATGCAAGTGTAGGTGCAAAAAGTGGATGCAAATGAGGATGCAAAAGTATGTCAAACAAAATTAGGTGCCAAACTTGATGCAAAACCTGGAACAAAACCTGGTGTAAAGGATGACACAAAACTTGGCATAAAATTTGGTGCAAAACGTGGTGCAAAACCTATTGCAATACCTGGTGCTAAACTTGGTGTAAGATTTGGTGCAAAACTTGATGCAAATTTTGTGTCAAGTTTTGCACCATATTTGATAAATGGATGCAAATAGCACCAAAAATGGGCTCTAGATACAAAAAAAGAAGTAAAAAGGGACGCTAATCGCTGGTTTTGTTGTAGTGCTTGCATGAAAACAATGTCCAGATTTTCCTGTGTGACTTTCTTTTTCAATAATCTTTGTTTGGTTTAGTTGTTGAGCCCTCTTGCATTCCATGAGAGTATCTTCATAGTTAAACAATAATTATGAGGAGAGAGGGAAAGCCTCAAGGGCTTTCATCTTGCCCGAGTTGATGAGCATTTGGCCGAGCTCATGGAGCGCTTCATTGTTTGTTCTTTTGCCCCATTTCTTTCTGTGTTTTGCAGTAGAATGAGTTTGATGTAGGTTTAATGCCTTGATGCCCAGTCCCTTTGTTGCACTCAGACCCATTTTATAACCTCTCAGGGCTGCATCCTGCCTTGATAGAAAGAGGAAGTTGACTCCGTCAATCTCTTTCTCTGGAATGTGCTCCACTCCTTTTTGTTTCCATTGCTCAACTATGGTATTAAGGTCCATTCCTTCTTGTTCTAGAGTGTCATTTAGGTCCTGATCCTCTATGTCCACTTCACTTAATGTCATTTCCTCGTCCCCTTTTGCATCTTTCCTTAATCCCGGATCTCGGAGAAAATCATAAATCGAGATTGGAGTGGGCATCTAGGTGTTTTGATTGTTCATTTCCAGGATTTCTTGCTCAGATGTCGGTGTCTGGGTATCCTCATTTGCCCCAGTTTCCTCTCCAAGCACCTCAAAGGCGTTCATAGACCTTTTGTTGGTGTTTCCTGTCTTCGGTTGGTTCCTTCTATTGGTCCGGTGTCTATCTGTGGGTCGGACGAAACCATCCTGATTTTTGCTTGGGAGATCCTTAGTCTTCTTGATGGGCTTGTGCATGGGACATTCCTGTATTAGATGGCTATGTTCATGACATTTTTTGCATTTGAAGGGTATTTGTTCATAGTCTATGGCTTGGAAAAATACTTCATCTCTATATTCCAACCATACACCTTCATGGAGAGCACCTGAAACGTCCATTTCAACACAAATTCTAGCGCAAGATGTGTACCTTTTTTGGAGGGTTGCTTCAAACGCTTGAATGAAGGTGCCCAGTTTATTGCCAATTTGTTCCAAAGCCGCCATCTCCAGTAGTCGATTGGGAGGGAAAACAGGTGAATCCAAACAGGAACATGCTTTAATGTTCCCTATTCTGGTGCGAAATTTGGTTTCCAGGGTCTCATGTAGAGACCTGCCGAGGCATATAAGTAAGGGCCTCCATCAAAGATGCGGTCTTTGTCTTCAAGGTTTGCAAAGACCACCGTAAAAAATCCTTTGGCCCCCAGGGGGAGTTTAACATCTCCTTTCGGCTTCCAAGTTTGCTTGATCCATTGGCATAAGGCTTTTTCTATGGGCCAAAAGCCCATGAACTTGTAGATGACTGCATGAATAGCCATATGATCCTTATAGGGTTGCAGTTCAGGGTTGGTGATGATAACCCTCAGGATTTTTATATTTTTTGGCTTGCAACACCCCTGGTCTCTTTATTGTTTGTTTTCTGTGGCTAGTCCTTCTGGATCTAGGTCTTTCAAGGGGGAGGTTTCAGCAGCCTCTGCTTCTTTGGTATTCATTCTCGCTCCTTGAGTGGGATCTGGTTTGTCTTTTCCTCCCAGAGTTTTGATGCCTTTTGTCTGGTTTGGAAACTGGGTTTCCTTAGTGTTGCCATCCATTTTTGTCTTCTTGTTGAGCTCATTTTTCCTTATAGTGTCTGAACCCGTGATCTGCACTCCTTCCAAAGGGCTTTTACCTTTGTCCATCATTATTTGTTTGTAGGAAGGGGCCCCATTGGCCCCCGCTTGCTTTATCCATTGGGCCAAGGCAAGCCCCTGTTGCTTTAGATCAGTGAAAAGGGCACTGCCCCCTACCAGAGTGGGTAACAGTGCACAAACTGCGATCCAAAACCCTAGGTCAAAGAGTTGCAGAGCCAAAACCTCCTGAGCAACTCAATTTTTACTCTGTATCACTTAGCCTTCATAAAATTTTAATCTTCTTAATATCCAATAAAACTACATTAAAATAGATTTAAAATATTATCACTCAATTATAATATTTTTATTATTATTTTTTAAATTTATAACATAATGTTTCCTATATTTTATTATTTTAATTAAATTGTATTTAATCTGTTACCATATTTAAATATAATCTACATGAACCTATATACAATGATGCATTATCAGAGAGATATCTCATTGATAGAAAATTTACCAAAACAAATATCATTTAACAATTTGATATGTAATTGATAAACCAATAACACAAAAAGTTGACGTTAACCACTTGAAAAGTTCTTATAGATAGTTTCAATATTTAATTTCATGAGCATGAAAAAAAATCAATCTGCTATAATCTTTAAAAATATATTAAATTACATATTAAATTTTATAATATTTAAATTTATTTTTTTTGTTAAGCTTGGCAACACTCTCATTTACAATTTTATATGTCCATGTCCATTATTCACCCCGCAACGGGGGAGGGTAGTACAAGATTCGAACCCAAGATCTCCAGTTCGGTGAGACGAGGGTGGTACAAGACTCGAACCTAAGGTCTCCAGTTCGGTGAGACTTTATTCCACGACCATCGCCACTTGAGCTACCCCATGGGGACTATTATATTTAGATTTTAAAATACAAAATATAACAGTAAAAATTTAATGATTAAAAATTTGAATTTTTAATATATATATATATATATATATATATATAATTAATTTTATTTGCATTTAGATGTATAATTTTAATGCTTTATTAAGTGGTCTTTTTAGTTATTTAAAATATAGTTATAATACAATATTTAATATATAAATATAAAATAGTTAAATGATTAAATATATAGTTTAATTGTTTTATGTTTTTATTAAAAATTCAAGAAATAGTTTTAAACAACGACTCCCTCTACTCCTATTTAAGAACAACAAAGCAAGCAACAAGCAACACCATCAACAAATAATAGCATAGTTTTGCGCAGCCAAGAAAGTGCTTCTCCAAGCACACCGCAAAGTTCAACACCTAGTGACATGTCAAGCCCATCTTCAGCAAGCACAAGAAGACCAAAATTTCGAAATTTAAATGAAATTTATGAGCAAGATGAAATTGAAAGTAGCGCTGGTCTGAATTCTTTATTTTCCTTATTTTGTCATATAGATGACCTAATCCATTTTGAGGATGCATTCAAAGAAGAAAAATGGGTTGCGGCAATGGAGGAAGAAATAGAAGCAATAGAAAGGAATGACACATGGGAGTTAGTGAGCCTTCCAAAAGGAAAACATGTCATTGGAGTGAAGTGGGTCTATAAGACCAAAGGCAACATTAAGAGAAAGATTGAAAGAAACAAAGCAAGGCTAGTTGTCAAAGGATACAAGCAACATCATGGAAGAGACTATGGGGAGACGTTTGTGCCAATCGTGCGGATGGAGATAGTGTGCGTAGTTGTGGCGCTTACCACGCAACAAAAATGGAAAGTGTATCAAATGGATGTAAAATCAATGTTCTTGAATGGAGTGTTGAAAGAGGAAGTGTATGTTACGCAACCGCCTGGTTATGAGGTAGAAGGCCAAGAGGACAAAGTGTACCGGTTGAGGAAATCTCTTTATGGGTTGAAGCAAGCACCGCACGCATGGTACAATAGGATAGATGCCTACTTGTTGGACAATGGTTTTGACAAAAGTGACAGTGAACCCACTCTCTACATCAAAGTGAGCGATAGTAAGATTCTTATTGTTGTCTTATATGTAGATGATTTGATTTTTACAGGCAGTGATGATTTCCTCATCGCTGATTTCAAACAAGTCATGAAGAGTGAATTTGAAATGACTAACTTGGGATTGTTAGGATATTTTTTGGGCTTAGAAGTAAAGCAAACAGAAAATGGAATTTTTATCTCTCAAGCAAAGTATGTGGTAGACATTTTGGAGAGGTTTAAAATGCAGAACATCAAGTCCGCACCAATTCCAACTGTCATAGGGTTGAAGTTGAGCAAAGAAGATTGCAACAGCAATGTCAATCTGACATTATACAAAAGCATGATAGGCAGCTTGATGTATTTGTTCGCCACTAGGCCGGATATAATGTATGTAGTAAGTTTGGTGTCAAGGTTCATGGAGACACGCAAGGAGACACATTGGCAAGCAACGAAAAGGATTCTAAGGCATGTAAATGGGACAAAACAATATGGCATTTTGTACACAACAACAAGCGATTTTAGGTTGGTTGGTTACACTGACAATGATTGGGCAAGAAGTGTCGATGATAAAAAGAGCATGTCAGGATATGTTTTTCATTTGGGTTCCAAAGCCATTTCATGGGCTCCAAGAAGCAGCTAATAGTGTCACTATCAATCACAGAAGCTGAATATGTCACAACAACAGTAGCAATGTGTCAGGCAGTTTGGATGAGAAGGATGTTGAGGGATCTTCGTCATGATCAAAAGGGAGCGAAAACTATTTTCTGTGACAACACCTCAACAATTGCATTGTCAAAGAATTATGTCTTCCACAAAAGGATCAAGCATATTGATGTTAAATATCATTTTATTAGAGAGTTGATTAGCAATGATGAAATTGTGTTGTAGCACTACAGGTCACACGAACAATTTGCTAATATCTTCACAAAGCCATTGGCACGTGAAAGTTTTGTTTATCTCAAAAACTGTTTGGGAATTGTCAATGGTAGCAATTGTGATTAAGGGGAAGCGTTGGAAATAATAATACCAACCACTGCAATAAACACCCTGACAACAACCATACTTGTTAGAAGTATTTTTGCAAGTTGCATCTCTACTTGAAGATGGAAGGACTGAAGCCAAGTGCAAACCATTCCGAAATGCAATAAGGAATTTAAACCATTTAATGTATTTTGGTAAATAGATATGGGCAAGAATTCATTCAACGACTATTGCCCACACTTCACAAACACCTGTGTGATTCTGATCACACTCAACAACAACATCATGTTAATTATTTTGCTTTGTCATGTATTAAATATAAAATTGTATGTTGAGTTAAATATTAATGTGAAATTCATTTTGTAGTGGTTAGAAAGTAAGAGAGTAAGAGAGAAAGAGAGCAAGAGTCTTTGATGAGAAAATGGTGGAGCAAATTTTGGTGGGCGCATGAAAACAACAGTTTTTGTGTTTTACTATGTATTATTCCGCGTGAAATGTAAAACCTTTATTTTACTTGGTGAATGAGCCACAGTCTCATGTGAATGTATTTTTCATTATTTAGAATTCAATCCTAAGTTTTGATAGTGTTGCTCCAACCTTACTTTGTAAAAGCTTTGTTTTACTTGGTGAATGAGTCGTAGTCTCATGTGAATGTATTTTTCATGATTTAGAATTCAATCCTAAGTTTTTATAGTGTTGCTCCAACCTTACTTTGTTTTACTCTCTGTTTTTTCCATGAGTGAATTTTGTATTTTTAAGTCTGTGTAATAGCTGTGCGAAATGCAGGTCTACGAAATCGAGCTCCACAATGGCGAAATCGAGCTACGCAGTGTGCGAAATCAAGTTGCGCGAAAGTCACACCCGTCGCGAAAAGTCACACCCCTCTGCCTCAACAGTGGTGAAATCGAGCTGTGCGGTGTGCAAAATCAAGTTGCGCAAAAGTCACACCCCTCGCGAAAAGTCACACCCCTCTGCCTCTCCGCATAAATTATTTTTACTCTGCCTCTCTGCGTAATTTTTTTTAACATGCCTCTGTTCAATTTTCATCTTGGTTAGCTCTCATAACATATTCATAACTCAAAAACAACATCACTTTGTTGTTACCTGCTTCATCTGTGTATATCTAAATGTTCCAAGGCCATTAGTCTTTATAACCACATTTCTGTTTTTTTTTCAACTTTGCCAATTTCTCGAAAGAGATCTGATTTCGTCAGAAGTCATGTTGGAAGAAAATTTGGAGATGTAAATTTAATAAATATCACAATTTTCTCCACATTTTTCATCACATTGTTTTATTGTCTTAGGCGACACCACAACTACTCGTCAAGTTTTCTTGAGTCATTTTTCCCAATATTTCCCCTTGGCTCTAGTTATCCATGAGATTTTTCTTCCCCGTAATTATCGTATCCCATAGGTCCCACACCTCTACCAACACCTCCTTGTGCACTCTAATTAATAGGTGGACCATAGCTATTTGGAGGTGGATTAGGAGGTGAATAGTCATTTGAGGCACTATACTCACCAGGAGGTGGAACGATGGCTCCACAACGAGGATATGCAAACCCGCTTGCTTCCATGCAATTATTCCAGCCACAAGTGGGTTTGCATAGCCTCCTCTAACAAGAACTAAAGACATATGTGGTTCCCAGTACTGACCTGCATAACCACTAGGATCACAATATCTACGCCAAAAAAATGAATGCACTCAGTGATTCATATTTTCTCAAATTGAATTCCTTTGCGAAAATCCATTGCTCTTTCAACTTCCTACTGAGCAAGCAACTAGCCTTGCCTTTAAGGGCTAATAACAAATAGGTTACACTGACATTCTTGCTGTTGAAGCTTCAAGTGGTGTGAGTACAAAGATTCCGGGGAGTAGTATTTAGCAAAAAAATGTTGTTATGGGAAAACGTAATGGAGAATTAGTTAGGGTGTGGGACAGGTGTTGAAAATTGTATTGAAGACGACAAATTTCAACAGTGTTATCAGGCAAAAATCTACTATAAAATGCTTATCAACACAATTATTCAAATAAAAAATTATTATATATTTAAAATATAAATATATTTTAAAATATAAATATAATTTAATGAAATAAATTTTTACTTTTATTAAAATTTAGCAATAATATTTATATAATAGAAAATTTAATAAAAAATAAGTTTTAGAAATGCCAAAAGAAATGTGGTTGTTTAATTATTAGCACAACTATATTAATAAATGTGATTAATATAGGCAAAAAAAGCCCATAATTACATCTGGTTAAAAATAAAAAACAATTCAAAATTTAAAAATGTAAAAATACTCTTTAATGGTGAACTTTTATTTCGAAAGTACCAAAAAAAATTACATTATGTTAAAATCTAATAAAACTAGAATATTTACAAAAACTTGCAAAGTAATAATTCATATATCTATACCACAACTACAGTGATAACAAGATACCTCCTCTTAAAAACATAAAAAACCACCATTTAAGGTTTAAATTAATAGAAGTTAGGTAAAGTTAGTGTTTAAATCTAATACAATTTTGGTTCTAAAACAAACTTTCCAAATAGAAAAACACATACTTAACCCACCGAAAACCGCCACAGTAAACACAGTAATAATAAGAAGTAACCTGCTAAAAAATAAACACCATGTTAGGGTTTTAGATAAACTTATTAAATCGGTGACTTGGCACATATAATAAAAATTGCTTTAGTATCAAGATCTTAAAAATCTAATTAAGCTAACGCTGGTCCAAATGACTGCCACTGGTAATCTATGTACAAGAAACTCGAAAACAATGAAATACCCCGACATGAAAAACAAAACAAATAAAAAGGCACATCACAACTATCTATTGGACAATAGTAACACAAGCGAACCTTTAAGTCTCTAAAATACACTGAAAAATCAGAGGCAAGTAATTTGCATGTGGATGTTGTGGCCCATTCGCAGAGATCATAGTAGCAATGCTTCAAAAATACCCCTGGCTATCAGAGCCCACCTGAGCAATTTCTGTTACGCAGTGGGACAATAAACATGGCCTGCATGAGGTTACCTCCCGTTCCGATCAACATGGCTGGTCGATGAAGGTGCGATGAATTGGAACATTGGTGGAAAAGAATGGGACCGACGATTTTATATGTTGTCAAACCAATACTAATTAAATTTGGCCTCGTCTAATGAGGCGGAGGAATTGCCCAAACAGTTAAAAGTGGTCGGAATTTGGGCAAAAAAATTTCAAAAAATCTTGTAGAGACACTTGTTTTTGATGGTCGAAATAGATTCAGCACCATCAAAAAAGTCTCAAACACCTAAAATTTTAAAGTTTAACCACTATAATTTGAATTTACAAAAATCGTTGCTGGATTTTCTCTAAATATGCCCGAAATTTCGATAACTTTCCGGGCAATTCCTCTGGCTAGTTAGACTACTGCAATTTTTTTGGTTATCCTTGCTTTTAAAGTGTAAAATTGTGATGTTTCATTTAGCAATTTTTTTATTTAATTAGTCACATTGTTACTTAGAAGAAGAATATTCCTGTAATCGAGTTTAGGCTTCTGTGATCCATATCAAGTTAGAGAAAGATTTCGGCGAAAATCACATGGAATCTCATTTGTCGATGCGTTTCGAACCAACTAGTGTGGTTCATCTTGTCCTGACGATGAACCACACTAGTTGGTTCGAAACGCGTCGACAAATGAGATTCCATGTAATTTTCGCCAAAATCTTTCTCTAACAAGAATATTCTTGGATTATTAAATTAAGATATTTTAAACAATTTTTCATTTATAAATAGTTTAGATATTTTAATTTTAGATATATATCATTCTTATTTGTAAATTTGAAGATATAATTGTGAATGAGATTGTGAATTCTAACTATTTCAAATGTATTTTTAATTATGTCAACATAAATCTATCTTAACTTGAGATATATCAATACTAAAAAAGATAAAATATCTCTGATTACAAATTTTAATATTAATATATAATAATTATAATTATTAATTTTATTAAATAATAATAAATATCATTATATAATTAAACATTATAACCTCTCTCATTTATTGAACTTGAATCTGCCTCTTCACATAATAAATAAATCTTTTTTCAGAGAATCTTGAACTTGAATCTAATGGAGTTGTCTATAATGCGACTTTTTGAGATTCCGGTGACGGAATCCGGCGGAAGAAACTGAGATGAAATCATGATTTGTTGCAGTTAAAATGGTTTTTTAACTGCATATTCAGATTCAGTACCCTGAAAAACCCCTGGGACGGTTTCATTGTGCAGAAATTAGCTATCAAACTTGGATTCCAATAAATTACTGCCGGATTTTCACCGGAAAAAATCGCCGGAAAGGCTTTCAAAAAGTCGCGTTAAAAACTACTCCGAATCTAATATCTTTAAAAAACCATTAAAACATATTTGCATAAAATGTACACTTAAATTTAAAATTTAACGAATATTCACTAAAATTTAAGCCCCATAAATTGAAGATATAAGTGTGGACAAAAAAATGCGCAAAGAGGACAAAAAAATCACCCACCATTAAGTCCGAACAACATTAAAACCATTGTGAGGACTTTCTATTGTCATGATGAGGCCATCAATATTCCCTTTCCCAAAGCAACGTTTTGGAAAAGTAACTAGCTTTAATGCGAATGTAGTTAGCGAATTTTCGTGATGGTACGTAAGCGAGTTACTTTAAGAGAAACTTCCATGATCCATGGCGTTGTCATAAGACTCGTGGCATACTGTAAATAGATTCCAAATACAAAAATTCCAGACATAGAATTTGGTGATGAGATTTGTTTTTATATTGCTATTTAGTTTTAAATTAATTATTTAGTTTTAAATTAATTATTTTATAGAAATTAAGTATTTATTTTAGAAATTTTTTTTTTTTTGTTTTTTAGGTCAAATTTAATTTTGAAAATGTTATAAAGACAGAGGAGACAAAACACAAATTTACCCAAAGAACCCTTGAGTTGTGGCTTTTTTATTGATTACACAAAACTTGATGCTTAGAATAAACTAGGCGAAGGGTATTTATCCTTTTCCAACTAGCGACTTGCCTAAAATATCTTGACATGCGACCACATGCAATCACACACTAAAAGTCGTCTATCACTTGACTTGACTCAACACTCAATCACTCAGTTAACTGACTCTCTATGTTTAGCCAACTCCACATGCGGGAGTAATTACAATTTCTAACACCCCCCATAAGTACGACCGTATGATTCAACATAACTTGACTTGATTATCACTCAAACATGTCTACTGGTCTATGTCTTAGCTAGGCTTACAATGACTCAAGACTTTCACAATTTTGCATTTTATTTTTCTCTTCTTCCAAATTTTATATCCTCGAAATTGCTTCATTCTCTGTTGAACTTTCTTGTTGTAGGATTTATTTACTTGTTGTTGCTGCAATTTTTCTTTGACTTTTCTTGAATTTGTGCTGAAACACAATTTGATCTTGTCTACTACATGTTCTTCTTCAAACATTCGTTCAACCATAGACTATTTCCATAACATTGCATCTTCAAAAATGGTTTCAACGCATTCATTTTTGTTGTTCATATCATTCTTTCCACTTTTATCATCAAGTACTGCTGCTTTTTTCTTGTAATCTACACATTCAAGATCAATATTCACCATTTCATTCAATTTTTTTATTCCACTTGCTTCTTTAAGACTCGCATCAATTTGTTCTATTGGTTTTTGAATCCATTCTTCAATGAGCTTCAAATATACATCAAATTTATTAACAACCTTGCTTTCAATTTCTGCTCCCATGCTATTTTGAACACCTACATATTAAAAAACAATGTTAAAAACATTTTTCATATTACTCTCTTCAGTGAGAGCCTCCTGCTCTACATCTGTTTTCTTTTCAACTACATGGAGGTTGTCTTCTATTGTTATGCTATTAGTGGATATTTTTATCAAAAACTCTTCAATCACTTTATCATGTTCTTGATCACTAACTACTGCTAGATGACATACTGTTCCATGAGCAGTTCCAACTGCTTCATATCTTGTTGCTACAGTGGCAGCTTCAACATTCAATATTTCATCAAACATTGCGTTTACCATATTGTCACAACCAATCCTTATTTCAAAAAATAAACTACACATATCATCAACATAATATTCATCCGCACTATGGTGGGATATCTGAGCATGCATGTGCTCATTGTCAATTTCATTGACAATTTCAACTTCACCAAATCCATCAGTTGCGACTAGATTCATGAATTCACATATAACTTTGCAGTCATCATCCACATGTGTCTCATCACAGTGGGATTCACCATCATCTGTATCATCCACATTACAATGGAGTCCTTGAGCATTTATTTGCTCTTGCTTTGTTTCACACACAGAGGCTTCAACTTCTCTCTCTGCAATCTTTGTTGCATCTTCTTCATCCATATGCATGCTTGCATAATGGGTTTCAATTTTATGGTCTTGACAACCATCATCCACTTTTGAGTGGGGTTCTCCAAGCTCTGTTTTCCTCTTAGAGTCTTGCTCATATACTCTCAGATCTGCGACCGACTTCTTCACTTGTGACATAACCTAATATTTCATGTCACCCCCCTTGCACCAAACTCTACTTTCACGAACTTCCATGCTTCCTTGGAAGTTGTAGCTTTTGCTACCTTGCACAAACACTTCTCATCCAATGCCTGTTTTATAAAATACAACATTAAAACATCGCATACTTCATCATATGGGTTATTAGAATCATATTCAATTAACTCTTTAGCTCGAAGAAAAGTTAACATCTTGATAACCCAATGATCAAAATATTTACCCGTAAACAAAGGAGGTGGTAACAGATCAAAGCTACACCAATCACCCTCGATTTCTTCTTTGTCTTCTGCTAGACTTCTCAGTTTCTTGGTTGCGGCCTGAACCTCTCTAACCATGGCAATGATCTCTGCCTCTTCTTTTCGATTCATTTTCTTAGTCTTCTTCAATTGCGTTTTGCAATCTATGATTGATGTATTTCCTCTTTCTTATAGATGCTTTCCTCATTGCATGAGGCTATCTGCCATATCACCCCAAAAAAATATAATTTTCAATATGCACCCCTATAAAGCACAATCTTCACACAAAAAATTATCATACTTGACAAAACACCAAAATACTTTTATACACTACGAGACTTTTTCAAATCCTTTATGCTTCAAAACCCTTTATAACTCCTTATAAAAACTTCATAAAATAAATTTATTAAAATTCCTTTATCATTTATGAACCCCTTCTACAAATATATTTTCCTTATATTAAACCCTTTTTATAACAAAACTAATGTTCCTTTTAATTAAAAAAAATAAAAATAAATAAATAAAAATAAAAATTTAACACCATGTGCTTTTTAAAAATGTATCTCCATAATCTTATGGGTTCATGAATACCTTACCAACACATGAACTTTAAATGAAACCTCGAACATTAAGAACTTAACTTGGGTGGCACTGGTTGGGGCTACAACATGTTTCTCTAATTTTGACTGCCGCTTGACTTTCAACAAATACCAGAGTTTTATTACACTCTTCGTTGTTCGATTGTGGCGGCTAGTACACACGGTATTTCACGATAAGGTGGTGCTGCAAGCTAATAAAAATTGCTCCAAGATAATAACAACTACTGGCCACTATTCCAAATATATCTCGCCTTACGAATTCACATTTCTTGAATAACCCAGAAAATAATAAATCGTGCAGCTCTTGCAGATTGGCGTTGCATTGGTCAGATACATAAAGTTTTGAACCTTGGTTTTTTGTCGACTCAGCTCTAATACTCATTTGTTAGAAAGGCAGATGAGACAAACACAAATTTACTCAAAGAATACGGCTCTTTTATTTATTACACATAAATTTACTCAAAGAACACGACTCTTCTATTGATTACACAAAACTTTGGTGAAAGGTATTTATCCTTTTTCAACTAGCGACTTGCCTAAAATATCTTGACATGCAATCATACACTAAAATTATCACTTGACTTGACTCAACACTCAAACACTCAATCACTTAGTTAATTGACTCTCTATGTTTAGCCAACTCCACATGGGAGAGCAATTACAATTTCTAACCAAAAATCGCTCACTTGAACCAAAGAACAAGATACGGAGAACAAAATACATAGCATTCCGAAAAATTCCCTAAATGCATATGGCTTAAATACAATTACTTTACCATGAATGGAAAGTAAACTATTTTTAATTAGAATATGGTAATATATGTCATATATCCACGTCATACATACATATGGTTAAAAAATAAACATAACAATTTTTTTTTGAAATACATACAACAAGGTTTCAAATGCCATAGTATTATAACATTAATATTCAAGGTGTAAGTACAATCGAATAAATGATATGATCTCTGTTTTTATTCTGGGTTATCGGTTTTAGATTTAAGTGCCATCGCTTAATGGCTTCATTAATATTACCCTAATGGCTTCATTAATAGTACCCATGCTTTGGGAATTTCAACCACCCTGCTTGTTGTCGGTGTTTTTGGGAAAACTAGTGTCTTTTCCATCGACTAGACCTCTAGGTTTGGCAGCTATCCTAGAAACAACAGTTTAAAGTAATTCAATGATTTCTTCTATGTATAATAGATAAGAGAAAGATGAGGGGACCAACCTGGAACTTCCACTTAATCCTTTTCTTGATCTCTCTCCCCCTTGACAGAGCTTGCAACTCCTCCCCGTACTTAACCCGCTTGGAGAGTACCTGTAGAAACACAATAACAAAGAACCATCAAAGCATCTTGATCTATTATAACATAAACATTACAAAATCAGATATATAATGAACATACAATAGCATTCACAAATGATAACATTCACAATTGCACAATCATATGGAAGAAAACTTGAAGAACTTTATTAAATAGAAGGGAGAATTACAACCCAGTTGTCTAATCCAGCATCATCCTCCTAGCATCAATCCCTCTTCACCTCATGAAATAGCAAGATCACACCAACAATACAATGCTCCTTCCTCAATCACAAACTATCAACACTTCCTTGCAATTCACAATATTCCAGCCTCTGGATCTCTTAGATGAGGGATCCATTTATAGATGTGTGCAAGGGTGTGAGTCATCTCTGGGTTTTGATTAGTGTCATTCCACTTGTTACAATTGGTTCCACTTGGAGATTTCTTGGATCTCTTACTCATCCCTGGGCGAATGCAAGTGTCATAGGAGAAGTTTCTAGAAGATTCCATGAGCAACCACCTAGCAAACTGTCTCGGACATTTGTCCATCCTCGCCCATCGCACCCTATAGAAGGCCCAAATAGTATGCATCACACCTGGCCAGTGTAATACTCAGTATGCATCGTACCTTGCCAGTGGAGCAGTCAGTATGGTTCAGTTTAGGCCATTTCTGGATGGTTTCTCAGGTGGAACTTTTGGGGAATGATGTAATCAGATGACCATGTTCTTTTAAGGTATAAAACAACTCTTTTAAGGGTTGAAGAGCCCTAGTTTATCGACATATAAGTTTGGCGTTGAAGTGCCCAAATATGTCTATAACAGTTGCCCCCTAAAGCATGAAGTCGTAAATCTTGATGTCGGGTGAAATTCTTTATCATGAGGATCCAAGGTTTCGATCTGGAAGGTGACCTGCATAAGTTACAATAAAATACATCATCATAATATAATTTCATGATCTAGCTGAGGCGGGCATTCCCATGCTCAACTTTATAAATTCATTTCATGTACATAGATCAAATGATCGTCTGTAGATGCAGATTGGTGATTCTTCAGATGTAGAGTCATCATCCTTGGTTCGGATGACCATCTGTGCAACACCTTTGTACATTTGATGTTTTTATATCCTTGAATATATCGCAGCCCAGATGGATGAAACTAGATCCGGGGTCTTCAAAAATCGTTCAATCTTCACCCGATGTACAAGTAAATCCATGTGAAGAGATGTTTTGAAGTCGAACATGGAAAGACATTTCCTGATTACCAACCAATAACATGAGCTGTTAACAGGCGCGAGAGGAATCACCGATAATGATAATGACCCTTAAGGTACTATAGTACAATTCACGTGGTTTGAATATATGATCCGATGTCGAACACCACACGAAATCTTTCAGTCGAAGGCCATTGATGTCAACCTGTCGCTAGAAGTGAGAAACTTGCCATTGAGGCATGCAAGCTTCAAAGCACTGAAAGGGGTGTTTCTAAGTCAACTTCTTGGATAATGAGCTGATGTCGACAAGAAGCGACTCGTCATAGGAGGGCCTTGATGTATCCCACATCTACGACACGAAATGAAGCACATGATTTCTGGAGGTGAAAACGATTTGACGACACAAGGTTCAGGAAATGGTGGTCATGAAAATATGAAGGTTGGAGGTATTGCAGTGGATGAGGCATTAACTGGATTGTGGTTTCTCAACTGAATGACTTCTCTTAAACATATTAGCGACACTGAGATGGATTGGTAGCGTTAACCCCAAAAGATGGATGGTGTGAAGGACCAAAGGTGAGATGACCGGAGAATGGAATAACCCAACCCGACTCAATCATGGTGATGGAGTGAAAGTGTCATTTTCAAGAGTGACCTACTACCATAAATTTCTTCAAGTTTCTTTCCTTTTTCCCCAGCCATTGCTGACCAGTACCTCTTTATTTTTTTCAAGCTTGAGGAGGATAACATATGCTTGTTCTATAATTTTCCCTTCGGGCAAACCTGTCACTATGTTTTAATGAGTCTAGCGACAGTGAAACTTGGTCTTGTCTAGAATGGACAAGTTTGTTTCTATTGTTTTAACGAGTTTAACGACAAGGATAACTCGGTCCTTTTCATGTTTAGAGAGTTTGAAAAGGGACGAAAAGAAAACTCCAGGAGTTATTTTTCGTAAAATAATCCCTTATGTATGAAAAAGGATAAAATAATACAAAAGGGATGACTTTTTAGATCACTTTAACGATCCGAAAAAGACAAGCGCTCGAACTTTTTCGTGAGATAATCCTTTAGGTCCGAAAAATATTAAAATAATACAAAAGGGATGACTTTTCCGATCACTTTAACGAGCCGAAAAAAACAAGCGCTCGACAATCTTTTCATATTTAACGAGTCTGAAAAGGGTTTAAAGTAGACTCGATTATGAGGAACGAGTGGTGCCTAGGGTAGCAATTGGTTTCGGGTAAGCTTGGAACTTCTCAAAACATGGTGAATTCTGTGAAGAGGTTGGCTAACAAGACTACTCATCACAATTGTTCCTGAAAAGGGTAAACAACCAGGTGGGGGCGTATGATCGGCCAAAAGAATGGAGGTGATGAGAGGTACACAATCCAAGGTTCAAAAGGCTGATAGAATGGCAATCACAAAAGTTAATTACTCGAAGGTGGGTTCATTTTTTAATGAGATTGAACCATGGGGGAGCTATGCTTGAAATCTATTGTATTTACAATATTTAATAAAAAATCAAAATCTGAAGGATGATTAAGGTTGCTTGAATAATCTTCATTGTCATCTTGAAGGTGGGAACGATGGTGGTAATCTTCCCATGGTGTCTCTCCTATCATCATCGATTAGATGATTCCTTCGTCTGTAGAATGTATACGAGACCAAGGATCGAAAGAGGTACCATATTCTAAATACCTATCTATCCAAACACTAGCTGAGTGCTGATTCAGGTTTGTTGTCCAAGCCCTGAAAATTGATTGCTATAGAGATTCGACGGGGCTTGGTGGCAACACCTTGCGATGATCCTCACTATCAAAATGGTCGGAGTTCTTCTTAAACTCGTATGATGTAGAAGAAATCATGTGAAAGGTTTCCATTGTGGCCACTTCTGCAAGACCATATGGAGGCGAGAGGGAAAAAGTACACATTAAGGAAGGGTGTTTTAGGAGACCTACTCCGATATTTTGAAGTGATTGTGAACTTCCATGGATCAATGGAATGCTTCTAGTAGCTTGTGAACTATTAGGAAAAAAGGCTCGTTGGTCAACGATTGTAATTCCACCTTAGGAGGGAAATGAAATCTTTTTAAAACATGTAGACATGACGACAGCCATAGCAAAAATCCAGGGTCTTCCTAGTAAGATATTGTAATCAAGGTTTCCATCAATGACCTCGACTTCAATCTCTACTGTCTTGCCCCCCAGTTTGACTTGCAAGTTACTAAAAATCACATACAGAGTGTATGTCCTTCCATCGAACGCTTTTAATGTCGTTGATGATCGTGACAAGGGTGGTGAAACAAGAGTTTTCCAGCAACTCATTAACATAATACAAGTAGATGCCCCCTCATCAATGATGGTTCGATGAACATTTTTATTGAGGGATTTTACCTGTATAAAGAAAGCGATTTGGGTTGATAACTAAGGCATATATCCTTTATGATTAAAGGCCACCAGATTGGAATCCGCTGGATCAATCCCACCTATTGTTGATAACAAAGCCTGCTTTTGGGAGGGACAATTTTACAATACCTCAAGCGTTGACATAGCAGATGGCCATTGAGCCAGATCCTCCACTATATTATAATTCTAAGTAGCTTGAGCATGAGGATTAAATGTTGATTTATGTATGACTCCCTTTGGCGGCTTTATGGTTAATTCAGGAATAATGGGTGGAACAACTTCTGGCGAAGTCGTTGTTGAACCACTAGGTTGATTTGTAGCCTAGTTGTTTGATGATGGTGGATTCCCATAATCTTTATTCCTTGTCGATATCAAAGTATCATTTTGCTTGTTCGAGATGGATAACATAAGTACTTGGGATGTGGAAGCATGATCGATAGCAACTAGATTAGTTTTTGGGTTCGGAAATGGATCAGTCAACACCGCTGAGGTACTTGAAGCCTTTAAAAATTTTGCAACCTTAGCTTGATGTGGACAATCTCTCGTATAATTCTTCTTATTACATATGAAACATGGAAAATGAGGAGGTTTCTTTGGCCCAGTAGGGTTCTCAGAAGATTTTTCAGGAGTTGAATTCTCCTATTTCTTCTTATTATTTTTCCCTTTCTTCTTGCCCCCTGGTTGCTTTGGATTCTTGCCCTTGTCAGATGACACGGCATTAATCTCCAAGGCAAGAGGTTTTTAATTTTCATTCTGGATAGAAACAACAAGAGCTTTACCAGATGGAGCCTTTGCAGTTTTCATGCTTGAGGGACCGATCACGCCGTCACCGGCATGAGAGTCCCTATTCAATTTAGGAGGAGGGGGAACAAAAAATTCTGGTCTAGGAGTGTCAGGAATTTTGTCGTAGAGTGTGCCAGACTGAGTATAGATCAAGTCTAAATATTGGGCACAAGCAATGACTTTCTCTTCAGTGACAACTCCTCCTTTCGCCACGTCCTCAATGATAGAGACTTAATAAACCACTCAGCTAACAGCTGATTGGGAACATACGTCTTTACCATTTGACGACGACGTCACCACTCATGAATATGAATAGATATGTGAGTGGCTATGGTCTGTTTAAAGCTGGTAAGGAGTTCTGTTCCCGTTTCGTACATGATGGGTAACTGAAAGTGGGTTATAAAAGTAGTGGCAAGGGTGTTAAAGTTATTAAACGAAGCTCTAGGCAATTCAATATACCATTTCATTGCTGGACCAGTGAGTGTTCTTTGAAAAAGGTGAAGCCTAATCGAATCATCATTCAGGGTGTTAGATGAGCACCACAAATGAAAAGTCATCACGTGATTCGATGGATATTCACCTGGATTTCCATTGAATTTAGGAATATTAGAGGGAAGTTTATGAGGAATCGCTGGCCACCAAGGGGCATATGCAATCAGATCATTCGTCAGCTGGTTCAAATCTGGTAATTCTAGAGTTGCTACAAAAGGCAATTGCTGATTCAGGTTAGGTGAAGCATACCCAGGATAAGATGGAATCGCCTGAGCAGTAGGTCTTTGCATACTAGCATAATGTATCTGATGTTGGTAACTTTGATAGGGTTGTTGGACAACTAGTATAGTGTGGTTGTTGATAACCGTTTGAAAATGCAATGGTCCTTTACCTACAAAACCTTGTTTCTCAAGTCCTCGGTAGGCTTGATATTGACCAAATCCAATTTGAGCTTGTAAACCAAGCCCAAACTGAGGTTGGGTTTGCTGGAATTGTGATTGTTGGTATTGTACCAGCCATGGTTGTTGGACCATTTGCTGTTGCCCAATACTGGAAGATTGACCAAGATGCAGATCGACAATACCCATTTGTGCCTGAGTAATTCCAGATAAGGAAGCACTAACCTGGGGTTGTGATTGAGCCATAGAGACAAGTGGCTGTTGTATCACAACCTGAGAGACTTGAGGTTGAGACACAATCGACAGTGTTTGTACTTGTGACACAGTCATAATAGCAGGTGTAGTGGGAATATTCGACATAGGTTGGATCGGTTGCATTGAGTATACAACCCTTGGTTGTTGTGGCAGTATTGGTACCCAACCACTGGATGTAATTCCAGTTTGACCTGAATTTTGTTGTAAACTCTCGTATGGTTATTCCCTAGGAGGGAACAATGAAAAAGCACACTGCCCTCCATATGGCGGCAGTCCAGTGTTTAAAGGATATATCGGTCTTTGAAGATTGGTCTGCCCAAATTAATACTGGTTTGCAGGATCAAATTGCTGAGTTTCAACATAAGAGATACCAGAAGGGACTCCGGATGAATAAATAGGAGCAAACTATGTTGCCGAAGCAGCCCTTGAATGGACTCCAGCTAGTGGTTGATAACTAGCCAGAATAGATGGTATACTAGCAAATATTGTAGGAAAGGCAGCAGGGTGTTCTGTTGTAGCTGTATTAGATGACACACTCCTAGATGTTGATGGTTGCTCATACATGTTTAGTCTATCCAAAATATTTCCTAGCGATTCGACAGAAACATGCGGTGAAGGATGATTAAAAGAACTAAACTCAGGAGTAGAAGGATACAAATGAATTCCAGTTCCAAAATACAATGGGGTACTAGATGGAGAATCCTCTACTGTCTCCTCTATAGCAATTAGACTAGGTGGAAGAGGTAGACCGCCAGGTTCGTAAAAGATTTTTGGAGCCAAAGAAGGTATAGCTTCTGTAGTGACAGATACTGGAGGGGTGACACCTTCTGAATTCTGAAACTCAACTTCCAGATGTTCAGGTAAGTGAACTTTAGTCTCAAAGGGAGGTTGTTGAACAACTACTGGTTCAAATGTAGCCTTGGTTTGAACTGAGATGGGTTCTGGATTAACTCTAGATGGAGATGTTTCAGGTATAAAATTGTCTACTGTTACACTAGGATCAGTTCTAATGTCCTCTTGTAACTTTAAAACTTCTTTTCTAAAGGCAGATGTACCAGAAATGATCGGAGTATTTGTAGTCTCTTACAATGTTGAAACAAGAGTTTCAAATAAACCAGATGAATTGGACTTAGTTAAAAAATACCGTTTTGCCTGGATTGGCTTCATTTCGGAGTCAAAGATGGTTGACTCGCTAGTCTCCACGAATGACGGGGTTTTGATTGACTTTCTTCCACGATTGCGGATTACTTGACCAACTCAAAATTAAGGGGAAAAATGATGTTATTCCAAATTCAATTAATTTTAAAGACGCTTTGACACACCTTTGCTTTTTCAATTTTTAAGAGTCGAGAAAAATCTAAAGATGACTCTAGTCCCCTTCGATTTTTAATGAGTTTGAAGTGACAAGTGCTCAGATGGACCTTTTCTTTTAAAGAGTAAAAAAGGAACGAAAGTGACTACTCTAGAAAATTTAAACATAGGGACTACCAAACCAATCGCAAAACTACAATATACAACTTGGTGATAAATTAAAGAGAAATTACCAAGGACTTATGTATGCAAGTCAATCTTCCCGAACGCTGTGTTCAGTGCATTGCGATTAATAAGGCGGAAGACTTAGCTTCCTATGGATAAAGGATATAAGCCTATTGTGGTCTCTTAATATATACGCGATGGTATGGGGAGCACAAGTCCATGCTAGCACTTGTCGTATCAAGGAGGAGGAATCACCCAACCTTCGATGAAAACAATGGTTACTAGTTTTTACGATGCCGGAACACGTCTCTAGCCTAGACCTCTAGATGTGTTGCATTAGGTTCTAAAGCATTGTTAGGTTCATTGAAATTTATTTTAGAGTTGATATTTCTTAAAGTTTGCCTTTCAATGGTTCACCATGTGATGTTGATTTGAGATTGCTAAAATGAAATATACAATGATAAACAATCTTTGTTTATTTTGAGCAATGAAAATCCTAGCTACTAGGTAAAGAAGATTACAATTCTTTCAAACAAAGAGCAAAGAGAACACACTAGTGCATTTTTCTAAACCATATTTCGCACACAAAATAAATGCAAATGCAAATGAATGTATTTGTTTTCATTCCCTTTAATGTGAAAAATGCTAGAAAGGAAAACTGAATGTAGCAAAGATCTGAAATATTTTACTCAAAGCAATATTTTCGACAATTTCTTTTTCAAAAGAGAAAGGAAGACAAAACGATACTTTTCAAATTTGAATAAAAAATGCTTTTGACACTTCGAATAAAAACAAAACAAATCAATACATGACGAAAAGTTCAATCGACTATGTAGGGAAGGAAGAATCCACGACACTTCACTTTTTGACACAAAACGACAGTTACGACACTTTTTGTATCAAAGCGACATATCGATTTAAGAAACTTTTCGACAAAGGATTGTAAATGATGGACAAATACATAAAAACATTTACTAATCCTAATGTAATGGAGGCTGATCTATGTGATGCAAAGAGGTTTCAGTAATGAAGTATTGTTCATGAGCAGCAAATCAACTAAACAAGACTAAAAACAAGGACAAAAACCCCAAACTTCTAGAATGGAAATATGTTCAGTTAGTCATCGCACCTAGGCCTCATAGAAACAGGGATGCATCGCACTTTACACACTCGAGAGGTGCGATGCATACTGGTTTACAGTGACAGATAGTGCGATGGGCCAGGGAGCGCAACTGAAAAGGGTTTTGGCTCAGATGTGAAGTTGTTTTCAATGAGTTAAGCTGAGCTATGATGGACAGTAAAGAGCAAAGGATAGAAGCAAGTATTGAGAGGTTACTGAGCTACCAAAAGGGCATCTAGAATGCTTGTAAGTCAAATTTTTAATCCATAAACTAAACTAAAGATTGACTGAAGAAACATTCATCTACTATGCAATTGCAGAGTAAGAGCAGTTCGAAGGTTACCTGGCTGACTTCAGGCTCTGTCTATAGTTTATAAAACAAACAATAACAACAAACAAACATCTATTCGATCCCCAGCAGAGTCACCAATTTGTTTCTCGGAAAACAAGTGTCTTTTCGATCAACTAACCCTCTAGGTTTGGTAGCTACCCTAGAAAAAACAGTTTAAAGTAATTAAGCGATTTCTTTTATGTATAATAGATAAGAGAAAGATGAGGGGACCAACCTATAACTTCCGCTTAATCCTTTGCTTGATCTCTCACCCCTTGACAGAGCTTGCAACTCCTCCCCATACTTAACCTGCTTGGAGAGTACCTATAGAAACACAGTAACAAAGAACCATCAAAGCATCTTGATCTATTATAACATAAACATTACAGAATCAGATATATAATGAACATACAATAGCATTCACAAATGATAACATTCACAATTGCACAATCATATGGAAGAAAACTTGAAGAACTTTATTAAATAGAAGGGAGAATTACAACCCAGTTGTCTGACCCAACATCATCCTCCCAGCATCAATCCCTCTTCACCTCATGAAATAGCAAGATCACACCAACAATACAATTCTCCTTCCTCAATCACAAACTATCAGCACTTCCTTGCAATTCACAATATTCTAGCCTCTAGATCTCTTAGATGAGGGGTCCATTTATAGATGTGTGCAAGGGTGTGAGTCATCTCTAGGTTTTGATTAGTGTCATTCTACTTGTTACAATTGGTTCCACTTGGAGATTTCTTGGATCTCTTACTCATCCCTGGGCGAATGCAAGTGTCATAGGAGAATTTTTTAGAAGATTCCATGAGCAACCACCTAGCAAACTGTCTCGGGCATTTGTCCATCCTCACCCATCGCACCCTACAGAAGGCCCAAATAGTATGCATCGCACCTGGCCAGTGTAATACTCAGTATGCATCTTACCTTGCCAGTGGAGCAGTCAGTATGGTTCAGTTTAGGCCATTTCTGGATGGTTTCTCAGGTGGAACTTTTGGGGAATGATGTAATCAGATGACCATGTTCTTTTAAGGTATAAAACAACTCTTTTAGGGTTGAAGAGCCCTATTTTATCGACATATAAGTTTTGGGTTGAAGTGCCCAAATATGTCTATAACATTTGGTCTCAGTGCTTATGCATTCAATCTTTCAAGTTCATACCAGTTGACAACTTGCTAAACTTAACTGTGGTGTTGATTTTGGTTATGGCAATTAATTCCTACTTCACCCTGGTACATGGCACAGGCAGGCCTGCCATTCCACAACAACACATCTCGGGTCCCTCGTCGCATCGACGAGGGAAGACCTAGGTTCACGATCCTACGGCTGAGTTCTTTCTGGAGATTTTCACAACCCAGCTCTCGGGTGCTTTGCCTCATTTTAATATTCGTTTCTTCGGTTCCTGTTCAATTTTCTCTTCTCATATTGTGGGCTAGCACTGTTTTTCGATCCAGGGCTTCATTCAGGATGAAAGATTTTCAGGAACAGGGATATGGCTTTCCCTCCATAGAGTGTATCCCGGGTAAGTGTGCTTGTAGATGCATTCTGATATGTTTTTTTTCTATACAATTGATTAACGGTTTTCATGTTATACTAGATCGGTTGCTAACTTTGTTCACGATGCACTTTTTTTGTAGGAGTCACAGCTACAGGTCCGGTGTCTACAAGGTGTTATTGTATGGTGGTTTCCTTGAATGTCGCCAACGCTCGAGGGTTTTCAGGTAAACATTATCTCCAACTTGGCAACTTTTCGACAGAGAAGTAATCCTCTGGTTGTTTTGGGGTTAGAGTTTCAGCTCTCAAGAGTTTTGCTAGTTTATTTTCTGGATTTGAAGATAAACGGGATCTTATTGCCCCATGTTTTGTTTATAGTTTTTTAAGCGAAAACCCATAGTAGTTTACGAATTGTATGCATGAACATTTCCTCTGTCCCTTCGAGGATTTGCTTACTCGGCTGTGAGTCTTGAGGCCATGGCTACCAGATGAAATTTTCCATATTTAAATTATTGCGAAAGAGTTCCATTTTCTCTAGTTAAGACCTGTTAATCTAGTTTGAAAAACTTCTTGGAATTCAAAGTCATTTGGGGTTTTGGGTACTGGTTCCATATGAAATGTAATTTGAACTCCTGTTTCAAAGTGTGAATGATTTAAGCTTGCTATCCTGTACATTATACATGATATTCTTGTTCACGGTTTCTGTACAATATTGATGTGGGTAAACTTATTGTGGAAATCACGAGTCAGGGTTCCACTTATTTTATTGTTTTCTGGTAGTCATGTGACTCTGTGTTAAAATCAATTTAGATTTTTCCCTTTGCGAAATCAGAATGTTTACAGTTCTTTTTTTTTAAATTAAATATCTAGTAGTCTTAGTTAACTTGTTCGAGGATGACTCTGTCGGTGTTAACCCTAAAAGGTTTCATTTCCGCGCAGGGTTTAAAAGATCTTACAGAGTTTAAATGTATTTATCAGTCAGCTCCTTTAGTATGCTAGACAGAGTGACTTTAGGGTAAATACCCTTATAACTCCCTGCTACATCAACCCTTCTCAATTGCATCATGATTCAGCTCTCTGGGGCCTAACCCTGGGTTACCTAATTTGCGGAAAAAAGCTTCTTTCCTCTTAAGGTTTCTAGCATTATCTGTAGTTTTTCTTTTCCTTGCAAATATTTATTTCTGTTCTATGGTATCTTGGTTAAATTTCTAATTTCTAATTCTAAAATTTACACAGTCAACTAAGAGAATGCTTACTAGATTCATTACAACAGTAATTCTAATATAAATAATTTACCAAACAATAAAAGACTTGTACAGATCTTAATTCCATAGCTTGTATGACCCTGAATATAGAGGTTCTCTAGTTGAAAACATATATTGACTCTACTGTAAAAGATTACTGGTACTTAAGGTGACCAGTTGTTCCAACTCTACCATTCTTATTTCTCTGTAGATATAAGTACAATAATTATCCTACTGTTAACATTTCAAGTATCCTTTCAACATTAAGAGCTCCAACCACATATTTTCCAATCTCAGTAAAAGACACATAATTTAATTTGCGCAATAGATTAATTCCAAGAGGTACCACTTACCCTAGTTGGGATTCAAAGGAAAGAACTCCAATGGAAGAGGTCACCTTTGTTTTCTGTTGCTTGTCATCCTGCCGTCCATGAGATTTGTCTTTCAGGACCAAATGTACCCCCAAGCTTGCTTGCAAGACCTCAGTCTTCTGCAAGTTGCTCGCACAGAGTGCTTATGCTATCTGGTCATCACCAGACTTAGCTATTCTCCCCTTACTACCTGACCTTTCAGCATGGTTTTTCCTCCCCCCACTTCCTTTTCTTTGGAAGCATTTCATAGTTAAGGGAGGTAGTTAGGGTTTTTTTTTCCAGCAACTGCCCTTTTCCAACTTCCTTTCATGAGAAGTTACAAGATCTGCTAATACTCAAATCATTTCTCATTTTCAATAATTAACAATATTATTCAACTCAAACAAGTAATAACAATAATTATTCAGTTTGTTCTTACTGTGGTAAAATAAAATATTTACAGCTTTCTGGGGACATTACATCTCCCCCTCTTGAAATCAAACATCGTCCCGATGTTTTCCGGCCACAAACAGCCCTGGATAAGCTTGTCTCATGAGCTGTTCATCCTCCTAGGTGGCCTCATTTGGCCCAAAGTGCTGCCATTGCACTTTAACCTGGGTGATGGCTCGTTTCTGTAGCATTACTTCTCTCCGATCGAGTATATTCAGTGGCTCGACCAAGAATTCTCCTTCCAGCTCGACCTGAAACACACAATACTTAAGTCAGTTTTTCCTTTAACAACAAAATTGATTGGCCTACCTAAGATACTTTCTTACCTGTATGTCATGCCAACTGATTATGTGCTTAGGATCATAAACATATATTTTTAATACTGACACATGGAAGATGTTGTGGACTTGAATATGACTTGGCAAGGCGAACTGGTATGCCACTGGCTCAACTCTCGCTAAGATTTGAAATGGTCCACAAAACCATGGTGCCATCTGGGTGCACCGACTCCATTGTAATGTACTCCTTTTAGCTCCAATTCTTACATACACATGATCTCCTACTTGATATTCTCTAAAATTTCTCTTCCGGTCGACGAAGTTCTTTTGCCTATCTTGGGCTGCCTTTAAATTGGATTGTACCTTCTTGACCATTTCTTCCATCTCTTTTAGCATTTCGGGGCCCAACATCAGCCTGTCCTCTGGTCCCCCCCAACTGGAGGGTGTGCGGCATTTTCATCCGTACAACACTTCAAATGGGCTCATCTACAGGGACGTATGATAGCCATTGTTGTACACAAACTCGACCAAGTGCAGATAATCTTCCCACTTGGATGGTTGCTGCATCACATATGATCTTAGCATATCTTCTACAACCTGATTCACTCATTCTGTTTGTCCATCGGTCTGAGGATGATAAGTGGTATTGAAATTTAATTGAGTCCCCAATCCCTCAAACAGAGTTCTCCAAAAGACTGATGTAAATTTAACATCACGGTTAGAAATTATAGTTTTTGGTAACCCGTGTAGCCTAAAAATGTTTTGCATAAAAATATTGTCAATATCTGTCGCTCTGAAAGTGGACTGTACTGGTATAAAATGGGCTGATTTGCTTAATTTTTGTACCACCACCATGATGGAGTCATTGTTTCTCTTGGATTTGGGTAATCCTATTATGAAATCCATAGAGATGGTCTCCCACTTCCACTCTGGAATTGGTAGTGGATGCAATAACCCAACAGGGTGATGATGCTCTATTTTCATTTGCTGGAATTCCAAGCAACTTGTCAAATATTCTGCTACCTCTTTCTTCATGCTCGACCAGTAGTACTCCTTCCGGAGTGCTGTAATCAGCTTTTGGTATCCGAGGTGTCCTGCATAGGGGCTCTTATGAAATTCATCTAAAATCAAACTTTGAATATTACTTTGGTTGGGTACATATAGCTTCTTTTTGTAACTTAGCATGCCGGCAACATCCATCGCATATCCTTGATGATATTCGTGTCTAGTTGGGTTTCGAACTTGCTGTCCTATTTGCTGATAATTGTGATCTTGCTCTGCTACCTTTTTAATCATTTCATTGAGTAGTTTTCCCCTCGCTGCAAGCAATTTCATAGAGACAATGGACCTTTTGACTTAAAGCGTCAGCTACCCGGTTTTCTTTCCCCTTCATATGTTTAATCTTGAAATCAAATCTGCTTAGGAAATCCACCCACCATGCCTGCCTAGCATTTAAGGTAGGCTGATTGAAGTAACTAGTCAAGCTGTGATGGTCTCTCATCAACATAATTTTTTTCCCATTAAATAGTGATGCCACATCTTTAAAGCGTGAATGATAGTTTCCAGCTCCAAAGTGTAAGCGGAATATTTCTTCTCGTTCTCCTTTAATTTCTTGGATTCATAGGCGATAACCTTATCTTCCTGCATTAATACTCCTCCTACTCCTTCGTTACTTGCATTTGTGCACACCATATATTCTTTTTCTGGATCTGCTATGCTTAATATAGGTGTGGTGGTGAGCAGATGCTTGAGCTGTTCAAAACTTTTTTGGCATTCTGCGGTCCATTTAAAAGTTTTCCCCTTTTTTTGCAGGGAAGTGATAGGACAAGCCACTCTCGAGAATCCTTCCGCAAACCACCTATAGTAACCCGTTAATCCCATGAAGGATCTTATATCTGTCATGTCCTTCGGCACTGGCCACTCCATTATGGTCCTTATTTTCTTGTGGTCCACATCGATTCCATCTTTAGTGATAATGTGTCCCAAGTACTGAATTTGTTCCTTAAAGAAGTCACACTTGCCATATTTGGCATATAATTGATGTTCCTGGAGAGTTTGCAATACCAGTCTGAGGTGTTCCTTGTGTTCCTCAATATTCCGAGAATATATCAGTATATCGTCAATAAAAATTAACACAACCTTGTCTAAACACTGATGAAATATGTTGTTCATTAAGCACATAAAGGTCGCAGTGGCATTGGTTAACCCAAAGGGTAATACCACGAACTCGTAGTGTCCATAGCGAGTTTTGAAGGCAGTTTTGGCTATGTCTTCCTCTTTGATTCTGATCTGGTGGTATCTCGATAGCAAATCAATCTTTGAGAACACGGTTTCCCCTTTTATTTGGTCAAAAAGTTCATCAATACGAGGTAAAGGGTACTTATTCTTAATTGATAATTTATTCAATTGACGATAGTCCATGCACATGCAAAGGGTTCCATCCTTATTTTTGATGAACAACACGAGGGCTCCCCATGGCGACACACTGGGTGGATGTAATTTTTATCCAACAACTCCTGCAATTGCATTTTCAGTTTTGTTAATTCTAGTGTGCTCATTTGATAAATAGCTCAGGACATTGGGGCTGCCCCTATGTTGGGTCCCTATAATACTAGTGATTACCCCATTACTATTGTAGTTGTATCCCTTATTAATATTGTTGTGCCCCTATTGTCCCCATATTTTTATTACTGTGCCCCATAGAATCCATCTATTGTTATTTTTGTGGCTTTATATTATTATTGTTAGGTCGGCTGGGTTATATTGTGACTCCTTAGACTCCTATATATAGAAAGGAGGTTTTGTCATTTGAATCATCCAAGAATTGTTCATTTATGTAATGTAAAGAAGGTTTCCCCCTCGAAGAGGCTGGATTCTAAGGCATGGATCTATCCTTTCTATCTTGTTCTTGAGCTGGTTCATAACATTTGGTATCAGAGCTTTGGATTTTAGGGTTTCACTGCTCCAAACAGGTCATTGTGGAATTTTGGCTATAACTTTTTTTCTACGATGTTTCAGAAGCTAAAAAAAAACCCATTTGAGAAGACATCGCACTAAATCTTGGGTCCAAATTTAAGATCTTTTCACGCTATATGTGCAGAGATATGATTTGAGGAAGTTGGTCTTTTTGCAGACTCCTGAATTACATTCCAAACAGGTGACCTAGGGAAAATCATCATAAATTTCTCTCTGAGCATCAGATTGAAATTTCGTAAGAAGGTATAGAAATAGGATGGATTTTAGTTTCTTGTGTATATTTTTCAAAGCCAAAGGTCGAAACAGGGACGCGTGGCACGTCGTACAAGCTTGCTCTACTGAAATAGTCTATAATCAGGTCACTGTGGGAGATTTGACATAACTCTTCTTTGGAGAATCCAATTGGGATTAGACAAGTGGCATTGGAAAGAGGAGATAGAGGGCTACTACAAGTTGCAATTTCAGAACTGGATGATCCGAAATTACAGAGAGACATCAGAGGCAATATCGAGCTCCTACAAAGTGAAAAAATGTGTGTAGATTTTTTTAAATTTTTGCTTAAGCTTGGTTTGAAAAATTATTTTGAAGGAATTCAAAGGGCATAGTAGAGCATTGTTATCAGAAACTGATGCCCTGAGGAAAGAAAATGCAAACACCTAGTAAGCAACTTGAAAGCCCTAGCATGACTCATGAAGAAGAGGAAGAAATGCTACATGATATATCAAAATTACAAGACCAAGTGCAACAAATTTCACTCTCACAAAAGCTAACAGAAGCTAAGATAAATGGCGTGGAGTCTAAGATAAATGGATTTGAATCTAAGATAAAGGGTGTGGAAGCTAAGATTGATGATTTGAAGACAGATTTGAAGATAGATTTGAAGAGAGACATGGCAGATTTCAAGACAGATTTGACACATTTTCTACAAGAAATACTTACTAATGGTGAAAAGGTAGTAAAGGAAACTCATGATGCTAACAAAAGAAATGTTAATCATGATTTTATAGACTCTAATGTTGGATTGAAGACCCACCATATTCCAAAAATTGATATGAGGAAGTTTGATGGCAAGGATCCCGCAACATGGATATTACAGATGGAGCAATTTTTCAATCTCAATAATGTGCAAAACACACAAAAGGTACGTATTGCAACTTTATATTTGGAACCAAATCAATTTGTATGGTATCAATGGTTTTTCTCTCGTAAACAAATTATCACTTGGGCAATTTTTACAGAAGAATTGACAACACATTATGAGGATACAAAAAGCAACACTTTTTTTAGCCAATTGATAAGTCTCAAACAAAAGGGTTCAATAATGGAGCACATTGAGGAGTTCCAAAAATTGAACATAAGGGTAAAAAATATTCCAGAGGAGCATAGGATTGATGTGTTCATAGGGACTTTAAAGGATAATATCCAACATGATGTTCGCCTTTGGGAACCTGATTCATTAGAGAAGGCATTCAGGTTAGCAAGAAAAATGGAAAGCAAAATTATGGCAACCAGGAAGCATACCACTCACAACTATAAAGATGGAAGTGTTGTTGCCCCTAGTCTTCCACAACCTATAAGGTTGACACCACAAAAATTGGAAGAAAAAAGAGCAAAAGGGCTTTGTTACAGTTGTGATAGCAAATACACTAAAGGTCATAAGTGTGCTGAGAAGAAATTATTCTACATAGATTGTGAAGAGGAAGAAGAAAAGGAGCAAGAAAGGTCAAAAGAAGAGGATATACTCCAGGAAAAAAGCCTAGATAAAGAAGAAATGAATCCGACCATATCTTGTAATGCATTGGCGGGAATTACCACTCCTCAAACCATCAAGATAGAAGGACAAATCAAGAAGAAAAAGGTAATAGTGTTGATTGATTCAGGAAGTACCCACAATTTTATTCATTGTAAGGTAGCAAAAGAATTGAATTGCTTCTTATATCCAGCACCAGAGTGTCAAGTGATGGTTGCAAATGGAGGAACAATAAATTGCTCTGGAAAGTGCCATAATATCAAGCTATCCATGGGAGAATATGTATTGACTAGCCCAATGCTTTCCATTCCAATGGGAGGTGCTGATGTTGTACTAGGAGTCCAATGGCTACAATCCTTGGGTACAATAGCTTTTAATTTTCAAGAACTTTTCATGAAATTTTCTGTGGAAGGAAAGGAAGTTGAATTAAGGGGTATTGCAGGGAAACCGGAAAGATAATCAGCTCTAATGGTATGACAAAGCTTCTAAAAAAGGGACAAAGAGGTGTAATTGCACAATTATGTTCGCTAGATGTTTCCACATTGGAATCATCTATTTCTCCAGATCTCCAAAAAGTCTTGGACAATCATTCCAAGGTATTTGAGACTCCCAAAGGTCTCCCACCTATTCGTGATCATGATCATGCTATTCATCTGATTCCAGGAAGTGTTCCTCCAAACATCAGGCCGTACAGATATCCCTATGCCCAAAAGAGTGAAATTGAACGTATGGTTGCAGAAATGCTAGAGGCTGGTATAATTCAACCGAGTCAAAGTTCTTTCTCTGCTCCAGTAGTATTGGTGCACAAGAAGGATGGATCATGGTGCATGTGTCCGGATTATAGGGAGCTCAACAAGCTCACTATTAAAGATAAGTTTCCCATTCCTGTCATTGATGAATTACTGGATGAATTGCATGGATCAATTTACTTCACCAAGTTGGATCTTCGTTCAGGATATCATCAAATCAGAATGAAGACTGAAGACATTCCGAAAACAACATTTAGAACTCATGAGGGTCATTATGAATTTTTGGTCATGCCTTTTGGCCTTACCAATGCACCTTCAACATTTCAAGGTTTGATGAATTCCATTTTCAAACCATTCCTTAGAAAATTTGTGTTAGTATTTTTTGATGATATACTAATCTACAACAAGTCTTGGAAGGATCATGTTGAACATGTTGACAGGGTGCTACAACTATTGGAGGAGAAACAATTATATGCAAAAAGATCCAAATGTTTCTTTGGAGTACAAGAGGTGGAATATCTGGGTCATATTGTATCTCATGAAGGAGTTAAGGTAGACCCTAGCAAAATTAAAGCCATTAAGGAATGGAAAATCCCCACATCCATAAAGCATCTGCGAGGATTTCTCGGGTTGACAGGGTATTATCGCAAGTTTGTTAAGAATTATGGGAGAATAGCAGCACCTCTAACAACATTATTGAAGAAAGATGCATTTTCATGGACTCCAGCAACAACAAAGGCCTTCGAACATCTTAAAGAGGCAATGTGCCAAGCACCGGTCTTAGCTACACCGGACTTCACAAAAACCTTTATTGTGGAATGTGATGCTTCAGGAAATGGAATTGGTGTTTTAATGCAAGATGAAAGACCCATTGCTTTTGAAAGTCGTCCAATCAAGGGAAAGTTTTTACACAAAGCTATTTATGAGAAGGAAATGTTGGCAATACTCCATGCACTTAAGAAATGGCGACCCTACCTAATGGGAAGACACTTCAAGGTAAAAATAGATCATGATAGCCTTAAATACTTTTTAGAACAAAGATTATCCTCTGAAGAGCAACAAAAGTGGGTCACAAAGATGTTGGGTTATGACTTTGAAATCATCTACAAAAAAAGGAAGCAAAATGTGGTGGCAGATGCACTCTCAAGAAAGGATGAGGATGTGGAAGCATTGTTGTGCGCCATTTCTATTATCCAACCAGATTGGATAAACGAAGCAAGGGAGGAATGGAAGAATGACGAAGAAGTGTGGGCACTTATTCAAAAGTTACAACAAGATTCCAGTACGTCTGATACATTTAGCTGGAAAAATGATTCGTTATGGTACAAAGATCGCTTATACCTCTGTAAGAATTCCCAGCTAAAACAAAAGATTCTTATGGAATTGCACACTTCTCCCTTAGGAGGGCACTCAGGAATTTTTTTGGGATGGCCTTAAATCAGATATTCAAAAGTTTGTGGCGGAATGTTTGGTTTGCCAACAAAATAAAGTTGAAACAATTAAGACACCAGGTCTATTACAACCTTTATCCATTCCAAGCCAACGTTGGGAGGAGGTTTCAATGGATTTTATCACAGGTTTACCCAAGTCTGAGGGAAAGAGTGTCATCATGGTGGTAGTTGACAGACTTACCAAGTATGCACACTTTTGTGCATTATCACATCCATTTAAAGCCAGTACAGTTTCTACTGCATTTATGGAAACAATTCAAAAGCTACATGGAAACCCAAAGATTATTGTAAGTGACAGAGATCCCATTTTCACTGGAAATTTTTGGACATAATTATTTTCTTGTCTTGGTACTCAGTTAGCTCATAGCTCATCTTATCATCCTCAATCTGATGGGCAAACTGAGATAGTAAACAAATGTTTGGAAGGATATCTTCGTTGCTTTGTATCTGATAAACAGACACAATGGGTCAAATGGTTGCCTCTGGCTGAATGGTGGTATAACACTTCCTTCCATACAACAACAAAAATGACCCCATTTATGGCACTTTATGGATATCAACACCATCCATCACATCATATTTAAGAGAAAATTCTAAGGTTCAAGCAGTGGAACATCACATCGAACATCAACAACAAGTCCTCCAACTCTTAAAGGATAACCTCGTGTTGGCACATAATAGAATGAAACAACAGGCA
This sequence comes from Pinus tabuliformis, assembly GCA_031772625.1. NCBI lineage: Eukaryota > Viridiplantae > Streptophyta > Pinopsida > Pinales > Pinaceae > Pinus > Pinus tabuliformis. The sequence continues at coordinate 1,008,829,637 of CM062807.1, forward strand.
GATCAACATCACAGCGAAAGAAGTTTTGATGTAGGTGATTGGGTATTCCTACGGCTACAACCATATAAGCAAATGTCCCTCAAGCAAGCTAAGAAGGATAATAAATTATCACCAAAGTATTATGGTCCGTACAAGGTGTTGCAAAAGATTGGTACTATGGCATACAAATTGGAGCTTCCTGCAGCTTCTCGATTGCACCCAGTTTTCCATGTTTCATGTTTAAAGAAGGTTATAGGCGACAAGCTCCCAGTTCAAACAATATTGCCAGAACTTGACGAGGAAGGAAAAATTATATTGGAACCAGAAGCAGTCACAGAAACAAGAACTCGATAGCTACGAAATCGATCAATTTCGGAGTATCTTATCAAGTGGAAGAACTTATCCGCTGAAGATTCCACATGGGAGGATGAGAATTTTATACAGAAGCATCCAGAACTACTCAAGCATTGAGGACAACACTTTTTTGAAGGAGAGGGGCATGTTGGGTCCCTATAATACTAGTGATTACCCCATTATTATTGTAGTTTTATCCCTTATTAATATTGTTGTGCCCCTATTGTCCCCATATTGTTATTACTGTGCCCCATAGAATCCCTCTATTGTTATTTTTGTGGCTTTATATTATTATTGTTGTTAGGTCGGCTGGGTTATATTGTGACTCCTTAGACTCCTATATATAGAAAGGAGGTTTTGTCATTTGAATCATCCAAGAATTGTTCATTTATGTAATGTAAAGGAGGTTGCCCCCTCGAAGAGGCTGAATTATAAGGCGTGGATCTATATTTTCAATCTTTTTCTTGAGTTGGTTCATAACACCTGGCACCAATTCGATAGTGAAGTCTATGCCTCTTTTGGGTGGAAGTGCTGGTATCTCTTCAGGGGATATGTCTGCAAATTCCTGAACCACTGGAATAATTTCTAAGGTGGAAGTCTTGTCTTTTGAGTTGGCATAACCAACTTGAATGACATAAACCTAACATATTTTCATGATACACTTTGCCAATTTAGAGGCGGTTATTGGCCGAATCTGTACTGGCCTCAGAATACCTTGCATCTCTTGCTTTTCTCCTAGTTCATTTTTGTAGCAGATAGTTTTTGTTTTACAGTTTATAATGGACCAGCATCTTTCCGACCAGTCCATGCGTATCAACACGTTATACAAACCAAGGGAAAGTATGTTTAAATCTACCATCAAAGGCTAACTTGCTATCTTCAAAGGGCAGTTATTGACCTTAGCTAACACATGCCTCTTTGCCCCTGTTGCCAGCTGTACTAGCCAAGGGTTTTTAAACTTGATAGTTTGTAATTTACATTTTTCCACAACCTTTGGACTAACATAGCTTAATGTAGCTCCAGGATCAATTAAAATAGATACAGTATGATCAAAGATCTTACCTTCAAACTCCACCATAGTCAGCTGGTATTCTGCTTGATGATCTTTGAAAGCAGCATTAATTTTCAGTATACTCCGGGCCACATCACCTACTGTAGATGCTTCATGGATTTGTGAAACTTGTTCAGTGCCCTTTCGATGAGGACAATTCTTAACGTAATGTGGCCCTCCACAACCCCAACATTGTACTGGAGGTCTTGCTGTCCCTTCGCTATCAATTTTACTAGATTGCTCATTGAATCTGGATTTAGTGAGTGGCTTCAATCTGAGATGGTTTTTATGCATGTTCTTGGTTTCTTTCCCTTTTGAAAATCCTTTGCTAACACTGCCACGATTTCCCTTGGTGCCCACAACAATATTATTACCTTTCTTATCAGCCCACCTCTTTCCCAGAATTTCTCCCTTCTGCTTGCTTTGCTGATAGCATATCCTGGCCTTTCGTATAACCTCATCCATCGTTTTTGGGTTATCAAACTCAATTCTTTCCCTCATTTCCAAGGGTAAACTACTAACGAACTACTCTACCTTAGCCTTTTCCTCTCATATGTAAGGTACATATCGAAGTAAAGAGGTAAATCGGGTGATAAACTCATCCATTGTTTGTTGTCTAAGATGCAGGTCATGGAATTCCATTGCTTTCTCATCATAAAATCATTTAATCAGACATCTTTCCTTGAAATATTTTTGGAACTTTTCCCAAGTTATATTTTGTTCACTTACCCCTCGTATAATTTTGACCTCTACCCACCACAAAGTGGCCTTTCGTTGCAATTGGAAAATGGCAAGCCGTGCTTTGAGGTTGTGATTATATTCATATAATTGGAAATATTTATTCATGTTAATTAACCAAGATTCATCTGTGTATATCTAAATGTTCCAAGGCCACTAGTCTTTATAACCACGTTTCTGTTTTTTTTTTCAACTTCGCCAATTTCTCCAAAGAGAATTGATTTCGTCGGAAGTCACATCGAGAGAAAATTTGGAGATGTAAATTTAATAAATATCACAATTTTCTCCACATTTTTTGTCACATTGTTTTATTGTATTAGGTGGCACCACAACTACTCGTCACATTTTCTTGAGTCATTTCTCCCAATATTTCCCCTTGGCTCTAGTTATCCATCATATTTTTCTTCCCCGTAATTATCATATCCCATAGGTCTCACACCTCTACCAACACCTCCTTGTGAATTGTAATTAAGAGGTGGACCGTAGCTAGTTGGAGGCAAATTAGGAGGCGAATAGTCATTTGAGGCACTATACGCACCAGGAGGCGGAACGACGGCTCCACAACGAGGATATGCAAGCCCACCTACTGCCATGCAATTATTCCAGCCATAGGTGGGTTTGCATAGCCTCCTCCAACAAGAACTAAAGACATATGTGGTTCCTAGTACTGACCTACATAACCACCAAGACTGCCATATCTACGCAGAAAAAATGAATGCACTCAGTAATTCATATTTTCTCAAATTGAATTCCTTTGCGAGAATCCATTACTCTTTCATCTTCCTACCGGGCAAGTAGCTGGCCTTGCCTTTAAGGCCTAACAACAAATAGGTTATGTTGAATTTCCTATTGTTGAAGCTTTAGGCGGTGTGAGCACAAAGATTACGAGGAGTAGTATTTAGCAAAAAAATGTTGCTATGGGAAAATGTAATGGAGAATTGGTCAAAGTGTGGGACGTGTGTTCAAGATTGCGTTGAAGATGACGAATTTCAATAGTGTTATTATTGAAAGCTCTACTATAAAATGTTTATGGACATAGTTATTCAAATAAAAAATTATTATATATTTAAAATACCAATATATTTTAAAATATAAATATGATCTAATAAAATAAATTTTTATTTTTATTAAAATTTAGTAATAATATTTATATAATAGAAAATAAATTTTACAAAGGCCAAAAGAAATATGGTTATTTAACTATTAGCACAACCATATTAATAAATGTGATTGATATACCCAAAAAAATCCACAAACTTAATTACATCTTGTTATAAATAAAAAAACAATTTAAAATTTAAAAATGTAAAAATACTCTCAGTGGTGAACTTCTATTCCCAAAGTAACAAAAATATACATTATGTTAAAATCTAATAAAACTATAGTATTTATAGAAAACTTGCAAAATGATAATTCATATATGGATGCCAGAATTACACTGATAACAAGACACATCCTATTAAAAACATAGAAAACCACAATTTAAGATTTAAATTGAATACAAGTTAAGTAAAGTTAGTGTTTAAATCGAATACAATTTAGGTTTTAAAACAAACTTTCGAAATAGAAAAACACATACTTAACCCACCAAAGACTGCCACAGTAAACAGAGTAATAATAAGGAGTAACCTGCTAAAAAATAAACACCATGTTAGGGTTTTACATAAACTTATTAAATCGGTGACTTGGCACATATAATAAAAATTGCTATAGTATCAAGATCTTAAAAATTTAATTAAGCTAACGTTGGTCGAAATGACTGCCACTGGTAATCTATGTACAAGAAACTAAAAAACAATGAAATACCCCGACATTAAAAACAAAACAAAACAAAAACACATCATAACTATTGGATAAGAGTAACACAATCGAACCTTTAAGTCTCTAAAATACACTGAAAAATCAGAGGCAAATAATTTGCATGTGGATGTTGTGGCCCATTCCAAGAGATCATAGTAGCAATGCTCGAAAAATACCCATGGCGAATAGAGCCCACCTGAGAAATTTCTGTTGTTTTGGGGTTAGAGTTTCAACTCTTAAGAGTTTTATTGGTTTCTTTTCCGGATTTGAAGATAGATGAGATCTTATTGCCCCATGTTTTGTTTATATTTTTTCAGGTGAAAGCCCATAGTAGTTTATGAATTATATGCACGAACATTTCCTCTATCCCTTTGAGGATTTTCTTACTTTGCTGCGAGTCTTGAGGCCATGGTCGCATCGGTGAAATTTTCCATATTTAAATTATTCCGATAGAGTTTCATTTTCTCTGGTTAAGACCTATTAATCTAGTTTGACAGACTTCTTGGAATTCGAAGTCATTTGGGGTTTTGGGTACTGGTTCCATATGAAATGTAATTTGAACTCCCGTTTCAAAGTGTGAATGATTTAAGGCTATCCTGTACATTATACATGATATTCTTGTTCACAGTTTCTGTACAGTATTGATGTGGGTAAACTTGTTGTGGAAATCACGAGTTAGGGTTCCAATTATTTTATTGTTTTCCAATATTCATGTGACTCTTTCTTAAAATCAATTTAGCTTTTCCCCTTTGTGAAATCAAAATGTCTACAATTCTTTTATTTATTTATTAAATATCTGGTAGTCTTAGTTAACTTGTTCGAGGATGACTTTGTCGATGATAAACCTAAAGGGTTTCATTTCCACGCAGGGTTTAAAAGATCTTACAGAGTTTAAATGTATTTAAGTTAGCTCCTTTAGTATTCTAGCCCAGAGCGACTTTAGGGTAAATACCCTTATAACTCCCCGCTACATCGGCCCTTCTCAATTGCATCATGCTTCGGCTCTCTGGGGCCTAACCCTGGGTTACCTAACCTGCGAAAACAACTTCTTTCCTCTTAAGGTTTCTAGCATTATTTGTAATTTTTCTTTTCTTTGCAAATCTTTCTTTCAGTTCTATGGTCTCTTGGTTAAATTTCTAATTTGTAATTCTAAAATTCAAACAATCAACTAAGAGAATGCTTACCAGATTCATTACAATAGTAATTCTACTATAAATAATTTACCAAACAATAAAAGACTTGTACAGATCTTAATTCCATAGCTTGTATGACCCCGAATATAGAGGTTCTCCAATTCCAAACAGATATTGACTCTACTATAAAATAATACTGGTACTTAAGGTGACGAGTTGGTTCCAACTCTACCATTCTTGTTTCTCTGTAGATATAAGTACAATAATTATCCTACTGCTAACATTTCAAGTATCTTTTCAACATTAAGAGCTCCAACCACATCTTTTCCAATCTCAGTAAAAGACACATAATTTAATTTGCACAATAGGTTAATTCCCAGAGGTACCACTTACCTGAGTTGGGATTCAAAGGAAAGAACTCCAATGGAAGAGGTCACCTTTGTTTTCTGTTGCTTGTCATTCTCCTGCCCATGAGATTTGTCTTTTGGGACCAAATCTCTCCTCAAGCTTGCTCACAAGACCTTAGTCTTTTGCAAGTTGATCGCACACAGTGTTTATGCTATTTGGTCATCACCAGAGTTAGCAATTCTCCTCTTATCGCTTGACCCTTCATCACGGTTTTTCCTCCCCCCAATTCCTTTTCTTTGGAAGCATTTCACAGTTAGGGGAGGTAGTTAGGGTTTTTTTTTCCGGCAAATGCCTTTTTCCAACTTCCTTCCATGAGAAGTTACAAGATCTGCTAATACTCAAAGCATTTCTCATTTTCAATAATTAACAATATTATTCAACTCAAACAAGTAATAACAATAATTATTCAGTTTGTTCTTACTGTGGTAAAATAAAATATTTACAACTTTCTAGGGACATTACATCTCCCCCTCATGAAATCAAACATCGTCTCAATGTTTTCTGGCCACAAACAACCCTGTAGAAGCTTCTCTCATGAGTTGTTCATCTTCCTAGGTGGCCTCATCTAACCCAAAGTGCTACCATTTCACTTTAACCTGGGTGATGGCTCATTTCCGTAGCATTACTTCTCTCCGATCGAGTATATTCAACGGCTCGACCAAGAATTCTCCTTCCAGCTCGACCTAAAACACAAAATACTTAAGTCAATTTTTCCTTTAACAACAAAATTGATTGGCCTACCTAAGATAATTTCTTATCTATATGTCATGCCAACTGACTATGTGCTTAGGATCATAAACATATTTTTTTAATACTGACACATGGAAGACATTGTGGACCCGAATATGACTTGGTAGGGCGAGCTGGTATGCCACCAACCCAACTCTCACTAAGATTTGAAATGGTCCACAAAACCAGGGTGCCAGCTTGGCGCACCTACTCCATTGTAATGTACTCCTTTTAGCTTGAATTCTCACATACACATGATCTCCTACTTGATATTCTCTGAAATTTCTCTTCTGGTCAGCATTACAATGATCTCCTACTTGACCATTTCTTCCATCTCTTTAGCATTTCGGGGCCCAACATCAGCATGTACTCTGGTCCCCCCCAACTTGAGGGTGTGCGGCATTTTTGTCTATACAACACTTCAAACGGGCTCATCTATAGGGACGTATGATAGCCGTTGTTGTATGCAAACTCGACTAAGTGGAGATAGTCTTCCCACTTGGATGGTTGCTGCATCACATATGATCTTAGCATATCTTCTACAACCTGATTCACCCATTCTGTTTGTCCATCGGTCTGAGGATGATAAGTGGTACTGAAATTTAATTGAGTCCCCAATCCCTCAAACAGAGTTCTCCAAAAGACTGATGTAAATTTTACATCACGGTCAAAAATTATAGTTTTTGGTAACCAGTGCAGCCTAAAAATGTTTTGCATAAAAATATTGGCAATCTGTGCCACTCTGAAAGTGGACTGTACTGGTATAAAATGGGTTGATTTGACTAATTTGTGTACCATCACCATGATGGAGTCATTGTTTCTCTTGGATTTGGGTAATCTTGTTATGAAATCCATAGAGATGGTCTCCCACTTCCACTCTGGAATTGGTAGCGGATGCAATAACCTAGCAGAGTGCTGATGCTCTACTTTGACTTGTTGGCATTCCAAGAAACATGTCAAATATTTTGCTACCTCTTTCTTCATGCCCGACCAGTAGTACTCCTTCCGGAGTGTTGTAATCAGCTTTTGGTATTCTGGGTGTCTTGCATAGGGACTCTTATGAAATTCATCTAAAATCAAACTTTTAATATTACTTTGGTTGGGTACATATAGCCTCTTTTTTGTAACTTAGCATGCCAACGGCATCCATCGCATATCCTTGACGATATTCGTGATTGGTTGGATTTTGAACTTGCTGTCCTATTTGCTGATAATTCTGATCTTGCTCTGCTACCTTTTTAATCATTTCATTGAGAGTAGTTCGCCCCTCACTGCAAGCAATTTCGTAGAGATAATGGACCTTTCAACTTAAAGCGTCAGCTACCTAGTTTTCTTTCCCCTTCAGATGTTTAATCTCGAAATCAAATCTGCTTAGGAAATCCACCCACCGTGCCTGCCTAGCATTTAAGGTAGGTTGATTGAAGTAACTAGTCAAGCTGTGATGGTTCGTCATCAACATAAATTTTTTTCCCAGCAGATAGTGACGCCAAATCTTTAAAGCGTGAATGACAGCTGCCAGCTCCAAATTGTAAGCGGAATATTTATGCTCGTGCTCCTTTAATTTCCTGGATTCATAGGCGATAACCTTACCTTCTTGCATTAATACTCCTCCTACTCCTTCCTTACTCGCATCTGTGCACACCACATAGTCCTTTTCTAGAGCTGCTATGCTTAATATAGGCATGGTGGTGAGCAGATTCTTGAGCTGTTCAAAAATTTTCTGGCATTCTGTGGTCCATTTAAAAGTTTTTTTTTTTTTTTTTAGGTAAGTGATAGGATAAGCCACTCTCGAGAATCCTTCCACAAATCGCCTATAGTAACCTGCTAATCCCATGAAGGATCTTATATCCACCACGTCCTTCGGCACTGGCCATTCCATTATGGTCCTTATTTTCTCGGGGTCCACATCGATTCCATCTTTAGTGATAATGTGTCCCAAGTACTGAATTTGTTCCTTAAAGAAGTCACACTTGCTATATTTGGCGTATAATTGATGTTCCCAGAGAGTTTGCAATACCAGTCTTTCCTTGTGTTCCTCAATATTCCAGGAATATATCAGTATATCGTCAATAAAAATTAACACAAACTTATCTAAATATTGATGAAATATGTTGTTCATTAAGCACATAAAGGTCGTGGGGGCATTGGTTAACCCAAAGGGTAATACCACGAACTCGTAGTGTCCATAGCGAGTTCTAAAGGCAGTTTTGGCTATGTCTTCCTCTTTGATTCTGATCTGGTGGTATCCCGATCGCAAATCAATCTTTGAGAACACGGTTGCCCCTTTTACTTGGTCAAAAAGTTCATCAATACGGGGTAAAGGGTACTTATTCATAATTGTCAATTTATTCAATTGACGATAGTCCATGCACATGCGAAGGGTTCCATCCTTCTTTTTGACGAACAACACGGGGGCTCCCCAGGGCGACACACTGGGGCAGATGTAATTTTTATCCAATAGCTCCTGAAATTGCATTTTCAGTTCTGTTAATTCTGGTGTGCTCATCCGATAAGGAGCTCGGGACACCGGGGTTGCTCCTGGCACCAATTCAATAGTGAAGTCTATGTCTCTTTTGGGTGGAAGTCTTGGTATCTCTTCAGGGAACACGTTTGCAAATTCCTGAACCACTAGAATACTTTCCAAGGTGGAAGTCTTTTCTTTTGAGTTGGCATAACCAACTTGAATGGCATAAACCTAACATCTTTTCCTAATACACTTTTCCAATTGAGAGGCGATTATTGGCCAAATCTGTACAGGCCTCAGAATACCTTGCATCTCTTACTTTTTTCCTGGTTCATTTTTGTAGCAGATAGTTTTTGTTTTATAGTTTATAATGGACCAGTGTCTTTCCAACTAGTCCATGCCTATCAAAACGTCACACGAACCAAGGGAAAGTATGTTTAAATTTTCCATCAAAGGCTGACTTGCTATCTTCAAAGGGCAGTTATTGACCTTGGCTAAGACACGCCTCTTTGCCTCGGTTGCCAGCTATACTAGCCAAGGGTTTTTAAACTTGACAGTTTGTAATTTACATTTTTCCACAACCTTAGGACTAACATAGCTTAATGTAGCTCCAGGATCAATTAAAATAGATACAATATGATCAAATATCTTACCTTCAAACTCCACCATAGTTGGCTGGTATTCTGCTTGATGATCTTTGAGAGCAGCATTAATTTTCGGTATACTCCGGGCCACGTCACCTACCGTAGATGCTTCATGGATCTGTGAAACTTGTTCAATACCCTTTCGATGAGGATAGTTCTTAATGTAATGTGGCCCTCCACAACCCCAGCATTGTACTAGAGGTCTCGTTGTCCCTTCGTTATCAATTTTACTAGATTGCTCACTGAATCTGGATTCAGTGAGTGGCTTCAATCTGAGCTGGTTTTTATGCAGGTTCCTGTTGTTTTGCCCTTTTGAAAATCCTTTGCTAACATTGCCATGATTTCCCTTGGTGCCCACAACAATCTTATTACCTTTCTTATCAGCCCACCTCTTTCCCAAAATCTCGCCCTTCTGCTTGCTTTGCTGATAGCATATCCTGGCCTTTCGTATAACCTCATCCATCATTTTTGGGTTATCAAACTCAATTCGTCCCTCATCGCCAAGTGTAAACTGCTAACGAACCGCTGTACCTTAGCCTTTTCCTCCCGGATGTAAGGTACATATCGGAGTAAAGAGGTAAATCAGGTGATAAACTCATCCATTGTTTGTTGTCCAAGCCGCAGAACATGGAATTCCCTTGCTTTCTCGTCTTAAAATTGTTTAGTCAAATATGTTTCCTTGAAATATTTTTGGAACCTTTCCCAAGTTATATTTTGTTCACTTACCCCTCATACAATCTTGACCTCCTCCCACCACAAAGTGGCCTTTCCTTGCAATTGGAAAATTGCCAGTCGTGCTTTGAGGTTGTGATTATATTCATATAATTGGAAATATTTATTCATGTTAATCAACCAAGCTACGGTTGCCTCCTCCACCTCTCCATCAAAAAGTGACAGTTTTATTTTCTGAAACTCCCCTTGTAATTCTATCCATTTCCTTTTTGATGTTGGGTGTTCAGAGGCATTATCCGACTTTTCCTCTTGATTCTCTTCCCCTCCTTCTGTTTCTTCCGAGTCCGTGTGGTAGCCTTGTTCTTCTGACACTTTGGGGTTTGGCTGGCACTGATTCTACTTATCAAACATGATTTTCATGATTTTTTCTTATTCCATAGTTAATATTGCATTGTCCTCCAGTAGGCGAGCCATCTCATTCATTAGTTCCTAGACTATCTCTAATATTGTAAGATTGGTGTTGCGGGTCTCCTCCCCTAATTGCACCCATATTTCAGGATTATTCTTAGGGAATGTTGTAAGTCCTGGGCCAGCCACATTCCTGTGCGGAACATTGTTCGTTCTCCTCATAATCTGTTGTCGTCTGGTTTCCTATTCTTAACAAGTTAGTGGGTTAACAATAGGTAGAAAACAAAAAGAAGAACAATAACTGATTGTTCTCGCTTAGTATATTTGCCAGAGGCCACAGTTTGGTAACCTGGCCTCTGATACCACTTGTCATATCTCCACGTCATACATACATATGGTAAAAAAATAAACATAACATTTTTTTTTGAAATACATACAACAAGGTTTCAAATGCCATAGTATTATAACATTAATATTCAAGGTGTAAGTACAATTGAATAAATGATATGATCTATGTTTTTACTCTGGGTTACCAGTTTTAGATTTAAGTACCATCGCTTAATGGCTTCATTAATATTACCCTAATGGCTTCATTAATATTACCCGTGCTTTGGGAATTGCAACCACCCCACTTGTTGTCGGTCTCAATGCTTATGCATTCAATATGTCAAGTTCATACTAGTTAACAATTTGTTGAACTTAACCGTAGTGTTGATTTTGGTTATGGCAATAAATTCCTGCTTTGCCCTGGTATGTGGCACAGGCAGACCTACCACTCCACAGCAAGACATCTCGGGTCCCTTGTCGCATCGATGGTGGAAGACCTGGGTTCACGATCCTACGACTGAGTTATTTTTGGAGATTTGTACAACCTCGCTCTCGGGTGCTTCACCTCATTTTACTCTTCCTTTCTTCGGCGTCTGTTTCGTTTTCTCTTCTCCTCTTGTGGGCTAGCACTGTCTTTTGATCCAGGGCTTCATTCAGGATGATAGATTTTTAGGAACAGGGATATGGCTTTCCCTCCATAGAGTGTATCCCAGGTAAGTGTGCTTGCAGATGCATTTTGATATGTTTTTTTTTATACAATTGATTAATGGTTTTCCTGCTATACTATCTCGGTTGCTAACTTTGTTCACGATGCACTTTTTCTATAGGAGTCATAGCTATGGGTCTGGTGTCTACAAGCTATTATTGTATGGTGGTTTCCTTGCATGTCACCAACGCCCGAGGGTTTCCGGGTAAGAATTATCTTCGACATGGCACTTGTTCGACAGAGAAGGAATCCTCTGGTTGTTTTGGGGTTAGATTTTCAGCTCTCAAGAGTTTTACTGGTTTCTTTTCCGAATTTGAAGATAAACAGGATCTTATTGCCCCATGTTTTGTTTATAGTTTTTCAGGCGAAAGCCCATAGTAGTTTACGAATTGTATGCATGAACATTTCCTCTATGCCTTCGAGGATTTGCTTACCCGACTGTGAGTCTTGAGGCCATGGCCATGCCGATGAAATTTTCCATATTTAAATTATTGGGAAAGAGTTCCATTTTCTTTGGTTAAGACCTGTTAATCTAGTTTGACAGACTTCTTGGAATTCGAAGTCATTTGGGGTTTGGGGTACTGGTTCCATATGAAATGTAATTTGAACTCCTGTTTCAAAGTGTGAATGATTTAAGCTTGCTATCCTGTACATTATACATGATATTCTTGTTCATGGTTTCTGTACAATATTGATGTGGGTAAACTTGTTGTGGAAATCACGAGTTAGGGTTCCACTTATTTTATTGTTTCTGGTAGTCATGCAACTCTGCGTTAAAATCAATTTAGATTTTTCCCTTTCCGAAATTAGAATGTATATAGTTTTTTTTTTGATTAAACATTTGGTAGTCATAGTTAACTTGTTTGAGGATGACTATGTGGGTGTTAACCCTAAAGGGTTCCATTTCCGTGCAGGGTTTAAAAGATCTTATAGAGTTTAAATGTATTTATCAGCCAGCTCCTTTAGTATGCTAGCCTAGAGCGACTTTAGGGTAAATATTCTTATAACTCCCTGCTACATTGACCCTTCTCAATTGCATCATGCTTCGGCTCTCTAGGGCCTAACCTTGGGTTACCTAACCTGCGGAAACAACTTCTTTCCTCTTAAGGGTTCTAGCGTTATCTGTAATTTTTCTTTTCTTTGCAAATCTTTCTTTCTGTTCTATGGTATCTTGGTTAAATTTCTAATTTGTAATTCTAAAATTCACACAGTCAACTAAGAGAATGCTTACCATATTCATTACAACATTAATTCTACTATAAATAATTTACTGAACAATAAAATACTTGTACAGATCTTAATTCCACAGCTTGTATGACCCCGAATATAGAGGTTCTCCAGTTCCAAACAGATATTGACTCTACTGTAAAAGATTACTGGTACTAAAGGTGACCAGTTGGTTCCAACTCTACCATTCTTGTTTCTCTGTAGATATAAGTACAATAATTATCCTACTTTTAACATTTCAGGTATCCTTTCATCATTAAGAGCTCCAACCACATCTTTTCCAATCTCAGTAAAAGACACATAATTTAATTTGCGCAACAAATTAATTCCCAGAGGTACCACTTACCTGAGTTGGGATTCAAAGGAAAGAACTCCAATGGAAGAGTTCACCTTTGTTTTTTGTTGCTTGTCGTCCTCCTGTCCGTGAGATTTGTCTTTTGGGACCAAATCTCCCCCTAAGCTTGCTCACAAGATCTCCGTCTTCTGCAAGTTGCTCGCACAGAGTGCTTATGCTATCTGGTCATCACCAGACTTAGCAATTCTCCCCTTACCACCTGACCTTTCAGCATGGTTTTTCCTCCCCCCACTTCCTTTTCTTTGGAAGCATTTCACAGTTAGAGGAGGTAGTTAGGATTTTTTTTCCAGCAATTTCCTTTTTCCAACTTTCTTCCACAAGAAGTTACAAGATTTGGTAATACTCAAATCATTTCTCATTTTCAATAATTAACAATATTATCCTACTCAAACAAGTAATAACAATTATTATTCAGTTTATTCTTACTGTGGTAAAATAAAATATTTACAGCTTTCCGGGGACATTACAATATACATTATATGATTTTACTAAAAACTCCACAACTCAGATTTGTATTCTATTACATTTATAACTCAAATTTATATTCTAATACATTTATATGTCAAACGTTCGAACAAATTTCTACCAAGTTCCAACAATATTGACAATCACTAATATGGAAAAAAAACCAGAACTTAGAAGAGTTGTGCTAGGGCCTTTTCATCTCTTAAACGCTTTGCCATATTGTCATTTATCCAAAAATATAGGGATAATTCTCTTGAAAGTTCCTCACTCCATTCACAAGCTCATGTCCAACGCATGACAGGTGAGCTTCCTATGAATATCTTTATCTACATATACTCATGATATGTGACTTCTTATCCATACCCCTCTCTCCAGACATCTCTGCCTTTCACTATAGCTTGGTTTGTGCCCAAAGCTGCAAGATCAGGGAGAGAGATCTGTTGTGGTTGTGAATAAAATTTTCATGATGAGTAGAGTTTTGATAGTTGGAGGCACCGGATATCTCGGAAAATACTTGGCCAAAGTCAGTGTGTCACAAGGCTATCCAATGTTTCTACTTGTTCGTCCCGCTATAGCCGTAGTTCTTGATTCCTCGAAGGAAAAATTGCTTCAAGAATTAAAAGATAATGGCATTCATATTCTTACAGTAAGTGATTCACTGTTTTTCTTGGCCCCCTGTATGTTCATGCAATATTCTTTGATTATTGCCACATTTGCATTAACATGTTGTTTATTATGAGATGCAGTAGAATGCTAATAGTTTTCCTAGCGGCGATTTAACAAGGATCTTTATATGATTACAATAGCCTTGTGGATGCAATCAAGCAAGTAAACATAGTAATATCTGCAGTTTCCATTCCTCAGCATTTGGATCAGTTGAATATCATAAGGGCCATTCAAGAAGTTGGAAACATCAAGGTATATACACCACTTCATATTCCTTGAATAGTGCCGCCCTCTAAATATTAGAGCGATATATTGATTCGTGTATTTTGGGTTGTCCTTTCATTTACGGAAGTAGAGATTTGTACCGTATTTACAACAATATACTGATTCATGTACTTTGGTTTGTCCTTTCATTTACAGAAGTAGAGGTTTGCACTGTCAGAGTTTGGCAACGAGGTTGACTGAGTAGAGGCCACTCTCCCTCCGTTTCAGAAAGTCTGTGACACTAAAAAGAAAATTCGCAGGGCAATTGAAGCCGCGAGTATTCCATATTCTTTCATCTCTGGAAATTCTTTTATGGCTTACTTTGTTGATTATTTTCTTCATCCCCGTCAAAAACCAGAGCTAGAGGAAGTTGTGATCTATGGGATGGTATCACGAAAGGTATGTCCTTGCAATGTTCATTTAACGACCATTAACATCTTTCAACCATTTGTGTACAGTGATGTGTGGTTTGATGGTAATTCTACTTGGGTGAAGCCTGGGAGACCGTAGTTCAAATCTCATTGAGTACAATGGCTTGCTGTGGTGGATGCTCGAGAAGCAGATTCTCCACCGTCGCCTTAGCGACACGATTCCCCACCCCTAACTTGGAGGCACGCGGCACGAGAATCTCATGTTTTGCTAAAACCATAGGATCCACCCCTGCCTTGGTGGCACGTGGCACAAGAGTCTTCTTAGTATATCGACTTGCAGGTAGTGAGTATCACGCTTTGCTAAAACCATATGATCTTAGTATATCGACTTATATGTAGTTGGATGTACTCTTGTGTTATAGCGGCACGAGAGTCTCATGCTTTGCTAAAACCATAGGATCTTAGTATATCGACTTGCAGGTAGTGAGTCTCAGGCTTTGCTAAAACCATAGGATCTTAGTATATCAACTTGCAGGTAGTTGGATGTACTCTTGTGTTATAGTGGCAGTTACGAGGATTGATCCTGGGTCTCCCATAGATTAGGACGAGGACTGAGAGTCTCACACTTTGCTAAAACCATAGGATCTTAGTCTATTGACTTGCAGGTAGTTCGATGTACTCTTATGTTATAGTGGCAGTTACGAGGATTGATCCTAGGTCTCCCATAGATTAGGACGAGGATTGAGAGTCTCATGCTTTGCTAAAACCATAGGATCTTAGTATATTGACTTGCAGGTAGTTGGATGTACTCTTGGTGTTATAGTGGCAGCTACGAGGATTGATCCTGGGTCTCCCATAGATAAGGACGAGGATTGATCCTGGGTCTCCCATAGATAAGGACGAGGATTGATCCTGGGTCTCCCATACTCTTGTGTTATAGTGGCAGTTACGAGGACTGATCCAGGGTCTCCCATAAATTAGGACGAGGATTGAGAGTCTCACACTTTGCTAAACCATAGGATCTTAGTATATCGACTTGCAGGTAGTTGGATGTACTCTTGGTATTATAGTGGCAGCTACAAAGATTGATCCTGGGTCTCCCATAAATTACGACTAGCAGTTACCGATTCACCATATGGTTAAAAAAAAACATCTTTCAACCATTTGTGTTAAAGAAAAAGGTAGAGAGAATACATACTGGGTATAAGCTATCCAAGGTAGATAATGCCATATAAATAAATAAATAAATATATATATATATATATAAATAAATAAAAAGGGAAGAAGGAAAATTTGGAATGGATATACTAGCCAAACTTATTAGATTAATGTGTTCTAGAACAATATTCTACCGATAATTCTTCAATTTCCACGTTTCCTATTAGATTAATGTATCCATAACAATCTTCTCCCGATAGTTCTTCGATTTTCACGTTTTCTATTTTTTACCCCTATTTCACCTATTTGTAAACCAAGCCTCCATATTTTAATAAAATAAGAATTACCTAAAAATTACTTGTTTAACCTATCTCACCAACTTAACCTAGAAAATTTTAAGTTGCCTCTTGCGGCTTGATGACTTTATGGCTGAGATGGATCTAGTGTAATCAAATATTCCAGTTTACAATTTGATAGTTTATAAGTATTATATTATATGTAAAGTTTACTGTAGTTTAACAAACGTTTCAGTGGCTTGACTTCTTCTTTACTCTTTTCAAACCAAAACTATACCTGGACAGACGTCACACTACGGTCTGATTATATCAGTCCATAGCAGACAAATTAAAACTGACAGTGTTTTTATGTGGTGCAGCTGTTTTCAATCTAGAAGATGACATTGCAGCTTTCACGATCAGAGTGGCAAGTGATTCCAGAACCATGAATAATCAGCCAGAGTGAGCTAGTCTCACTGTGGGAGAGGAAAACTGGAAGAGCCCTTCGCAGAGTATTTCATAATTTAGTCATTGATTAGACAATGTGATTGCTTATAAATAATTTGGTTTTAATTCGATAACTTTACTCAAATGATGTTTGGGTCAAATGATGTTTGGGGTGTGCGCTTACAAGTAGGGAAGAAAATATCTGAAATGTAGGGAAGAAAATATCTGAAATGTTAAATTTTCTTAATCCATTTATTTTATTTTTAATTATAGTTAGATGTAAAATTAATATTTTATTTAAAAATAAATGTTGCATATTTTAAAAGTAGGGGAGGGAATATTTAAGAAGTTAAATTTTGATGATGGCTAATTTTATTATATGTATTGAATGTAAAATTAGTATTTCATCTAAAATAAGTGTTGTAGGTTATTTTAGGGCTTACCATTTAAGTTAGATTTTTTTTTCTAAAAAAATTGCACAAAAATTTATAATTTATATTAGTCAACGCTAAATTAATAGTGCCTAATAGGCAAATAGAATCCAATAATAATTTGGGATGAACTAATAAATTGAGATGTTTACACATTTACAATTTTACTCCTACATTTACATCTTATACCTATCTTTTTTTTATGCAAAGGCTTTTTAGAATTATAATGGGAAGTAATTGATTAACAATCTAAGATACACAAAAATGTGGTAAGAGTATATATCTACACTTTTATTGACCACATAATAATAATAATAATAATAATATATTAAATCCTTATTGCACATTTATAAATTTTTAATTAGATGAAAACTTGAGTTTTTGGCTTACTTGTTGATACATTTTTTTTGAAAGTGTCTTTTAACAACCAAATACATAAAATTGGTATGTGAGACCTCCTTATTTGTGAAACAAGAAATCAACCCCCATACAATAATCTGATTGCTAAAATACACTAAATATACACACAGTGATATAAATAATATTAATTTGTAATTTATCTTAATTTATAAATTAGTTAATTCACATTTACATTTTAAATTAAAATACTACACAATTAATTAAATCATATTAAATAAATTAACTCTAAAAATAATAATAACATTGCAAGATAGAAAAATAACATCTTTTCTTTCTTTCAATCTCTCTTATATTTTATTTTATTTTATTTTATATAATCTATATTAATTTATAAATAGCAATTTGTAATTTATTTTGTAATTTTAATTTATAGATATGAATGTCTTCGGATTCTTCACAACTTTTGTCCTCATGAACCAATTAATATGGTTCATCCTCAAATATTTGTCATAAGAATGAACCACATTAGTTGATTAAATCGACCAAATTTTAATAACGTGATTAATCCGAAAAATATTCTCAATTACAATATAAATTACAAAAATCTAAAATCCAACCTTAATTTATTCAAAAATTAATTATTTTATAATTTAAAACCTATTTTATATATATATATATAATTGATAAAACACTATCATCCAAAGCTCCATACGGATCTTCCCACTAGTACATCCAGCTACAAGCTGGTAAAAAAAATCAAGAATAGACTTCAAGTGACGCGTTGGAAAAAAACTACCACTTGCTTTTAGGTCGTAGGTCTGGCGTCTATCAAAAAATCAAGAATAGTTACTTCAAGCCTTCAAGTGACGAGTTGGAAAACAATGACCACTTGCTTTTACTTCAAGCCTTCAAGTAACGAGTTGGAAAACAACAACCACTTGCTTTTAGGTTGTGGGTCTTGCGTCTGTCTTCATATAACTATAGTTTAGTTTCCCAGGTTATCGTAAATAAATTTAGTTTACCATGTTATCATAAATAAATTAAGCTTATTCCTTTTTTTTTTTTTTGTATTGCAGGTAACATGTCGAACAACCAAAGTAGACCGGTATGGTATTATTAGCATGCTTGGATAATCAAATAATTAAATATCAAAATATTACATTTAAATTTAGGGTAACTGGTACAAGTATTGGGTGTTATGGTACCTGGGACAAGTATTGGGTGTTTTGACCTACCCACAAATATTGGGTGGATCTACCTCAAGTATTGGGTACCTGGTACAAGTATTGCATATTAAGGTACGTGGTACAAGTATTGGGTGTTCGGTTCACTAATTGAATCTCACACACAAATTATTTTTACTATATATCAATAAATTTAATAATTAAATTATTACATATCAAAATATTACATTTAAAATATATAATAAAATAGAACATAGGTATTTTAAATTAGTTTAAATAGATATAAGAAAATATGTTTATGAAATTTAGATTAAGTAAATTTTAATAATTATCACTAGTATAGATCGATCTTAACTCGAGAACTAGCAAGTGTCCAAAAGGATCAAATTTCATTTTGAGTGCAACAGTTGAGAAAATATTTGCACCTCCAAAGATTTGATTCCTCTCTACTCTTGGTAGATATGGAGTTAAGATGAATCTATGCTATATTTGACCAACACACTAATTTTTTTATTTTCATTTGTTTTATATAATATTTACATACTTGCATTGAAATATTCCCTGTTGTGTGATGGGTTAGGAAGTTGGTCATATTTTGCATGCATGGGTGGAGATGGCTAGAGAGAGAACCATGGTTTTAGTTCGTCTAGTGTGTGAAGCCATTTGCTTCACCCCGGGTGTCCACCTTGAGTTAAATACACACATCCCGAGTTTAAACAAATTGAGGACTTCTATGATTTCAACGAGTGATTAAGAATGGATGCAATTGTCACTAGCTCCATGTGCAATTGTTAGTAGCTATGTATGCTTCACCTCTACACAACGCTTCATCTATCCACAACTCTTTAGTTTAAGAAACTCATTTATAGGGATTCAACTTCTAAATGCACATCCTTTGAAGTCTAGAGATGTTGGATAAGAGCCATGGACCTTTTGAGTGTGCAGGCCATCAAACTTCCCTTTAGCATGAATGTTCAAAAGAGGCTTCAGCCTCAACTTCTTGAAGTTTTCTTTGCAAACAAGTCTGCGTTGGTAATCCTTGAAACCACGGTGAAAGAGATGAGTGACATTTCTTTGTGGTTTTGAGGTGAAGCTGGTGTAAAGTAACACATTTATTCTCTTTGATTGTCATTGTGCATCCATCCAATTGGCGAACCTCATATCATTGTCCTTAAAGACGTTCACGTGTTGATAGTGTGGTGACAGAAAAACTGCGAACACATTCCCTTTTACGATAGGGTTTGGATAGAGGATGAAGGTTGGTGGGTGAACACGCCCTTATAGTACGCCTTCCATATAATTATTTAAAATTTGTAGGTTTTGAAATCATAATATATTATTTTTAGTATACATTAACAAATTTATTAATTACATTATTAAATATCAAAATATTGTATTTAAAATATATAATAAAGTTTAATATAAATACAATACAATATATAATAAAGTTTAACATCAATATTTTAAATTAGTTTAAATAGATATAATAAAATAGGTTTATGAAATTTAAATTAAGTAAATTTCAATAATTATCACAAGTGTATATCAATTTTTAACTCCGTATTTACCAAAGGTGAAAAGACATTTCTAGAGATTTGAGTCCTCTAGACTTTAACTCCGAATCTACCAAGGGTGAAAAGGCACTTCTAGAGATTTGAGTCCTCTAGACTCTTAATAGATTTGGAGTTAAGATGGATCTATTCTAGTTTTTAAAATGGACCTATTCTAGTTTACCAAGGGTGAAAAGACACTTCTAGAGATTTGAGTCCTCTAGACTCTTAATAGATTTGGAGTTAAGATGGATCTATTCTAGTTTTTTAGATGGACCTATTCTAGTTTTTAACAACATGCGAATAAAATATTTTAGCAATAACAAATTTATATATATTAGTTATTAATGTTTTTGAAATATCACATATTCATGCTTATTAATAATGGAATAAATTACACATTAAATTCACAATGGAAAGTAAAAATATAAGATTTTGTTTTTATTAAGTTATTTTATTTTCTCTACTAACACAAAATTATGTTATTTAATATGACTAACACTACACCATTTTTTATGTTTTAAATATTATATATCAAATGCAAGTAAAAGAAATTAAGCATCATGTAATATCACTAATGTTATGTTTACATACCATTTATGAACTCCATATTAAGTAATTGAAGAAATTACATATTAAGTATTATTTTTCCATAAGAAATTGTATCTTTATTGCATTATTTTTATTGTATTTTTATCATAAGAAATCATTTTTTTTACTTTCAATTACTTTGTTTTTTTCTATAATAATGGAAAATTATGATGTAAATTGAAGTAATTTATTGATGGTCCATGTTAATTTTTTTTTTCCATTACAAATTTTATTTTGCTATGTAAGTCATACTATTTGATTATTTTTAAATGTAGTGTTATGTGATAACAACTCCCTCATATTGGTCTGCCCACTTTACTTCGTAAGGAATTAATATAACTTAATGGCAATGTTTACTTTAGGGAATATGGATACATAAGCCCTGATTGCTAAGGATTGTGAATCACACCTTGTTGAATTTGATTTGACATTACAGAATAAAATTGTTGATTCAATGTCATATGTTCACTTTGATTTTCCTACACTTGAACCTTATATCACTAACATAAGGTTGAATTCTCTAAAAGGGATCCATAGCTTAGTTATATTTCAATTTATCGGCTATGGTTATATTTTTGGAATCCCATGGCTTTTCAAAATCCAATACATTGTACCTTGAATGATGTGTCCACACCAAGTTTTCCAGCTCGTGATGGTCACGTCATTATCACAAGGTGTCTCTACAATGTGAGACTGATAGTAATGGTGCTTTCCTACGATCCAATGTTGGAGATTTGTAGACAAAACCCTAAAATTTTGTTTGGCTACCCTTTATGTCTCATTTGTTTTCCGATTCCTTCTGGAGATGGCACGCCGAGAGGCTACCACCAAAAACCCACTCCAACTGAATTGCAACTCGAACCTACTAAGTGTTGTTACATAGAATGTGGTGAGAATTCGTAATACAAATTTTGTGAATTTAAGATTAGCTCCTTTGCATTTCATTTGTAATACAGTTTTTTGTGAATTTAAGATTAGCTCAAAATCAGGCTCCAAAAGGTGTGTATTTTTAAATTTTCATTACTTTTGTTTGAAAAGAAATTCAAGTAATTCAAAGGGAATTGTGAAGCATAGATACCGTCAATTTGTCCAAAATTCCTCCCAAACAAAAAAATTCTACACCCATTAAACCCTAAAAAATATGTACTATGACACGTGAAGAAGAAGAAATGCAACAAGATGTATCAAAATTACGGAACTAAGTGCAACAACTTTCACTTTCACAACGAGTAACTAAAGTTGAAGATGATGCAATGAATGTTAATATGGATGGTTTAGAGGAAAAAATAAAAGCATACATGGAAGTTTTGACCAAGTTTCTATAGGAAATGTTTCCTAATGGTGATAAGGTAATCTATGAAAATCATGATGAGAACAAAAGGAATGTGAATCATGATTTTAACTTTGGGTTGAAGATCCACCACATTCCAAAGATTGATATGAGAAAGTTTGATGGCAAGGATTCAGTGACATGGATACTAGAGATGGAGCGATTCTTTGATCTACATGATGTGACACACACACACACAAAAGGTACACATTGCATCTTTATATTTATAACCTAAACAATCTATGTGGTATCAATGGCTTTGCTCTCGTAAATCAATTGTCACTTGGGAAATTTTTACGGAGGAATTGCTAGCACATTATGAGGATACAAAGAGAAATACCTTCTTTAGCCAATTGATAAATATCAAACAAAAGGGTTCAATGGTAGAGCACATTGAGGACATCCAAAGATTGAATATCAAAATACTTGATATTATAGTAGAGCATATGATTGATGTCGTCATAGGGACTTTAAAGCATAACATCTAACATGAGGTTCTCCCTTGTGAACCTAATTCATTGGAAACCACATTCAGAGTGGCAAGAAAAGTTGAGAGCAAAATTTTAGCAATAAGGAGGTCTACCACTCACAACTATAAACATGGAAGTCTTGTTGCTCCTAGCCTCATGCAAACTACAAGGTTGATGGCAAAAGTGCTCTATTATAGTTGTGATAGAAATTACACTAAAGGTCATAAGTGTGTTGAGAATAAATTATTTTACACAGATTGTGAAGAGTAAGAATAAAAGGAACAAGAAACATCAAAAGAAGAAGATATACACCAGGAACCAACCCTAGAGAAAGAAGAAATGAATCCAACCATATATTGTAATGCATTTGTAGGAATTACCACTCCTCAAACTCTCAAGATAGAAGGATATATCAAGAAGGAAAAGGTAATAGTGTTGATTGATTAAGTTAGTACCCATAATTTTATTCGTTGTATGATATCCAAGGAATTAAATTTCTTTCTATATCTAGCACTTGAGTGTTAAGTGATGGTTTCAAATGGAAGAACTATAAATTTCTTAGGCAAGTGCGATAATATCAAGCTAACAATGGGGGGATATTTAATAAATACTCCAATGATTTCCCTTCCAATGGATGGTGTTGATGTTGTATTAGGAGTCTAATGGTTACAATCTTTGGGGACAATAGCTTTTAATTTTCAAGAACTTATCTTGAATTTTTCCAAGAAGGAAAGGAAATTAAATTAATGGGTATCACAGGGAGACTAGGGAAGATAATTAGCTCTAATGTCATTACAAATATTTTGAAGAAATAAGAATGAGGTGTAATTGATCTAAATAGAAATCCGCCCACAGTGTTTACCCATGGTAATGATCTGAATGGAAATCCACCCATGGTATTTTCCCACCCATGGTACTTACTCATGGTAATGTAACTAGAAAATGTTATAAATAACAAGCCTCCTTTTGTAAGTGAGGGGAGGGCCTAGTGTAATTTAGTTTCTACTATTATTTTCTGATCTAATAAAAGTTGGTTCATGATTTACTTTTCTGGTTTGGATTAATTTTGTTCTTTTCTTGGTGTGGCAATTACTCAGATCTTAGGGCCCTCCCCAAGATTCAAATTAGTTGTATCAGAGAGGTGTTTCCTAACATAAGTTTTTGAAGTTCTACAGATCTATGTGACCAACCCCATCCTTTTTTCCAGATGAGTGAGGGTAAGAATATTGATCTCTCATACAAAATAGTCAATGGCGATGGTAGCTTCTGCTTCCACAAGGCTCAGGGCTTGGGCATCCCCAGGTCTGGTATTTATATTTCTCAGCTTGTTAACCTCGATGCCACTGGTTATAGATTCATCAATTTATCCATATGGGCTTGACGCGACTATGGCGGAAGGAACCATGATTGCTCCCCACACCACCAAGGATTGTGCTACCAAAACTCAAATCAATCTACATGGTGTCCGGTTTGAGCTGGCTTAGCTTCTCTAGTTCAGAAATGGTGGACTAAAGTGGAAGTACCCCAAGGTCTGGAGTTCGAATCTCATTGGCGTGAAAGGTAAATTTTCTTTCTCGAGTTTCATTGATTCTAAAAAAATTGGCATAGCTATGGCGATGAGCTATGGGAGATTGTTTGAAGATTTGGATAGGATAAAGGGGTCGTGGAGTCAGGAGGAGGACACATCACTGTAGAGGCTTGTTCAAAAATACGGCCCGAGGAACTCGACCCTAATAAGTAAAGGAATTCCAGGGTGATCTGGGAAATCATGTAGGCTACGACGGTACAATCATATTTTCCCTCAAGTGGAGCCCCTCCCATCTATATTATTGTGCATTTATGTTAATGTTGATGAATGTTTAATTGTTGTGTTATAATGAATGAAAGTACTTGGTAAAAGAGAAAAATAAACTAAGTATAGAAGTAAGGCATACTCCATGACTGTAAGTATTGTTGAAAAGAAAAGGGTCGGTGGTGCCGCACCTCCTATAGTGTGGTTGGAAGAGTACCGCCAGTGTAGGGGCATGATAGGTGGTATCAAAACTGGTGAATTGTGATGAGAAGTTGATCCCACTCCACTAGTGTTATAGGTGGTATCATAGGTGATCGGGACAAGGAAGCTGGTGCAAGCTGCACTAACATGACAGTTGGTACCAAGGCTTTGGTGATTTAGATTGACCGTTTATGGTCTATACAAGATCGCAAAGAAGGCTGATGGCAGAGGTGGCAAAGGAACCTCAGGTTGTGACAGGTGAATCTAGCCACAATGTGGGTGAAGCTTTTTTGAACAAGGTATTGGAACGAATGGTGGAATTGGGTTCTGATTGGGCTTCGATGAGGGCTGAGCACATGCAAGTTCGTGAAGGCTATGGGACGATGAAAGAAGAACTTGAAGAACTAAACGATTGATACGAGTATACAAAATGGAAGTATACACAAACGGAAGAAGAGGTCAAGAAGATTGGTGAAGCAAGAGATCAAGGTTTCGCTGAAATCTTGAAATTGCAGCAAGCTCTTGACGAAGCTCAAGATGAGATCATGGTTTTGAAGAAGGTTGTGAGGCACAACTCAAGTGGAGGAGCAACTCATGTCAAAATCAAAGAGTCAGATTCTTATGATGGTACAAGGAGTGCAATTACTCTTGGAAACTTTCTATGGGACATGGACCAGTACTTAGAGCGCTTGGGATTATTCGATGAGTAAACCAAAGTGAAAGTAGCTACTTAATTCTTCACAAAGGATGCTAAGATGTGGTGGCGAAGAAGGATGGACCAAATTGCCAATGGCAATGTTGGGGACATAACTTCATGGGATGAAATGAAGAAGGCTTTGCAGACCCACTTTAGTCCACTGGATGAAACATGGGATGCAAGGATGAAGATAAAGTATATGAAGCAAATAGGAAGTTTGTAGGCATATCAACGAAAGTTTGCAAGTGCAGAAAGGGACAAGGTGTTCAACTTCATCATAGGTCTGAAACCTTGGGCGCGGAATGAAGTAAAGAGACAAAAGATTAAGACAATTGAGGAGGCTTTTGTTGTTGTGGATCGTTTGGTAGAACACTTTGATAAAGGTTCTGATGAGAAGAAGAGGAAGTATGACAAACTGAAAGAGAAGACTACAAAAGAGGAGACTTTGAGATCGAATGACAAGTCAAAGACAAAGAAACCCTTGAAGTGTTGGATATGTGAGGAACCACACACGGTGAATAATTGTCCTTATAGACCAAAGGTGGTTGCCATGACACAGTCCAACATGTAGAAAGAAGAAACTTCCATAGGGGTTATGTAGATATTGGGAGCTGCAGTGGCCATGGAAGCAGTCTTTAGGAGAGATCCTAAGAGGAACAGATTGGAGTATTCATAGATGTGCTTACTATGGTGGATAGTGGAGCAACTCACAATTTTATGAGTGAGGATATTGCAAAAAGGATTGGGTTGGAGTTTGTACGAGTGCAGGAACAAATGAAGACAGTGAATTCTCCTCCAGATTTTGTGATTGGTGTAGCTAAAAAGGTGGATGTGACACTTGGTGAATGGACAGGGAGAGTCGATCTCACTGTGGTGCGGATAGATGACTATGAAGTTGTACTGGGTATAGAATTCATGAAGGAATTCGATGCGATTATTGTTCCCCATATGAGTAACTAAGGCCGAGCATAAGCTGACAACGATGAGTATGGAGGATGGAAAGAAAGGTGAAGAAATCTGTTAGCGTTTGTCTGTTGCATAGAAAAAACTTATGGAGTAGTCACAGGTTATCAGGGCATTGTCGGATAGCATCTTGGATCTATCTAGGAGGCTGGAGGCAGTGGAAGATGATGATGACGAAGAGCATGTGAGGCCGAATGTTTAGGTAGAAGATAGGGAGGCATACTTGTAGAGGATGGAAATGGAGGATCCAGATAGGTGGATTGAGTTGATAAGCAAGGGAGAGCCTTTAGGCTCTGCTCCCTCCTCATCATCTTAGACTATCAGGGAGCACAAGGCTCATTGTTAGCTGCTCATGGAAACGAGTCTCCAAACACTTTGAGCAGGCATCTACGGGTGAGATGACATAGGTTGATAGAAAGCATGCAGTGGACAGTCATGATAATATGGGGCATGAGTTATTGTGCAGGCGATGCATGATTGGATTAGCTACCCAACTAATCACTGACATGAGGGGTACCTGTTAGCCCTTGAGGTGCAGTGCTACTATTTTTAGTGGAAATGTCCCATGTTTTAGCTCCGATGGCCACGTTCCCTCTTGCTCCACTTTGGACATAAGCCAGACTTCCAAAATATTACTCTCACATCTATAATTGCATCGGGTCCTGATCCAAATGGATCCAAATATGCTCTCTAAGTCTTCAAAATCTCATAAAATCATGCCAAAGATCAAAACAATAACATGAGAAGAGCCCTTAGAATGGCGGAGAAACACTATCGGGAGGCCAAAAACACGTAAAAACAGTGAAAAATAGAGTATCAGAGGCATAAACAAGTGAAGGCATAGTAGCCATTAGATCTGGCTGATCAACGGTCCAGATCTGATCGGCAACATCATAATCGACAACCACAACAGAGTGCTTACAACGGCCCGGGGCTATTGCGATATGCGATTGCAACTAATTGCATCGCAATATCGCAATCAGAGAAACATTATGGAGCGAGGCCTATACCCATACATGTATGCGATGTGATTAGCCGAACCCGATGGCTATATAAACATTATTGCATAGATTTTGAGATCCGCCGAAAGGCGTTTTTTAATGTATTTTCACATATTTTGTTATTTAATGAAATACAAAGAAATAACACCAATGCGATAAGACCCAGACCCGAAAGGGTTCGTGAAGGGAAATATATAATATTTGAAGTCTAGAGGGAGCCAATTTTCACGTTATTTTCACGATTTTTAACGTATTTTTAAAATACAAAGGAGCAAGGTCGAAGCGACTTGTGATAGCGATGAGGATGGACCTGATAGAGGAATAGACCATATTTAAGGACTTTTGAAGTCCAGAATGAATAGATTTTTGGCAAAATTTCATAGTGTTGTAGTGTTTCTCTGTGTAAAACAGAAAACAATTCTTTTGGTATTCGAAAGGTTTTCAAAGGCCCGAAGACCCATTTCGTTATAGTACAGGTGGCCACCATCCTTAGAATAGTTTAGCAATGATTTCTAACGCTAGAAGAGGGATTCGAGTGGATAGAGGTCGGGAGACAGATGGCTGGAAGGGGAAAAATCCACAGCATGATGCAACCGAACCAACATAAGTGATCATGGAGCATCGCTGGCATGAGCGAGCTACCTGACAGTGCGGAAAAATTACCAGAATTTGGTTAGTATGTTGTTAGAAAAAGAGACCTCTAGCTCATGTCTGTCTAATCATGGAATCAAGCAGTTAGAAGCTAGAGGGGATATATTAAGACACCTCAAGCCTCAGAGAGCCCGAGAGCATTGTGAAAATCCTATAAATGGCTGAAAGTTAGAAGTATCAGGTGTTCAACTTTTGGAGACTGTGGAGACTCTTCTCCTCTCAACATCTCATCTTCATTCAAGTAATACAAGCTTCTTTTTCTATTGTATGTTCAATTGCCATCTTTCCCTCTGTTCTAAGCTTTCACTTGAATAGGTTATTCATGTTTTCTTCTTTGTCGAATGTTAGATAACTGTCATCTTATCTCTGCGTTGATAAATTAGATTTGTAAGCTTCATTTACTTTCTGTAGCTAGCCATTCATATGTTTTATGTATGTATCTGCTGGTACAGCCAGGATTTTCCATCTACTCATTAAATCTATAAACTATTGAGCATTAGTGGTTGAAAGCCTTGTCAAGCTGAGGGTGTTCATGCATGTTTTGAGTGAAAATAGAGTTGAAACAGTCATTTGACTTGATCCAAACCCCAATCCATTCCAATATTTTGGATAACAATATTGAAGCTTTATATGTTTCCAGGCATCTCCGAGCTACAACCTAGGAGAGCTTCCTGGAGTGCTAACATAATTGGCCCCATTACTGGGGAGAGAAGACTTGCCTGGGAGACAACACAAATCCAACTTTGATGATAGACAAAGTCTGGGCACTTTTTCGGTTGTAACCATTTATCTGGTGACTCTACTAGAGGACGAACCTCTTGGCGACTCCACTTCATAGTTCTGGCTCAGTTTGTGAGGCATACTCAGAGAAATCCTCAAAAGCCACAAGTAGACCCAATATCTGACCCTGAAAAAATCATCAAAGAAAGAAAGGCATTATAGAAAGGAGCATCGGGTTCAGGTAGCTCTAAACAATATTCTATATCTCTTCAAGAAAATCTTGTAATAGAAAAAATACATGTTCAAAGTATAGCATCTAATACTAGCAGCGAAGAAAAAATCTTAGAGATTCATAGAGCTCATTATTCTTTAGGTCCTCCTTCCGTTCTAAGTCCGAAGGAAGCGTCTCCTCCTATCCATCATACTCCTTTAGTCCTATCAGTCACTCCTCAGTCTTCTGTCATTCATACTTCTAGTACCCTTATAACCGCCACAGTTATGGTAGGACCACAAGCACCTACCAAAATGGAAAGAATCATAGCTGCTAGGTATGGAACTCTAGTACTGCCCACTCCTTTGAATGCCATGCCTACTGTAGAATATCAAAAGTATAGGCCTAAGTTCACTGGAACTGAAGGTGTTTCAGCTGAGGAACATCTTGAATCATTCTATAGCTATGCTGATAACCTAGACATTAGTGAAGATGATGTATGGATGAGAGCCTTTGTCCAAAGTCTAGATGGAGAGGCTAGAAAATGGTTC
Source organism: Pinus tabuliformis (assembly GCA_031772625.1). NCBI lineage: Eukaryota > Viridiplantae > Streptophyta > Pinopsida > Pinales > Pinaceae > Pinus > Pinus tabuliformis. The sequence continues at coordinate 1,008,858,981 of CM062807.1, forward strand.
AAAGAACTGAGCCCAAGTTCTATAGTAGATATTGAGGCTTTAGATGATGCATTCCTAAATCATTGGGGGGTTAAGAAGGATCTACTCTAGTACCACACCGAGTTTGGGAACTTAAAGAGGGAAAATGGTTAGTTGTTTTCTAATTTTAATAAGAGGTTTAACCGCATGTACAACAAGATACCAACTGAAGTAAAACCCACCACTACCTCTGCTAAACTCACCTATGCCAGTGCCTTTGATTCTGACTTCTGTCTACTGTTGAGGGAGAGACAATGTGCTACCTTGGCTAATATGCAAGACACAGCCTTGGAAGTAGAATCAAACATCATGGCTGCAGAGAAGCTCAAGGGGAATGTTGATAGAAGGAGACAGAGGGGCAAATCTTCATCATCTTCAGATCCCAAGATAGATAAAATGACTAAGATGATAGAGTCATTAGCCTCTGAAATCTCCAAATTAAAGGTTGATCAACACCCTGGGAAAGGAAGAGTTCCTAATACCTTTTCTCCTAGAAATCCAAATCCATATAGAAGAGATAATGAGCAGTTGCAGATTATGCAAAGAAGCAAAGATGCCAATGAAGACCAAAGGGTGAAGATCCCTTTCCAGAATGTAGTCATCGAAGAAAAGCAGTTTGAAGAAGATGATAAGATCCATTGTCTAGAAGACAAAGGCAGTGCCTCCATTTTGACCTCAGCTGCCTATGAAAAGTCATTATTTAATGACCAGATCAGCTAAGAGTGGGATGGTGGAGCCATTTTGAAAACTGATGATCAACACAGATATGATCTGAGGTCGAAGATGAATAATGCCAAGGAAACTCCTATTCAAAGAGCTATTGTCCCTGCAATACAACAAACTAAAAAGCATAAACGACCAGTAGTTGATCCCATCATCCTCAAAGCTCCAACTCATGAGGTAAGAGGCATTGACAAGTCTCCTTCTCCTTTCAGTTTTGAATCAGAAATTTAGAAGATAAGCATACCTATACCACTAATTAAACTAGTGAAGGATGAGTCTTTCAAGAGATCTATCCTCAAGGCCTTTGAGCCTAAAGCCATCCAAGCCTCCACTGACTATGTAAATTTGCAAGATGACAAACCAACTATTGTTCTCAGCCCAATGATTGAAAATTGTGATGACAACTCCCCATCATTCTATGTATCTTTGACTATTCATGACAAAATCCTTCACAAATGCCTTATGGACATAAGAGTCAGCCATAATCTAATGCCCAAGGCTGTCATGGATGAGTTGGGTCTTAACATTACCATGTCTTATCATGACCTGTTTTCTTTTGACCCTAGAAAAGTGAAATGTTTGGGATTAATCAAGGACCTAGCCATCACCTTGTATCAGCTACCCATGAAGAGCATGATGATGGATATTGTGGTAGGAGATGTACCCCCCAAGTTTGGCATGTTACTCTCCAGAGGTTGGATCAAGAGATTAGGTGGAACATTGCAAAATGATCTGTCCTATGCTACTGTCCTAGTTTTTGGAGGTGAGAGTAGGAGATTATACAGGGAAGCTCAGTTGGCTTATATAATCAGTGATGAAAGGAATCCCACTAATAATCCCATCTATGTTGTTGACACTGATTTTGGAGCCTGTATTCTTCAGATTGAAGAATCCTAGTTGGCCTCCATGCAGCTTAAGAAACCGATTTTCCAGATTACAAAGGAAGAAGGCCCACAAATTTGGGACATGTTCTTTGATGGAGCTTGCTCTAAGGAAGCTATAGGGGCAGGTGTAGTCCTTGTGTTCCCCACACAAGAATGCATTCATTCATCTTTCAAGTTAACTTTTCAGGTCACAAATAACATAACAGAGTACGAAGCCTTGATATTGGGCTTAAACGCTGCTAAAGAAATGGGCATGAAAGGTTTGAAGGTGTTTGGAGATGCAGACCTTATCATTCAGCATGTCAACAAAACTTTCCAAGCGAAGCATCCAAGGTTGAAAGCATACAAAGATAAGGTATGGAAGCTCAAGGACTCTTTTAGTATTTTCAGCATTTCTTACATCCCCAGAATGAAGAACCAGCGTGTTGATTCCCTTGCTGTGTCTACTAGCACGTTTATTCCTCCTTTGCCTCCTAAATTGACTTATGAAGTTCAGGTGAAATATAGACCATCTCTGTCTGACAACGTCAAATATTAGAAAGTTCTTGAAGATGATGATGAAATTAATAAGTTTTTACATGTCGTTGATGAATTTTCTGAAATGCACATCGACCAAGAAAACAAAACCATTGAAGAATGCAACCAGTCCAAGCTAAAGGATGAGATTGGTCAGGACAACATTGTTCAACTACCTAGTAACCATATACCCAAAGGATTGGTGCCTCTAGAGAAGCTATTTGATCATAATGATGTACCTTATAAGCCTGCCAAAAAAGAAAATGAGTCTGTTGTGCATAAACATAATGTAGGGAGTCCAGCCCATCCAAAGTACATAAATCTGTCCACTCACTTGTCTTCTACCCAAAGTTTCGAGTATTGAACCCTGATGAGACAATTTGCTGATATTTTTGCTTGGGAGTATAGTGAGCTTAAGACCAATGACACCAACATCATTCAACATAAAATTCCACTAGAGAAGAACACTATCCATTTTAAGCAAAAATTAAGACCTAACATCCCTCTCTTATTGACTTTGACTGAAAAGGAAATCAAGAAGTTGTTGGAGGCCAAGATCATAGTTCCCCTAAGGTATTCAAAGTGGATAGCTAACCTTGTGGTAGTAAGAAAGAAGAATGGAGAAATCAGGCTTTGTGTTGACTCTAGGAATTTGAACAAATTCTCTAAAAAGGACAACTACCCCCTGCCTAAGATGGAACACTTGCTGCAAAAAGTTTCAGGCGCTAGAGTCATGTCTTTCTTAGACAAGTTTTTAGGTTAAAATCATATTGTTGTACATCCAGAAGATCAGGAAAAGACTGCCTTCACTACTCCTTGGGGCACTTTCATGTACTCCAATATGCCTTTTGGATTGATGAATGATGGGGCTACTTTTCAGAGGGCCATGGACATAACCTTTGTGGGAGAGAAGGACAAGTTTGTCCATATTTACCTTGATGACATAACAGTCTTTTCCAGCAGTCACAAGGACTATTTGCAGCGTTTGAGGAAGGTGTTTCTAAAGTGCAGACATTTTGGAATTTCTATGAACCCAAAGAAGTCACAGTTTTCTCTAGAAGAAGGCAAACTGCTGGGACATATTGTTTCTGTTGAAGGCGTGAAGATTGATCTATCAAGAGTTCAAGCAATTCAGACATTGTCCATCCCAAGGTAGAAAAAAGACATTCAATCTTTCCTGGGTAAGATTAACTTTGTCAGGATGTTTATCCAAAACTTTGCAGAGATAGTGAAGCACATCACTTCCATGTTGAAGAAAGGATCAAAAATAAAGTGGGTATATGGTGCAAGAAGCTCTTTTGAAGCTATCAAACAAGCTATCACGGAAGCTCCCACTCTAATCAACCCAGATTATACCAGGGATTTTTATATCTTCTATTTTTCCTCTTATGATACACTTGTAGCAGTTCTATTGCAGAAAAATGATGAAGGTGTAGAGCACCCTGTGGCCTTTTTCAGCAAAACTCTGAGGGATGCTGAACTAAGGTACGACCTTATTGAAAAACAAGCTTATGCTCTCATAAAATCTTTAAAGGCATTCATAATTTATATTCTGCATTCCAAAGTGGTGGTGTATGTACCTTCAGCCTCAGTAAAAGACGTCCTAACTCAGCCAGATATTGATGGAAAGAGAGCTAAATGGATTGAAAAATTCATAGAGTTCAACATAGAGGTGAAGCCCACCAAGCTTGTCAAAGACCAGGGCTTGGCTAAGCTGGTGGCTGAGGAAAATTGCAGTTTGTTAGACATCAATTAAGTGGGTTCAAATTTGGGTAGTGAGCAGACAGAGGAAGTAGTAGAAGAGCACGAGCAGAATCACTCTTTGGCTCAAAATCTAGTCACCTGTGAATGGTATTCCAATATAGTTCATTTTTTGCAGAAGCTAGAAGTCCCTCGAGGGCTTAGCTCGAGTCAAGCCCAGACCATTAAGCTCAGATCACAACATTCTGCATTAATGAAAACCTGCTCTATTGGAAAGACCCATCAGGGATCCTCTTGAGATGTCTAGAAAAAGGACAATCGGTGGAAGTCACGCACCAGTTCCATTCTAGCATCTGCGGAGGGCATCATTATTGGAAAACCACGACCCACAAGATCTTGAGAGCTAGGTATTATTGGCCTACTCTGTTCTCTGATGTGTTTTCTTTTGTGAAGTCTTGTGACAAATGTCAGAGGTTTGCAGGAAGACAACAGCTAAAATCTCTGCCCTTGAAGCTAGTACACATCAATGGTCCCTTCCAGCAGTGGGGCTTGGACTTCATAGGTGAGATCAATCCATATTCTAGTGGCCATCACAAATGGATTTAGGCTGTACCCACTAAAAATGCTAATCATCAGGTTATCATAAAGTTCTTGAATGAGAATATTTTCACTAGATTTGGTTGCCCAACCAAACTAGTCACTGATAATGCAACAACTTTCACGGCAGAAGAATTGGTGGAAATGTGTGAATCCATGGGCATTGAATTGGAGCATTCTACCTCATATTATCCTCAAGGCAATGGCTTGGAAGAATCATCTAACAAGAGTCTTGTAAGGATAATAAAAAAACTGTTGGAGGACAACAAAAAGAACTGGGATTCCAAGTTGAAGTTTTCACTATGGGCTGACAGAGTTACCAACAAGAATTCCATAGGAAATTCTCCATTTAAGCTGGTTTATGGAACTGATGTTGTTTTTCCTATCCATCTAATTCTCCCCGTGGCCAAATTATTGCAAGAAGAATAGGATGAAGAGAATGACATAGTGAGGAGAATGAGTAACTTGGTTGAATTACAATGGATCAGAGAACAACTGGTTGAGAAGTCAAGAATTCATCAAAAGAAGATTAAAAAAACCTTTGATAAAAAGGCAAAAATGGACAGTTTTCAGGTTGGTTACTGGGTCCTTAAATGGGATACATTGAAGGAAAAGAAGGGCAACCATGGTAAATTTGATGCCTTATGGACGGGACCGTTTGTCATTGCTCAAGTTCAGATGAACAATACTTTCATTCTGCACAATTTGGAGGGTGAAGGTGTTTTTGATGGCCCAATCAATGGGTGGTTTTTGAAACTTTACTTCATATGAGGCTTTAAGGCCTTAATATTGTAATAGGTTTTTTCAATTTTTGTTTTCTATGCAAATAAACTCCATGCCCAATGGAACACTAGGAAATAAGTTTGTTTTGGTTGTTACTGGAAAGGCAGTAGTCTGCAGTTCTTGAAACCTCACAGGGAGGCTTTCATCCCCAAAAGGAGCCAGTGTTAGCCCCTGAGGTGCAGTGCTACTATTTTTAGCGGAAATGTCCCCTGTTTTAGCTTTGACGACCACGTCTCCTCTTGCTCTGCTTTGGCCATAAGCCGAACTTCCAAAATATTACTCTCGCATCTATAATTGCATCAGGTCCTGATCCAAATGGATCCAAATATGCTCTCTAAGTCTTCAAAATCTCGTAAAATCATGCCAAAGATCAAAAAAATTGCATGAGAAGAGCCCTTAGAATGGTGGAGAAACACTATCGGGAGGCCAAAAACACGTAAAAACAGTGAAAAACAGAGTATCGGAGGCATAAAAAAGTGAAGGCCCAGTAGCCGTCAGACCTAGCCAATCAACGGTCTAGATCTGATTGGCAACATCGCAATCGGAAACCACAATAGAGTGCTTACATCGGCCGGGGGCTATCATGATATGCGAATACGACTAATCGCATCGTGATATCGCAATCGGAGAAACATTATGGAGTGGGGCCTATACCCATACATGTATGCGATGCGATTAGCCAGACCAAATGGCTATATAAACATTATTGCATAGATTTTGAGATCCGCTAAAAGGCGTTTTTTAATGTATTTTCACATATTTCGTTATCTAAAAAAATACAAAGAAACAATGCCGATGTGATAAGACCCAGACCTGAAAGGGTTCGTGAAGGGAAATATATAATATTTGAAGTCCGGAGGGAGCCAATTTTCATGTTATTTTCAAAATTTTTAATGTATTTTTAAAATACAAAGGAGCAAGGCTGAAACTACTTGCAATAATGATGAGGATGGACCTGATAGAGGAATAGACTATATTTAAGGACTTTTGAAGTCCGGAATGAACAGAGTTTTGGAGGAATTTCACACTGTTGCAACGTTTCTCTGTGTAAAACAGAAAATAATTGTTTTTGGTATTCGAAATGATTTCAAAGGCCCGAAAACCCATTTCGTTACAGTACAGGTGGCTACCATCCTTAGAAGTGTTTAGCAATGATTTCTAACACTAGAAGAGGGATTCGAGTGGACAGAAGCTGGGAGACAAAGGCCGGGAGATAGATGGCCGAAAGGGGAAAAGGCCATAGCACGATGCAGCCGAACCAACATAAGTGATCATGGAGCATCGCTGGCACGAGCAAGCTACCTGATAGCGTGGTAAAATTACCAGAATTTGGTTACTATGTTGTTAGAAAAAGAGACCTCTAGCTCATGTTTGTCTAATCATGGCACTAAGCAGTTAGAAGCCAGAGGGGATAGATTAAGACACCTCGAGCCTTAGAGAGCCCGAGAGCATTGTAAAAAGCCTATAAATGGCTAAAAGTTAGAAGTATCAGGGGTTCAACTTTTGGAGACTGTGGAGACTTTGCTCCTCTCAGCGTCTCATCTTCATTCCAGTAATACAAGCTTCTTTTGTTGTTATATGTTCAATTGCCATCTTTCCCTCTGTTCTAAGCTTGCACGAATAGGTTATTCATGTTTTCTTCTCTGCTGAATGCTAGATAATTGTCATCTTAACTCTACATTGATAAATTATATTTGTAAGCTTCATTTACTTTTTGTAGCTAGCCATTCATATGTGTTACTCATGTATCTACTGGTAATGTCAGGATTCTCCATCTACTCATTGAATCTATAAAGTATTGAGCATTAGTGGTTGAAAGCCTTGTCAAGATGAGGGTGTTCATGCATGTTTTGAGTGAAAATAGAGTTGAAACAATCATCTGACTTGATCCAAACCTCACTCCATTCCAATAGTTCAGAGAATGATATTGAAGCTTTATATGTTTCTAGGCATCTCTGAGCTACAACCTAGGAGAGTTTCCTGGAGTGCTAACACTACCAACACATGATTTCTTGCAACATAGTGGCATATCTATGGTATGAGAGAAGGTTGAGTAGTGAACATTTGGACTACCCATATACACAGTTTTGTGGATGATATCTTGGTGACAGGTGGTTGCTAGGATGGAAGATTGTCAAGGACGACAATGAATTTAGGTGGAGCGGAATGTAGTGCCCATGAGCTGTAGGCGACACGGTGACTGCGCACGGAGGCGACGAGCTGAGGAGCAGTGGCATGGTGGGGAGAAAATGTACAAAATGCGACTAAGTGTTGTGGAAGTTGTTTGGGTATATAGGCTGAGGACGGTCCCAGCGGGCCAACAGGCGGGCGAGGGCAAACGATGAGACACCACACTTGGGTTGGCCAGTGGGCGAGATGACCCGTTCAAAAGATAAAATGGAGATATGGTGGGTCAGCCAACATAAGGACGCATTGTTTCATATGATGGGCGAGCCATATATATGGTGCGACTTTGGCATGGCAAAGGCATCGAATCATTCAACAACAAACCAATGCAATCGCAGAGAGAGCGTGTGAGCCAAGAAGGACTAGGACGGTCTGAAACAGAAAGGCAAAGGCATGCGGTCCGTAACGCCCTCTTACCTTGTGGAAAAGCTAAACGACGGGTCGTTCAGGGGGCAGTTCGGGCAGAGGTCTGAATGAGGGCATAGGGCGACATGGGAGTTCGTTCAGTGGGTTAAACATGCGGTCGTGCAGAAGTTCAGGCAGAGGTTTGAACGAGGGCGCACGGTGGTTTGTGAACGAATGGTCGTGCAGGAGGTCGTTCGAGGTCATTTGAGGGCACGGCAGGGTGTCTGGGTGAACAATTTTTCAGGAAGTCGTTCAAGGGCGCGACAGGGTGTTCAACCGAACAACATGAGTTGGTGAATGAGCATATCGTGTGAAGTGTTGAACCAGCATGTTCATGATGAACGAGTTGATGGGTTGAAGATTTGGGTTGGACGCTGGGTGAGGGCGCATGAAGGTGCCAGGCAGACGGTGAACGACAACAAATGAGGTGAACAAAACGCGTTCAGGTGAACGTGCGGAGGCAAATGACGAGTTAGGCAAGGATCGTTCGGGTGACCATGTGGGGGCCCCCGGCGAGCTGGCTGAACGTGTTGTGCCAGTGAATGTGAAAAATATTCTAAGTGTAAATCTGGGGTTTCCTCAGGATTGAACTTGTATATTGTAAACTGATATATTATTATTACGGGCAGACTCATTACAGGGAGTTGCCCCTCCCATCTATATTATTGTGCATTTATGTTAATGCTGATGAATGTTTAACTGCTGTGTTATAATGAATGAAAGTACTTGGTAAAAGAGAAAAATAAACTAAGTATAGAAGTAAGGCGTAGTCCATGACCGTGAGTATTGGTGAAAAGAAAAGGGTCGGTGGTGCCGCACCTCCTATAGTGCGGTTGGAAGAGTACCGCCAGTGTAGGGGTGTGACACATGCCATCCCGAGTTCTTAGTAGCCTCTAATCTAGTGAGAAACGTTGTTCTCCATGGCGCCCTTCATCTCAACAAATGTCAATCTCGAGTTGCAAGTCAAGATTTTGAGTGGTAGGCATGGCCGAAGAGTGTGTGAGAAATCAGGGGCTCCCACAAATTTCAATCGGGGACTTGAAACTCAGGAATCATGTCATGTCTATGTATAATAATTGTTGGAATGGGAAAGTGGTTGAGTGTTGTATAAAGAGAAAGGAAATGCCTACTTTCCAATAAAATTTCAAGCAGCAACCATTACCAAATTTGGAATTTATCATAAGAGGGAGTGAAGCTAATGATAATAATGTAAATAAAACCAAGAAACTTTTTCAGCTAAGAATTTTAAAGTTCTGAAAAATACCTTGAAACAAAGAAAAAGGTTGTAGGAAATGGGACCTGTGTCAAGAAATGAATGGGATATGGTTGGAACAATGCTTCTTCTTACAGTTTCTCTTTGGTTTTTGGGATGCAGTTGGGATTGCAAGTGTCATGGCAGCAATGCTTGGTCTATCTATTCTATTACTTTTAGGTGTTCTGTATTTGGATGACTGTTTGAGTGAGAATTCTTCTTAGGACACTTTAGCATGGTTTGCACTTTTTGTAGGCATGGCGAGCCAGCGCAAAAACCTCGGCATTGTGTAGTTGGTGTCAGGTTGTGTTGCTATATCTCTTGCACCATTCTCCTTAAGCTGGCCAACAACATTTGGCATCCTTTAGGCATTGTACTTCTTAATACATTATTTGTTTGCAAGCCAGACAAGGCATGTTGGAGCTTTGTATTCTGCCTTTCTAGCTATGTATTTAGCAGTTGGGGTGCTTGGGGTTCTTACAACATTTGCTTTGGCTTATAACACAAATATCTTTGGGGCTATTACACACTACAACAATGGTTAAGAAGCTATCTACTATGGCACGAGATCTGTTGAACTACCAAATATTTTCAAAATGGGAATAAAAAATGTGAAATTTGATTGTTTGGAGAAAGTATTTACATCATCTCATTTGATGGTGAGAATTGACAAAGATAAGCCACCAAATTTCTATCGGATAGATCAAAAAGTGATCTCGAGGTTCATTACAAGGTATCTATACCCTCGAACCCTTGTTCATTATGGTTATGGGTCAACCACACAAAAACCTTTGCCAAAAAAGTCCATTTTATCGACCACACATTGTCCACCTCACAGTTGGCCCACCAACATTACAAGGTATCTCTATCCTCGACTCTTTGTTCATTATGGTTATGGGCCAACCACACAAAACACTTTGCCAACGAAGTCCATTTTCTCATCCACACACTGTCCACCTCACATTTCTCCCACCAGCATTATAGGGTATCTCTATCCTTGGCTCTTCCTTCATCATGGTTACGGGTCATCCACAAACCCTCGGTTATGGGTCAACCACACAAAACTCTTGTCTTCGACAACACTTGGTCATCCACAACTCATATTCGACAAAATCTTCTCCAGAGGGAAATTCATGCAATGGGGACCATTGCATCCTAAGGAGGGAGGGATGATCCAAATAGAAATCTGCCTATGGTATTTACCTATGGTAATGATCCGAATGGAAATTCGCTCATGGTATTTTCCCAACCATGGTATTTACCCATGGTAATGTAACTAATTTTTTTTATAAATAACGAGCCTTTTTTTGTAAGAGGGGGAGGGTCCAGCACAATTTAGTTGCTACTATTATTTTCTGATCTAATAAAAGTTGGTTTATTATTTACTCTTCTAGTTTGGGTTATTTTTGTTCTTTTCTTGGTGTGACAATTACTGAGATCTTGGGGCCCTCCCCAAGATCCTAATCTATAGTTGCATGATTATGTTTGCTAGATGTTCAAACATCAAAATCATCCCTTTCTCGAGATCCCCAAAGAGTCCTGGACAATCATTCCAAGGTATTTGAGACTCCCAAACGTCACCCACCTATTCATTATCATGATCATGCTATTCATTTGATTGCAAGAAGAGTTCCTCCAAACATCAGACCTTACAGATATCCATATTCCCAAAAGAGTGAAATCAAACACATGGTTATAGAAATGCTAGAGGCACGTACAATTCAACCTAGATAAAGTTCTTTCTCTTCTCCTATAGTATTGGTGCACAAGAAGGATAGATCATGGTGTATTTGTCCATATTATTGAGATCTTAATAAGCTCACTATTAAAGATAAATTTCTCATCCCTATCATTTATGAATTTTTGGATGAATTACATGGAGAAATTTACTTCATCAAATTGGATCTTTGTTCCATATATCATCAAATTAGGATGAATACAGAAGACATTCCAAAAATGGTATTTAGAAGTCATGAAGGTCATTATGATTTTTTGGTCATGCCTTTTGGTCTTACCAATGCACCTTCCACATTTCAAGGGTTGATTAATTCCACTTTCAAATCCTTTCATAGAAAATTTGTGTTAGTACTTTTTGATGATATATTAATCTTCAATAAGTCTTGGAAAGTTCATGTTCAACATATTGATAGGGTGCTTAAACTATTGGAGGAGAAACAATTGTATGCAAAACCCTTCAAATGTTTCTTTAGGGTACAAGAGATGGTATATTCAAGTCATATTGTAGCTGATGATGGTGTTAAGGTAGACCCTAAAAAAACTAAATCCATCAAGGAATAAATGATCATCTAGTGTTGTTGAAGAAAGATACCGTAGTGGCTTCGTGACGCATTACAAGATGTTGAGAGACATTCTCCCACTAAAAGGTCCTTGAGATAAAGAAAAAGGCCATTCCAATACATGATATGTTGTAGCTATGAGCACTATGATCTAGCTTGAGCCTTTCGTATTTGAGTAAGAAATGAAAGAACGTGTTTGGAAATATTCCATAGCTGAGGAATATGAATCAATTGTGAAGAATGATGGCTATAAAAAGATAAAACATGGAGTTGATGGAAGTATTGAAAGGCATAAGGAAAGGTTCATGGCTAGAGAATTCTCCCAGAAAGAGGGAGAATATTAAGATGACATATTTTCACCAATTGCCCACTTCACTACCATTAGATCGATTTTTTCCCTTATTGCTGGTCATGGATGGACCCTTCAACAAATGGACATAAATACACCATTTCTTCATGCAATGCTACAAAATGAAGCATATGTTGAGCAACCTCATGCTTTTGAAGTAAATGTCAAGAATATTTATGTTTGCAGGTTAAAGAAAGGATTATATGGTTTGGAGTAGGCTCCCCAAGCCTGGTATGCTCATATTGAAAAGCTTGGATTCATAAGAAGAAATGTCAATCTAAATATTTTCTTCAAGATAGTCTAAGTTATGCCTTTTATTTTCATTTTATATCTTGACGATCTATTATTAAGAGATAGTGAGCCTCTGATGATGAAGTGTAAGAAGGAAATGGCCCCTGAGTTGGAGATGAAAGATATTGGTTTGAGATATACTTCCAAAAATATGAGATCACATCAATACACCGATGATAACTAGGTTGGAAACATTATTGACAAGAAGAGCACCTATGGGTGTTAATGGCCGAGCATATACATCATATCATATTAATGACTCTATAGACAAGGAAATATTGATTACCTTTTGAAATATCCGAAGTCTTTGATAAATTTTTAAAATATACCTTGACCCTACAGATTATAAATTAGCGATTGTTTGGTTAGTATTATGTTTTAACATAGGTTTACAATATACATATGGTTAGAGGCCTGGAGATCCCAGCCTACCGATGAATCTTAACTAAAAAATACTTTACAAATGGCCTATACAAATCACATATGTTGTACAAATTTCAACATGTGAATATGTCTTGTCATGACTAATCTACCAAAACATGTATGTCTTGTTCTTTTCAATAGCCCAACTTTTGATTACATTTTAATGTGGTGATACAATATTTATACTCCATACCTCCTTGGCAACATCACAGGTATTTTTTTTAGTATATATAGATCGTGGAACACTTATGGAACATGTTTGCAAGGAATGATTTGTAATGAATTACGTGGATTCCATTTACATGGCATCCTATGTGACCATTATTATAAACATTTAACACATACATCATTTGAAATAAAACAATGTTGAATTATATCACCTTGTTAACGTGTTAATACACATAGATCTTCACAATTGATTTAGATTTGACGTGTTCACTAAGTATTAAATTTAGTACTTGTTATTTATTATCTATTAGTCAAAGTTATTGCGTGGATGGCTCTAACTTCTGAGCCATCACCCCAAGAACTTTCATGATCCTTTCCATTCTTTGCAGTTTGAGTTAGCTATGGAGCTTGTGACAATTGGTAAGAAAAGAGAATCGAGACCCTGAACGCCTGGAACTTTCACAATTGAAATATCTTGTTGAATACATATGCACAGGGAAAAAGTATGTATCTCTTTTATGAACTTGACATACAAGTAAGAAATTAATTACTTAGTTTCTTTGAAATTGTATGAAGTGACTACTTTCTCATGTATTCCCTTGCTTGCTGTGTTTAAATTGGGCTCTGGGTGCATTAAAAGTTTAAAAATAGTCAATGCCACCTCCTTTTTCCACAAGGAAAATATGTTTCTCCTTTTCACATAACCTTTTTTGATATCTCTTGGAGAAGGTTGTACCATCAGATAGTGATACAATTCGTAAATTTAAAGACATTGTTAAACCCAACAATCTTGTTATTCACCTTCAAAATAAAAATATTATTATCATTTTGTCTTCTCTCTTGTCCTAAGACTCTTTCCTTTATAATGATATATCATTGTAAACTTATCTCTTTTGAATGGGCATCAACATTCTAATAATCATAAGAAATATTCTGATCAATGTATTCTTTCTTTTTTATGACCATAGTGTTGAGATATTAGTCTTATTGTCTGATATGTGTCATCACATTTGATTCTATGGTCTGTTAGGTGTCATAGATAGTTTTATTTTATTTCAATTTAGTTGAGTTTCACTCGAGTCATTTATTATTGATTTTTTCTATGTAATTTATTTAACTATTTTGAATATTGAGAAGAGAAATCTCTGCTCCACAATTTCTCTCCATTTTCTATCATGGTTTCAGGGCTTTAGGGCGCATAAGACTCCAGAGAGAGCAGTAGAGACCAAGATTTCGAGGAGGAGAAAAAGTCTCCATTGTTTTGAAGAAGCCAGCTTGTGTGAAGTCGTGTCTGTGAAGAGGACGAAGTGGATTGTTACCCGCCTCAACAGATAGAGAAGGTCGGGCGATTTTTTTTTATTTTTAAAATTTTTTGAGTGACCAACACACCCATGCGAAATTTTAACGCAAGAGAAATTTAGACTCAACGCATGTTTGGTCTTTCAAGAAGTGCGTTGAACAACATAGCGGGTTCCACAAGGAGAAATATAAAGTGGTCTTTCAGGAAGTGCGTTGAACAACATAACGGGTTCCACGAGGAGAAATTTAAAGTCAGGCAGAATTTAAAGATGTTGGCTCAACTCCATTCGTGTCCAAATTCAAGTGAATGTGGGCTCTACGAGGAAGTTCAAGTCCCGTGGTTCAAAGTTTTATTTTTTTTAAAAGGAGATTTTACGCAATTTGATGTATGCTTCGTGAAAAAAAGTGGTCAAATGACTATTGGGTTGAAGTAGTTTCGACAACAGTGTATGTTCTCAACAAATCTCCAACAACTAGTCTCCAAGATATAATACCTCAAGAAGCATGGGATGATAAAAAGGTAAATTTATCTCACTATAGAATTTTTGGATCAGTAGCCTTTACACATGTTCATGAGAAACTAGGAAAGAAGCTTGATGATGGAAGTGAAAGATGTATTTTTGTAGGGTATAGTGAGCAGACAAAGGCCTACATACTTTACAATCCATATACCAAAATGTTTGTTTTAAGCAAAGATGTTGAATTTTTTGAAATAAATCTTGGTCTGATCATGTTGATGAAGCTTCAAATCATCGAGTTTATATGTCACAACTACAAAGTTTGCAGATTGAAGAAGAGTCATACCATTCTGAAAATGGTACATCTTCAAGCAGTGAATCCACCAGTGATTCAACATCTTCAGAAGAAAGTCAGAAAACAAAAAACATTAGAGAAATATATGAGCAGGAGCATGAGTTTGACCAATAGAATATGTTTACATTTCTTTCATCTCAACCAACCCATTTTGAAGAAGCAGTTAAAGAAAAGCATTAGGTAGATGCAATGGACCAAGAAATTGATTCCATAGAGAAGAACCAAACTTGGGAGTTAGTTGATCTCCAAGGAGACAAAACCAAGATTGATGTAAAATGGGTATATAATACCAAGTTGAATGAAAAAGGTGAAATTGAGAAACATAAAGCAAGTTTGGTTGCCAAACAATTCTCACAACAATTTGGTGTTAATTATGGTGAAACCTTTGCTCCTGTAGCAAGGTTTTATCCACAACAACTCAACACAAATGAAAGGTATATCAAGTTGATGTAAAATCTACTTTCTTAAATAGTAAATTGCATGAAGAAGTTTATGTAGAGTAGCCTCTTGGTTTTGAGGTTCCAAGATAGGAACATAAGGTATACATATTGAAGAAATCTTCGTATGGTTTTAAGAAAGCTCCAAGAGCTTGGTACGGTCACATCGACACCTATCTCATCAAAAGTAGTTTTTGCGGAAGCAGCCATGAGTGAACTTTTTATACCCAAACGCATGAAGATAAAATTATGAGTGTATGTCTTTACATTGATGATCTTCTTTATACATGCAATATGATGTTAGAATACTTTAAAGCAACAATGTAAACAAAAGTTGATATGATTGATCTAGGGGTCATGAAATACATCTTAGACATTGAAATTCAACAATCTGCTAATGACATTTTTGTTGGTCAAGAAAAATATGACACTCATTTTCATTTCATGTGTGAGTTTGTCAATGATGGAGACATAGCACTTTCTTTTTGTGGTTACAAAGATCAGGTTGTAGATATTTTCACAAAGCCATTGGGCAAAAATGTATTTGAATTTCAAAGAGAACAATTACGCATTATAAGAGTTTCTACTTGTAACAATTGAGATTAGGAGGAGACGTTGAGATATGAATATTCTTATCTGCTAAGTGTCATCACATTAGATTATGTTGTCTGCTAGTGTCATAGACAATTCGATTTTACTTCAGTTTAGTCGAGTTTCACTCTAGTGATTTATTTTTGATATTTTCAATGTGATCTATTTAGCTATTTTGAATATTGATAAGAACAATCTCTACTCTAATATTTCTCCCCATTTTCTGTGACATAATTTACCTTGCTAAGTTGCTGAGTTATGTAAATCCCCATTCCTTTGGTCGAACTTTTACAACTCTGTATGGCTTGGCTGTCCATACCCTAAGGTCTCGAGCTCAAACTAGGTGAACAGATATGAAGGCCCATAAGACTATCATCTGCTCTGTTACTTCTTATTATGTTTTCTCATTATCTAAAATCTTACAGTCATCTAATCCAATAAAGAGAAATGGTCATTTGCTCGGGCATCCATTCTAAGAAACCATTCCTGAGTGCTATGGTCCATTCACTGGTAGTAAAAATTCAATTATTTGCATTCTTTTGACTCAGCATCAATTTTTTTTCTTTCTCAGTAGCTTAATGCTTCTGAAAATTCATGTCTTTCGATTAGGTTTATACTTATGTTTCATATGCGATGTCGCAATGATGATTTTCAATCCAACATTCAGTATCAAGGTCTGCAAATATGTGAAAAATTACTAAGTTTATCATAGTCATTAAAGTTACAATTCATTTTAGTTGTGTTTTAACTCATTCTACAAGGAACCCAAGCCATAATAATCGCTCGTCTGATTTATTTATTTTCAATGCATGGTTGAAATCCTTATGTGATTACGTGGCCTTGTGAACGTGTATAAAAAACCTATCGTCCTCATACGAATGGTCATAAGATCCTAACCTCGCCTGCTATTTCACCTTATGAAAGTTCTTTATTTTTAATATTACACAATGAATATAAAACCATAATCTTCACTGCCCTTGTCTCGGTCAATGCCATTCCTCGTACAATATTCATTGTATTTGTTTAAATTATAATACCCTTCTCGATCATAAAGTTATTGTAGGAGCAAAAAACATAGCAGAAACTAAATAATCACAAATAGCATAAACAAACATGAGACACAGAGATTTTAACGTGGTTCACCCAACCAATCTGGGCTATGTCCACCAAACAGAGGCATCGACAATCTCATTCATCAACTAGACGATTACAACAACAGAGTTTCTCATCTGCTCTCCCACTCACCGCATATCCCTCATTACACATTTGCTTCTACGGGCTTACATTTTATAGCTGGGAGTAGAAAATGAATCATAAATTCACTAACAACAAATATAGGATGCAATAACTCCTCATCAGGATTAAATGGAGTCAACTTAGCAACAAATCCTATTGTTGTCACATTCACGAGATTTTCTCCAAATTTAATTAAAAGAAATCTCAACAATCTCCACTTTGACAACAATTAGCCTGATACCCTATTCCATTATTATTATTATCTTTTCTGCAAGCCAAGAGAAGCCAGACATGATAGTAACTTCTCTAACAAAATTGGTTTCATGAACATATCTGCACAGTTTTCCTTTGTATGCACCTTTTCAAGAGAGACTCCCCTTTTAGTGATAACTTGTCTTACAAAATGGTACTTGATAGGTATATGCTTTGATTTACTATGATAGGCTGGATTTTTAGCCAAGTGAATTTCACTTTGACTATCACAAAATAACTTGATTTTGTCCTGCAACCTACCAAACTCACCAAAAAAACCTTTCAACCAAACTGCTTCTTTGCAAGCATGTGAAGCAACTATGTATTTTGCTTCTATAGTGGATAAAGCAACAATGTTTGTAGCTTTGCCATCTAGCTTATAGCTCCACCTGCAAGAGTAAAGACATATCTTGAAGTTGACCTTCTCTTATCCAAATCACCTGCAAAATCAGAATCAACATATCCGAAAAAGAATTCACTACTTCTGTTATAAGTGATACAATAATCACTTGTGCCTCTCAGATACCGAAGCACCCATTTCACTGCTGACCAGTGTTCTTTTCCTGGATTTGCCATATACCTGCTGACAACCCCAACTGCATGTGAAATATCTGGTCGTGTACAAACCATTGCATACATCAAACAACCTACTACATTGGCATATGGAATTCGAGACATATATTCCTTTTCTTCATTTGTATTAGGACATAAAATTGAAGCAAGCTTAAAATGGGAAGCTAAAGGGACTGAAACAGGCTTCACATTGTTCATACCAAACCTCAAGAGTATTTTCTCAATATACGTCTTTTGTGATAGCCACAGCTTATCATTGCTCCTGTCTCTGAAAATATCCATGCCCAAAATCTGTCTTGCTGCTCCTAGATCTTTCATATGAAACGTCCTAGCCATCTGAGCCTTTAACCTGTTGATCTCTCTTATGCTTTTGCTTTCTAAAAGCATATCGTCAACATATAACACTAAGATAATGAACATGCCATTATTCAATTTCTTAAAGTAAACACAATTATCATATTCACTTCTTATATAATTTTGACTCATCATGAAAGAATCAAATTTCTTGTACCATTGTCGAGGTGATTGCTTCAGACCATACAATGATTTCTTGAGCTTGCAGAAAAATTTCTTGTTGCGGTTTTGAACAAACCCTTTCGGTTGTTCCATGTAAATCTCCTCATCTAAATCTCCATGTAAAAATGTAGTTTTAACATCTAGTTGGTGTAATTCTAAATCAAGTAAAGCAACTAATGCTAACACAATCCGAATTGAAACAATTTTTACAACTGATGAAAAAATCTCATGAAAGTCAATTCCTGCTTTCTAAGAAAAACCTTTTGTGACCAACCTTGCTTTGTACCTGTCCTCTGTATCATCAACACCCCTTTTCAATTTGTAAACCCATTTACATCCCACAGTTTTTCTATCTTTAGGAAGTTCTACCAGATCCCATGTGGCATTCTTGTCTCTTGTCATCATCTCGTCCTTCATAGCTTCTTTCCACTTATCACTTTTAGAACCTTCTACAACTTCTTGATAGCACAAAGGTCCATCATCATTAGCAGTTAAAGCAACTAAAGTAACATAATCATCATACCTTTTAGGAGGACGTTTGATTCTCGTGGACCTCCTTAAAGATGTTTTTGGTACTTCCACAATTTGCTGATTATTATCTGTAGGGACTTCTTCATGATCTGCATCTGACACATGTTCATGATTTGCATCTGAAACTTTTTCATGATCTACATCTAAAAATTGTTCATGATCTGCATCTGAAACTTGTTCATCTGGACTATCATCAGTATTTGAACTGGTTTCAAACTGAATATGTTGAAACTTAGGTACATTATCCTATTTCAATTTATCATCTACATTTGGATTATTGAGTGAAGATTCATTGAATTTAACATCTCTATTAATTATGATCTTGTGAGTAGTAGGAGCCCACAACCTGTATCCCTTAGTCCCATCACCATATCCAGCAAAGATATATCTTTTTGATTTAGGATCTAATTTAGAACACTGATGTTTCGGAATTAGAGCATATGCATCACAACCAAAAACTTTTAGTTTAGAATAATCACAAGGATGACCTTTCCATACCTATTGAGTAATTTTTCATCCTATTGCAGTTGATGGTGATTGATTTATCAAGTAACAAGCCGTAGAAATCGCTTCTGTCCACAATTCCTTCTACAAATTGGCGTTACTAAGCATACTTCTTGCTCTCTCTAAGAGAGTCATGTTCATGCATTCAGAAACTCCATTTTGTTGAGGAGTATATACAATAGTTTTATGTCTTTCGATCCCAGTGTCCTTGCAATAATTATCAAAATCCTTTGAAGTAAACTCACCACCATAATTTGTCAGTTCTTAAACATTTAATGGTTCTTCCAGTGATTTTTTCAGCTAATGCTCTAAACTGTTTGAAAACTGTGAATACATCAGACTTTTTCTTTAACATATAGACCCACACCTTTCTAGAGAAATCATCAATAAAAGATACAAAATATGACGAACCTCCATACGATATTATAGGAGATGGACCCCAAACATTAGAATGGATATACTCAAGGATTCCCTTACTAGTATGTTTTTTAGTTTAAAACTTTTGCTTGCTTTGTTTCCCAAATATACAATGTTTGTAGAAATCTAACTTAGAAGATTTTAAACTAGGAAGTAACTTACGATTAGATAAAAATTTTAATCCTCTTTCACTCATATGGCCCAACCTTTGATGCCATAGACGAGTAGAATTACTGTCGTTTTCAGATACTGTAGAAGCATGATCTGACTCTGTTCTTTCTTCTAAGTGAAAAAGACTTCCAACCTTCTTTGATTTCATTACTAGTAAAATTCCTTTATAAAATTTCATTACTCCACCTTGAATAAAGGTTTTATATCCATTTGTCTCTAGTACTCCTAGTGAAATAAGATTTTTTCTGAGTTCAGGCACGTGTCTTACATTAGTTAATATTTTATTTGTCCCATCAAACATGTTAATCTGGATGCTTCCAATTCCCACAATATTACATGTGACATCATTTCCCTTGTAAAATACTCCATCATTGATTGATTTATAAGTTTTAAACCACTCTCTATGAATGCACATGTGATTTGATGCACCAGAATCTAACAACCAATGTTGATCATGATTAGACAAACTAACTGATGACACTTCATCATTCATACCTGAAACAGATGCCGAACCTGTATCTGTCATGTTTGCTTCTTTCTTTTCTATCGAAGATTCTACTTTGGATGTTTGTTGTCTCTTCCAACAATCCTTCTTCAAATGTCCTGATTTGCTACAAAACTAACACTTTACCTTACTCTTCTTCCCTTTCGATTTTGACAGCGAGTTTTCGTGCTTATTGAAGTGTCTTTCTTTAGAATGACCTCTGACCATCATTGCTTCTGATGTAGAGGTTTCTGAATTTGACCTTTTCCTTGTTTATTCAGATAATAAAGCTCCAACAACATCATCAAAGTCAAGGGTTTCTGATGAACTAAGACTTATAGAAGTAACAAAATGATCCCATGACTCGGGAAACGAGCATAATAAATTTACAGCTTTATCTTCTGATTCAAATTTTACTTCTGTACTTTCTAACTACACCAAGAGAGTATTAAAGGTATTCAAATGATCAGTAATATATGTACATTCCTTCATGCACAAACTGTACAACTGTCGCTTCAGAAGAATCCTATTGGTTAAGGATTTTGTCATGTACAACTTTTCAATATTTGTCCACAAACCAGCAGCATTTTTCTCTGACACGATGTTAAACAAAACATCATCCACCAAACACAATCGAATGCTACTTAGTGCTCTTTCATCCATGTCACTTCATTCGTTATCTGTCATGGTGTATGGCTATTTGGCTTTTCCCAACAATGCCTTCGCCACACCTTGTTGCACGAGTAGATCATACATCTTAACTTTCCAGATCTCGAAGTTGTTTTTCCCATTGAACTTCTCGATCTCAAATCGAGCACTTTGTGTTTTTGACATAGCTTAATTTGTCTTCTTACCCAGTAGAAGGAAATCTTCACAGCACTTAGCAACAACAAGTAATTTTTAGGATACTTGAAATGTTATTTCGGCTGGTTTGGATATTCTGCTTGGCCCTTATAATGGCACATTACAAATCAAATCGATATACAATATTGATATACAATGAATTTCAATATAATCGAATCTTAAACAACTTCAAAACGATATATAATAAATACAATGTATATCGAAATTTAGAACACAAATCGATTTTTAAATGGTTCTTAAAAAAAAAGTGCAAACCAATTTTTGTTTTAAATTTCATTTCACCATCGTTCAATGCTGCCAGGCTCGCAGTCCACCGCACTGTTCAATGCTGCCTTAACGCAGCCTTAACCAGCTTAAACACAGAAAACCGGTCCATGGTCTCACAGTCCACGACCACCAGTTTCATTTCAAAATGATCACCAGTCTAAATGCAGCCCAAACAGCTCTCGGATTTATGACCATCCCACCGCACGTAGCCTTCAGACGCAGTGAACGACACAAAAATCAGAGATACAGCCCATGGCACTGTGTATTTACGCTGATCCAGAGTCACCATCAGCTTCTCTGTCACACGTAGTAGACCTGGCCTCTCGACCTCTCTGTCACAGGCAGCAGACTCAATGCACGTACCAGCTCAACAACGTGAGCTCCGATACCAATTGTAGGAGCAAAAAACACAACGAAAACTAAATAATCACACACAACATAAACCAACATGAAGACACAGAGATTTTAACGTGGTTCACCCAACCAATCTGGGCTACGTCCACCAAACAGAGGCATTGCATATCCCTCATTACACATTTGCCTCTACGGGCTTACATTTTATAGCTGGGAGTAGAAACTGAATCATAAATTCACTAACAACAAATATAGGATGCAATAACTCCTCATCATAATTAAATGGAGTCAATTTAGCAACAAATCCTATTGTTGTCACATTCACGAGATTTTCTCCAAATTTAATTAAAATAAATCTCAACAGTTATGAATCCATTTATTTAAATTCAGAATATTATATGCCCACCCTAATAGGTGCATTATAGATTGACTATGATGCCCAATCACATGAAGCTAGGACAATACTTTGGAAATTTGGGCATACATTCCATATTTTGATGACCTATCATTCTTGATCTGAACATTTGAAATGTGATATATTATTTTATGTTGACCACATCAATACATATTGCTCTTCTAATTATATTTCCTAGATAAAATGGGTCACCTACAATATACTATTATATTGTCGAGCTTATACATTAAATTGAATTTTGTATCTGTCATGCCTTTCCAAATAACAAATAGTCTTTTTATTGACAGATAATCGTTTTGTATGTGATTCATGTTCGAGAAACCATAGTGCATTTACATTATTCTGATTATAGAAAATACATATTTTTATAGATATGAACATATTTGTGACATGTACGTTGTCCAACACTCCATCATGTTAGTATTTTGTCAATGCAGACATGAGTTCATGCCTTTCCTGACCAAAGATATTTTCTTATGCATTTTGTTTTCTCTCATGCATAAGTAAAAGTTAATTTTAGTTATTGTTTTTTTGTTTACTAAGATAATATGTTGAAGTTATTTTAATAACATGAGTTTCTACAATAGGCATAGTCATGAAAAAGGTAACCTAAGAAGAGGCCTTGTGATAATAAGAAACATGAGACCAAGAAATTTGGTCCATTTTGAGTAGGATTTTAAAGAGTTGAGACAATTTTTAGAAACTAGAGTGGCTAATCTAAATATTCAAACTCCTTTGTAGCCCCCTAAACCATCCATTCATAATCAATTTAGAATTGGAATCCTTATACCCCAAGTATATATGCACTTGTGGTTTTCCTTGCCAACGATGTTTGGCAATACATGATTTAGCCTTAGCCTATACAGTCAGTTCAAGGGTGGCCTACAACTTCTCTCCCTCTTTCACCTCCTCTTCCTTTGATTCAAGGTATCCCAACATCTACGCTTTTCTGCTTTAGGAGTTATTCTTAGTCTTCAGCTAGTAGCTAAGTCATCACTACCCACCATTCAATAGACAGTCAAGGAAAAGAAAAAGCTCGGTTCACTAAATATGACTCATCCCAAGGTTCCTCACACTCTGTCACCTCTCACACCCACCATGACGAGCAAGAGAAATAGGCTAAGAGTATGGTAAAAGGAAAGATTTCCTCTTAGAGTAAGCATGGATTTTAGATTCAATCACTTCTTATTTTCAAATCTAACATTTTTGTGGATAAACTTCAATTTTTAGTTTTTTCTACCAATAACATTACACTTTAATATATATTTTACTTGAGGCATGCTTATTTCAACACATTATCACAATTTTGTCATATGAAATAATGGTATCACATGCATGGTATGACGATGTTGTGTTATTAGCTAAGTGGAAAGATACCATAATGTTCCATCTCTCCAAACTTATTTGACATATAGATAGATCGGTTTGAATAATGGGTTAGTAAGAATGGAGGAGGATAAAATACGCATAACTAGTTATGCTTTGTTGTTGATGACTTAGGAAAATGATGTTTTGTTACTAAAAAATCACGTCAAGATAATCTCCAAAGACGTCTTGATGCCCTAAACAAATTTCACATTTTCCTTTAAATGAAATTTAGTATAAAAAGACAAAGGTAATGGTAATAGACACTTATGATAACAATATAATCATCACAATTATTAATGAGAAGTTGGAGGTAGTTCTTTCACGCAAGACCAAGGCCTTGATCTTGACTGAAACTATACTTAAAACTCTCATTAATCCCTGCCAAGGCAGGATTCTAGTAATAGAGTTTCATGTTTTTTTTTCTAAGTAAAAGTAATCTATTAATATGTACAGAAAAATACAGAGAGGACTAAGCCTTGACCAAGTTTAACGTAGAGTATCAGCAAAATCTTGACTGCCCCAACATTGGGGAAACCAGTCCACTGAGATCATAAAAACCAAAAATGATGTTAAGACCCACAAAAGAAACAATAAGATGGTGCTTTCACATATAGTCCATATAGGATACCAGAATACATCCAAAAATAAAAAAAGCAAAACCAACCAGATAGAACACACCTAGGCATCCACGTCCAGCCACGTCCAAACCCCTGACAGCCTCGACCGTATCTCTAGCTGCCACGTCCAGCCACCTGGAAGCCACGTCAGCCTAGATGAAGTCATCCAGGATGGGTTCCTCAATGATTGGGCATGCCCACTCATCCGCCTCATCCCTGGAACCACTGTTGTGTGGCTCTCCACTGCTGCTGTGAGCCTCTCCTCTATCGCCAGATGTAACCTGCAGAACAGACCCGTGATGACTCGAACCTCCAGAGGGGCATGTGGAAATAGTGCTGCCCCCTTCACCATGGTGCTTGCCACTCGAATTCTGACCATGCGAGGTGAAGAGGCTCTCGTCCATCCCATTATTACCAGTATCTCTACAATTACTACATCTGAGAGCGTCCTCCTGCAGCAAGTTGGAATTGTCAACCTGAGAGGCCATCTGAGAGTTTTCTTCAGTGAAGAGGATGGAAATAGTAGCGGTGATGATAGGCCTGTTCAGGGGGCTGCAGAACTTGAATTGGACAGAGTGGGGAGCGGGATGAAGAGGCAAAGTAAAACTAGCTAAATGGACATCAAAGTCACCATGAACAGTGCCAGAAGAACGAGCCAGACCCCACCCGCTTCTAGTGCTAGGATATCTACCCGCCCCATGTATTGGAGGATGATGCAGTTCAGGGGAAGGAGAGGAGGTGGCGCGCTCAGGGTACTGCTCAGTCGGAGGGCGAGAACTTCCTCCCCAAGTACCTCCCCTACAACTTCTCATACGATGTCTCACCATGCTGATATCGCTGACTGAGCACTTAGAGGGAGCAATGACAAGAGAGACAATGACTGAGGGAGCTCTAGCAGAGGAATAATGAGGCAAAACAAGGTCGTTCTGAGCTAAGGTTAGAATGAAGAGACCCGAATGAGAGTGGTGAACCCCATTACCAAAATCCACGCAACAGAAAATCCAGCAGCGACGGCTAGTTGCAGTGCGAAGGCTGGGCTTGAAGGCCTGAGGTGGACAGTTGCAGAGGAGCAGGGGAGACGAAGAAAGAATGAACCGAGGTACCTCCATAACCCAACGATGAATGACTTTTTTCTGATCCAGACCTGCATTGAATGTTGCCTGCAGCTTGTCTTGAAGGCGCCTCAGGGTGGTATGGGGAGGGGCGCCATCAGCCAAGTGGCCTGTCCCCTCGCCGCCATCCTTCAGAGTATTCATTAAAACCTTAACGTGTCACCCGCATCCGGGTGGCCTCCTGCTTTCTGAGTCTTCTCTTTCTCTACTATTTCATTGAATTCCTTCATCTGTGCATCCATGGCTATAGAAGATAACGCATTAGCGTTCAGAGTAATGTTACTCTCCACCCCTATGTTGGCAAGAAGGTCAGCCACCTTATTTCCTTCCCGACGAATATGTTTGAAATTAACTGCTCTGTGGGTTCTGAGCCAATTTTCAACAAGTTCCAGTCTTTCGGCTAGTCGCCAACTGTTGCCAATTTTGTTTGAGGGAGTCCCCTGCAGAATTTTATTCACCATATTTATTAGTATTTGAGAGTCACCTTCAATTATGAGAGGGAAGAAACCATGTGAGTGAGCTAAAAGGAGCCCTTTCCATAACCCTTCAAGCTCTGCTGAGTTATTAGAGTCCCATCCATTTGAGCCTATAAATGTTAGAAGGGTGACTCCTGTATGATCTCTGAAAATTCCCCCAAACCCAGCTTTACCTGGATTGCCTTTTGAGGCCCCGTCGAAGTTCATTTGGAACACATTTTGAGGAGGAGGGATCCATTTGTCTGATAGTGTACTATTTGCAACAGTTTTAGCAAAGATTTTCAATTCTTGATTCCATTGTAGATTCCAGTTGTCCCAAATAGTTTTTTCCTGTGGTAGTGAGGGAAGGTCGTCGTCATGCCAAGTTTGGAGTAGAAGAGTTTCCTTGAGGTTTTGACATACATTGTTCCAGATGATTTCCATAGGCGTTGACTGATTCTTGAAGATACGTTTGTTCCTCTCCTTCCATATAGTCCACATGAGAAGGTCGGGGATAAGATTCCATAAGAAGTTAAGAACCTTGCTCTTATAAGGATTTTTTTCCCAATTGCGAATAGTAGTGGGGATTTCTTCCTTGATTCAACTGTCCCTTTGGCATTGAAAACTGATTTTTTCCCAGAGCTTATGAGCCAGAGGGAAAGTGTTCATTAGATGCAAGGTGGTTTCTTCTTCCTGATTACAATTGGGACAGATGGAAGGTCCATGAAAGTTTCTCTTTTGCAGATTATCCCAAGTGAGGATTTTGTTTTGACAAAGCAGCGAGAGGAAGGTGGACATCTTCGGCCATAAGTTGGGAGCCTAGATAGTTGTCCAGAGTGGATCTTTGAAAGCAGATTCTTTTATGACTATGTTGTAGGCTTCATGCGTGGTGAACATTCCCCTATCTTCATATCCCCATCTGAGCACATCCTTCTTTTCTGAATATCTTATTTTTCGATTGGAGAGTTCCTTTCCCAGGATCTGTTGATCGGGCTCCAGGCCATTTTGAATAATGTGATTAGGAATTACCCATTGCCTGAATCCATGAGTTAAGGTAGGCTTCCAATATTGATTGATCTTATCAAACCTGTGAGCTTCCCAATTGGGAATTTGGTGAGGATTAATCAAATCTTTTAGTCTATGTTGTTGCTGCCAGGAATCTTCCCAGAACCTAGCAATAGTGCCGTCCCTGACCTCCCAGAAACTATGCTGTTGTATTAAATTTTTGTGTTGCTTTGCTGCATTCCAGACTAGTGAACCCGGACCTATATCAGTAAGTCGGATGAGATCCTCAACAGGTCTGTTGTTGGCATATTTTGCTGTCCATAAAGTGGCCCAAGGAGTGTACAGTGTTGTGAGCCAATTCCACCAG
The DNA here is from genome assembly GCA_031772625.1 of Pinus tabuliformis. Taxonomy (NCBI): domain Eukaryota; kingdom Viridiplantae; phylum Streptophyta; class Pinopsida; order Pinales; family Pinaceae; genus Pinus; species Pinus tabuliformis. The sequence continues at coordinate 1,008,886,223 of CM062807.1, forward strand.
ATGCGTGCTCCCATAACAACATTGCTATGATGAGGATCACGAATCCCAATCCCTCCAAAGTGCTTGGGAAGACATACTTTTTCCCATTTAACCAGAGCCCATTTGTGTTTCTGTCCTGAGTTACCCCATAAAAAGGATCTTTGGAGATTTTTTATCTCTTTGAGAACCCATTTAGGCACTTCCAGGATTGAGAAGAGGTATAGCGACATAGATTGAAGAACTGATTTGATTAAGACTAAGCGACTAGGTAGATTGAGGGATCTATGGGTCCAAGAAGAGAGACGTGCTTCTAATTTTTCAAGGAGCAGATTCCAGGATGAGTGTTTCAGGGCAACATCAGTCAGGGGAGCTCCTAGGTAGGTGGATGGAAGAGCGGCTATCTGAAAGCCCAGGATACTGTAGGAATTTACAGGGTAAGTTCCACAGAAAGAATACCAAAAGGACACCGCTCACAACCAGATCTCAAATCAATACACCAGTATTTTTGACGTGGTTAAAACCCTCAGAGTGCAAGGAGGGAAACAGTCCACGGCCTGTCCCAACGTGGGTACTACAGGCAATTTATTAATCAAAGAATGAAAATTTACATAAGCTTCTCTCATGCACGGATTACCCGAACAATGACCCTCCATGCGCTTTAAATAGAACTCATGGACCAATCGGGTGTCAAGCCACGGATCAAGTGTCGGTAATACCGAGGTGAGAGTGAACCGTCGGATCACTACATATCGTGACCGTCGGATTGTAAGTTACAAAATGTACAACGGTAAAGAAACACACTTTACCTAACTCTAACCTAACTCTATGCTAGACCAAGTTGAACTTAACTATATCCTATGTGTCGGAATATCCTAACATCCCCCCTTAAGAACAACTTGGAATAGGATTGAAGGATTTACAAATATGACACAATAGGAGAAGGAAGGAGGCACTAGAGCCTATCCCCCCTTAGTGACAACTTCCTGAACTCCAAGCATATATCGAAGTTTAGTGAACTTCGCCTCTGTGAGAGCCTTTGTGAAGATGTCTGCAACCTGATCATCCGTTGGACAATATTGCACTTCAAGAACATGGTCATGAATGAGCTTTCTGATGAAGTGCATGTGTAGTTCAATGTGTTTGCTGCGCTGATGCTGGACTGGATCTTTGCATAGCTGAATGGCACTTTGATTATCACACCAAAGTGTGGTTGGATGCTGCTGCTCAAAGCCAAACTCTGATAGGATCTGACGAAGCCACAAGGCTTCCTTACTAGCTTCCACGGCACCACGATACTCTGCTTCTGCTGACGAAAGAGAAATGGCAGCCTGTTTCTTACAAGCCCATGTAATAGGTCCTGAACCAAGAGTGAAGACATAACCGGCAGTAGACTTCCGATCATCAAGGTCACCAGCCCAATCAGAATCAGTGAAACCAACTAACAGAGGAGCTGCTTTGGCACTGTAATGAATCCCAAACTGTACTGTACCTCGAACATAACGAAGTATTCTTTTAGCTGCTTTCCAATGACTTTCACGGGGGTTTTGCATAAAACGAGCAACAAGGCCAACAGCAAAGGAAAGATCAGGACGAGTATGGGTTAAATACAAGAGTTTTCCGACAAGTTGACGGTATAAGGTAGCATCAACTTCAGGAGAAGTACAAGAGACTGAAAGTTTGACTCCAGACTGAAAGGGAGAAAGGGCTGGCTTACAGTCTTCCATGTGAAAATGACGAAGAATATCACAAGCATACTTGGACTGGGAAAGGAAAATACCTTCTTGGGATTGCAAGACTTGAAGACCGAGAAAATAGTGTAAGTGTCCTAAGTCTGTCATTTCAAATTTCTTTTTAAGGCTAGACTTCACATGGTTTATAAGGTTGGGATCACTACCAGTAAGAATAAGATCATCAACATAAAGAACAAGGATGATAAGAGAGTTGCCCACTTTCTTGGTGTAGACAGTATTGTCAGAATGACACCTAGAAAAGCCAGATTCTAAAAGAAAGCTATCCATTTTGGCATACCAAGCCCGAGGAGCTTGCTTGAGGCCATAAAGGGATTTCTTAAGTCGACAAACGAGGCTGGAGTCTGTTTGTATGAAGCCAATGGTTGTTCCATATAGATTTCTTCCTGCAAGTCCCCATGCAAGAAGGCAGATTTAACATCCATTTGATGGACTTCCCATTTTAAAGAGGCAGCAAGGGAAAGAACAAGGCGGATAGAGTTCATTTTGGCAACTGGAGAGAAGGTTTCAGTGTAGTCAATGCCTTCAACCTGTGAAAAACCCTTAGCAACTAGACGAGCTTTATGTTTATCAACTTTCCCATCTGGTCCATACTTGGTTCTGTAAACCCATTTGCATCTAACAAGTTTGCGTCCCTTTGGTAGAGGAACAAGATCCCATGTATCATTTGTCATCAATGAATGATATTCTTCATTCATAGCTGCTTCCCAATGTGGATGGCCTGAAGCTTCTGCAAAAGTGTCAGGATCATGATTTACTGGAGCTTGAGCCAGTAAAGAAGAGGCTCTTTCAAACTGAGAACGTGTACGTCGCTGATCTGTAGGATCACCGGCAAGATCACCTGCTGCATCCCGAGTAGCACGGACCCATCTTGGAAGTTGAGGATCCTGAGAAGGTGGGGGAGGATTATCATCCTCGCTTTCATCATCAGAAGAAGAAATGTTTTCAAAGATAGAAGAGATAGGAAGAGGTGGCACATCCGCCGGACTAGGCTCGCAGGCCGATTTATTTTCATCAAATTTTACATCTCTTCTAATGATAACATTTTTGGACTTAAATGGAATAAGTCTATAACCTTTTACATCTTCAGAATATCCAACAAAAGTACATTTCTCACTCTTAGGTTCTAAAGCTTTATGCTTTTCATCTGGAATATGGGCCCATGCTTCACTTCCAAACACACGAAAGTGACTTACATCTGGTTTAATGGAACTCCAAGCTTCTTCTGGAGTGATATTCTCTAGAACCTTAGTAGGAGTGCGATTGATTATATAATTTGCACAATTAATTGCTTCGGCCCAAAAACTAAGACTGAGTCCTTTAGATTGCAGCATACAATTAGCCATTTCCTTTAAGGTGCGATTTTTCCTTTCAGCTACACCATTTTGTTGTGGAGTGTATGGAACAGTATGTTGCATTTGAATTCCATTTTCGGTGCAAAAGTTGATGAATGCGTTTTTAACATATTCTCCACCATTATCAGTTCTTAGCTTAAGAATTTGATGTCCAGATTGTTTTTCAACAAATTCTTTGAAGGCCAAAAAAGTGCTAAATACTTCGCTCTTGAGTTTTAAGAAGTATACCCAAGTGCGTCTAGAGAAATCATCAATGAAAGTTAAGAAGTACTTGCAGCCAGAGAATGAAGCAACAGGAAGAGGACCACATAAATCACTGTGCACAAGCTGTAAAGGGGCTGAGGCGTGCCAAGAGGCACGTTTGTCAAAACTGTCCCGATGATGTTTTCCGAGTACACATCCGGAACAAACACCATCTTTGCAAGATACCATAGGAAGACCTGTCACCATATTTTCTTTACATAGATGCTGAAGGGAGCGATAGTTTAAGTGACCAAACCGCTCATGCCAAAGTTTGCTCACTTCATCATTATGAGCAACAAATACTGAGGGAAGATGGGATGACCCAAAGTTGTGAAACTTATACAACCTTTTGGAATCATCAGCAAGACCAGTAGCTAGAATCTGTTTAGGATCTTTTAGATCCTTGATTACAACATCATGAGGTGAAAATTCAACAATTTTACCTTCACCTGAATGAGTTATCTGATAGACAGATAGAAGGTTGCAGGATAAGTTTGGAACACATAATACATCATTGAACTGACCATTGTCTAGATGAACAGTTCCAGTCCCTACAACATTAAGAGATCTATCATCACCAACATATATATTTTTGGTGTTACAATCATTTAAAGAAGAAAACATGGCTTGGTTTTTGGCCATGTGACAAGAGGCTCCAGAATCAATGAGCCACTCATGAGAATGAGAAGAAGAAGAAGATACATTTAATGCATAACCAGACTGAGATGATTGACGATGACATGCAGAAAAAGCTGTTCCGGAAGTTGAAGTTGAAGTAGGCTCCAGATGGATGTTATGTTTCTTCATTGCGGCTTCCAAGGCTTCCATCTTCTTAAAGCATTTAGATTCTAAGTGGCCATCTCGATTACAAAAGTTACAATGTCTATCAGTCTTCTTCCATTTGTTTTTATTGGGCTTATCATTTTGCTGAAATGATCTTTCATTTTGAGGCTGAGATGGTTTAGGACCATTCTTTTGAGGATATGACTTCTTAGGATTCTTTGAATTTGGGTGCTGCTGGGCGGCTAACGCTTTTGTGGAAGAGTTTCCAAGATTAAGAAGACCAAGGTGTAAGAGTTTTTCTTGTTCTCTTATTAAGGAATCACAAAAGGAGTCAAAGGAAGGGGCCTTGTATTCTTGTCCTTGACAAATGAAAGCTTCTCTTGTAGAATGGAAAGTGGAAACAAATACAGAGTAGGCTGGTCCTAACTTAGTAAGGATGGAATAAATAAGGTTACCATCATCTTTCTTAACTTTAACACCTTCCAAGAGATATCTAAGGGTCTTGAATTTTGACAAGAAATCTTCAATGCAAGAAAAATTATTAGGATCCAAAGTAAGCAGCTCATTTTCAAGTTGATGGGATCTAATTTCATTTTTAATCCCAAAAACTTTAGCAAGTTTTTCTAATGCTTCATGAGGAGTCTCAAGTCCTGCAATGTGGAATCTAAGATCAGGAGAAATAGACATCCCTATCAAACCACGTGCTTGATCTTGTCTATTTTCCCATTTTGCCACCTTGTCTTCATCTTTGGGTTTCTTCTCTTGGTTTGTGGCTATTCTAAAGAGACCTTTACTTCTAAGTAAATCTTCCATGTATTCTACCCATTGGAAGTAGTTAGTGCTGTCAAGAATGACTTGGCATGGACTTTCCATTTTTTTTAAAAAACTGAAGCTGAAGATGCTAAAAGTAAGTGTACCAACGGATAGATCTCGAAAAAATAGGCGGTTTTAAAAAAAACGGCTCTGAAAAAGGCTTCCGGATGAAGAAGTTATGGCTTTTTGAAAAAAAACTTGTTGACGTTGCCGGCAAAGTGCGCGAATGTGCGGGAATGAAAAAATCCGCCCCCACAAAATGGAGACTTGAACCCAAGACCTCTACTCTCTAAAAATAGCTTTGAACCAATTGATCTATACAAAAAATTTGAGAGAGAGAGAGAGAGAGAGAGAGAGAGAGGGGGGGGGGGCCTCGATTTGCGTGCTTGCCTTGAGAAAGCTCTTTTTCCCTACAAAACACAAAACACAAAACCCAACACGAATATGCAAAGAAAAACGAACCTTGCGGCTCGAAGTTAGCTTTAGCCAAAAAACTAGAAATTTAAAAAAAAAAAATCTCAAGGTTAGCTTTAGCCGAAAAACTAAATATTTTTCTCAATGTTTCTGATTTTCCGAGATCACACTAAGGTGCAGGGAAAAGAGCATACGCATGAGAAAAATCCTTCCTTTCTGTTTCTGATTTGCCCAGATCGCACAGAGTCGCAGGGCAAAGAGCATACGCAGAAATGAAAGGTATAGATCCGGTTAAAAAAAAAGCTAAATAAACTGAGACCGAAATAAGCAGAGAGAAATTAACAGTAAACTGCAAAAAAAAGCACTGTATACCTCCCGATCAAAAAAAATGACGCAGCTAGGGCTACCGGAAACCTTTTCGCATGAAACGAAAGGGGTTCCTCACTGGAACAGATGCTCCGAACGCAACAGAGCAGTCCTCTCGGCCCGAAAGCAGTCAGAAACAACAGATCTAGGAAACGACAGCCGCATGCAGTTCTACCGGCTTCAGATTTGGATCACCAACGGACGCGGCCCTCAAATAGCTCCGATACCATGTAGGAATTTACAGGGTAAGTTCCACAGAAAGAATACCAAAAGGACACCGCTCACAACCAGATCTCAAATCAATACACCAGTATTTTTGACGTGGTTAAAACCCTCAGAGTGCAAGGAGGGAAACAGTCCACGGCCTGTCCCAACGTGGGTACTACAGGCAATTTATTAATCAAAGAATGAAAATTTACATAAGCTTCTCTCATGCACGGATTACCCGAACAATGACCCTCCATGCGCTTTAAATAGAACTCATGGACCAATCGGGTGTCAAGCCACGGATCAAGTGTCGGTAATACCGAGGTGAGAGTGAACCGTCGGATCACTACATATCGTGACCGTCGGATTGTAAGTTACAAAATGTACAACGGTAAAGAAACACACTTTACCTAACTCTAACCTAACTCTATGCTAGACCAAGTTGAACTTAACTATATCCTATGTGTCGGAATATCCTAACAGATACAAGCAATGGAGGCTTGGGTGGCTGTCGGGGTATGAAAGAAGAAAATTTGGGATTTGGCTTGGTTTATAGAAGCTCCAGAGGCAGCTGAAAAATTATTTAACAGAGATTTTAACTTACGAGCTTCTTGGACTGAAGGATGCCCATAAAGCATGTTATCGTCCACAAATTGCTGATGGGTGAAGGGAGGGGAGTTGGGAAAGGAGAGGCCTCGTAGTTGCTGGGAGTGAAGTGCATCTTTGATACATCTACCAAGACCTTCCGCCATGATGACAAACAGAAAAGGAGATAAGGGATCTCCTTGTCAAATACCTCTGGAAGGATGAAAGGGGGAGGAAGGAATTCCATTGATAAGGATGGAGAAGAAGGTGGAAGAAATGAGACTCATAACCCATCTAACCCATGGTGGAGAAAAACCAAAGGCAATCAGCATTTTTTGAATATAACTCCAGCTTAGACTATCAAAGGCTTTAGATAGATCTATTTTAAGTAGCATACCTGCTTTTTTGTGCTGCTTCAAAGAGTGGATGATCTCATGCATTAGAATAATGCCGTCCATGATTTGCCAGCCCTCCACATACCCTGATTGCTATGGGGAGATAAGTAAAGGGAGCAACAGTTTAAGCCTTGTAGCAATGACTTTGGAGACTATCTTGTAAATGACATTGCACAACACTATAGGCCTGAATTTGTCAGGGGTTCTAGAATGAGCTTCTTTAGGAATGAGGGTAATGAAAGTGGCATTCATGGATGGAAGCATCCATCTATTGGCTCTAGATTCTTCCACGACCTGCCAGACCTCCAATTTGATCAAATCCCAGAAATTGTGAAAGAAGTTAGAAGTAAACCCGTCTGGGCCTGGCGCCTTTCCTTCTTTTAACTGTTGTACCGCCTTTTCCACCTCCTGTAAGGTAATCGGTTTGAGGAGCAACTGATTATGTTCCTCAGTGATGATCTTTGGAATGGATTTGATTATTTTATCTATGGCCTCCGTCTGATCTGTTTGAGTCTCATGATGAACCTGCTTGAAGTATGTCAGAAGTTCTTGTTCTATGGCTGCGTGGTCCTCTACTCTTTCTCCTTGGTTGTTCTGTATATGGGTAATGGTGTTGATCATTCTCCTTTGAATCATGGAGCGGTGAAAAAACTTTGTATTCTTTTCACCTTCCTTCAGCCACCTGACCCGTGATTTTTTCTTCCAAAGAACTTCTTCTTGCTTGTCTCTTTCCAATATTTGAGATTGCAGGTGTGTTTCCTGCTCCGAGAGTTGCTCTATTCACCCTTATATGATGATTTTCTGTTGCAGTTCTATCATTGCTTTATTTAGAGCAGTTTGTGCCTAAAGAATATTCCCAAAAGTAGATTGGTTCCATTGTTTGATATGGAATTTGAGATTTTTTAGCTTTTGCTGGAATTGGAACATTTTTGATCCCTCCAAAGGTATGAAGCTTTTCTAGACCGTGTTTATGAAGTTATTGAAATCTGGATGTGACAGCCAGAAGGCTTCAAAGCGAAAGGGCCAATGTGCCGTGTTGCCTGGTCTTGTCCATTGGAGAGTGATTGGCCAATGATCGGAACCTATGAGGGGCAAAATTGAAGCTGAGAGGTCTCCACCTAAATGGATTGCATTATCAGAGAGTAGGAATCGATCCAATGTTGAGGAAATTTGATGAGGGTGTGCTCTTTTATTGTTCCAAGTGAAAACTCCATTATTGAAAGGTAGATCAATGAGCCAATTGTTCTGGATGAAGTTCTTTAAGTGACAACTTTCCTTATCTAGTCTGCTTCTGCCTCCCCTTTTTCCTCCAATTTGGTTATCATGTTGAAGTCCCCCCCGGTGATCCAGAGCGGGTGGGTTCTTTCAGTGTTGATTATTGATAGAGTATTCAGTATGTCTATCTTATGAATGGCTTCCTGAGGAAAGTAAACATTTGTTAAATGCCCATGGATATTTGTCCCTGTTATATGGAATGAAGCCTGAATGAAGTGCTTGTGCGCATGCATATTGGAGAGCGTTATTGCCTGTGCATTCCAAATGATTGCAAGGCCTCCTGATGCACCTAATGCATCCACGACAATTGCAGTACAACCTAGCCAAGCTTTTGCCATGATTTTTTCCAGAGTTGCTGAGTTACACTTAGTTTCCTGTATGAAGAAGATGCTTGGTTTTTCTTGCTGAATCATGCTTTTTATCGATCTGTACTTCCCAGGGCTGTTAAGCCCTCTAATATTCCATGAAATGAGCTTCATGATGAGATATTAGAGAGGGTGGTATAGTACTTCGTGAGCTTGGAATATCTTCCCGATTCCACTAGCATTTCCCCAATGCGAATGGTTCGTTGGAGATCCGTTTTCCTTCCTCTCTTCTTATTATCTTTGTTGAGGATCTTTCCATCCCATTGACTTCCAGGCTGTATGCCAAGGGTTCTCTATCTCTGTGCTCTTGACAAAATTATTTCCAGGTTGTCCAACTGTCTTTCTGGAATCTTGTCATAACTTTTTGTTTTACAGGCTTGCTCTAAGCCTAGAATATCCAGATCTCCTATATCTATGCTCTCTGGTTCCTCTTCCATATTCTGGGTTTCATTTCTTTCTTCTGTATTTTCCTTTGTATCCTTCAGAGCAGTCTGCTCATTGTCCACCTCCATACTTTGAGTGAGCCAGGCGGGAATATCGTTGGGAGAGGGAGAGCCGAGGTCAACGGTTTGCTTTGATTTCTGGAGAATCATTGTGTTGGTGGAGGCTGAGTGAGCTTTTGACTTAGGCGGCTCCTTAGAGAGAGCCGGGGTTTCATGGTTGTCCAGATCTGGCTGGGCCAGGGACTCGAAGTTGTTCCTTGTACTCGGTTTGGGGGGGTTATCAACAGAGGTCTTGGGATTAGATCCATATTTTCTGAGGTTTTTTTTCCAATGGGAGACTTTGGTAAATCCATCAGCATCTGATTTTCCAAAAGGAGGAGGGGTTGAGGTTTTTAGGTTAGCTGGGAAATCTCAAAATAAGTGGCCAAGAGCATGACATTTCCTACAACGGAAAGGAACATGTTCATAGTCTATGGATTGGATCCATTCAAAATCATCATGAAAAAGACTTACCGCATCTGGCAGGGCGTTTTTGAGGTGCATATAGACACATATGCGAGCATATGAGGTGTATCTTCTGAGCTTAGTTTCCTCTGCAACTTTGACGAACTCACCAAGACCATTGCCAATATCTTGTAATGAAGCCTCATCCCAGTACTCCAAAGGGAGGGAGTAGAGGTGGATCCAGACCGGTGCCCAACTAAGATCTTCTTTATCTGGGTTAAATCTCTCAACCCAGTCTCTGAGATACAGGCCAGCCGCGTTGAAGAAATACGACCCTCCATCAATGATTCTATTTCTATCCTCCAGATAGTTAAAAACTACTGTGAAGAATCCCTTAGGGCCTAGCTGCAGGGTTATATGACCTTTCGGCTTCCATTTGGCTGCAATCCATCCCTGCAGTGCTTTTTCTGTGGGCCAAAAGCCAATAAACTTCCCTATCAGAGCATGATCCTTCATATATTGGATTTGTGTGTTAATCCTACAGCTTGGTAGCTCGATCTTTGGTCTCATGGCTGCTACTAGCTTGCATGTGGTGGAAGTCGCTTTGGGAATCTCGTTAACTGTTTCTTTCTCTCCTTGAGAGTCTTGTCCTTCTTCTATTTCCTCTTGGATCGTTTTTTTTCAGGATTCCTCCTGCATTGGAACCTATTCGTTGTCATTTGGGGGAGGCGTAGCGCCCTCCCCCTGAGGTATTCTCATGATTCGCTCCCCTCCTTTGTCCGTTGTGGTTTATCTTGTTGCTGTAAGAGTTGGCAGAGTTACTGCAAACTCTGCAGGCCTGTCGTTGCAGATTAGACCTGAACCCTAACTGCCATGAACGCCCGCACTCCTCCCCCTCAGTTCCGGAATAAAGTTTCATGTTAATTGCTATTAGTGCACCAAATTAAAAATGCTTATAATTTAACAAAAATAATGCATGTGATTATACCATGTCCTCGGTACAAAGGATTAACACATAAGCACCAAATTAAAAGTTAAAGGTTCGAAAATCCGAGTACTTTATCTAAATTGTTGAGGAAACGAAATTGTAAATATACATTTTGTAATTTTGAATTTTTATAATATATTTATTACCCAAACTTATTTATGATAAAAATATTACAATTCATATTTAAAAAAAAACATTTTAATTATTTAAATAAATTTCAATTATTAAAATCAACATTGTTTAAAGTGACAACACCACCTTTATAACATGACTGTACCTTGTTATCAGTATAAAGGAATAACACATAAGCGAATAACACATAAGCACCGAATTAAAAGTTAAAGGTTTCAAGATCTGAGTACCTTATCTAATTTTTTGAGGAAACAAAATTGTAAATACACATTTTTATTATTTTTAGATTTTTTATACTGATAGGCATTCTTTTTATTAGAATTGGGCACTTTAATAATTTTACTAATTAAAAAAATTGATCGGACAGTGTAAATTTAAAGATGTCAATATATTCTCGTCATTGCCACAATATCGATGGATGGAATTTACACCAATAACTTCCCTGCATATTTAAATCACATGATTAAACCTTGTTTAAATTAAATTTTTACAAAGATTGATTAAAAATTTACCATGCCATTTGTTAATTGACACTTATCAGGATTAACGAGAATGGGAAGACTACAAAATGTTACACACACCTACCATAACAAAAATATGAGGATTACAAAACCTTACACATACACTTGTCATGGTAGTGGAAAGATGTATTTTGGAATGAGATGATTATCCATTTCAAAACACTGATAATGTGTGTCCAATTTCAAATAATATATGTCTATCAATTTCATTAACCTATCTATTAATCTCACCCTTTCATGTTCTTAATAATAATTTGTAGAGAGATATCTGAACAAAGCAATTTTTTATCCAAATAAATTCATTGTTTCATTCAGTTTTTATAACTAAAATTAAAAGTGCAGTAGAGCCAATTTGTGTGCAAAATTCATTTATGTATTGTAAAACATTGAAAACTACACAACAATTTCAAATCCCCAATTTGTATGCAATGTTAAATTAATTATATTATTTGCAACACTATACTACTATCAAAGTCTATTGGATAGATATAACACTATCACTATTAAAAAAACCTAAATAAGTGTATATTCATGCTCAAGTGAAGTGACATATAGATTGACTATTAACAATGATATTTATGATTGACTATTAACAGTCATGTTTTTTTTTTTTTTTTTCGATTCTATATCTTACTAAATTTTAATTCAAAATAATATATCAAACAATTTTTTATTAATAGCATAAACAATTCAAATTCCAACTTTGTAAAGATATTAAACACTAACCACTTGACGTGTTAAGAGAGGTAGAGTTGTATGATCCACTGTAATACCTTAGATTAGGCAGTTGGCCTACAGTTCAGATCTTGTCTCACAAATTGGACCTCATCAGAAATAGAATAATAAAATAAATACAATAAAGTCCAATCAAGAGGCTTAATGTTTTTTACTCCTAGCAAACAAACGATATTAAAGGGTGGTGGATATGGGGATACTGGTTATCTCCTCTCTCCTACGCTCAAAACGGTGTTGCAGTGAACGAGTTCCTGGAAACAAGGTGGCAAAAGGTATGAAGTATGTGAATTTTTTGTTGGATGATACTTTTATAACAAATCACTTCATGGGTGAAAGAATTCTATTTTGTGTGTTATTTTGTTCTAATTTTGCAGCGAAATTACGATATTGGAGTCAAATTGTTGGAATCGGGTGGGTTTTTCACCGAGAGCTACTGGTATTGGGTTGGCCTTGCAGAGGTCATGGAGTTTGTTGTTATCCTTAATGTCCTCTTCATGCTAGCCTTGCACTATTTTGACCGTAATGACGAACTTGCATCTCTCACACTAAAATTATTAGTTTATCTTATACTTTTTTTTTTATCGTTAAAAGACTATCTAGACTATTATATTATATTTACAAGTAAACTTTACAAACAGTGAGACAGGCTTTCCAGGGCCAGCAGTTGCACCTTGGATAGCTTAAATTTGAAACAAAAAGCTCCCTCGCAGGGGCATCACCTACAGAACTTCCAAAAACACCTTCCAGACTAACAGAGTCCCTCCAAAATCTAATTGTTGCTGGAGGCCCAAAAGACGTGAGAATCAGCGTGCTAAGGGGCCTCATTGCGCTGAACAGACCCGTGACTGCCCACGCAGGGGCTTTCGACATAAACTGACTGAACCCAACAGTATAGAAAATTGACAATAGACCCGACATACATAAACCAGACAGACAGACGCATACATTGCCAACCAACAAACATAGTGAAATCCGGAACCGACATACCCGCAGAAGCTTTAATCCTGGTTTCGGGCTGAGAGAGGAGGTCATGTGTTGAGCCGGGGTTCAGTGTCCTGGTCCTCGCAGAGGCTTTTGTCTTCCACCACGTAGCACCACCCCCGTCCTTCAGGGACTCCTTCCCACATCGCCTTCCACTTGTCCTCATCAATGCCCTGAGGTGCCGGCCCCATTGGGTGTGAGGTGCCTTGCACAGTCTCCTTCCCCGAGTTGCCTGCCTCGTTCGGTGGCAACACCTCAGGGCTTTCCTTATCAGGGCTGTCCTTACCAGAACTTCCTGGAGGCTTCTCCAGCGCGTCCTCACCAGAGCCTTCCGGAGGTTTCTCCGACGTACCCAGAGGATTTCCGGCTTCAAATTCTTCAGGGATTTTGGTAAAAAGAACTGAAATGTGGGCATTGACTCCTGCATTGTCCATTGAGCTACCCAGAGTGAACACCACGGAGCCGAATGCTGGAAGCAATGGCCCTCCCTCGCTAGAGCTACCAACCTCCAAGAATTGCCCGACTGGGAGTTGTGTGGCTCTTGCCCGCCTATGACAGTAGCAGCAACAACAATGGTGGTGTTCATCTACTGTTGGGGTTCTAGAAGAGGATCCTCTCCCTGGTCCTCATCTGCTAGGCTGTCGCTGCCATAATTTGACCATGTCTTCTTCGCTGCCACCCGCGTATGCCTGAGAGAATAGGTGGGAATAGGCACTGTGCAGATTTCGCCCCAATCCCCACACTGGTGAGACGATTTCTGAGCACCCTCCTCCTGCACTAGAGTTAACCCTTCTCGCCTCCAATTGAACCAAAAATCCCTCGAATTGCCCCCCCTTCCTACAACCTCGGCTTGAATTGCAGCAGCAAGAGACCTCAACATCCACCGACTCGCAGTTTCTCTGCTCTCGCACCCTTCGAACCTCAACATGCCAATGCACCCACATCCCTCGTTGATACCGTATTCCATTCCTTCTCTGTAGTCGAGCATTAACTGCATTCTGCGCCACCATCGAGAACCTCTGCCTTGCATTGAATACCCATCGCTTCGCTGCTGGGCCATTATACCTTGATGGTGGTTTAACCAGGCGTATTAAGGTTACCACGGGGCGACACATGCTGGGCATGTGGCACGCCCCCCCTTGACAAGTCATCACCCGCATCCGGGGGTTTATCTTATACTTTTTGATCAACTTAGTTTGAGTATATTTCCGAGCCCTTGGAAAACCACAAGCAATAGTTGCTGAAGATATTTATTAAAAATTAAAGTGAATCTAAATGTTGAAATATACTTGTTCTATATATATGGATGTATAAAATCACATTGTTTTTTATATGTACATTCAATTAGTTTTAGTTTTTTTTTTTTTTTATGCTATCAAAAACACTTTTACCAAATGTTCAAGAAACTCAAAATGGATCATTAAAGATAAATACATATAAATAATTCTCAGGTTTAGTGTTCTTATGAATAGAAATATATTAAAATTTCATTTTCTCAGTTTTATTTGTAATCAACTTTTAAATTTAAAATTATTTTGTCTTTCTTAAAAAAATAATAATGGGTTTCCAACAAAAAAAATTCTTGAAAACAAATAAATTATTATGCTTTCTAATTTATTGAAAAGAATGTTTTAAGAAAATTAATTAGATCATATTTTCTTCATTTTTACATACAATAAGAATGTGTACAAAATCCACACATGCCATACTCAAAACCACAAAACATTAGATATCCCCAAACTTCAAATTTTGGTTAGTCTCAATATAGAGGGGTAATAGTAATTTTGTATTTATGTTCCTTGTTCCATAATTTGAAAATGTCAAACGAGGTATATGTCAACATCCTTCAGAAATTAAAGACATATCTAAGTATTTAAATATTTATATATTTGGTTTAAAGACACATATAAGCACATGCTATTTTCTTGCAATATATTGTTTTAAAGTCATTTTTGTTCCTATCATTTACAAAATGAAATGTCTTCAATAAATGTGCACAAGGAAATACTTGTTTACCAAATATGCCCTAAACCTATTAGAGCTATGATGTTGTTAGCTAAAGGTATAAGGTTAAAGATGTAGTCTTACTTAACTTATAAAAAAAACAATAATATTCAAATTCATATTGAAAACAATATTTTTAATAATATTTTTAATTAAAAAACTATTAATAACATCATTAATACAATATTAATAATGTTTTAAAAATTAATGTTTATAATAGTATTAATAATAATAATTATTAAAATTTAATGTTATTAACTTATTAACATTAAAATTATTAATATCATTGAAGACAAAATATTAGTTTGGAGTTGAGCTAGTGGAGTGGATCGGGAGCGGAGAAGAGCGATGGAGACCTAGGGTTAGAGTTTGGGAACAGGCATCCCCAAGAAGACTTGCTCCTAGCCTGGTGTAGCGGATCCCGTAGCCATCTGCGAAACCATGTAACAAAATAGTGCCAAGGAAAAAGGGGCAGAAGTCTTGTGATCAGGCCAGACTGTGAGGAAATGACGGAAGCAAGAGGGGGGGGGAGATCCCCTCCTACAAGGAGATAACAACAGGGGAATCAAGCCGAATAGGAGTAAACAACGGACCTGGAAATTGGGGCAGGAATGCGTCGGTGATGGGAGAAGTATGGCAGGCGAGGACGAGGAACAAATGCTTACCGAGGGCTTCCAAAAAACCCAGGTTTGTAATCCCGAATAATAAATTAGAAGAGTATAGAGGTTATATGAAGGACCATGCACTTATTTACAAGTTTGTAGGGACATGGCCGTCTGAGAAAGATTTGATGAAATGGATACAACAAAAGTGGAAACCCAAAGGCCATATAGACCTGAAACTAGGAGCAAAGGGTTTTTTCACAGTAATATTTACAAATCTGGAGGATAAGGAGAGGATATTCGAAGAAGGCCCATACTTCTTCAACAACGCAGGACTATTCATGAGACAATGGGAAGAGTGTTACAATCCAAAAAAAGAAAAGATGCTAGCGGCCCCGATCTGGGTTCGACTTTTCGGGCTTCCGATAGAGTTTTGGGACCCAGAGATTTTAGAAGGAATCGGGAACTCAATTGGGACTTTTGTGAAGGTAGCAGAAACCACCAAGAGAGGCAGATATACATCATACGCCAGGATCTATGTCTACATGAATATTACAGAACCACTGCCGGAACACATTGAATTAGAATATCACGATGAAGTCTGGCAACAACCAATCGACTATGAACACATCCCATTCAGGTGCAGACGGTGCCATGAGTATGGCCATCTGTTCAAACACTGTCCGATGAATGAAGGAAATAGTCCAATAAATTTGGGGGATGAAAAGAAAAGCACAGAGCAAGAGAGGAGGATGAATGAAGGAAACAGAGGAGGGTTTATGGAAGTACAGAGAAGAAAGAGATCCCAAAAAGGAAAGACCAAACTGAACCCCTCATACCCAGAAAGTAATCAAAAAAGTCAAAACCAGTTCGAGATCTTGCGTGAGCTAGAAATGGAAGTGGAGGGAGAAGAAGAGGAGGAAGAAATAAGTGAAGCCCAGAAAGAAAATAGGAAAGACAATAAGGAAATGAATAACATAGCTTTGGAAAAAGAAAGAGAGAAGGAAGATCGGGAACAAGAACAGACCCTAGAACAAATTCAAATGGAAATAGATCCGCAGCAGGAACAAGAAGGAGAGGAAGAATAGATCATGAGAAAACTTTTACAGGAGTGGAAGCATTTGGATGAACGGTTTATTCCAGAAGACCAGAAACAACTCTATAAGGACATGTTCCAAAGATACAAGGAAAAACAAGGACGATGGACAACAAAGCAACCTGAGCAACTTGGAGCACAAGGAGATCAGAACACAGAAACAGGAACCACTGGGAAAGGTGGAAGGAAAAGGGGAAGGAGACCTATGAGTGAGACCATTCAAATGGTAGGAGAAACGCTGGTGAATTCAGGGAAAGTTGTACCATTGTCGGAGGTCTTCCAACAACCCCCAAAACTATTGAAATGATTATTACAACCTGGAATATCATAGGGCTGAACAGTAAGGGAAAGCAAAGATACTTGAAAGAGAGACTCAAAAGGGATAAGCCGAATATAATGCTAATCCAAGAAACAAAATTAAGGGAAAGCAAACTAAGAGAGGTGATGAAAAATTTCAAGCTGCATTACGAGATCATGGGTCAAGATGCGACAGGTAGTGCAGGAGGAGTAGCAATCCTGTGGAACCCAGAGGAAGTCCAATTTGAAGATTGGACCAGCATACCACGTATCCTCTCAGGGAGATTTAGAATTTTGGGTTCTCAAGAATGGATTCTTTTATCAAATATATATGGGCCCCATATACAAAGTGAACGTAGGGATTTCCTTCAGAAACTGGCAATTATACGATCCCTCTATCCTACTTTGCCTTGGATAGTGGGAGGAGATTTCAATATGATAAAATCCCTAAACGAAAAAAAAGGAGGGCTCAGAAGAACAGAGACAGATATGGAAGCCTTCGGGGATTGGATAGCAGCTCAAAGGCTTGTAGACATACAAACAACAAATGGAATATATACTTGGAATAACAGAAGGGGAGGTAGACACCAAATCGCCTCCAGACTAGATAGATTCCTTCTGTCGGAACAAATCATGAATTGGGACATCTTCATTGAATTAGAGATTCTCCCAGGAATGGGATCGGACCATTGGCCGATTAAAGCTGAACTGGACATAAAAGCCAGCCCCAAAAGAAAGCCCTTCAGATTCGAAGCCTTTTGGCTCAGGGATAAAAATTTTATGAAGAAAGTAGAAGAATGGTGGAAACAAAGCAGTCAGATAGGAAGAAACAAGATGCAGACATTTCAGATGAAACTAAAAGAACTGAAAGGGAACATCAAGAAATGGAATAAGGAAGAATTTGGGCACATTCTCAAAGATCAACAACTGCTAGAACAGAAGATGAAGCAAATCCAACAAGAAATAATAAATACAGGAAGAATTGATGACCTGGCCAAGGAAGAAGGGATCCTGATAGGGCAACTAGAAGAGAGGCGAAAACAAGAAGAAATCTTGTGGAGGCAAAAATCTAGGGTAAACTGGTTAAGAGAGGGAGAACGGAATACAAGGTTCTTCCACCAAGCAATGATCCAGAGAAGGCAAAGAAATAGAATTTTCTCTATTAAAGATGAAGCAGGGACAAGAGTTACGCAGCATGAGGAAATAGAGCAAGTCTTGGTGAAGCATTTCAAGGATCTTCTCACGGAACCTAATGTTGAACGAGGAGAAGCTATTGAAAGAATTTGCAATGAGATTCCGAGCAGGATTACCAGAGAACAAAACCTAGCCTTGATGAGGGCAGTCACTCTGGAAGAAGTAGAAGAGATAGTGAAGGGAATGAAAAAGAATAAAGCCCCTGGCCCCAATGGTTTTACAGCGGAATTCTATCAAGTAGGTTGGAACTTCTTAGGCCAAGACATTCTGGATGTTGTGGAAGAATCAAGAAGGAACCAAAAGGTAAGTACAAGCCTAAACTCAACCCTCTTATCTTTAATTCCTAAAGAAAATAAGACAGAAGCCCCTCAGGGCTTTAGGCCTATTGCCCTCTGTAATGTGATATATAAGATTATAGAAACCTTAATGGCTAAAAGACTTAAGCCCCTCTTACCCAACATTATCTCCCCAGAGCAAACAGGCTTCGTTGAAGGCCGTCAAATCTTGGATGGTTTGGTGGTTTCCCAAGAAGTAGTGCACTCTCTAAAAGTTAAAAAGGAAGCTGGTATGATGATCAAACTTGACCTTTCAAAAGCCTATGACCGTCTGAATTGGAAGTACCTGAAAGAAGTTCTAAGAGCTTATGGTTTCTGCAATAGATGGATTGAGTGGATCTCTGCCATGATCTCGTCAACTAATTTCTCTATCTTGGTGAATGGAACCCCCTCCCAGCCTTTTAAAGTGACCAGAGGCCTCCGCCAGGGGGACCCTCTGTCACCCTTCCTATTCATTATAGCTGTAGAAGGCCTAGGAAGATACATCAAAAAAGAAGTGAGAGAAAAGAACCTCAAAGGAATCCAAATTTGGGGTAACAACCTTCCTATTTCCCATTAGCAATTTGTTGACGACATCATGTTGTTTTGTAAGGTGTCCCTCAGAGAAGCCCACAGAATCAAAGCAATTCTAGACCTTTTTATGACAGCTTCTGGTACCCAAATTAACAATGACAAATCCTGCATGTATTTTTTCAACACTGCTGGAAATATCAGAAACTTTTTGACTAGAACTTTGGGATTCCACTCAGGAGAGCTCCCAACTAGATATCTTGGAACACTGCTGGCCCTAAACCCCCTGAGGATGTCAAATTGGCAACAAACCCTTGAGAAAATTGCTAATAAATTAGCAAATTGGTCTTTCAGAACTCTGAATTTTGCAGGCAGAACAGTTTTAGTTAAGACTGTACTCCAATCAATACCAATATATCAACTTTCGGCTATGGTAGCCCCAAAAGGAGCTTGTGTAAAGATGATAGAGATATTCAAAAACCAAATATGGGGAGGTCAGAAGGATCAAAAGAAATGGTCCTTGGTTTCTTGGAAAGATGTACTGAAAAGCAAGATGGAAGGAGGATTAGGACTCAGAGATCCCTATGTTTTAAACTAGGCATTGGGTGCTAAGCTCTAGTGGCATTGGCTGAATGGAGGAAACGACTTATGGAAAAGAATATGGACAAAAAAATACAATATGCCTACAAAACCTGAGGAAATATTAAGGATAAGGGATACACCGAAAGGGTCGACAATATGGAATCTAGCCAGTCTCAGCAAAGAAATGATAGCTAGACATGCTTTCTGGGAAATCAGGGATGGCAACTTAGCAAAATTTTGGGAGGAGGCCTGGCAACAAAGAGAAAGAATGAATGGACTGCAAGCCCTAGCAGATATAGGCCAAAAAGCAGCTGAGAAAGGAATGAAGTTAGTCAGGGACTTCTGGAAGAGGGAAAGCCAAGATGATGTATGGAGAATATGGAAGAGTCCAGAGGAATGGTTGGATCAAATAACAGGGGAACAAAAAGAGTTATATCAAAAGGAAATGCAGACAAGAAGAGTCCCCATAAGATCTGGTCTGGACATTCTGAGATGGGGACACACGATCAAAGGAAACTTCTCAATTAAAGAAGCTTATCATCTTCTAAACACCAGAGAACCAGAGGATATGACAGGTACCTGGAAGCAAATATGGAATAGCAATTGGTGGCCAAAAGTGGCCCATTTCATATGGTTGGTGATTAAAGGCCGTATTCTGACCTGGGACTAGCTCCAAAAGAGAGGCTTTCATGGCCCTCCCAGATGTCCTCTTTGTAAACAAGAAGTGGAAATGCAAGAGCACCTCCTTAATGCATGTAGAGAAGCTCAGCTACAGTGGGAAGAGGTCAGGAAGCTTTTCGGAAAAACTCATAGAGATCAACAGAGCATTAAAAACACTATTAAAATTTGGGGAGGAGGGAAATTTACGAGCCCGATGGTAAAACGAGCTTGGAGCCTAGCAGTTGGGATGAATATGTGGATGATCTAGAAAGAGAGAAATAGAAGAATCTTCCAAAACCAAGAGATGACAAAAGATCAAATATGGGGAAAAACTTTGAGCCATATTAGAGAAACTATACTTGCAGATACATGGAATGGAGAAGACTGGGAAGTGACGCAGGAAGAAGAGCAGATTCTAAAGAAACTAAACCTGAATCAAGGGATGGTGGCCCCTCAGATGTGGAAAGAGCCCAGGATGGGATATAATGGCACCCTGCAGTTCTCCCATCCACCGGCCGGTTTATAAAGCTAAACTTTGATGGTGCCTCTAAAGGCAACCCAGGCCCAGCAGGGATCGGAGGTCTATTTAGGGACAATCAAGGAAGAATGAAATGGATATATGTAGACAATGGTGGCATTATGAGTAACAATGAGGCGGAACTGATGGCAGTACACCAAGGCTTAAAGATAGCAGTCAGAAATGGATATAATAACTTGGAAGTGGAAGGTGACTCCCTAATGGTTATACAAGCACTCAAAAAATTAAACAATGGAACCTCATGGGACAAAGTAACACAGAGCTGGAGGATGGCCAGCTTAATCCATGAAATAGAAACTATTCTAAGCAGATTTGAATATATGATTATCAAGCATGTTAGAAGAGAGGCCAACAGAGCAGCCGATTTCCTTGCGAATTGGGGATGCCAGGAACAAGGAAGGAAAATGGATAGTATATGGACGAGGCATTCTCAAGACTCAGGATTTGAACAGCTAAGTACGATTCTCAACCAAGATAATCATGAAGACACGACTCAAAGGTAGTAGAGACAGATGGCTCCCGATTGGGATGAGGGACAAGGTAGTTGAGGATGGCAGGAGCGATCATTACAAGGAGAGGACAGATGGAAGTAAACACAGGAAGGAGGATGCCCTCCCATAAAAAACAATGAGTAATCGGCCACACGTTTCAAGAAGCCAGAGTGGGGAAGGTGGATTGAGAATGATTAGCATTAGTGGCGGCGGTGAAGGCAGAGCGAGAAGGGTGGCGAGGAGGATTTATATGAAGGTGGTGGAGGGAAAAAGAGAGGGTAGTGGAGTCAGGAAGAAGGAGGTGCTGAACGAGGAGCAGCTAGGAGTAGCCATCAGGGAGGTCTGCGTTCTCGGGTATGTGCAACCTGTGACCTCTGTCTTCTTAATATCTATCACTATAGGTAGAATGGATAAGTTTTATTATTGCGAAGACCCTGCTGATGAAGAGGGTCTGAGTGAGCTAAGTCGCCCGTTCAAAAGGCACTGTGAGGGTCCTCGAGACTGGTCTCTGGGTGGGAACCTTGAGGAAATTTGCAGTCGGGAGCACGGTTTAAGGATTAATGTGGAGAACCAAGAAGAGAACTCCATGGTAAGAACAGAAGGGTGGTTTGTTAGGAGGGAATCGAAGATTTTGCCCTTAGCCCATCATATGATACGCATGACAGAGGGCCTAATTCATCTTATGTACCCGGGGAATAATTATCAGTGCCAGTTTCAAACAAATGAAGGGGAATGCAGTAGAAGCAGAGGAACAACCACAGGGAAAGTGGTAAGCGAAGATGACGAGAAGAGCCTCAAAAAACTGACACCTGTGATTGATGATTGTTTACAGGAGAGGGTAGAAGAAAGGATGGTGCGGCCGGGACATGGAAGAGGTCGCGGCGGCAGAGGCCGTCCAAGACAAGGGAACTCGGGAGGCAGACCAACTGAAACCCTAGGCAATCAACGCAGAGGGAGAAGGACTACCATGTCAGTGGTTCAGGAGGCAGCTCGAGCTTACCAGGAAGGAACAGATGAGGACATCCGTCGTATCATACAAAATATGGAAGCCAATGTGCTGGAAGAACAATCGGAACCAGAGTCAGAGGAATGGGCAGAGATGGTTAGCGACCCATAAATGGTTACTGGGTCCTAAAATGCCTCCTGGAAAAGGCATTAGAATAGGTAGCAAAGGAAATGGTGGAATTAGCAAATGGGACGCCAAATTTACAGAAGGAAATGAAGAACTTCCAGGTAATCATGATCAAACAAAACAACAAATTGGAGGAGATGTCTCAACTTCTGTCCAGGATGGTTGGCATGCACCCAAGCTAGGAGGAACAAATGAATATCCCCATGGACATGGACCCCAATGCTGGTACCAGACAGGAATGATCGTCGTGAGACTTTGCTGTGATTTTTTGATACTCTCTTTCTTACAGTTTTTATGCAAATCAGTAGCTTAATAGGTAGTTTCAGCTGTTTAGTGCATATAGCCAGTATGGAAAGACTTGTCAAATTTTGTTTTTGGAATGCTTACAGTAAACTCAGGTGGCCAACAGACCTGGTTTCCCTTCGGGGCAGGGTGAGGCCACCAAAATGTTGTATCAGGTCTCTTTGTTTATCATAAATAGAAAAGAATGGTACTACCTCCACTTACAAAAAAAATTATTAATATCATTTAAATTGTAACATTAATATTAACAATAATGATAAGTAGAAAAATTAACATTTAATATTATCAATATTGAATATTGAATATTATCAAAATCTATCTTCTATTTGATTAATATTATAAACATAAGCCATTAATAAATCCGATGATTTAATCCCTTTAGTTTATTAATCTCATAGTCACCATAATCAATGTTTTCAAAACTGTTGTCAACCCATAGTTAATCCCATAGTCACCATAATAAATGCTTTAAAACTATTGTCAACCCATAGTCAACCATATTCAACCTCAACTATGTTTATTTTAGGGTTTATAATTTCTTTTTTAGGATTTATATACCTTAGTTTTATAATATCAATTCCTTGGATTTAATATTTTTCCCTTGGGTTTATAAAACATTGGGGGTTTTAGAATTATTCCCTTGGGTTTATAATATCAATCCCTTGGATTTATTAATCTAGGGGTTCATATTCCTAGGGTATAATATGAATCATAGGATTTTCAATATTAATACTAGGGTTTAATATAAATCCCTTGGTTTATAATCATGGTCAACTAGAGTCCAACATCGCATTCTGCCAAACCTTGTATCAATATGAAAATTGAGCATGGTAAACCATGGTCAACCATGACTATTTTAGGGTTTATAATATTTATCTTAGGGTTTATATACCTTGGTTTTATAATATTTATCCCTTGGGTTTATAATCCCTTGGGATTTTAGTATTAATCCATTTTGTTTCCAATAGCAATCTCTTAGATTTATTAATCTAAGGGTTCTTATTCCTAGGGCTTAATATTATTCATAGGGTTTATAATATTAATCTTTGGGTCTAATATAAATCCCCTTGGTTTATAATCATGGTCAACCATGGTCCAACGTCACATTGTGACAAATATTTTCTCTATATGAAAATCAACCATGGTTCAACATTGCATTGTGACAAAATATTGTGTGCATACAAAAATAAATCATGGTCAACCATGGTCAACCATGTTGCAATGTTGCATTGTGACAAAGATTGTCTTGATATGAAAATCAATCATGGTCAATCATGATAATTATAGGGTTTACAATATTTATCTTAAGGGTTATATACCTTGGGTTTATAATATTTATTGCTTGTGTGTAATATTATTCCCTTGGGTTTTTAGTATTGATTCATTGGGTTTATTATTCCTATGGGTTTATAATATCAATCCCTTCAGTTTATTAATCTAAGGGTTCATATTCCTATGGTGTACTATTATTCATAGAGTTCATAATATTAATCCTTGGGTTGGGCAAATCTTTGTTACTGCTGATAAGTGGGTTCTTCTCTACAAGCTATGGTTCAAAATGCATGTTTTTTTTTGAATCTTTGTAAGCTTTGTAATGTCAAGAAGGCCATCACTGGTTCCCCTGCGTAGGATTGGATTACAGGGTCTCGTCTAAGTTCTATGTCTTGGGCAGTTTTTCTATTTCTATATGCCTCTCCTTATGGGCATTTGTTTTAGACTTCGGTCAAGATGTAATTTTACCCCTTTATTGTGAATAGAGTAGTTTTATTTAGGAAAAAAAATATTAATCCTTGGGTTTAATATAAATCTCATGGATTTAATTAATTAAATTGGGTTGATAATATTCATCCCTTGGGTTTAATATTACTCCCAACAATAGTCAACCATGGTCAACCATAGTCAACCATATTATTTTAGTCAACCATGTTTATTTTAGGGTTTATATACCTTGGGTTTATAATATTAATCCATTGGGTATAATATCTATAGTCAACCATGTTGCAATGTCGCATTGTGACAAAGATTGTCTCAATATGAAAATCAACCATGGTCAACCATGATAATTTTAGCATTTACTTCTTGTGGGTTTATAATATCAATCCCTTGGGTTTATTAATCTAAGGGTTCATTTTCCTTGGGCATACTATTGTTCATAGGGTTCATAATATTAATCCTTTGGTTTAATATAAATGTTAATGATTTAATCAATTAAATTGGATTAATAATATTCATACCTTGGGTGTAATATTACTCCAAACCATAGTCAACCATAGTAAGCCAAGGTCAACCATAATCAACCATATATATTTTAGTCAACCATGTTTCTTTTAGGGTTTATAATATTTATTTTACCGTTTATATGCCTTAGGTTTATAGTATTAATCCCTTGGGTCTAATATCCATGGTCAACCATGTTGCAACGTTGCATGTGACAAGGATTGTCTCAATATGAAAATCAACAATCCTCAACTATGATAATTTTAGCATTTAAAATATTTATCTTAGGGTTTATTTACCTTGGGTTTATAATATTAATCCCTTGCATTTTTTTATCCCTAGGTTTATAATATTAAACCCTTGGTTTTATTTGTTCTTTGAGTTTATAATATTAATACTTTATTTCATTTATCATTTCATCCCTTGGGTTTATTAAACCCTTGACTTTAAAATATTAATTGTTAGGATTTATCAATCGTTTAGGTTTTTAATATTAGTTTGTTGGGTTTATTTATTCCTTGGGTTTATTGATTGCTTGGGTTTATTAATCATTTGTTTTTATAATATTAATGCCTTGGATTTATAATATTAATAATGCATTGGGTTTATTCATCCCTTGTATTTATAATATTAATAATCCACTGGATTTATAATAATAATACCTTCGGTTTATTAAACCCCAATATTAAGGGTTTAATCGTTAGGTTTATAATGTTTATCCCTTTAGTTTATTTATTCTTTGGGTTTATAATGCTAATCTCTAAGGTTTATTAATCCCTTGGGTTTATAATATTAATAATCATGCGAGTTTATCAATCCTTTGTTTTCATAATATTAATTCCTATGCTTTATTAATCTCTTGTGTTAGTAATATCGATCCCTTGTGCTTCATGACTCCTTAGGTTTTTAATATTTATCCCTTGGGTTCACTAATTCCTTGGGTTTGTAATATTAAACCGTTGGGTTTATTAGTTCCTTGGGTTTATAATATTAATAATTCATTTGGTTTATTAATCTTTTGAGTTTAACATATTAATTGTTAGGGTTTATTAATTCAACCATGTTTATTTTAGTATTTTTAATATTTATCTTTGTGTTTTTATCCCTTGGGTTTATAATATTAGTCCCTTGGGTTTAATATTATTCCCTTAGGTTCATAATCCCTTGGGGTTTTAGTATCAATTGCTTGGGTTTATTATTCATCGGTTAACGATGGTTTATTATGATGTCAACCATGGTAAAACATAGTCCAACATGGAATTGTGATAAGGATAGTCTCAATAGGAAAATCAACGATGGTCAATCATGTTTATTAGTGTTTATAGTATTTATCTTAGGGTTTATATACATTGGGTTTATAATATTAGTCCCTTGGGTTTAATATTATTCCCTTGGGTTCATAATCCCTTGGGTTTACTATTCCTTTGGGTTTATAATATCAATCCCTTGTGTTTATTATTCCCTTAGGTTTATAATATCAATCATGGTAAACCATTGTCAATCATAGCCAACCATGGTCAACCATGGTTAAATGTCCTGTTGTGACAAGGATTGTCTCACCATGAAAATAAACCATGTTTATTTTAGTGTTCATAATATTTATATTTGGGTTTATAATATTAGTCCCTTGGGTTTAAGATTATTCCCTTGGGGTTTTAGTATTAATCCCTTGGGTTTATGTTTCCCTTGGGTTCATAATATCAATCCCTTGACTTTATTATTAACTTGGGTTTATAATATCAATCATGGTCAACCATAACCAACCATGGTCAACTATGGTCAATCATGGTCCGATCTCACATTATGAAAAAAAGTGTCTCCACTTAGGGTTTATATACCTTGGGTTTATAATATTAGTCCCTTAGGTTTAATATTATTCCCTTAGGTCCATAATCGATTGGGGTTTTAGTATTAATCCCTTGGGTTTATTGTTCCTTTGGGTTTATAATATCAATCACTTGGCTTTATTATTCGTTGGTTAACCATGGTTTATTATGATGTCAACCATGGTCCAACATGGAATTTTGATAAGGATTGTCTCAATATGAAAATCAACGATGATCATTCATGTTTATTTTAGGTTTTATAATATTTATCTTAGGGTTTGTATACGTTGGGTTTATAATATTAGTCCCTTGGGTTTATTATTCCTTTAGTTTTATAATATCAATCACTTGGGTTTATTATTCCCTTACATTTATAATATCATTCATGGTTAACCATTGCCAATCATAGCCATCTATGGTCAACCATGGTTGAATGTCACATTGTGACAAGGATTGCCTCACCATGAAAATAAACCATGTTTATTTTAGTGTTTATAATCTTTATATTTGAGTTTACCACTGTTGGGTTTTTAATATTAGTCCCTTGGGTTTAATATTATTCACTTGGGTTCATAATCCATTGGGGTTTTAGTATTAATCCCTTGGGTTTATGTTTCCCTTGGGTTCATAATATCAATCCCTTGGGTTTATAATATCAATCATGGTCAACCATGGTCAACCATAACCAACCGTGGTCAATTGTGCTCAATCATGGTCCGATCTCGCATTATGACAAGAATTATCTCCACTTAGGGTTTATATGCCTTGGTTTTATAATATTAGTCCCTTGGGCATAATATTATTCTTTTAGTTTCATAATCCCTTGGGATTTTAGCATTAATTCCTTGGGTTTATTATTCCTTTGGGTTTGTATTAACAATTGCTTGGGTTTATTATTTCCCGGTCAACCATGGTTTATTATGATGTCACCAATGGTCAACCATGGTCTAACATGGAATTATGATAAGGATTGTCTCAATATGAAAATCAACGATGGTCAATCATGTTTATTTTAGTGTTTATAATATTTATCTTAGGGTTTATAATATTAGTCCCTTGGGTTTAATATTATACCTTTGGAGTTTTAGTATTAATCCCTTTGGTTTATTATTCCTTTGGGTTTATGATATCAATCCCTTGGGTTTATTATTCCCTTAGGTTTATAATATCAATCATGGTCAACTATTGTCAATCGTAGCCAACCATGATCAACCATGGTTGAATGTCACATTGTGACAAGGATTGTATCACCATGAAAGAAAACCATGTTTATTTTAGTGTTTGTAATATTTATTTTAGGGTTTACCAATGTTGGGTTTATAATATTAGTCCCTTGGGTTTAATATTATCCCCTTCGATTCATAATCCCATGGGATTTTAGTATTAATCCCTTAGGTTTATGTTTCCATTGGGTTCATAATATAAATCCCCTAGATTTATTATTAACATGGGTTTATAATATCAATAATGGTCAAACATGGTCAACCATAACCAGCCATGGTCAACTGTGGTCAATCATGGTCCGATCTCGCATTATGACAAAAATTGTCTCCATATAAAAATCATCGACGATCATGGAAAATCATGGTAAACCATGGTCATCCATGGTTGATGATGTTAAACCATGATTTATAGAATCAAACACGGTCAACCATGGTCAATCATGGTCAAACATGTTTGAATTTTGTGCTGTGACAAAAATTGTCTCGATATGAAAATCAAGCATGGTCCAATGTCGCATTGTGACAAAGATTGTCTCCATCTGAAAATTAACCATGATCAACCATGGTCAAACATGGCATTGTGATAAGGATTTTCTCAATATGAAAATCAACTATGGCCAATCATGTTTACTTTAGTGTTTATAATATTTATCTTAGGGTTTATATACGCTTGGTTTATAATATTAGTCCCTTGGGTTTAATATTATTCCCTCGGGTTGATAATCCCTTCGGGTTTTAGTATTAATCCGCTCAGTTTGTTATTCCTTTGGGTTTATAATATCAATCCATTAGGTTTGTAATATTAATCATTCTAAACCATGGTAAATCATAGCCAACCATGTCTAACCCTGGTCAAACCATATGGATATGGAAATCAACCATAGTCAACCAATGGTCAAATGTTTTATTCTCACAAAGATTGTCTAGATATGAAAATCAATCATGGTCAACCATGGTTAACCATGGTCCAATATTGCATTGTGAAAAGGATGGTCTCTATATGGAAATCAACCATGGTCAACCATGTTTTTTAGGGTTTATAATATTCATGTTAGGGTTTATATATGTTGGGTATATAATTTGTATTCCTTAGGTTTATTATTCTCTTAGGTTTATAATATCAATCCCTTGGGTTTATTGATGTACGTTCATATTCCTAGGGTTTAATATTATTCAACAATGGTCAACCATGTTCAATCATTGACAACCATGGTCCAATGTCGCATTGTGGTGAGCACCAGTATTGCAACAATAATGTTGCAACTCTTTAGGCTTCCTACTTTACTTTTATCAACCCGGTAGTTCGTAACAAACTTGGAAGCGACGGTGTTGTATGCACAAATACTAGTTCTTACTGTAGGCTGTCACTTGGGTAGCTGGCACAAGATCACTAGGAGCTCAAGCCAACTTCTATGAATTCTAGAAGAAGCTTTATATGTGAAGATAGAAATAAAAGCTTACTCTACAGAGGCTACTCTACTTGCAGAAAGAGAAGGAAGACTGAAATGTGAAGTAACCCTAGCAAACCCTAATTAACCAACTAACCCTACTTTTGCAGAAAGAGAGATGAAAAACCATAAAATGAATGTCATTACCTACTTAGGAAGTAAACAACATCTATTCAAGCTACTTCTAGAAGGAAATGAGAAAAAAAACATCTTTTTGGCTTTTTATGTATTTTATGTAAAATTGTCATGCATGTAATTTATTTGTTGGTGGATGTGGCAGCAATTAGGTGGCGATGGAGGGCGAATTTTGGATTTTTAGAGGTGGAGGAAGGTGTGGAGGGGTTCTAGGAGGCCTCTTGCAATCTTCTAGAGGCTTTCCCTGCAATCGGACTTCAAAAATTCACCTACAGGAAATTCTATAGGAGGCTGTAGGGGATCTACAAGAGGATCTATAGGAGGACGCTGAGAGTTATTTTAGAGGTTCTGAAGGTGGGAAAATGGTTGGAAAGGGTGGCTGAAGGCTAGAAGGATGTGTTAAAGTGTTTGAGGTTCATCAGGGAGGATTAGGAAAGATAGAGGTGGTTGGATTTGTTCAAGGAAAGGGAGGAAAGTTTATGAGAAAAGTGCAGAAAATTAGGGCAGATTTATGAGGGGTTGTGAATGACCTATGGAACATGTATGTTATAGACAATTTTGTGCCTTACAGCAACAAGCATGAATTGTCAATAATCCAAGGGATCCAAAGTTCCCTAAACATGATGTTCCTACCCCTAGAGGAACAAGGTCAGCAAACCAACAGCTCTCAGATCAGTTCTCCACCTGAAAACACTCAAAAACAAGCAATCCTGGAATCAAAGCAGGTGCTCCACTATGTTTCTGCGCTGAAACTCAGTTGCTCCATGGTGTACCTGCGTTGCAAAGCAAGTGGGACAAAGGCCACCTGCGCTGAGCGAGATGGGACAAGTGGCACAATGAGTCATTGCTTTGGAATCTTCCAAAAATGACACTTGGATCAGGGATTTCGCCTTGTGATGAGTCAGAGGCTCTGTTTCTCCAAGTGGAAGCAAAGTTCACCAAGTGGACTCAAGAACTGAAGATCAACTAAAGATTAACTGAAGAGAGAGAGGACACAAGGCAGCTACACATCAGTTGCAAGCTGACTCATCCTTTCTCAATTCATCTATATATTGAGCTCTCTCCTATGAGCTCAGGAGGTTGGAATTTTGTGCAAAGTAATGATATGCTGTTGGTTTCACTATAGAGCTATTGGGTGATTGCTTGAGAGAGGTGAAGAGGAGAAATTCTTCCTGCTGGGAGGTGTTGCTGGATTAGGACCTTCAATGGTTGTAACACTCTCAGAACCTTTACTTCTTCATTAATAAAAGCTATTGAGGTTCTTCTATATGCTCTTGTTTCAATGCTATATTGTGATGATTGTATATTTGATTTACACTAATCTATGAATCAGTTATGATTGCATGTTGCTTGTAGTTTCCTTCTTTGCTATTTTGCAGGATCTCATTGTAGCTGGGCTAGCAATAGAGCAAGGAGCTGGGAACAAGCAGCCATAAAGAAGAGTTTGGATTCGACATTAAGCGCAAGGCAATGGTTAGTGCATTCCTCCATTCTCTTTTGCTTTCATAAAGAAGTAAACCTTAAGTAGTTTGTTTTACAGTTGTTGCTAAGGTACTATCACCCTTAGAGTGGGATAGGGTCATCCGAGTCAGATACTTTTCCCTACAACAAAATGGCGACTCCACTGGGGATCGTATCCGTTTGATTGTGTTTGTAGTATTTTTCTATTCATTTTCTGAACAAAAGAGTACCAAATCGAAAAGCTTTTGACTATATCAAAAAGCGAAGTAGAGGGCAGCTACTCTAGCTCATTTCTGAGCAAGTTCATGATTTGAAGAGCTGATCTACAAGGATCCTTGTAAGCTCTTAGTGATAGCTTTTCACCTTCCTAATCATCCCTTTGAGTGTGCTTGACTGATTGCTTCTGATTTGAGCAAAAACTGTGCATTTTTGAGAAAATTATGACCCGGAAACTGTGAAAACGCAACTTTCGTTTTCCAAAGCAGGTAGTACACAGGCTACCTGCTTTGCAACGCAGGTCCCGAAGGGGCTACCTGCGCTGAGAGCCAGACTGGCTGTGCAGCACCTGCGTTGGCCCAATTTTGCCTAGTGCATTTGGGGTTTCCTCCCTTTCTCTTGCTTGTTTTCACCATTGATTTGGCTGTCAGTTACCAGTCTTGCACCTGTTCTGAAACCAATATTACTTGCCATCATTCTACCTCTGTTATATAACAAAATTGTACTTGTTCTTTGTATTTCTTACTCATTTACAATTTCCCATAACGAAGAGTAAACTAGTCTTGCTTTTGGCCTCTTAGATCTGAACCTGTGTTAGGCATTTTGCTGGTCTAAAGAGTTAGCTTGTTTGCTGTCCATAGCTGATTAGTCATTTTACTTTCGTCATTATGGTTTGATTTCATGTATTTCCAGTGATTAAACAAGTGAATCTTAAGGTGTCTTTTGATTTTGGACAAGCTTGTTTACTTTCGCTTTAAATCGAAGTCAAAGTTATATAACAACTTTCTTTTTGTAACCCATCCACATTAAGAAAGGGAAAAGAAAATGCATGCATTGTGCATTTTGCATTTGACTGTTTGCTTGACGATTTAGAAAAAAATTGCATTTAGTGTGTGCTCTATGGTCTGTGTGAAAAGATTTGCCTTTCTTTTCCCTCAGTAGTTAAGGTTTTCAAAGTTGAAAGATTGAAAAGTTTGCTTCTCATCTTAGACTGCATTCAGGAATTTGTTATATACATCTCGTGGTGATCCTTAAAGGCAAACTGCTAAGCAAGATCAACATTAAAATAAATCCAATTTACATAACAACGCTTTGTAACATAACGCAAACACATAGAGGTCTAGGTAGAGACGTGTTCCGGCGTCGTTAAACATAGTGACTGTCGATCTCTACGAAGGTGGGTGATTCCTCCTGAGAGTCGGTGGCACTAATACGGACTTGTGCTCCCACGTACCGTCGCGTATATATTGGGAGACCCCTATAGGCAATTATCCTTTATCCATAGGAAGCCGTGTCGGCTGCCCTACTGATCGCGATGCAGTGAACACAGCATTCACGAAGATCGACCACCCGTACCGTAAAACGTATTCTGTGGTTTCGCGAAAATTTTGGCACACCCTCTGCCTAGAACTCCAGAGAAGTTTCTTTTGGCCTTTTTCAAACTCTATAACTGAAAAAGTCCATCCGAGCATTTGTCACTTCGGGCTCGTTAAAACATCGAAGGCGACTAGAGTCATCTTTAGCTTTTTCTCGACTCTTAAAACATGAAAAAGCAAGTTTGTGTCTAAAAGCGTCGTTAATAAAATTTATTTTAAACGGAACATAATCACCTGTTATTCCCACGTTGATCTTACAGTTGAAAAGTATGGAGCCCACCAACCAAGGAAGTAACCTTGGTTGAAGTCCAAATCCCTTCTCCTCTTGGGGAGATGTTGGTGCGCCTCATATGGCCACATTGTCACTTCTAGGATTGACAATTGGCCTACCTGTATGGCTCTTTTCAACTAATGTAGTCCAGATCGCCACTAATCCTGAGCAGTCGAATCAACAGTCAGAACAGTCTAGAGTTATCCACCAGCCTTCCACTTCTTATAATTCTTCCTCTGATCCTTCATCTTCGCAAGGTAGAGCCGGCAAAAGTCAGCCTCCCATGGAGAAGAAGGAAAAGAAGAAAAGAGAAAAGAAGCAGAAGGGGCCTATGGCGAAGGCGACTGGGAGCAAGCAAAAGACAGCTGACAAAAACCCACACACTGCACCGACCGGGCCTAAATCGCCATGTGTCATTTGCAAAGGGGCCCACTTCCATCGTGATTGTCCTTGTATTCCCCGGATACTAAGAGACTGGTCCCCAAGATTGCACAATCCGGTAGCATCAACCTCTGGTAGTCATGTTGATTGCAGTCTGTCAACTAGCGAGAGTGAAGAACGAAGAGGGAGACCAAGATCACCTTGTATGTTGTGTGAAGACGATCATGCCATCCACCGATGTCCATTCTTAGATGAGGCAAAGAGAGTTTTGGAAGATCGTCCGGTTTCACCATTACGACTTCCTCCTGGATACCAAAAACTCGCGCCTAATCCCTCGATAGTTGAAAATCCAGCTGACCCGCCCAAGTGGTCAGCTGAAGTGTCGGTCATTGAGAATGAACCTACTGAATCCAGACCAGACGAAAGTCTAAAGGTCGAAATGGCAGTTGACCAGGTTCTTCCTTCAGAGGTTTCATCCTCTAATGACTCCGTCATTGAAGACCCATCTTCAAATGACACCCTCACTGAAGAGGATAAGGATGACACCGTCCATATTCTTTTTATCAACACAGACTCTGATGAGCATCAGGGCAATGTGCCCATTCCTTTATCGCAGGAAGGAACATCGTCAGAGTCGTATCCGGCCATATATTCGGTCCCACCACCAAGCAACCTAGTTGTATCCTTTGATTGGAATCAACTAGGCAGACCCCGGTTACCAGCCAGTATCCCATTCAGAATCATAGTCCAAATCTACAGAATGGTGATGGCTAGAACTATCATTGATGAAGGGGCATCTGTGAGTATCCTTTCCTCTATTTCTTGGAAAGCACTGGGTTGCCCGGCGCTTTTACCTGAGATGAGAAATCTATTAGGTTTTGACAAAGGAACCAGTCACCCGTTAGGGATTCTCCCCAATGTACCAATTACATTGAAAGGGAAAACAGTTCATATGAACATCATGGTCGTCCAGGGACCCTTGGTTTATAACTTACTCCTTGGACGAGACTATATATATTGCATGGAGGCAATAGTGTCCTCGCTCTTTAGAGTCATTTGTTTTCCGCACGAAGGAAGAATGGTCAAGCTCGTAGACCAACTTTCATTTCCAGGATCACGCATTGCAAATAGTCAAATACCATCCCTTAACGGTTTATTCACTCAAGGAATGCCACCACCCCCGGTTCTACTTCCCGATGAATGCGAGTAATTCAGAAAGAAAGAACTGGGACCCAGGGGGCATGCACCCTAGCCTGCCTTGGGCAGAGAAAACCTTGGGTATAAAGTTAATTTCCGCAGAAGAATGGACTAGTCCGTACCCCGTCCGAAAAAGGAAGAGAGGGTTGTTCTAGGATAAAATTCTTTTGTCAAAGTTATGTGAAGCGGAAGAATCGCTCCCTTTGTCTAAAAACGTAGGCTCTCCTAAGGAGGAAATCTATTTGTGGCAGCAAGTAGGCACCATCTTTGAATGTCAAGCCTCACCCATTAAAACAATATGTTTTGAAAGAGAGTAGGGGCAGTCTTCAAAGAAAGAGAGGAAATTGCTGCAACAAGTAGTCACCATCCTTAGCAACCTAATGATAGACATCGCCGAAAAGAGAGTTTAGTTTGCGGCAGCAAACAAAACCATTTTTCGGATAATAAGTAAGAGGACAGAATCTCGAAATTATACTTTATACCTGGGGGCATCCAAACCTTTTGGAGTGCAAGCATGGGACGACTATTTATTTTTTTAAATTTTTAGGTCCTCCCTTTAAACCTGTAGGTCTAACCCGTTAAACTCATAGGATTAGCCGTTTCCAGCTTGCATAAAGAAAGGATGAAGGGAAAAAGTTAAAACCTGCCAAATTGGAGTAATTAGTGAGGTATCGCTCCTTAAATAAGATTACCTCACCTAAGGCATTCCTTGTATTAAGACTGGTATAATTGAGCAAGGTTTGAACGCATTCAAGCTCGTTAAAAAATGAACTGCCCCTTAAAGTTTAGGGGGCATATGCCTCGTCTGCATTATTATGCTGGGGGCATCCATAAATCGAGCAGTTTTTGTATAAAGTTCATGCTCGTTAAAAAATAAACATAAATTGTGAGCAATCTTTCCCTACAGTTCAAGCTCATCCAGAAAAAATGAACCGGTAAATAACCTGGAGAAATGTAACCTTTGAAAGCCGTTTTAAAAACCTTTGGTCGTGTTCTTGCAGTCTCACCTCCATCCGTTCATTTGGCCAATCGTTCATCTCCATATGTGTGTTTACCCATTTTGAGGAACAGCTGCGAAGAGTGATTTCACTTAGCCATCCTTGTGACACTGCCGTGATTGGAGAATTCCAACCTGTACCTGGAATCTGCTGCTATCCCTATTTATCACTCGTTCCTCAAAAGACGAGTCTTCTTTGAGCTCTTTTCACTGACTCGTAAAATATGAAAAGTTTGCCGAGTTTTGGCCTTCCAGCTCGTTAAAAGGACCGGAAGAGCTATCCCTCCTCTAGATTTTAATCTTTTTGGACCTGAGGGATTATTGCACAAAAAGATCAAGCGCTTGTTTTGTTCGGCTCGTTAAAGAAATCGAAAATTCATCCCTTATGTATGGTTTTATACTTTTTCGGACTTAAGGGATTAGAAGACGAAAAAGGAATTTTGGAGTTAACTTTTCGTACCTTTTCAGACTCTCTAAAAATGAAAAGGACCGAGTTTTCCTTGTCGTTAGACTCGTTAAAATGATTAAATAGCGACAAACTTGTCTTTAGACGAGAACGAGTTTCCCTATCGCTAGGCTCGTTAAAACATAGCGATGGGCTTGCCCGAAGGGCAGGTTATAGAACAAGCATATGTTATCCTCCTCAAGCTTGACAAAAATAAAGAGGTACTGGTCAGCAATGACTGGGGAAAAATGGGAGAACCTCACAGCATTAATGGTAGCAAGTCGCTCTTGAACATGACACTTTGTCCTCCGTATCACATCGGGTTGGGTTGTTTCATTCACCGGTCTCATAACCATGGTCCTCGCCACACCATCCACAATTGGGGTAATGCTACCAAATCCATCACATCAGTGTCGTTATATGTTCAAGAGATGTGGTTCTGCAAAGAGTCAACCGTGTCCCATCCACTGCCATACATTGTCCTTCATCCATTTCATGACCGCCACCCTGAATCATACATCACAGTTTGTTTTCACCTCATCAAAATCATTAGCTTCGTTCCGTGTCACTGATGTGGGATTCATTAAGGCCCTCCTTTGACGGATCGCTCCTTGTCGACAACAGCTCATTATCCAAGGAGTTGATGTAGGAACACACCCTTCAGTACTTTGAAGCTTGCATGCCTCAATGGCAAGTTTCTCACTTCCGGTGACAGGTATACATCAATGACCTTCGACCAGAAGATTTTGCATGGTGGTCGACGCCAAGTCCTTTATTCCCACCATGTGGATTGTACTGTCGTACCTTGAGGGTCATCATCCTTATCGGTGATTCCTCTCGCGCTTGTTAACGGTTTACATCATTGACCGGTAATCAAGCGATGTCTTTCCATGTTCGACTTCAAGAAATTCTCACATGGATCGACTTGTACATCGAGTGAAGATCGGAAGAGATTGAAGACCCCGGATCTAGTTTCATCCATCCGGGCTGCGATATATATTCAGGACATAAAGACATTTGATATGTACATCATTACAGCAGATGATCATCCTTCTCAAAGGATGATAATTTCAGCAGAGAATTATCAGTCTACAATCAGACGATCGTCTGTTCTATGTACCAAAATGTATTTATAAAGCTGAGCATGGGAATGCACGCCTCAGCTAGATCATGAAAATGTATGAAAAATAATGTATTGTATTGTATCTTATTACAGGACACTTCTCAGCAGATTGAATGAACTTCGGATCCTCTCAATAAAGCATTTCACCCGATAAACGACCTCATACTTTAGGGGGCATCTGTTATAGACAATTTTGTGCCTTACAGCAACAAGCATGAATTGTCAATAATCTAAGGGATCCAAAGTTCCCTAAACATGATGTTCCTACCCCTAGAGGAACAAGGTCAGCAAACCAACAGCTCTCAGATCAGTTCTCCACCTGAAAACACTCAAAAACAAGCAATCCTGGAATCAAAGCAGGTGCTCCACTAGGTTTCTGCGCTGAAACTCAGTTGCTCCATGGTGTACCTGCGTTGCAAAGCAAGTGGGACAAAGGCCACCTGCGCTGAGCGAGATGGGACAAGTGGCACAATGAGTCATTGCTTTGGAATCTTCCAAAAATGACACTTGGATCAGGGATTTCGCCTTGTGATGAGTCAGAGGCTCTGTTTCTCCAAGTGGAAGCAAAGTTCACCAAGTGGACTCAAGAACTGAAGATCAACTAAAGATTAACTAAAGAGAGAGAGGACACAAGGCAGCTACACTTCAGTTGCAAGCTGACTCATCCTTTCTCAATTCATCTATATATTGAGCTCTCTCCTATGAGCTCAGGAGGCTGGAATTTTGTGCAAAGTAATGATATGTTGTTGGTTTCACTATAGAGCTTTTGGGTGATTACTTGAGAGAGGTGAAGAGGAGAAATTCTTCCTACTGGGAGGTGTTGCTGGATTAGGACCTTCAATGGTTGTAACACTCTCAGAACCTTTACTTCTTCATTAATAAAAGCTATTGAGGTTCTTCTATATGCTCTTGTTTCAATGCTATATTGTGATGATTGTATATTTGATTTACACTAATCTATGAATCAGTTATGATTGCATGTTGCTTGTAGTTTCCTTCTTTGCTATTTTGCAGGATCTCATTGTAGCTGGGCTAGCAATAGAGCAAGGAGCTGGGAACAAGCAGCCATAAAGAAGAGTTTGGATTCGACATTAAGCGCAAGGCAACGGTTAGTGCATTCCTCCATTCTCTTTTGCTTTCATAAAGAAGTAAACCTTAAGTAGTTTGTTTTACAGTTGTTGCTAAGGTACTATCACCCTTAGAGTGGGATAGGGTCATCCGAGTCGGATACTTTTGCCTACAACAATGTAGCAAAGAGTGATGGTGATGGCTGATTTATTGGCTTATTATGAGAAGAGATGTACTACAAGAGAGCTGCAAATCAAACACTGAAACTAAGCAAGCAAAGAACTAGCTACACCAAAAAAACAGAATTATATCTCATGTCAACCTAAATTCTGATCTAGGAAAATAAAATGTTGAACAATGCTATATGGAAAGGAGAGAATGAATGGATATTTATTGTAGAAACATAAATGAGCATGACAAAATAGATCTGAAGCAAAGCATTCACCTCTAAATCAAACTATAACACCAGAAATTGCATGGAGAAGGCAAAGCTGTGTTTTTATAGCAGCAAGAGGGTCTTGACCTCAGCTCATGGTCCCAAAGGGAGGAAAGGAGGTCAAGGCTCTATTGATGGCCTTTTTTAATCTTTCTCCTAACACTATTTAACCTACTTTAGCCAACTGAGATGGAAACAGCTATGTAAATCACCAAAAGCAACCTATTCTAACTAGAAAATAAATCTATTTAACTGCAACTAATTCATAAACTGCAACAAAACATATATATATATATATATATATATATATATATATATATATATAACAAGAGGTGCTGGGAAGTTTGGGTCGAGACCTAACCCAAGAGCTTCAACTTTCTGAGGTAACTCAGTGCTGGCTCAGAAAAGATTTCATCTTCATTATCGAAATAATAGTCGCATTACATGAAACTGTCCACAAGAGTAAGCTCGAAATGAGCTGAGCAAAAGCAGCAACAAAAGTGTGAAAATTTGACTAAAATCCAACAACCTAATGAGGCCCTTGGCCTCTCTACTTATACAACTAGAGATCCCAACATCTCCTGTAAAATCAAGGAGGCTTGGCTCCCAAGACTTGAGATAGACAACAGTTATTCTTTAGTTGCTCGGCTGCCTTTTTGATGCATTGATGTGGTTGCTTGTGCACCGAGCTTTCTGAAGTAGGATTCGAAGGAGGGAGTCATAAATGAGGGGCACGCCCTCATACAAATCCTCTCCCTTGTCTTCTTCAAATATTTGCTGCCAAATGCTCATTAAACCTTTGACTTTGTCTCCAAAATTGACCAAAAAACTGCATTAAGCACACATTAGACTTCAAGGCATAATGACCAACCCAACTCACTCTATTAGCATAAATATAATAAAAAACATGCAGTAAACTAATGAGAATGGTGGATTAAGCTAAGTTAGGAGGCAAAATGAGCCCATATAATTACCCATTTCTGGGGCTCATCATCACCCCCTACTGAATATGTTGCTCATCCTCTGAGCAACTAGTCCACCTCTTCATATTTGATGGCCCCGATGGCCTCCTTGACATCTCATGCTTCTAATGTGAGATCCTCTTCTTTACCATGGAATCTTGCCTTTTTTTCCACTTCTTCCCACTGTTGTTTTTCTTCTTCCTCTTTTCTACCCTCTAGCAATCCTAGCAGCAGTGGGGGATTTGTTGGAAATAATACTGAGAGGGGGGGTGAATCAGTATTATCTAGCAATTT
Organism: Pinus tabuliformis; assembly: GCA_031772625.1. NCBI lineage: Eukaryota > Viridiplantae > Streptophyta > Pinopsida > Pinales > Pinaceae > Pinus > Pinus tabuliformis. The sequence goes on from CM062807.1 coordinate 1,008,925,815, forward strand.
AACAAATCTTCCTTATTTGATCTTTTGAATTATTCTTGCATATCAGTACCATAAAATAATGAGCATGAACAAAGAAAATAGACAGTCACACCAAAGAACACAAGATGTAAGGTGGAAACCCAATGTGGGAGAAAACCACCTGCTGCAATATGTCTCTATCTTCTTTCAATTTAGAAATTCTTTTTACAATGATTTTGTACTGGTGCAGTCCTTTACCAGTACGCAGGCTGCAACCTGCAGAGAGCTACAACTCTCTCTCGTTTTCCAGTCTCTCCTGGAAGGGAGCTACAACCCCCTACTTCTTTTCATGAAGAATCAAATGATCAACAAGTATACAACAGTTACAGTCCACTACAGTTATCAGATCAGTAATCACAGAACTAACCCAGAACACCTTATGAACAGAAAAATACAGTCAACAGATCATCTTAAGACAGGGACGCAATTTTTCTTTCTGTGGCCTGCGACTGGACGCAGTTTTACCTTCTGCTGCTCTGCGTGCCAACGCACTGTTCCTTTAAACTGCTCTGCGTACCGGCGCACCCAACAATACTATCGCGCCGCGTCTTTTGCTTCAGAGACGCATCCAATAATACTATCGCGCCGCGTCTTTCGCTTCAGAGATGCACCTGAGCCCTTACTGTACTGCGTCTCGGCGCACTTGCCCTTCACTGAACCTGCGTCCCTTCATATATAAAAGATATGAAGACTTCAGAACTAGCCCAAACAGTCAAATCTGCAGATTTGATCATGCGCCATAGAGATCACAGTCCATTAGAAGATTCGCCCTCATAGATTTGGACTAGATCTCACCAAAAGATATTCAACCAAAGACAATGATTAATCCAAATGAACTCCTTTGCTTTATATAGGCAAGCTCCTCCCCAAAACATGGAACAATACCACGAGCCGACACCATAGAAACACAAAACCGTCGGCTAGATACCATACAAGAAACCCCCACGTGCTTTTCTCTGTCTTGAAATGTGTGCACTGGGTGGACGCACCCCCTGAACGGCTGGCCTGCGTCCCTGGACGCGGGTTCTGCATGGTATACCTGCGGGGACGCACTTTCTGAACAGATTGCCTACGTCCTTCTTAAAAATAGAGAGTCGATCATCAAGAATAGTGATCTACCACCTGAATGGGTTGCCATCAAGGACAACACCTGAATCATAATGCCAACAATCTCCCCCTTTGGACTTGATGGCAACCTCATGATCTTCAGCTTCATTCTCCCCCTTTGACATCAAGGGCAAAGGGTATGCTCCCCCTACGCTCATGCTCCTCCAGATCTGCAAATAACCAGAAATCCACCATGAAAGAGATAGAGACATATTGCAGCTATTTCCAAGATCTCCTTCTTCATAATGCCAACAATGCATTATGTGCTCCCCCTGAGCCTATACCACCAATAAGAAGATGTTCAGCAATAAGATGATGCATCAACAATCCCCAGCTTTTGCCTGAGGTATTCAAAAGTGTCCCTGGGCAACGGTTTGGTGAAAATATCAGCAACTTGTTCCTTAGAAGGAACATACTCCAACTTGACCTTCTGTTCAAGTACTTGTTCCCGGAGAAAATGGTACTTGATTGGTATGTGCTTGGTTTTTGAATGCATAACCGGATTCTTTGAGATGTTGATTGCACTTGTGTTGTCACATAAGATAGGGATTGGAGGTGTACAAGTGATTTGATAATCCTGCAAAGTCTGCATCATCCAAAGGAGTTGGGTGCAACAAGATGCAGCAACAACATATTCCGCTTCAGCTGTAGACAAGGCAATTGAACTCTGTTTCTTGCTGAACCAAGATACCAGTCTGGAACCCATAAAGAACGCACCACCACTTGTGCTTTTCCTGTCATCCACGCTTCCGGCCCAATCTGCATCTGTATAAGCATGAAGAGTGAGATCTGTATCTCTAGGATACCATAAGCCATAATTTTGAGTCCCTTGAAGATATTTGAAAATTCTCTTCACTGCCTGAAGATGAGTCTCCTTCGGATTTGCCTGAAATCTTCCAACTATTCCAACTGCATGCATGATGTCTGGTCGGGTACCTGTCAAATATAGTAAACTTCCAATCATAGATCTGTAGGTTGGTTGATGTACTGCTGCAGATTCATCATTTGCACTGAGACTACATCCTGTGACCATGGGTGTACATACTGGTTTTGCATCTTCCATGCCATATTTCTTCAAAATCTGCTTGAGATACTTGGTTTGAGATAAAAGGATTCCTCCTTCCTTTTGTTGGATTTGCAAACCAAGGAAGTATGTCAGTTCTCCTAGTAAGGACATTTCAAATTCTTTCTGCATGACCGAGGCAAAGCTTTGACTCATAGCTTCTTCATTGCTGCCAAAAATAATGTCATCTACATACACAACAAGTATTAGCAATTTGTCATTTTCAACTTTTATATACAGATTGCTATCTGCTGAACCTTTTGAAAAACCTTGTTGATGAAGATATTTGTCCAACCGGTAGTACCAAGCCCTTGGAGCTTGTTTGAGACCATAGAGAGCCTTTTTTAATCGGCATACAAGATTTGGATCATTTCCAAGAATGAACCCATCTGGCTGTTCAATGTATACTTCTTCATCCAAGTCTCCATTCAGAAAGGCTGATTTCACATCCATTTGAAATACTTTGAAGTTCTGAAAACTTGAGAGAGCAAGGAACATTCGGATGGCCTCAAGTCTTGCAACAGGAGCAAAAGTTTCTTCAAAGTCTATTCCTTCTTGCTGCGCATACCCTTTACAAACAAGTCTGGCTTTGTTTCTAATTACTTCTCCATTTTCATTCAATTTATTTTTGAAGACCCATTTTGTTCCAATAAAATTTTTATCCTTTGGTCTAGGAACCAGCTCCCAAGTGTTGTTCTTTTCGATTTGCTCAAGTTCTTCATCCATTGCTTTCACCCAACATTCATCTTTGCATGCCTCTTTCACATTTTTTGGTTCAGTAGAGGAGAGTAATGCCAAATAGCTTGAAGTTTCTGCAACTGTTCTTCTAGTTTGTATACCTGCTTCTTTCTGTCCCATGATCTGAGATTCTGGATGGTTCTTCTGAACATATCTGGATGGAGTCTTTTCTTCTATTCTTGTTCGTTCTTCTGCGTCTTCGTGAGGTTCTTCTTGAGATTCTTCTTGAGGTTCTTCTTCTTCATCATTCTGTCTTTGAGGGTAGCTTTCATCTTCTTTGATGTCTTCACGATGTATTTGCCTAGGAATGTATCCCTTCTCATCAACCACTACATCAATGCTGTCAACAATTCTGCCAAGTCTTTTATTGTAGCATTTGTATGCTTTGCTATGTGGAGAATAGCCAAGAAGAATGCCTTCATCTGCTCTAGGATCAAGTTTGCCAAGCTGCTCCTCAGTATTCTTGATATAGCATTTGCTCCCAAAGATTTTGAAGTGCTTTACCGAAGGAGTTTTACCACTCCAGAGCTCATGAGGAGTTTGAGTGCTGTTCACCCGGACATTTGTCTTGTTGAGAATAATAACCGCAGCATGTGCAGCTTCACCCCAGAAAGTTGCGGGAGTTCCTGATTCATCAAGCATAGCACGAGCCATTTGTTGGATTGTTCTGTTCATTCTTTCAACAACTCCATTTTGCTGAGGAGTTCTAGCTGTAGAGAATTCTCTCCTTATCCCATGTTCATCACAGAAATCGAAAAATTCATTTGAAGTAAATTCCCCACCTCTGTCGGATCTGAGGCACTTAATTTTGTGACCTGATTCATTTTCAACCAAGGCTTTGAAGGATTTGAATTTTTCGAATGCTTCATCTTTGTGCTTCATAAGTCCTAACCAAACAAACCTGGAGAAATCGTCAATAAATAATATCAAGTATTCCTCTCCTCTAGGTGTTCTTTTCCTGAATGGTCCACATACATCTGTATGTACTAGCTCAAGAGGCATGCTAGCTGATCCTTCTTTCTCTGGAAAGTTAGTCCTGGTTTGTTTTCCAAACTGACATGATCTGCATATGGTGTTGTCAGGAATTTTGATATCTGGAAGATCGCGAACTGCCTGATATTTGCATGCTTTCCTTATTTGTGAGAAGCTTAGATGTCCCAACCTTCGATGCCATAACCAGTGCTCTTCATCCTTGCTTAGATAGCATTGTTGTTGTCCTTCTTCAAATATGTATAGATTATTTGGAGTTCTTTTCCCTTTGAGAACTGTTTTACCTGTATCAAGATCACGAACAAGACATCCATTTGATCTGAATATAACCTCGGTTCTTTGATCACACATCTGGCTGACACTTAGTAGATTATGCTTCAATCCATCAACATACAAAACATTTCCAGCCTTAACATCTTCTTTTAAAGGAGCAATACCTTTTCCTTTTATAGTTGCAGGAGTATCATTTCCAAAAGAGACTTTCTTTCCCTTTTCTAAAATAGAATAAGACTCAAGTTTTTCTTTATCACCTGTCATGCTTCGAACATCCACTGTCAATGTACCATAGATTTTCCTGTCCTTCTGCATAAAATGCTATCCCACATCTTTTTGTTTGAGGTTCCTTTATTCTCCATGTTTTGGTGCCTGAGGCTTGTTCCTTTTTCCGCTCTTGTTCCTTTCTTTCCTGAAACCTGCTTCTGCATTCAAAGTCTTCATGACCAAAATTATTGCAAATAGAACATTCAACTTCATTTTCAAGAGCCGAAAAGTTGTTATAGGTCCTTTTTGTAATCCCTGTCATACTTCTTTGTTTTTGAGCTTCCCTAGTCATGATTGTTTTATACGCAACACATTGAGCTGCTTTGTGACCAAAGTTATGGCAAGAAAAGCATTGTCCATTGAAGAAGCTTCTGCGGTTATTGAATCTACCAGCCAACTGATTGTAATTTCTATTTTCATCTATTCTTGAACCAAACTGGGAAGATTTTACCTGTGGCTGGTTGTGGCTTTTGTTCACCCTTAAGCTGGATTGCCCCTGATAGTTTCTGTTTGAAGTTTGTCCCTGCTTTACCTGATGATCTTCATTGTGCTTTTGCTCATTTCTTCTTGCTGCATCAAGATAACTTTTTGAAGTGGATGCTTGAGAAGTTTCTCCATTATAGCCCAGACCTGTCTTATTTAGTGGAGACCGCTGCACACTGATAATCTCATCCAAAGTTTCAGATCCTTTGACAAACTTGAGATTAATAGATTTTGTTTTCTCAATTTCTTTTCTAAGACCAACAATTTCACCTTCTAATTTTTCAAGATGTTTTTCCTTTTCATCAATTTGAAATTGTAGAGTATCAATGATCATGTTCTTTTCTTCTATACATCTCTTGAGTCTAGTAATTTCATCATAAAGGTTATCCACATCTACAGCATCCTCATAATCATCATCTTCAAATGCCATTAACAACCTATATTTATTACCTTGTTCATCTTCATCACTGTTTGATAAGCCATCACTATCTTCATGGGTGTAGTAGCTTTTCTTATTTGCACTTTGTTTCTTGTTCCATCTAGCTGGTTCCTTTCCTTTATCCTTATAAGGACATTTTGCAGCATAATGACCTACTCTTCCACAAGCAAAGCATTTGAAAGGTAGCTTACCTCTGAACCTTCCAGAACCCCTTTGAAGATTTCTGACAAAATTTGATTCTTCTTCCTCTTCTTCTGGAACATGGCTTGCTTCATAGTGATCTTCTTTGCCTGATGCCTTAAAAGCAGCCTCCCTTCTGTCTGATGGACCTCCCTTTCTCATTTCATAAGCAGTTAGAATTCCATGTAGCTGAGACATAGTGAGAACACGGAGATTTTCTTTTTCTTCTATTGCAGATACTTTAGATTCAAACTTGGGGGATAATGATCTTAGAATCTTTTGAACTACTATAGACTCTTTTATTTCTTCACCCAAATTTTTCATACAATTAACAATCTCATCTACCCGAAGAAAATAATTAGCCACACTTTCATCATTATACATCTTGAGAGTCTCATATTGAATCCTGAGAGTTTGAAGTTTAGCTTGTTTTACCTGTTCATCTCCTTCATAGCTCGTGATCATTTTGTCCCATATTTCTTTTGCTGATTTGAAGTGCATTACCTTCATGAATTCTGTTTGGGATATACTTCCTAATAGAGTACTGACTGCTTTTGCATTTGTTTCATACTTCTTTTTCTCAGCTGGATCTGTAGGAGTAGCTGAAGGAAAAGCATAGCCTGTTTCTACAATGTCCCAAACTTCTGTACCAAGAGATTGAAGATATGCAGTAACTCTTACCTTCCAATAATTGAAGTTTGTCCCATCAAAAACCGGTGGCCTGATTGATGTTTCTCTCTCGTAGTTGCTCATGATGAACGATCTACCTTCAAGCGATCAAGCTTTTCTGAAGGACCTGCTCTGATACCAATTGTTGGAAATAATACTGAGAGGGGGGGTGAATCAGTATTATCTAGCAATTTAACAAATCTTCCTTATTTGATCTTTTGAATTATTCTTGCATATCAGTACCATAAAATAATGAGCATGAACAAAGAAAATAGACAGTCACACCAAAGAACACAAGATGTAAGGTGGAAACCCAATGTGGGAGAAAACCACCTGCTGCAATATGTCTCTATCTTCTTTCAATTTAGAAATTCTTTTTACAATGATTTTGTACTGGTGCAGTCCTTTACCAGTACGCAGGCTGCAACCTGCAGAGAGCTACAACTCTCTCTCGTTTTCCAGTCTCTCCTGGAAGGGAGCTACAACCCCCTACTTCTTTTCATGAAGAATCAAATGATCAACAAGTATACAACAGTTACAGTCCACTACAGTTATCAGACCAGTAATCACAGAACTAACCCAGAACACCTTATGAACAGAAAAATACAGTCAACAGATCATCTTAAGACAGGGACGCAATTTTTCTTTCTGTGGCCTGCGACTGGACGCAGTTTTACCTTCTGCTGCTCTGCGTGCCGACGCACTGTTCCTTTAAACTGCTCTGCGTACTGGCGCACCCAACAATACTATCGCGCCACGTCTTTTGCTTCAGAGACGCATCCAATAATACTATCGCGCCGCGTCTTTCGTTTCAGAGACGCACCTGAGCCCTTACTGTACTGCGTCTCGGCGCACTTGCCCTTCACTGAACCTGCGTCCCTTCAGATATAAAAGATATGAAGACTTCAGAACTAGCCCAAACAGTCAGATCTGCAGATCTGATCATGCGCCATAGAGATCACAGTCCATTAGAAGATTCGCCCTCATAGATCTGGACTAGATCTTACCAAAAGATATTCAACCAAAGACAATGATTAATCCAAATGAACTCCTTTGCTTTATATAGGCAAGCTCCTCCCCAAAATATGGAACAATACCATGAGCCGACACCATAGAAACACAAAACCGTCGGCTAGATACCACACAAGAAACCCCCACGTGCTTTTCTCTGTCTTGAAATGTGTGCACTGGGTGGACGCACCCCCTGAACGGCTGGCCTGCGTCCCTGGACGCGGGTTCTGCATGGTATACCTGCGGGGACGCACTTTCTGAACAGATTGCCTGCGTCCTTCTTAAAAATAGAGAGCTGATCATCAAGAATAGTGATCTACCACCTGAATGGGTTGCCATCAAGGACAACACCTGAATCATAATGCCAACAGGATTTAGTTTGAGGCCAATCCAATTGACCTTCAAACTCTACATAGAGTGCTCATACAGTGGTACTCTCCTTAATGCTTCTTTCATCCTAGTTGGGGAGTGATACTCCCTGATCTGCAAGTTGTGTGGTAGTGTATTCCACCTCCTCATACAAGCATGAATATAGTGATCTCCAAGCAATCTTTCCATGTCCTCAAAATGTGAAATGGATTGAGCGTGATCATTAACATATTTAAGGGAAATTTGAGGATTATTTGCAAGCATCTGGTGGGTGCTAATGAGAGCCATAGGGTCTGATGGCTCTGCTCTAATCATGAGGGGTTCATTTTGTTCTTTTGCCATTGAATTCTTGATTTCTCTTGCCCTTTACTCCTCATGACTCATCCATCATGCCATGGCCATCAGCTGCAAGTCCCCTAACCTAGCTTTGGGGTCTCATAGGTTCATATCAGTTAGGGCCATGTTATGCAAATAGAACTCAGCTATGTTTGCCTTGTCTTCTACTGAACTGTGGTCACATAGGTCCATGAACTGTCTATAATCCTAAAAAGGCATGGTGCCTCTCTGTGCCAAGGTCTTGATCTAAAACTGTAGCCACTGGTCTTTGAGGTATAATCCATATGATTTTTCTAGTGTCCTGCACTGGAGTGCCTCCTTAAGCCAGTTGGTCATGCATGCCAATTGTGTTTCCCTTTCTTGCAGCTATTTTCTTCACATTTCATTTTCTTCTTCCAAGTGAGATCTTCTGATTGCTTCTGTATGTCTTAAAGTGCTTAATTCCTTACCCATTTCTCTAAGCTTGCTCTCCATGTAGCCAATATCTTCCACCCATTTTGACTTGGAAAGCTGCATCCATCTATGGCTCCTTATCCTTTCTTTTTCTAGTTCAAAGGAAAGTGGGACTGTAAATTTCTGTGGAATAATTTTCCCCCTTCAAGAACTTTGTAATAAGAGACCAAACTAGGCTGGTGGTTAGTTTCTTATGTCTCTGTTGTTTCATCCTTCCCTTTGGTCTACTTTTCTACCCTTTTCTTAAGTTTTTCGGTCTCCTATAGCTTTGTTAGGGTCTCTTGTAGAGTAGTCTGTGCCTCCTGTAGGACTATTCTTGAGTCCTGTAGTTTTATTCTTTCCTTCCAAGTGGAATATCTAGGACTTCCTCTTTCATCAGTGATGGGGGGTTTGGAGGGAGATTCCTCCCTTTTAACAGTAGGGGAACTTCAGTTATGATAGGCTCTTTTGAGGATGCCTATGGCTTCCCTATTTGTATCCTTATGCTTTTTCAGGCCCTGAAATACATTGATGGTTGCATTTTCCTCTTTTATTTGGGTTTAACTGGGGTGCTGAGGGCAGCAAGAATAGTTGTTGCTTCCCTTCCTAGTGTGTCAGGAGACACTTCTGTCTTCTTTGCCCCTTTTTCCTCTACTTTTGTCTTCTCTGCCTCTGCTAGCTTTGTTTCCTCTAGCTCTGTTTTGGTTTCCTTCTCATCTTGTTTAGTTTCTTCCTTCTCTGATTTAGTCTTTTTCTTCTCCATTTTAGTCTTTTTCTTCTCTGTTTTAAGTTCTTCCTTCCCTATTTTGGTTTTCTCCTCATCTTCCCCTTTTTCTTCTTCCCCATCACTTTCAGAAGGACTAAGGTCATATTTGAGGGCCTTTATATCATCTTCTCTTGTCATATATCTGAAGACTTCCCAGGCTATGGGGATTGTGAAGGTGTGGAGGGATTCCTCCACCAACAATTTAATTATTCCATGGTGAGCTAATTGATCTGGACCTCATTCCTTCAACTTAATGTTGGAGTCTATAAGGGACTGTAGGAGAAATTAGGGAATGCTGAGTTTTTGAGGTGTGGGAGTGTCCATGCCATATCTCAGCTCATGAAGAAGTCTAAAATGGTAGCCAAAAACTGCGATATACCTCCCTTCACATGAAATGTACTTGACGATTTGGTAACTGACCTCATCCCAAGGGTAAGGTATGCTTATTCTTCTAATGCCATTTTTTTCTTCTACAGGATGTTCATCTGGTTGGAAGAAGGTTTTCATGGTGACTTGACCTAGTGGCTTTTCATCTTTGCTCCAAGGTTTTCCAAGTGGAAGACTGGTAACCCTATTGATAAATTATGAGGTTATTTCCATGGTGAGACCTCTGAAATTAATAGTGGCATGGGTCTTTGAGTCGGGTACCAAAGAAAGGGCAAACTCCTAAGCCACTTCTTCATCAAACCCTCTAAATTTTTCAAAAAATGGCATCCAATTGGCTCTGGTGAAAATGGCTACTACCTCGGGATGTTCATGGAGCCCGACTGAATTTATGGGCTCCTTCCTCATGAATCCCCCTGTCATTTTTCTTGCACCCTTTTGGAACACCTTAGGTGGAGAAGGAGACAAGAATTTTTGCAGAAACAGGAAAATAGAGAAAAACTGTGTTTTTTTCCAAGAAACAGGCATAATTTTTTAATGAAATTCCTCTTCTTTTTCAGGCTTAATTCTTCCTTAAAATTGCATCACTCCTTGCACATATGAATATCCAAGGTGGGTTTGTACAGAGCCTACCTCTTCAAGTCTGAATTTGAGTGAAAACCCTGTGTTTTCTCCTGTAAAACTGCTTACTACCCCTCCTGTAGAAATGGTTGTAGGTTCTCCTGTAGAACCTGTTACTACTCCTGTAGAACCCGATAATGCTCCTGTAGAACACCGATAGGAGGAGGAGGAATGAAAATGACAGAGAATAATGGTTTCGAGGCTATGGAGGTGGTATGGAGCTTGTTGCAGCTACGGGGACGATGATGAAATGGAAACAAAGGTGGTGGAGGAGTTCGAGGGGGAGTACTTATGTCTATTTTGAGATATTTCTAGCAATGATGTGAGTTGGAAAAAAGGGTACATTGCCATTATTTGGACCATTGGTCCCCACTACTGTGTCATCATGACTCCTCATGACTTCTGCCTGCAATCACTTCCCATCATTTGCATTGGAGTTTATACACCTGTCATTACCTGTCTTTTGGATTTTCTGTGAGTTGACTAGGCACATGTGTGGTGGGATCTCCAGATGAGCATAGTCGAACTGGATGAGGGTGGCTAATTAACTGGCCACCTTTCTGGTTTAACCCTAACCATCTCATTCGTTCATGCAATTTTTTAATTATACAGATGCAATAGAGGAGAGGGTTAGACACTTACCTGTAGGTTGAATGTTCGTGCTATAGTGCTACTTGGTTATGTTGCTGTTGAATGCTCGGATTTTAGTGTTGCATGCCTATATCCTTTCTGCTTTTTATGTTTTTTGCTCCTTGATATGTGGCTCATTTGTTTCGTACAGGTACCCTTTAGCTGAATCTTGCTTCGGACATCCTCTGCATTCATGTGGCTGCACCTATTTTGCATTGGAGCTTGATTTTAAGGGGATCAGCTACTACAGGAAATCCTACAAGAGCTCTTGTAGTTGCTTCTCCCTCTAAAATTTTTAGCTGATTCTTGTGCTGGGAGATGTAAAGATGATACTAAAGATACTGATGGTAATGGAGAGGTATTTTAGTAAGCTACAGGTGACTTGTGGAGGTGTTTTTCTTTTTATTTCATTATTATTTTTTTTAAATTGGTTTTAGTGTTTTTGCTGCAGGAAGGAAAGAAATCCATGGAAATGAGGTGGTGTAGGTGTGGGATGAAGGGTTAGGATGGCGGATAGCTGTAGGATGGCCTACATGCTCTCTATGAAAATCCCCAGCTCCTCAAATTGTTTCTAAAAGCTATTTCGGGCTCTCTATGTTTTCTATAGGAGCCTCCTGTAGAACACACAGGGTCTCCTGTAGGATACATAGTCTTCAAAAAAAAACACAGAGAGGTGGAAGAAAGGTCAAAAATGATGGAGAAGAGGATATAGGATGAGTAATAAGCTTTGTGGCATTTCCTCTTGCTTCTTGTGGTCCACCTGTAACCTCAATGCACCTTAAAAGTCAATTTTCTCTCTCTTTTTGTTTTTTGAAAAGACAACTAAGGCACCTCCAGGAGGTTTTCACCCTACTTGCGTTCCTTGGGTGCCCCCAAGGGAGGTTTTCACCCAGGGATCTTATTCTCTCTCTTTTTTCTGTTTTTGTCATCACTAGGCCGCCTCAAAAGAGGCTTTCAACCTAATGATGGGACTCAAGCGCCTCATATAGGTTTTCATTTGAGTCCTTATTATTTTTTCTTTTTTCTTAGTGAGTGGGTGGAGTGGAGGCTAAGACTTGCTCCACTACCAACATTGTCTAATTCAGATATTCAATAAAATCTCGCTTGGAGAGGGGCTTCTTGTAAATTTTCAACCTATGCCTATTGACAAGCATGGGGATGGCTTCCTCATCAATGATTCTGGTCAGAACTAAACCATTGTCATTGCATTTTTCTACAGTGTAGAGTCCCAGTCATCTTGTCCTCAGCTTGCCTTTGAAATCTTTATACCTTGAGTCATAGAGCAGTGCCCAATCTCCTTCTTGGAATTGTTTCTCCTTGATATTTTTGTCGTGTCATATCTTCCTTTGAAGCTAGACTACCTTTGTGTGGAGAATGTTATAGACATTTTTGTGCCTTGCATCACTGAGCATGAAATGTCAATAATTAAGGGATCCAAAGTCCCTAAACATGTTGTTCCTACCCCTAGAGGAACAAGGCTAGTAAACCACAGCAGTTCACAAAAGTTCTCCACCTGAAAACACTCAAAAACAAGGCAATTCTGGATCATGTCAACTACTCCACTGAGCATCTGCGCTGAATGTCAACTGCTCCACTGTCTACCTGCGCTGAATGTCAACTGCAAAGAAGGCTACCTGCGCTGAGCGTAACTGGACAAGTGGCAGACTCATTTCTCAAGGTGTCAATGCCCAGGAAGCTTCCAAAATGACACTTGGATCAGGGAATTCGACTGGTGATGAGTAAGAGGTTCCAAATCTTCAAGTGGAAGCAAGAACCTCCAAGTGGACTCAAGAACTAAAGTGGGAGAGGACACTAGTCAGCTTCATGCCAGCCTCAAGTTGACTCATCCTTTCTCCAAAACTCCTATATATAGATCTCTCTCATGAGGTCAAAGGAGGCTGGAATATTGTGAATGCAAAGAATTGCTGTTGGTTTGTGGTTGGATCATTGGGTGTTTATGCTTTGAAAGGGGCTGAAGAAGGAATTCCATTTTGCTAGGAAGGAGATGCTGGGTTGGAACCCTATGGGTTGTATCTCTTCCTGAACCTTGTTTATCAATCAATAAAGCTTCTTGGTTCTTTCCTATATGCTGGTGTTTATTGTATGATTTTCATTAGTGTATTTGATTTACTTCTAATCCTGAATCATTTATGAATATGTATATTTGTCTTTGTGTTGTGTCCTTCTCTTGTTGCAAGTAGTTGTTCTCTTGTCACAGGTAGTTGTTCTCTTGTGATCTCGTGTAGCAAGCGAGGAGGCGAGTAGCCGTGGACACCCAAAGAGGAGAGGATCTAGATCGAGGGACAACCGGAAGATAATGGTAAGTCTACCAATCTCCTCTCTTTCATATTTCATAAAGGAAGAAACCGAAGTGGCTGTATTCGTTTGTTGCTAAGGCACTATCACACCTTAGGTGGATGGGATCGTCCTGCATAGGCATTTTTCCCCACAACAAATTGGCGACTCCGCTGGGGAAGAACTTTGTTTTAGTCATTTTGTTTGTGTTTACATCATTGTTTACTTCATAGACTCAACGACAACAATCGAACTGCTTTGCAAAGTAGAATGTTGTTGCTTTGATCCTTCACTGGGTTTTTGTCTATGATCTCAACAATGGACTCACAAATGACTTGATGATCCTTTGTGATAGTCTTTAGTACCCTCTCAAAGCATCCCTCTGTTTATACCTTGCTTGTGTTTCTGATTTGGCCTGAAATAGTTAATTTTTGAGCATTTTATGACCCGGAAACCAAGAGAAATGAGAGTTTCTCCTTTCAGCGCAAGCACTGTGAAGGCAGTCTGCATTTCAACGCAGGTCCCGTGAAGGCTACCTGCGCTGAATGTCAAACTGACAGTGTTACACCTGCGCTGAACCAGTGTGGCCTTGTGCAGCTGGGGTTCCTTGCTGTCTTTTGCCCTGTTTTGATCTCTGTTTTTGCAGCCTTTAACCAGTATAGGTACAACCTCTGATAACCCCTTTTCTTTGCTTGTATTCCGCCTCATTTTTGTACAAAAAGACTATAAGTGTTTTTATGTGTTTGTAGCGTCATTTACATTTTTCCTTTGCATGAGCAAAATAGTCATCCTGTAGCCTTGATTCAAGTCTGATTGAGTGATTGATTGTGATCTTAGGAGAGAGTTCATTGGTTGTTGACAGTTTGATTATCATTTGCTTTTGCTTATTGGTTTGAATTTGTCACTTTTAAGTGTCGAAACAAGTATTTCTTTCGAAAAATCACAAAGTGATTGTAATCTCTCCTACCCTTGCTGATTTGGGAAAAAGTAAACTTGTTTATTTTCAGTCATTTAAAAGCAAATTCGAAGTTGTGCAAAAAGATTTCTTTGTAGGCATTTATACTAAGAAAGTGAAAACAAACACCTGCATTGTGCATTTGCATTTTGATAAGTTTGCATGTTGGATTTAGGAAGAGTGCATTAGAGTGTGCTGATTTCTCTTTGAGAAAAGATAGTCGCTCTCTTTTCCCTTAGTAGCTAGGATTTTCAAAGTTGAAAGATTATAAAGCTTGCTTATCATCTTAGACTGCATTTAGGAATTTGTACCAATACATCTCGTGGTAATCCTGAAAGACAAACTTTAAAAAGATCAACTTAAAATATATTGAATGAACCTAACAACGCTTTGCAACATAACGCTCATCATAGAGGTCTAGGTAGAGACGTGTTCCGGCGTCGTTAAACGTAGTGACTGTCGATCTCTAAGAAGGTGGGTGATTCCTCCTGAGGGACGGTAGCACTAATACGGACTTGTGCTCCCACGTACCGTCGCGTATATATTGGGAGACCCCTATAGGCATATATCCTTTATCCTTAGGAAGCCGTGTCGGCCGCCCTACTGATCGCAATGCAGTGAACACAGCATTCACGAAGATTGACCACCCGTACCGTAAAACGTATTCTGTGGTTTTGCGAAAGGTTTGGCACACCCTTTGCCTAGATCTCCAGAGCAGTTTCTTTTGGCCTTTTTCAGACTCTATAACAGAAAAAGTCCAACAGAGCATTTGTCACTTCGGGCTCGTTAAAACATCGAAGGATACTAGAGTCATCTTTAGCTTTTTCTCGACTCTTTGAAACTGAAAAAGCAAGTTGTGTCTAAAGCGTCGTTAACAATTTATTTTTAAACGAAACAATCACCCTTTTTCCCGCATTGATCTTTAGGTTGAAAAGATGGAGCACACCAACCAAGGAGTTCCCCTTGGTGGAAATCCTAGTCCCTTCTCCTCTTGGGGAGATGTTGGTGCGCCCCACATGGCCACATTGTCGCTTCTAGGACTGACAATTGGCCTACCTGTATGGCTCTTTTCAACCAGTGTTGTTCAGAATGCCACCATTCCTGAAGAGTCGAGTCAACAGTTAGATCAGACAAGAGTTACCTCCCAGCCTTCTACTTCATCTTCCTCTCCTCCTTCCTCTTCGCTTGACGGAACTGGTCGGTCAAAGAACTGGGTTCCTAAGGAGAAGAAGGAGAAGAAGAAGAAAGAAAAGAAGCAGAAGGAGCCTAAGGCGACTGGGGGCAAACAAGCATCATCTAACAGAAATCCACACACAACACTCGTAAGGCCTAAATCGCCATGCGTCATATGCAGGGGAGACCACTTCCATAGAGATTGTCCATGTATCCCTCGGATACTAAGAGACTGGTCCCCCCGTTTGCACAATTCGGTAGCATCGACCTCTGATAGCCATGTCGATTGTTCACCGTCAACTAGTGGGAGTGAAGCTCCAGGACAGAGCGGGAAAGCTAAATTTCCCTGCAGACTGTGTGAAGGCGATCACACCATCCACCGTTGTCCCTTCTTATATGAGGCGAAAAGATTTCTGGAAGATCGCCTGATATTACGAGCGAATCTTCCTCCTGGATATCAAAAACTCTTGCCAAGTCCCTCGCTAGTTGAGAATCCGGTTGACCCGCCCAGGTGGTCAGCCGAAGCACCTGTCATCGAAGATGAACCGTTTGAATCCATACCTGACAAAAGTCTAAAGGTTGAAACGGCAGTTGACCCGGTTTTGCCTTCGGAGGCTCTATCTTCGAATGACACCATCACAGAGGAGAATCAAGACGACACCGTCCAAATTTTCTTCATCAGCACTGACTCTGATGATCAAGGGGGCAATGCCACCATTCCTTTATCGCAGGAAGGAAGTTCATGAGAGCGCTATCCGGCCGTTTACTCGGTCCCACCACCAAGCAACCTGGTTGTGTCCTTTGACTGGAACCAAGTAGGCAGACCCTGCTTGCCAGCTAACATACCATTCAGAATTATTGTCCAAATATATAGAATGGTAATGGCTGGTACAGTTATTGATGAAGGGGCATCTGTGAGTATCCTTTCCTCTATTGCTTCGAAAGCGCTTGGTTCGCCTGCGCTTTTGCTTGAGATGAGAAATCTATCAGGCTTTGATAAGGGAACCAGTCGCCCTTTAGGGATCCTCCCCAATGTGCCAATAACATTGAAAGGGAAGACCGTTCAAATGAACGTGATGGTCGTTCAAGGACCCTTGGATTATAACCTACTCCTTGGACGAGACTATATATATTGCATGGGAGCAATAGTCTCCTCACTCTTTAGAGTAATGTGTTTTCCGCATGAAGGAAGAATGGTCAAGCTCGTGGACCAACTTTCGTTTCCCGGATCACACATCGCAAATAGTCATATACCATCCCTAAATGGCCTATTCACGAAAGAAGTGTCTCAACCCACGGTCCGTCCTCCTGATGAGCGCGAGTAATCCGGGAGGATATGACTGGAACCCAGGGGGCATGCGTCCTGGTCTGCTTCGGCAGAGAACTTTGGGTATAAGGTAGGTTTCCGCGAGAGAATATGACTAGTCCGTACCCCGTCTGTAGAGGAAAGAGGGTTGTTCTAGAATAGGATTCTTTTGTCAAAGTTACGTGGGAAGGACGGGACCCGTCGCCCACCTTTGTCTATTTCGGTAGGCATTGCCGAGGAAGTGTTTTGTTTAACGAGACAATCTTTAGGTAACCTGAAAAAGGTAGGCCAAGGAAGTGTTTTGTCTAACGAGACAATCTTTGGGTAACCAGAAAGAGGTAAGCCTCCCTCAGGAACACAAATGTTTTGTCTTTGAGTAGTGTTCTTCTCTTGTCGCAAGTAGCTTCTCTCTTGTCGCAAGTAGCTGTTCTCTTGCGATCTTGCAAAAAATATATTGAAAGTTGGACTAACGAGAAGACAAGTAGCTGCTCTCTTGTGACCTCATATAGACCCGTTGAAACTGGACTAGCAAGACGATAAGTAGCTGTGAACACCCAAAGAAAAGCAGAGGTGAGAAGAAGGGGGGAAACCTTGAAATTGTATTTTATACCTGGGGGCATGCAAACCTTTTGGAGTGCAAGAAAAGAGCGGTTATTTATCTGTTTTTTGGGTTAGCCGTTTCCGAACTTGCATAAAGAAAGGATATGGAGTAAAGCGTAGTGAGATGAAACTCCTTAAAAAATAGCGATCTCACATGAGACAATCTTATCATATGACTGGTATATCGAGCAGTTTTACCGCGGAATTTATGCTCGTTAAAAAATAGAAAAGCGAGATCCGAGCAGTTTTAGCAGCATAGTTCATGCTCGTTAAAAAATAAACATAAGCTTGAGCAGTTTTAGCGGCGCATTCAAGCTCGTTAAAAAATAAACCCATCCCGGTAAATAACCATTGAAGTATGTAACCTGATCAACCATAAAAACCTTGGTCGTGTTTGTACACCGTCACCTCCACCGTTCATTTGGCCAATCGTTTACCTCCATATGATTGTTTACCCATTTTTAGGAACAGCTGCGAAGAGTGATTTCACCTAGCCATCCTTTTGACACTTCCGTGATTGGAAAATTCCGACCTGTACCTGGAATCAACTGCTATCCCTGTTCATCACTCGTTCCTCAAAAGACGAGGCTTCTTTAAGCTCTTTTCAACTGACTCGTAAAATATGAAAAGATTGCCGAGTTTTGGCCTTCCAGCTCATTAAACGACTGGAAGAGCTATCCCTCCTCTAGATTTTAATCTTTTTGGACCTGAGGGATTATTGCACAAAAAGATCGAGCGCTTGTTTTGTTCAGCTCGTTAAAAGTACCGAAAACGCATCCCTTCTGTATTATTTTATACTTTTTCGGACTTAAGGGATTAGATGACGAAAAAGGAATTGTGGAGTTAACTTTATGTACCTTTTCAGACTCTCTAAAAATGAAAAGGGTCGAGTTTTCTTGTCGTTAGACTCGTTAAAATCACTAAATAGCGACAAACTTGTCTTTAGACGAGAACGAGTTTCACTATCGCTAGGCTCGTTAAAACATAGCGATGGGCTTGCCCGAAGGGCAGGTTATAGAACAAGCATATGTTATCCTCCTCAAGCTTGACAAAAATAAAGAGGTACTGGTCAGCAATGACTGGGGAAAAATTGGGAAAAAATCAAGAAGTCTTTGATGGTAGCAGGTCGCTCTTGAACATGACACTTTTCCTCCGTACCACATCAGGTTGGGTTGTTTCATTCACCGGTCACATCACCATGGTCTCGCCATACCATCCATACTTGGGGTAATGCTACCAATCCATCGCATCAGTGTCGCCATATGTTCAAGAGAAGTCATTCAGAAAGAGTCAATCAGGTCCCATCCACTACCATACATTATCCTTCATCCATTCATGACCGCCACCCTGAATCATATGTCACAGATTGTTTTCACCTCCACTAAAATCATTAACTCCGTTCCGTGTCACTGATGTGGGATTCATTAAGGCCCTCCTTTGGCGGATCGCTTTTTGTCGACATCAGCTCATTATCCAAGAAGTTGATCTAGGAACAACCCCTTCAGTACTTTGAAGCTTGCATGCCTCAATGGCAAGTTTCTCACTTCCGGCGACAGGTATACATCAATGACCTTCGACTAGAAGATTTTGCGTGTTGTTCGACGCCAAGTCCTTTATTCACACCACGTGAATTGTACTGCAGTACCTTGAGGGTCATTATCATTATCGGTGATTCCTCTCGCACTTGTTAACGGTTTACATCACTGATCGGTAATCAAGCGATGTCTTTCCATGTTCGACTTCAGCACAATTCTCACATGGATCGACTTGTACTTAGAGTGAAGATCGAACAAGTTTGAAGACCCCGGATCTAGTTTCATCCATCCGAGCTGCGATAATATATTCAGGAAAATCAAAACATTTGACATGTACATCATTGCAGCAGATTATCATCCTACTCAAAGGATGATAGTTTCGCCAGAATTATCAGTCTACCATCAGACGATCGTCTGTTCTATGTACTAAAATGTATTTATAAATTTGAGCATGGGAATGCTCGCCTCAGCTAGATCATGAAAGCAGTATGAATCATAATGTATTGTATTGTATCTCATTACAGGTCTCCTCCCAGCAAATGGATGAACTTCGGACTCCCCTGGATAAAGCATTTCACCCGATAAACGACCTCATACTTTAGGGGGCAACTGTTATAGACATTTTTGTGCCTTGCATCACTGAGCATGAAATGTCAATAATTAAGGGATCCAAAGTCCCTAAACATGTTGTTCCTACCCCTAGAGGAACAAGGCCAGCAAACCACAGCAGTTCACAGAAGTTCTCCACCTGAAAACACTCAAAAACAAGGCAATTATGGATCATGTCAACTGCTCCACTGAGCATCTGCGCTGAATGTCAACTGCTCCACTCTCTACCTGCGCTGAATGTCAACTGCAAAGAAGGCTACCTGCACTAAGCGTAACTGGACAAGTGGCAGACTCATTTCTCAAGGTGTCAATGCCCAGGAAGCTTCCAAAATGACACTTGGATTAGGGAATTCAACTGGTGATGAGTAAGAGGTTCCAAATCTCCAAGTGGAAGCAAGAACCTCCAAGTGGACTCAAGAACTGAAGTGGAAGAGGACACAAGTTAGCTTCATGCCAGCCTCAAGCTGACTCATCATTTCTCCAAAACTCCTATATATAGATCTCTCTCATGAGGTCAAAGGAGGCTGGAATATTGTGAATGCAAAGAATTGTTGTTGGTTTGTGGTTGGATCATTGGGTGTTTATGCTTTGAAAGGGGCTGAAGAAGGAATTCCATTCTGCTGGGAAGGAGATGCTGGGTTGGAACCCTATGGGTTGTATCTCTTCCTGAACCTTGTTTATGAATCAATAAAGCTTCTTGGTTCTTTCCTATATGCTGGTGTTTATTGTATGATTTGCATTAGTGTATTTGATTTACTTCTAATCCTGAATCATTTATGAATATGTATATTTGTCTTTGTGTTGTGTCCTTCTCTTGTTGCAAGTAGTTGTTCTCTTGTCACAGGTAGCTGTTCTCTTGTGATCTTGTGGAGCAAGCGAGGAGGCGAGTAGCTGTGGACACCCAAAGAGGAGAGGATCTAGATCGAGGGACAACCGGAAGATAACGGTAAGTCTACCAATCTCCTCTCTTTCATATTTCATAAAGGAAGAAATTGAAGTAGCTGTATTCGTTTGTTGCTAAGGTACTATCACACCTTAGGTGGATAGGATCGTCCTGCATAGGAATTTTTCCCCACAACAGAGAAGGGCCTACAATCTTTGTTCATCCAATCCATTGAGCTGGAGTAACCTTTCCCTTTGTGCATGGCTGAGGTCTAGGTCCAGCTAAGTTGCCATCCTTAGTGTATTGTATTCAAATTCTATTGACAACAAAGCCTTCTTCCCATAGACCAGTTCATAGGGTGTGAACCCAGTGGTGGTCTTCCATGTGGTGTTGTAGGCCCAGGTGGCCTCAACCAATCTATCTGCCCAATCTTTTCTACTGCTGCTCACTACCTTGGTCAGAATTCCTTCCAAAGCTCTGTTAGTGACTTCCACCTGCCCATTAGCTTGTGGATGGTAAGGGGTGGAAGTCTTGTGCTTGATTTTATGATGTGTGAGCAGGTCTTCAATCAAATTGGAAGTGAACTGACTGCCTTGATCTGTAACCAGTTCTCTTGGATACCCAAACTTATAGAAGATGTTCTCTCTTAAAAACTCAGCTACTTTTTCCTCTGTTGCTGCCTTGATTGCTTTTGTCTCTGCCCATTTTTTCAGGTAATCAGTGCACACAATGATGTATTTCCTTTGTTTTGAAGGAGGGTTGATAGGACCCACAAAGTCCATGCCCCACTTCTCAAATGGCTCAAAAGTCACTTGAGGTTGCATGGGCATCTCATCCTTTGGAGTAGGTTTCCCCATCCTTTGGCACTGATCGCATTGGCTGGTATATCTCTTCACATCTTGATGAAGAGTGGGCCAATAGTAACCTGCTTGCAAGATTTTGAAGGCAGTCCTTTTTGCTGCAAAATGGCCTCCATAAGGCCCATCATGACAGGTTAGGAGAATGTCAAAAAATTCCTCCTCCCTGACACATCTTCTCAAGATCTGATCTGGGCCAAGTTTGAAGAGATTGTCCCCAATCCAGGTGAAAGGGGTGCTTTTTCTCACAATCTTGCTCTTCTCCTTTGAGGACAGGTGTGGTGGGAATTGTGCTGAAACCAAATAATTTGCTATGTCAAAAAACCATGGAGAGAGTACTGAGATAGCAAATAGGTCTTCATCAGGCATTTGATCATCCACCATTCCTTTCTCACCTGTAGGAAAATTTACTCTAGACAAGAGGTCAAAAACAACATTTTCTTTGTTTAGAAAATCTTCGGCAAAATCACATAAACCATCTTTTGTCGACGCGTTTCGAACCAACCAGTGTGGTTCATCGTCCTGACGATGAACCACACTGGTTGGTTCGAAACGCGTCGACAAAAGATGGTTTATGTGATTTTGCCGAAGATTTTCTAAACATTGTTATGGATCACAGAAGTCTAAATTCCTTAACATTTTCTTTACCAGGCTTATCAACAATGGTTAGATCAAATTGCTGCAATAAAAGAAACCACCTAATAATGCGAGCATCTACATCTAGTTTGTTCATTAAATACCTAATTGTAGCATGATCAGTGTGTATAAAGGTTTGATAGCCTCTGATGTAATGTTTGAACTTATTTAAGGAATGCACTATAGCTAGGAGTTACTTCTCGGTGACCATGTAGTTTAACTTTGCCTTGGACAAATTTTTACTTATAAAGTATATGGCATAAGGTAAATTTTCATCAATCTTCCCTAAGGCCGCTCCTATTGCTTTGTTCGAGGCATCTGTGTGCATGTGGAAGGGTAGGGCCCAGTTTGGGCCTCTCAAAATTGGGGTAGTCACAAGTTTGCTTTTCAAGGTATTTAGGGCTTCTTGACAGTTTTCAGTCCATATGAACTCAAAATATTTTCCCAAAAGACCAAACAATGGAGAGGCTAACTTATTGAAATCTTTAATGAATCTTCTGTAATATCCCACTAAGCCTAGGAAACTTCAGACATCTCTCACCTTTTGAGGAGGTGGGACCCTTTCGATGATGGCAATTTTGTTGGGGTCCACCTGAAATCCTTGTTGAGATAATGCATGACCTAGCATGGTCCCTTCAGTCATCAAGAATTCGCATTTTTATAGACTGAGGGACAGGTTCATTTCAATACACTTGTCCAAAACTTTTCCTAGGTTCAATAAAGCTTCTTGGAAGTTAGAACCATAAGGAGTAAAATCATCCATATATATTTCCACTACATCATGAACCAGTTCAGAAAATATACTCAATACTGCTCTTTGGAAAGTGGCTGGAGCATTGCATAAATAAAAAGGAAGGACCCATTATGCAAAGGTACCCCAAGGACAAGTGAAAATGGTCTTATCTTGGTCTTTCGGGCTGATTTAGATCTGATTGTACCCGCTGAACCCATCTAGGAAGGAGAAAAAAAAATTTCCCCTCCAGACCATCTAACACTTGATCTATGAAAGGCAAAGGAAAATGGTCCTTTTTAGTGGCCTTGTTCAGCTCTCGATAATCGACACAGATTCTCCACTTACCATTTTTCTTTGGCACAAGCACCAAAGGAGAGACCCATTCACTGTCAGAGATGGGGTAGATGAATCCCGCATCCAGTAAATTTTGCAATTCTTCCTTGACAATGTCTTCAAGGGATGGATTCATCCTCCTTTGAGGTTGCCTGACTGGTTTTCAATCTCCCTTAATGTAAATGTGATGAGTACAAATTGAAGGGTGCACTCCCTTCATCTCCTTATAGCTCCAGGGGAAGGCATCTAAATGTTTTCTCAATAAGCTACACAATTCCTTCTCCTGGGACGTTGATAGGGATGAGTTGATTTTCAAGGTTCTTTCTGGGCCGAACTCTATATTCTTAACACGGAGAGAGGTCGGATCGGCCACACAGAGAATAGCTAAGGGATTGTCTTGGGTTTCTTTCACTAGATCTTCTAATGGAAAAATGCTGGGGGGGATTCTGAATTAAATTTTCAATGACATCATCCTCATTTTGTGGTCCCCCCCCCCCATAACAGTTTCTATTGCACACAGTGGTGCACAATAGACTTCATCCTCATCCTCCTCCTCCAACCAGAGAGGTAGATCATGTTCTAGCAGGGTTGGGTAGGAGGATATAGGATTAGTTGCTTGGACATATGCCCGTTCTTGATTGTCATGTTCCCAGCTCGACAACTAATGTAGGCATCTGCAATAGCCAACCAGGGCCTTCCCAAGATGAGAGGATACCCAGTGAGCTTTGCCTTCGGCTGGAGAACTAGGAAATCAACAAGGTAGTCCCAAGAATCAATCGAGACCATCACATCCTCCACAATCCCCTCAGGGGTCACAGTGGAGCGGTTTGCTAGCTGCAGTAATGTCGTGGTCTTTCTCAAGGAGCCCTGGAGGTTGAGTTTGAGCATGGTGTCCTTTGTCATCACATTAATGGTAGCTCCCAGATCAATCAAGGTATGTGGGATCATGGTGCCATTGATTTGGACATCAACTACTGGGCTTCCAACATCTATATATTTTGGACAGATTACCTGCCCCAACATTAGGTTGGACAACTGTCCTATGACATTGATGGTTGGGGCATCTCTCTTGTGCCTACCTAGATGCCTGAAGAACTTCTATTTGATCATATTATTGTATATGGGCACATCCTTTATGGCTTAGAGAAGTTGTATCTTTACACATAACTCTTTCAATTCTCCCAGAATTTCAGTTTTTTCTAGAGTGGGTTGTGTTGTTCTAGATAATATTTCAGGAAAGGGTGGAATTTCTTTTGGTTCACTTTCCTCTTTATCTTCCTCAACTTCCTGAAGGATAGGCTGGCTATCTGGAGGAACCTTCCCAGATCGTAGGTTAATCTCCTGAATCTCCACAGCATAGGTTGGGCATGATGGTTCCCCACTATATACTTGTTGAGCCTGTCTGTTGTTCGGGTTCGGGTTCAGTTGAGTAGGCATTTGGGGTTGCCTTGGTGGAGCAGGAGGCAATGGTTGTGGTTGAGCAGGTGGTGGAGGAAAAAGAGTTGGAGGAGAGTTTCATTGGGGCCTCCACCCCTGATGAGATGCATTCCACTGAGGTTGTGGCTAAGCATAGGAGTGAAATGAATGAGTGGTTGGTTGGACATGATATTGAGATGGATATGACCAAGGAGGAGGTGTGGACCAGGAAGGATGAGCAAGGGGACCCCACGAAGGTATGGAAGTGGCTTGATTGGCATTGTAGTATGCCTGAGATGTCCCTTGCATCCCCTGCTGGTATGGTCTAGGTCCATGCGGTCTCCTTTGGTTCATGAGATAGAGTGGTTTAGTGGCTCCTTCGGGCCCTCGGTATACAGCTTTAAGTCCGGGCAAGGAAGGGCACTTATCTATAGAATGATCTTCTTCATAGACTAAACAAAACTCTATAGATTTCAATGGACATTCGTTCCTAGGATACCTTCTGGTGCACCTAGGACAAAAAATGGCCAAAGCCCTCTCTGCTTCCTCTTGTTAACTTTTGATATGTAAGGTATCCATTTGCATGGCAAGAGTCTGCAACATCTCACTCTTGAAGTCTTCCAGCATGTTTCCAAGTTCACCTTTGAGGGATGAACTGGATGAGGCAGTACAAATTGTGGGTTGACTCCCCCTACCTCTCTTTCTAGCTTTCCTACAATGGTTTCTAAAAATAATATTTATGTCTTCATAAGGTAGTTGGTAGATGTCTCCCCCAACCAGTAAATGGAGGGTGTCTAGAAGGTCTTCCAGAATTCCCCTGAGCAGGACCAACTTCAGAGATTCAGGGTCAAGTGTGCACCTGGCCCTTTTATAACTGAGCTGGAACCTCTCTTCATAATCTTCCAAAGATTCATCACTTCCCATGGTCATTCAGAAGATTTCTTCCTTGGTATATTTTGACCTACAGTAGTCCCGATATTTGTTATTAAAGGCTTGCTGCATCTGAGCCCAAGTTGTGATGCTATTGCCAGGTAACCCCATGAACCAACGCAATGCTGCATCCTTGAGAGTAGAAGGAAATAGTTTCAACTTTTTCTCATCTTCTGCATAGTCATAGGTTCGACAGATAACAACAAACCTAAACAAGAAGGTGTCAGGATCTTCTGTAGTCAATCCATGGAAGTGAGGTAGGGCTGAGGGGTTTATATTTTTCATTTTAGTGCCCCCATTAGTTTCTTAGATGGGAAAGGTACCCTCTAATATTTCTCCATTCCCCCTAGCATTTATGTTTTAACCATTGTCTCAGGAGGGATGTTTTCTTCCTCTTCTTCTCCTATAGGTTCTTAAAATATATCTGGTTGTTCTCCTAAAGGTTCTTCTGGATCACTGGCACCGAAGAAGAGAGAAGGGTGACTTTGTGATGTGGCGGGAGTTTTGGGCAAGAATTTTCCTGAATTATCTCTGTTCCTACGAGGCATGAAAAGAAATCTTTTGGGTGATTTTTGTTTTTTCTGCTTGTACTCGCAAAACTGAAATTGATTGAACAAACAAATTGCAACTACTGAAATGAACTTGTTGAAAGGAATTTGCAGAATTGAAATGAAAGCAAGGAAATGACTAATCTACCTTTGCTAAAATGGAAATTGCAGAATTGAAAATACTAATCTACTTTTGCTAAAATGGAAACTGCAAAACTGAAATGAAAGCAAGGAAATGCAGAAATTGAAAGAAACAACTACTCCACTTTTGCTGAAATGAACTACTTAGTAGAATGTTGCAGTAGAAAATAGAAGAAAAGAAGTAATTACAAAATACTCTGACGCTTCCCCGGCAACGGCGCCAAAAAGTGGTGACCACCAGTATTGCAGAAATAATGCTGCAACTCTTGAGGCTTCCTATTTTACTTTTATCAACACTGTAGTTCATAACAAACTTGGAAGCGACGGTGTTGTATGCACAAGTACCAGTTCTTACTGCAGGTTGTCACTTGGTCAGTTGGCGCAAGATCACTAGGAGCTCAAGCCAACTTCTATGAATTCCAGAAGAAGCTTTATATGTGATGAAAGAAAGAAAAGCTTACTCTATAGAGGCTACTCTACTTTCAGAAAGAGAAGGAAGACTGAAATGTGAAGTAACACTAGCAAACCCTAATTAACCAACTAACCCTATTTTTGCAGAAAGAGAAATGAAAAACCATAAAATGAACTTCATTACCTACTTAGGAAGTAAACAACATCTATTCAAGCTATTTCTAGAAGGAAATGAGAAGAAAAACATCTTTTTGGGTTTTTATGTATTTTATGTGAAATTGTCATGCATGTAAATTATTTGTTGGTGGATGTGGTAGTGATTAGGTGGCGATGGAGGGCGACTTTGAGATTTTCAGAGGTGGAGGAAGGTGTGGAGGGGTCCTAGGAGGCCTCTGGCAACCTTCTGGAGGCTTTCCCTGCAATTGGACTTAAAAAAGTCACCTACACGAAATTCTACAGGAGGCTATAGGGGATCTACAGGAGGATCTACAGGAGGATGCCGAGAGGAAGGTGGGAAAATGGTTGGAAAGGGTATCTAAGGGCTATAAGGATGTGTTAAGGTGTCTGAGGTTCATCAGGGAGGATTAGGAAAGAGAGAGTTGGTTGGATTTGTTCAAGGAAAGGGAGGAAAGTTTATGAGAAAAGTACAGAAAATTAGGGCAGATTTATGAGGGGCTTTGAATGACTTGTGGAACATGTAGCAAAGAGAGATGGTGATGGCTGAATTATTGACTTATTATGAGTAGAGGTGTACTGCAAGAGAGCTACAAATCAAACACTGAAACTAAGCAAGCAAAGAACTAGCTACACCAAAAAAACAGAACTGTATCTCATGCTGACCTAAATTCTGATCTAGGAAAATGAAATGCTGAACAATGCTATATGGGAAGGAGAGCATGAATGAAGATTTATTGCAGAAATATAAATTATCATGAGAAAATAGATCTGAAGCAAAGAATTCACCTCTAAATCAAACTATAACACCAGAAATTTCATGCAGAAGGCAAAACTATGTTTTTGTGGCAACAAGAGGGTCTTGACCTCAGCTCATGGTCCCAAAGGGAGAAAAGGAGGTGTTGAGTCTTGAAAATGTCATTCATTTGCATTATACTTTCACTATTATGTCCATTATATCACCTCCATTTCACCTCCATTTCACTACTATGTCACCACATTCATCCCACTTTCATTATCATTGGGCTACCTTTATGTTTTTCCAATATTTATTATTTCTAAGCCTTTTAAGTGAATTTGTGGTTAAACATTAGAAAATAATGTGCATATGCTTATACCTAACAAATGGGTTGAGATTGTTGACATGTGTAGGTTGAAAGGAGACTTCTAGAAGACCCTTATGTGGCACTCTAAAGCCAAATTCGAATTTGGTTGAAAAGAATCATGGGATCATGAGGATATGTGTCACATCTCCTAATTGTATTGTAACTCTCAAAAGACATGTGTCTTATCAGTTCCTATTTTGATTAGGACTCTAGAGGTAGAGGGAGAGATTCATGGATTATCATTAATGAGATGGCTCTCATCTTTTTTTATAAATAGGAGATCTCTCTCCTTCATTTGCTAGTCTTTCCTTTAGTCTTTTCTTAGTCCTTTTAGTTTGTTAGTCCCATGGCTTTTGAAAGCTTTGGAGAGCTTTGTTGTACTTTGCACTTTTGAAGAAATTGAATAAAGCTTTGATGTTCTCAATATGGAAGGAGATGTGAAGTAGATGTCATGGAGCATATTAGGATGTAAGTAGAGTAGATTTCATTTTGTAAATATTGCTTTGTAGAATGTAAGGTAGATTAGATTTTCATTCATGCAATTTTAATTTATGCAAGTTATTTTCTCCCGGGATTGTGTGTCTTTGTTGTATTTGCTTTAATATCTACTGGTAGTTGCAGTTGTCTTATTCGTAATGCTGCCCTTTTTACTCTGTTTTCTAGATTAGTTTTTAGCTTAGTTTTACAAGTTGGATGCTAACTAATTTATGCTCTCTTTATCATGAATGGTTTATCTTTCAAGAGAACAGAACACTAATTAATTGCAGCTTGTTTTTAAGTAGTCTTGGCTTGTGGCACTAATACTTTTTCCACTTGTTACACATAATCACATATGTAGGAAGCAGTATGATGGAAAAGGCTTAGTAGTGTTATAATTTGTCATTTAGAGTTTTTATCAATTCTTGGATTTGTTTTCAGCTACTTCCTAATCGTGTTTTACGCAGTACTATGTGGTAGAAGCAGGGAGTTAGGAAGAGATAACCATTATCATCAGTCCTTGAAGTGATTTTCTTGTTTCTTTTATTTGCAGCAATATGGGTAGAGACTAATGCCATTAGAACGTGGTTTTTATGCTTTGCTTTCAGTTTCATTTCAAGTTATTTCTTTCAAGCTCTTTCTTTGCAGTTTAATGTACAGTTTTAATTACTGCATGCTTTCAAGTTGATTGTAGATTAGTGATGCACTTAGCCTTCTAATGAACTAATGACATGATAGAATCATCTTGTCCTTTTGTTGCAGCAAGGATACTTGGTCTCATAGTCATTTTCTCATTATTTGATTATTGCATGTTAAAACAAAACCCCAAAAACAACATAAACTATAAAACAACGAAGTAAGAGAAAGGTTAACTAAGCACATATAGTGCACCACACTTCATCAGTTTACGATACCCGGATTGATAATTTATGTAGAGCAATTTAAGACGTTAAATTGACTAAACATTTTGGCGTCGTTGCCGGGGAAGTGTAATTAGGAGACCTTATTTCTTACATCTAAAAAAAAAAATTAATAATCCTTGAGTATGCTTTCCTCTTGCACTTTGTGTGATCTGGAGGATCAGAAAAAGGATTGTTAAGTAAAAAAAAACAAAATAATAATTCTTGAGTATGCTCTCCTCCTGCACTCTGTGTGATCTGGAGGATCAGAAAAAGAATTGTTAAAAGAAAAAATAGGAGACAAAATAAACTTCAAACATTTCAATTGATTCAATAAAATAAAAAATAAAAAAAAAATAAAAAATAAAATGAAACTCAACTGCTTTGATAGGTTCAAATTGTCCAAAATTGTCTGGTTATGCTTTGTAGTGGTCTTCAAAACACTGTATCTTGTTCAAATAAGGTTTTGCAACTTAGCTGCAGAAACTGCCCTGATTCCGCAGCTAGCTGACAATTCCGCAGCTGTTTCAAGGTTTAGCAGGTTACAGGCATCTAATGAAAAAACCGACCACATGGGCATCTCCAGAATTGTCCCGACATGGATCCTATCCTAGTCACCCAGCTCAGATCGATGAAAAACCAGCCTAGGACCTCAGTCAAAGTCTTGTTTTTAACATGTTTTTCTTGAAGTATTTGCTGCCTGAAATTGAAAATCATTAATCCTTTTTATAAAATTTTACAATTTCAGAGAAGAAAAAAAAGAGAAAAGCAATCTATGGCTATCTCCATTCCTAGTTTTCATTGTGGCTTCAATAAAAAAATCTGCCTCCTTGATCAAGCTTTAACCTGAAATAAGCCTGCAACATAAAAAAAAAAAAAAAATGCACTGTATATGTGAGAAAAAAAAGGGGGAATCGAATGTTAAAATGATTAGGTAACAATGAGGAGGTGAATGCAAACTTGTAGAATCCATGGGGCCTCGGCATTTCTTTTTAGAGACTGAAATTTATTTCAGGTGTTGAGCTCCTTGTTTTAAGATCAAATCATGCATTTTTGGAGATAACACTCCAAGTCTCTAAAGCTAAGTTCCATCCCCTGTCTCTCTTCAGCGTTCACCTCAAAACACCCTTTCTAATCCATAATCAAATCTGCAGACGAGGTGTCTTGTGCATAAGAGAGTAATGTTGGCTGTTGCATAGGAAAGGAAGAAGTACCAACTCTCTTTGCGTGGTCCCGCTCTCTTTGGAAGTGACGATGAATCTAGTGAAGAATTTTTAGCATCTCCTTCCCTGGCTAATCCATTTTTTGCATCTGAAAACAATTTTTTTCCCCTCTGAGATTTATCTTAAGGCCGAATGCAAATTCAGAACAGTAAGAACAGTAAAACTCAGAAAAAACGTAAACCTGAAAAAACGTCAAACTTCACACCTTCGATTCTCCCAAACAGAGACGAATTTCAAAAAACTAAAACATGGGTTTTTTTTCTAGGAGGGTTAATTAGATAACCCAGAAACCGTTTGAGGAAATTCGTGGCGGTCTGGGAGAAATCTGCGGTTCTTCGGAGTCCATTTTTTACTGCCGCGCGTGAAAAAAAACAGAACTTTCAATTAATTGAGCGGACAGAGATTTAATTCGGCTGTGTGCTGGCACCACCACGTCTTCCACTCTTTGCCACCATATCTGCTGCCCTTATGCCACCCGTTTGCAAATCATTAACACCTGTTTAACAACAATCTGAGTTGAATACGGCACTGTCTAACTCCATTTCAAATACATACGGCTCTTCACAACAAATACGTGTCCATAAAACTCCGTCAAGAAAGAGGGTAGTTTGTCGGTTGGTTCCATCAATGGGAGATGACAAGTAAAAGATTTCAAGAATTTATCACATATTTGAAACAAAGAGAATGCGCTGGAGTTGCTAAAATATATGAGGGAAATTCTATTTGGTCACGAATACTCTTTATTCTTCCTTGTTCCGTGGAGGCATGCACAATGCTAGCAATTACTCCATATCCTAATGAAGGTCTTATTGGGTTGCTTTTGCCCAAGGAAATGAGTCTCGATTGGATATGATTGAAAATTTAAAGTGCTGTTTGAAATAACAGAAGCTAAGACTGTGTTTACTTCACTACTCCGCTCCATTCCTGCCACTTGTTCTCTATTTCTCCATTTACCATCACTGTATTTTTCTCCATAAAACCATGTCAATTCCCCGCTAACACATAATGAATCTTCTTCATCCATCATTCACGCAGACGAATTGTTAGAACAAAGAATGGGTCTGTTGTTGAGGGCAGAACTCGAAGGGCCTAAGTCTATGAAAGGGCCAAATAAGTTATGATCATGGTTATAGGTTGTTTGTCAAATTATAGGTCCATCAATAAAACTGTTTTCTCCATTAACAGAGTTCCTAAATGCAGATAATTAAAAAAAAAAAAAAAAAAATCAAAATTGATGATCGACTGTTTTAGCCACTTTCCGCAGCCATTCAGCGATTCCGCAGCCATCTGGTGATTCCGCAGCTGTTTTGTTAAACTCTAGGTTGTAGGTGTCATCAGGAAAAACAGGTCACATGGGTAGCTAGGGAAATGTCAGTACATGGATGGTGTCCTATTCATTCGGTCAAATTTGATGAAAAAGACCCCGGTCAAAGGGAAGTCAAATTGGGTGTTACCACAAAGTCGCCACACTAAGTCGCTGCATGTCAAGAAAAAATAATAATTTTGAATCAATGAAATGAACAAGTTATTTTCTCACTTTTCTAAAGGTATTGATTAATTTTGGACTGATAATGAAAGTTGAATGGCTAACTTTTTATTCAATATTTTTAGCTACAGAGCTGTTCCTCAATTCCGCAGCCAGAAAAACCTCATTGTTCAAATCAGCCTATCTTTCTCATACAAAATCAGATTTTGATGATTTAAGTACCATTGGAAAGATCTCAACAAGATCTATACAATGAGAAATATATCATTAGAGTTTGAAATGGCAAATAATGAAATAAATTGCTGAAAAGAAGCAACATCAAATTGAGGCACTAATTCCAAAGCAGGTATAAATTCCTTTGATTTTTCCTTTGAGAACTTGTTTCATTAATACAAATTCTTAGTTTTGTGTGTAAATATCATAACTAGAGAGATTTGCCACCTCTCTCCTTTGATAATCTTACATTCCATTGCAGAAGAAGTATTAGTTTGTTTGCAGGTTCCAAGAGGAAGGACAAATGACTACAAGGGAATGATGTCTCTCTAAGAGACCAATTTGTTTCATAAGAGGATGATCAGCAACAAAGAGGAAATATGTTGATGCAAAATCAGATCCAAACACTTGAAAAACTTTCAGATACTATTGTCTCCATCACATCCATACTTCATAATAAACCATTCATCTCACTTTATTCCATATCTTCCATTTTCATTCACATACACTTTCCATCTCTTTTTGTCCATTCATAACCCACAAATAAAAGCAAGAGGATCATTCACATGCTTATTGCCATTGTCATTTTTGTTCTCCATTGCCATTTTCCATTTTCATTTTCCATTCCTTGTCATTTTCATTCCGCAAATAAGCCCTGCTTCAATGCAAATTATTGAGTCCATAGTCCTTTGAGTCTAATTTCTTTGTAAAAACACCTTGAGGCTTGCATGCCTTAATGGCAAGTCCTCATGCTGACAAACAATGGGAATACATTAATGTCCCTTGTTCGTTAGATCTTCTAGGTGACTCGACATCAGCAAATTCATTCGTACCTAGCAAGATGTGTTTGGGCATCTTGACTCTCATTGACATCAATGGTGAGAGTGCTTGTGTTGACTAGTGGCATCCATTAATGGCCACTAAGCCAACAATTTCCTACTATGTTCGACATCAGAACATCTTTTCACATAGTAGGAATTGTGCCAATGAGTTTTGAAGACATGAAGACTATTATTTTCAGCATTTTGGAGCAGATTCAACAAGTTTTAGTAGAAGCAATAAAAAGCCATCTTATCTCTCTATCCATGACTCCTCTTGTTCAGCCACTTGAAGAAGAATATGATCAGAAGTTTTCAGCCACCACACATACAACTCATCCATTCCAAAGGGTAAGTGAAGGTACGGCATTTTCTAACTTTTAACCATAGAATTCCATAAAAAGCTAGAATGATAATTGTTGGAAAAACATTTCTCTTCCTCATTGCATAAAATTGCCAATACCATCAGTTGGGGGGGAGAAATACATTCATATTCATATATTGCCATGTCCATATCATATTCAAGAGCTCACATACTTCCAACATATATTAATTATTACATTGCTATTATGAGCATACAATGGCTTTTGAAAAAGTGCTTAAAGGATAAATTGGATACAAACAAAATCATGGTTGTCACACAAGAACCAACCATCATGCAATCCAATAAAGATATACTTTGCAACAATAATCAAAATATCATTATGCAAAGTTCAAAGATCAAAATAGAAGGCAACAATAAAAAAATGGTTGTAACACAAGAACCAACCATGTTGCAATTCAAGTGAAACACTTTGCAGAAATATGAAGTTATCAAATGATATCATGCAAAGTTAAGCCAAAGCTCAAGGATCAAAAGAGTTAATGTAATATATATTGCATGAGGACATGCAATAGCTTCAGTTGGGGGGTATGTTGAGTCTTGAAAATGTCATTCATTTGCATTATACTTTCACTATTATGTCCATTATATCACATCCATTTCACCTCCATTTCACTACTATGTCACCACATTCATCCCACTTTCATTATCATTGGGCTACCTTTATGTTTTTCCAATATTTATTATTTCTAAGCCTTTTAAGTGAATTTGTGGTTAACCATTAGAAAATAATGTGCATATGCTTATACCTAACAAATGGGTTGAGATTGTTGACATGTGTAGGTTGAAAGGAGACTTCTAGAAGACCCTTATGTGGCACTCTAAGGCCAAATTCGAATTTGGTTGAAAAGAATCATGAGATCATGAGGATATGTGTCACATCTCCTAATTGTATTGTAACTCTCAAAAGACATGTGTCTTATCAGTTCCTATTTTGATTAGGACTCTAGAGGTAGAGGGAGAGATTCATGGATTATCATTAATGAGATGGCTCTCATCTTTTTGTATAAATAGGAGATCTCTCTCCTTCATTTGCTAGTCTTTCCTTTAGTCTTTTCTTAGTCCTTTTAGTTTGTTAGTCCCATGGCTTTTGAAAGCTTTGGAGAGCTTTGTTGTACTTTGCACTTTTGAAGAAATTGAATAAAGCTTTGATGTTCTCAATATGGAAGGAGATGTGAAGTAGATGTCATGGAGCATATTAGGATGTAAGTAGAGTAGATTTCATTTTGTAAATATTGCTTTGTATAATGTAAGGTAGATTAGATTTTCATTCATGCAATTTTAATTTATGCAAGTTATTTTCTCCCGGGATTGTGTGTCTTTGTTGTATTTGCTTTAATATCTAATGGTAGTTGCAGTTGTCTTATTCGTAATGCTGCCTTTTTTACTCTGTTTTCTAGATTAGTTTTTAGCTTAGTTTTACAAGTTGGATGCTAACTAATTTATGCTCTCTTTATCATGAATGGTTTATCTTTCAAGAGAACAGAACACTAATTAATTGCAGCTTGTTTTTAAGTAGTCTTGGCTTGTGGCACTAATACTTTTTCCACTTGTTACACATAATCACATATGTAGGAAGCAGTATGATGGAAAAGGCTTAGTAGTGTTATAATTTGTCATTTAGAGTTTTTATCAATTCTTGTATTTGTTTTCAGCTACTTCCTAATCGTGTTTTACGCAGTACTATGTGGTAGAAGCAGGGAGTTAGGAAGAGATAACCATTATCATCAGTCCTTGAAGTGATTTTCTTGTTTCTTTTATTTGCAGCAATATGGGTAGAGACTAATGCCATTAGAACGTGGTTTTTATGCTTTGCTTTCAGTTTCATTTCAAGTTATTTCTTTCAAGCTCTTTCTTTGCAGTTTAATGTACAGTTTGAATTACTGCATGCTTTCAAGTTGATTGTAGATTAGTGATGCACTTAGCCTTCTAATGAACTAATGACATGATAGAATCATCTTGTCCTTTTGCTGCAGCAAGGATACTTGGTCTCATAGTCATTTTCTCATTATTTGATTATTGCATGTTAAAACAAAACCCCAAAAACAACATAAACTATAAAACAACGAAGTAAGAGAAAGGTTGACTAAGCACATATAGTGCACCACACTTCATCAGTTTACGATACCCGGATTGATAATTTATGTAGAGCAATTTAAGACGTTAAATTGACTAAACAGGAGGTCAAGGCTCTGTTGATAGCCTTTTTGTATCTTTCTCCTAACATTATTTAACCTACTTCAGCCAACTGAGATGGAAACAACTATGTAAATCACCAAAAGCAACCTATTCTAACCAAGAAAGAAATCTATCTAACTACAACTAATTCATAAATTGCAAAAAAAAATATAAATACAAAACAAGAGGTGTTGGGTAGCTTGGGTTAGGCCCTAACCCAAGAGCTTTAGCCCTCTGAGGTAACTCAGTGCTGGCTCAGAAAATATTTCATCTTCATTATCAAAATAATAGTCACATTACATGAAACTGTCCACAAAAGTAAGCTCGAAATGAGCTGAGCAAAAGCTGCAACAAAAGTGCGAAAATTTGACTAACATCCAACAACCTAATGAGGCCCTAGGCCTCTCTACTTATACAACTAGAGCTCCCAACAGCTCCCCTAAAATCAAGGAGGCTTGGCTCCCAAGACTTGAGATAGACAATAGTTATTCTTCACTTGCTCGGTTGCCTCTTCGATGCATTGATGTTGCTGCTTGTGCTTTGAGATTTCTGAAGGAGGATTTAAAGGAGGGAGTCATAAATGAGGGGGACGCCCTCCTACAAATCCTCTCCCTTGTCTTCTTAGAACATTTGCTGCCAAATGCTCATTAAACCTTTGACTTTGTCTCCAAAATTGACCAAAAATTTGCATTAAGCACACATTAGACTTCAAGGCATAATGACCAATCCAACTCGCTCTATTCGCATAAATATAATTAAAAACATGCAATAAACTAATGAGTATGGTGGATTAAGCTAAGTTAGGAGGCAAAATGAGCCCATATAATTATCCATTTCCGGGGCTCATCACATAGTGACAAGGATTGTCTCAATATGAAAATCAACTGTGCTCAACCATGCTTATTTTAGTATTTTTAATATTTATCTTGGGGTTTTTATATCATGGGTTTATAATATTAGTCCCTTGGGTTTAATATTATTCCCTTAGTTTTATAATACCTTGTGGTTTTAGTATTAATCCCTTGGGTTTATAATATCAATCACTTGGGTTTATTATTCCCCGGTCAACCATGGTTTATTATGATGTCAACCATGGTCCAACATGGAATTGTGATAAGGATTGTCTCAATATGAAAATAAATGATGGTCAATCATATTTATTTTAGTGTTTATAATATTTATCTTAGGGTTTATATATGTTGGGTTTATAATATTAGTCCCTTGGGTTTAACATTATTCCCTTGGAGTTTTAGTTAATCCCTTGGGTTTATTATTCCATTGTGTTTATAATATTAATCATTGTCTATTGTGGTCAATCATAACCAACCATGGTCAAACAAGGTTGGATATGGAAACAAAGCATGGTCAACCATGGTCTAACGTTGCATCCAATAAATATTGTCTTCATATAAAAATCAATCATGGTCAACCATGGTTGACCATGGTCCAACATTGCATTGTGACAAGGATTGTCTCTATATGGAAATCAACCATAGTCAACCATGGTCAACCATGTTTATTTTAGGGTTTATAATATTGAAGTTATAGTTTATATACCTTGGGTTTATAATTGTTATCCCTTAGGTTTATTGATCTAAGGGTTCATATTCCTAGGGTTTAATATTATTCAACAATTGTTAACCATTGTCATCCATGGTTGATGATGGTCAACCATGTTTTATAGAATCAAACATGGTCAACAATGGTCAATCCTAGTTAAACATGTTTGAACATCGTGTTCTGACAAAAATTGTCTCAATATGAAAATCAACCATGATCAACCATGGTCCAACGTTGCATTGTGACAAATATTTCTCGATATGAAAATTAACCATGGTCAACTATGGCCCAACATGGCATTGTGATAAGGATTGTCTCAATATGAAACTCAACCATGGTCAATAATGTTTACTTTAGTGTTTATAATATTTATCTTAGGGTTTATATACGTTGGGTTTATAATATTAGTCCCTTGGGTTTAATCTTATTCCCTTTTGTTTTTAGTATTAATCCCTTGGGTTTGTTATTCCCTTGGGTTTATAGTATCAATCCCTTAGGTTTATAATATTAATCATTTAAACCATGGTCAATCATAGCCAACCATGTCCAACCATGTTCAAACCATATGGATATGGAAATTAACCATGGAACACCATGGTCCAACATTTTGTTCTCACAAAAATTTTCTTGATATGAAAATTAATCATGGTCAACCATGGTCAACCATGGTCCAATGTTGCATTGTGATAAGGATTGTCTCTATATGGAAATCAACCATGGTCAACCATGTTTTTTAAGGGTTTATAATATTCATGCTAGGGTTTATATACCTTTGGTTTATAATTTTTATACCTTAGGTTTATTATTCCCTTGGGTTTATAATATCAATCCCTTGGGTTTATTGATCTAAACGTTCATATTCCTAGGGTTTAATATTCTTCAACAATGGTCAACCATGTTCACCCATGGTCAACCATGGTCCAATGTCGCATTGTGACAAGGATTGTCTCAATATGAAAATCAATTGTGCTCAAGCATACTTATTTTAGTATTTTTAATATTTATCTTGGGGTTTTTAGCTTGGGTTTATAATATGAGGCCCTTGGGTTTAATATTATTGCCTTAGGTTCATAATCCTTTGGGGTTTTAGTATTAATCCCTCGGGTTTATTGTTCCTTTGGGTTTATAATTTCAATCAATTAGACTTATTATTCCTCGGTCAATCATGGTTTATTATGATGTCAACCATGGTCCAACATGGAGTTGTAATAAGGATTGTCTCAATATGAAAATCAACGATAGTCCATCATGTTTATTTTAGTGTTTATAATATTTATCTTAAGGTTTATATACATTGAGTTTATAATATTAGTCCCTTGGGTTCATAATCCCTTGGGGTTTAGTATTAATCCCTTGGGTTTATTAGTCCATTCGGTTTATATTATCAATCCATTGGGTTTATAATATTAATCATTGTCAACTGTGGTCAATCATAACCAACCATGTTCAACCATGGTAAAATAAGGTTGGATATGGAAATCAAACATGGTCAACCATGGTCTAACGTTGCGTCCAATAAATATTGTCTCGATATAAAAATCAATCATGGTCAACCATGGTTCAACGTTGCATTATGACAAGGATTGTCTCTATATGGAAATCAACCATAGTCAACCATGGTCAACCATGTTTATTTTATTGTTTATAATATTGAGGTTACAATTTGTATACCTTGGGTTTATAATTGTTACCCGTTAGGTTTATTATTCCCTTGGGTTTATAATTGTTACCCCTTAGGTTTTTTATTCCCTTGGGTTTATAATTGTTACCCCTTAGGTTTATTATTCCCTTGGGTTTATTGATCTAAGGGTTCATATTCCTAGGGTCTAATATTATTCAACAATGGTTAACCATAATCAACCATGGTCCAATGTTGCATTGTGACAAGGATTGTCTTAATATGAAATCAATCGTGCTTAACCATGTTTATTTTAGTATTTTTAATATTTATCTTAGGGTTTTTATACCTTGGGTTTATAATATTAGTCCCTTGGGTTTAATATTATTCCCTTGGGTTCATAATCCCTTGGGCTTTTAGTATTAATCTCTTGGGTTTATTTTTCCCTTCGGTTCATAGTATCATTCCCTTGGGTTTATTATTAACTTGGGTTTATAATATCAATCATGGTTAACCATGGTGGGATGTCACATTGTGAAAAGAATTATCTACATATAAAAAACATGGACAATCATTGACAACCATGGTTGATCATGGTCAACAATGTTTTATAGAATCAAATGTGGTCAACCATGGTCAATCGTGATCAACCATCGTCAATCTTGGGTTTTTAGTATAAATCTCAATGGTTTGTTATTCCTTTGGGTCAAACATGGTGAATCATAGTCAACCATGGTCAACCATGCTCAAATGTCACTTTGTGACAAATATTGTCTCAATGTAAAAATCAACCATGGCCAACCAAGATCAACCATGGTCGAGCGTCACATTGTGACAAAGAATTAATGACTATGATTATTAATTATTATTATGTAAAGATGAATTATTATTATTATTATTATTATTTAATTAATTAATATTATTATTAATATTATTATTATTTAATAATAATTAATTAAATAATAATTATTATTGTTTAACAATAATTAACTATTTAACTACTATTTAGTAATTTTTATTAGTAAATTATTATTATTATTATTATTATTATTATTATTATTTTATATTTATCAATGGTTTGTGTTATAGATAGAAATGAAGCCTCATAGGAATATCAACCACATTTACTAAAAAAAATTATTTTTATTATTAAATAATTATTGTTATGAAGATTATTATTGTTAGTTAATATTACTAATATTATTATGAGTTATACTAATAATAATAATAATATATTATTATTATTATTATTATACAAGAATATGGTTGTTATTATATATATAGTTATTAATAATCATAAATAATTGGTCTTTAAAAGAATACACATAATAATTATTAATGTGGTTGATATATGCCTATTGGATATCAACCATATTGGAAAATGTGGTTGTATTTACGCTTCATATAGGCTTATCTGTGTATATCAACCACATTGGTAAATATAGTTGTGTAAGTACTTTCTATATCTATATATTTTAGTGTTTTATCTAACTTGTTGTGGAAACAAAATTACAAATACACATTTTTATTATTCTTGAACTTGTACTTCCTATATCTCTTTTCTAGTGTGTATTTTAGAATATATTTTATTATTAAAATATAACAATTCTTTCAATCATATTTTCCAAATCAAAAAATAAATTAATTAATTACTTAAATAAATTCTAATTATTAGAATCGATATTTTTGAAAACATGGAATTTATAATCTTTATACAATATAGCTAAATTTTAAATAAGTTAATCACCATTTAAATTGGTTTTGCTTATGTATTAAGTTCAAAATAATATATATTTTAAATTTCATTAAATATAATTATGAAATTTAAGATAATGTAATTTTTATTTTTATTTATTATTTAAATTTCATATTTTAAATATATTGAATTATAATAAATTTTAATTTATTAACATGTTTATGAGGGAGTTGTCACATAACGATACATTTAAAAATAATCAAGGTCAACGATTAATAAATTACTTCAATTTACATCATAATTTTACATCAATATTATAAAGACAAATAAAGTAGTTGAAAGTGGAAAAAAAATGATTTCTTATGATAAAATACAATCAAAATATGTTTTTTTTATGAAAAAATAGTAATTAATATGTAATTTCTTTGATTACTTAATATGGAATTCACAGATGATATGAAAATATAATACTATTGATATTACATTATGTGTAACTTCTTTTACTTTCACTTGATATATAATATTTAAAACGAAAAAAAAGAGTTTAAAATTCTTATATTTTCACTCTTCATTATGAATTTTATATGCAATTTATTCCATTTTTAATATGCATAAATATCTAATATTTTAGAAATATTAATAACTAATTAGCATATATATATATATATATATATATATATATATATAATTTCAACTATATAAATATTATATAAAACAAATGGAAAAAAAATTGTTATATTTAAAATATTTTATTAATGTGTTGCTAAAAGCTAGAATAGATCCATCTTAACTTCAGATCTTTCAAGGCTATCGAGGAATCAAATCTCTAGAGGTGTCTTTTAGCCCTTGGTTGAATTAGTCCTTAGTTGAGCAATAGAAATTTTGGCTCTCCAAGAAATATTGGCCCCTATGTACATTTTTTGTTGATGATTATGAGTGGGTTTAAACTCTTCAATATAGTACTTCTTCTTTCTCCCTAGCTCCTTCTCCCAAGTACATTTATGAAACTTATCCATAACAATATCTTTTACCTCTTTACTGTTTGTGGGACACATGCTCAAGCAAATACCCTTTTTTTCCACTGGAAAAATCCGTAATATTTCATTATAAATATGAAAGATTACATATGTAGATGCTTTGAAGCATATGCCTACTGTTTCTGTACATCTTCTCAATGATTTGCATATCTGTGCTGTATATCTGTCTGTTACATATTCAAAAATTGAGCAAAATTGGTGCCATTTATGGCAATCCTCAGTCTATTACAAAAAATATCATGTTTGTGCAGTCAAACTTCAAAAAACTGTTAAGTTATGTCGCCTGTTGACCCGCTGTAGGATATGTCGGGTCTATATATGGCCGATGGTAGAATTTCCGCTCCTGCTGATCCAAAAATTCAGTGATTTCCCATAACCCATTCTCCATCACCGCGGCCTCCTTGGAAAGCTTGTCAGCAATTTGGTTATGTTCTCTGTATATGTGAGAGATATGAAAATGGTTAAAAGCATCCTTTAGAATAAATACTTCATCAAGCAATACATTTAGAGTGTGTGAGTGACATGTAGTAGCTCTATTGATCCAATTTGTAACAATCTGAGAATCGCCAAATATGTTGATGCTGGTGCATTGATGACTAAGTGCAAAATGAAGCAGATGACGGAGTGAAATGAGCTCAGAATAATTGTTAGTGCCAGCCCCCAATCCTACTTTGATATGGAAGAAGTGTCTCGTGGATTTGTGTAAGATGATACCCCCTCCGCAGCCATGTTCGTTTGCTGCCCCATCGAAGAAGGCCCATGGCGAGCCCATGTCAATATTGGGAGGAGGGGTCAGTCGACGCTGTTTTGTGGGAGGAGGATTTGGTAATTCGTTATATGCAGAGATGATGCCGGCTTCAATGATTGGCCACCGAGCCTCCCATCCGTCAAATATCATCCTATTTCTGGTCCTCCAAATAGACCAATTTACAATGATGGGGAGGTTAACGATTTTCGAGCCTCTGTGTTTGTTTCCCCAATCGATCCATGCGCTGATGAGGTCTGTTCCAGACCAATCTCCCGTGTACTGTATGTATGGCTTGATATTATGCCATATTTGCTGAACAATGGGGCATCGTAAGAATAAATGTTCAGTAGATTCTGAGTCTGATTTACACAGCACGCATCGCGAGGGTCCATATACTGCCCTGCGTTTGAGGTTTTCGTCAGTGGGTATGCGGTTGCGGAGGACACACCAAGAAAATAATTTTGACCTGGGCGACGCTGCTAATTTCCATATCTGGTGCCACCATCTGTCTAGCACTTCCGGCTTTCTGTGGATAATGATATGTTTATATCCTTCACGAGGAGAGTATATCCCACTTTCAGCTATCTGCCAGATGAGTTCATCCGGCCCCTCCACAATTCTGATGTGGGATTCTGTGAGAGCATCACAGTAATCTTTCCAGGGTGCGTGCCATCTGATCGGAATGTCTAAATGAGCGCCGGATTTCCAAGCCTGATGGAGAATGTCAGAGCCCTCAGGATCAGCAATCTGTGCAAGCACCTTGATGCCACGGGAGTTTAGGAAAGCAATCAGGTCTTGTGGAAGCCTGTGTCTACCTCCGCAGCCACTCCAGGGGTCCATACCTATGCGAGCTCTGTTTCCACTTCTGATGCGCCACACAATATTGCTTCTGAGGAGGGGGAGGGAGTGTAGGAGGGCTTTCCATATGGAAGAGATGCCCGTTCTGTTCCAGTTTGGAAGTCTAGCCCAATCGATGATGTCGAGAGGCCAGATGTACTTATGGTATGCTATATCTGTCCATAGACTGTGTGAAGTCAGCAACGCCCATCCCATTTTTGCAGCTAGGGCTTTTGCAAAGGATGCCAGGTCCTTTAATCCCCAGCCACCCCATTTCTTGGGGAGAGCAATCTTGCTCCAGGAAATCCAAGCAAAGGTACGCTTCTCTTCCTTTCCAGCCCACAAGTATCTGTTGCAGAGTCTCTGGATCTTTGAGAGGATGTTCCGGGGGATCCAAGCCAATGCCATCCAGAATACAGGGGTCGCTTCCAGAACTGATTTGATCAGAGTTAATCTTCCAGCTCTGGAGAGGTATCTAAAGTACCAACATGTAATTTTCTTTTCAATCTTGGTGACAAGCCATACCCAGTCAGCTATTTTTTGATTTGTGGGCTTTAGCCAATATCCAAGGTATTTGAGACCTCGATCCAGAGGTTGAGTGATAAAAGGAAAAGCCTGCATAGCCGAGAATGATTCAGCTACAGAGGTACCTACCAATGTGATGGAAGACTTCTCCTTGTTTACCTCCATCCCCGTGGCATGAGTAAACAGCTTAAGGATTCTGTTGAAGGATGAAGTGTCCCGTATACTTCCATCAAGGAGAATAAGGACATCGTCCACAAACAGAAGGTGTGTAAGAAAACATGCCTCTGAGATCTTTAAACCCCGGATGGTTCCCTCCCTCTTTGCAGAAATGATGAGACGGCTGAGCGCTTCTGTTACCAATAGGAACAGGAGGGGGGAAAGGGGGCACCCCTGACGGAGTCCCCTCTCAGAGTGGAAAAAATGGGATGCAGCTCCATTTATCAGAATACTATAAGTTGGTGAAGTAATGCATGCCATAATCCAAGTAATAAGCTGATGAGGGAAGCCCAGATGGATAAGAATCATCTTGATGTAAAGCCAGCTGACTCTGTCAAAGGCCTTGGAGAGATCAATTTTGAGAAGAATGCTCTTGAGATGCTTAGTCCAAATAGAGTGAATGGCTTCCTGTGCAGAGCCAATGGCTTCATGAATCTGCCTATTCTCCAAGAAGGCAAATTGCTGAGGAGCAATGTGTTTGGATAAGATGGGTCTGATCCTGTTGGCAATGATCTTGGATATGATCTTATAGAGAACATTGCATAGCGAAATGGGACGAAAATCAGCAAAGGATGATGGAGAGTCTGATTTGGGAATGAGAGCAATGAAGGTGGTGTTTATGGCATGATAGATCTGTCCAGAGGTTCTGCTTTCCTCCACAACCTTCAAGATGTCTTCTCCAATGATGTCAAAAAAGGCCAGGTAGAATTCTATGGTCCATCCATCGGGGCCAGGACTCTTTTCCTTCTGAAACCATTTAATGGTGTTCTCCAGTTCATTCATGGTGACCGGTGCATTGAGATCCCCCAAATCTTCATTGTTTACAAACCTCGGGAAATGAGAGGCTACTCGGATGATTTCAGCAAGGTTTGTTCCCTCCGGGCATTTGAAGATACCTTTGAAGTAGGATGTGCCTAGACTAGAGAGCTTGTTGAAAGAGTCTGCCTGACCTCCATCAGGGTAGGGGAGGTTCCAGATGGTATTGGCCACTCTCCTCCCATTTGCAAAATTATGGAAGAATCTGGAGTTTTCATCCCCTGCCTTGAGCCAAATAGCTCTGCTCCTCAGCCTGATCGATTCCTCCCTGAGCTTAAGTATGCTTTGCTTCTGCTTCTCTAGATCAACCAGCCTATTTTTGCTTTCCACTGAGGTAAAGCCCAGGTTATGTTCATCCAGTAGGGCATGAATGTCTGCTTCTATCGAGATGAGCAGTTCATCTTCCTTGGCCTTTTTCACCTTCGCCCATTCAATCACGATATGTTTGAGTTCCGTCAGATTTTTGACAAAACCCCTAGCCAAGGAGGGTTCCCTGCTAATAGGGTGGGCTACCCAAAAGTCCGAGACCAGTTTAGAGAAACCAGGGTCCTGCAACCAAAGATGGTTGAATTTGAATGGGG
Organism: Pinus tabuliformis; assembly: GCA_031772625.1. NCBI lineage: Eukaryota > Viridiplantae > Streptophyta > Pinopsida > Pinales > Pinaceae > Pinus > Pinus tabuliformis. The sequence continues at coordinate 1,008,970,542 of CM062807.1, forward strand.
CTTTTGGTTTTGGGTGGGGACCCATAATTTCCATCAGGATAGGAGAATGATCCGATATTCCCCCAGTACTCACCCACTGCTTATAATGATGGAGATGGCGCATCAGCGGTCCTTTAATCAAAAAACGATCAAGTCTACGGGCCAAAGCCGCTGACCCGATCCTGCGATTTCTCCATGTGGGTAGAGGGTGATTCATGGGGATATCAATGAGATCATGTTGTTCGAGCAAGTTCCTCATATAGTCTGTTATGGGGTCTGCTTGTGCTGATGAGCCCCATGATTCACCATACCCCAAGGAGAAATTTAGGTCGCCTCCAATGATCAAATTTTCCACATGCATCAGTGATCGATCAAGGAGGGTACGCCAAAATCCTTCTCTCTGCTGACAGGGTCCATAGATGTTGATAATACGCAATGGCAGCCCAAGGTCCTTGGAGAAAATGTCAGCTCCCAAATATCCTGGCCCTCCCCATGAAGAGTCCAATCTGATGGAATAAGGATTGAGTCCAATGGCCATTCCACCAGAACGGCCCATAGCATCCAGCCCTATGAACTGCCACTTAGGCGCAATCGATTTTAGGGCAAGTGATATAGATTCTGCAGAACCCAGAGTTTCTTGAAGAAAGATGATATCTGGCAATTCGACCTGAAAAAGTCGTTTTAGGGCTAGTTTTTTGGGGGAGCTAGCTAAACCCCTGCAATTGAAGGATAGGCACTTCATGGGGGACCCCGCTGCAGGGGGTTTGTAGCTCTAAGGGCCCCGACAATGGTGGATTGACGTCCCGAAGCAACTTCAGCCCCAGCACGCCGAATGGCTTTGTTCAAGTTTGATTTACGACCCCTGGATGAGGAGTGACCCGGATCAGGGGGAATAATGCCCAGCCCCGAATTTCCTTCAGAGACTGATTGAGAGGGTCGGGGCCGGAGAGAATAATGGTGAGGCGGTTTTGATTCAGGGGGAGGCACAAGAGGAGGAGATGGGGGCGAAGTATGATCGAGGGTGAGGGAAGGAGGGATGGTAGAAGTAGTAAGAGGGGGCGGCGGAATCGAGCACTGAGCCTTTGAGACAGAGATTGAATTAATGCAATCAGATGAAAGGGAAAGAGAAAAAGAGGGAGGAGATAGATCTGTACCCGATTTCTGGATTGCTGCAGCAGCTGCCCTTGTCCTTGTCATGGGAGGAGTGGATGTGCCCTCGGCAGTAGACGGAGGGTGATGAAGCGCTCCTTGTGGAGTCGAAGAACCCATCTGTGGCGGGGAGATCTGAGGCGCAGATCTTCTAGGAACAATAGGAGTGTACTTTGGAGAGCTATTCTCGCGGTTATTAAGAGGGCAATCCTTATATAGATGCCCCACCTGGTGACACCGGTTGCACCGAAATGGAACACCCTCATAATCCAATATCTGAATACGCCTGTGCCTTCCCCATTGCAGAGTGATATCCTCCTCTAATCCTTCCCTGGTATCAAGATGCACCAAGATGCGCGCCATGGTTCTCCTTCGAGTATCTACATAAGAGCGGTCGTGATCCAAGTAGGTCCCCAGAGCATTTCCTATTTTGATGAAGGCCTCCTCATTCCAATATTGCCGGGGGAGTCCTGGTAACCTTACCCACAGTGGTCCAGCTGCGATTTGCTCCCTTTCAGGATCGAATAAAGGGGTCCATCGCTTCAAGAGTACGGGAGCCGTCTCGATGTGCCAATAACGCTCGAGTACAGTGTTCGTGTGACCTTCGCTGGCGAATTGGAGGGTGAACCATCCCCGAGGGAGGACCTCAACCTCAGGGAGCTGTGGGAGCAGGGAGCCCCAAATTTCCTTAACCCATCGAAGCAAGCGATCCGCCGAGAATGTGCGCCCTCGCACGTGACCCACCAAAACTGTGCAAGCGAGCGCCATAGTTTCCTCAAAACTTGACGAATTCCCGAAAGAGACCGTGGTTTCCTTCCTGATGGCCCTAACGCACCTTGCCTTCTGCTTCTTTGTTCTTGGTGCGGATGGGTGATCTGAAAGAGGGTTTGAATTGCCCGCCGAGGAGGGCCCAGGAGGACTTGAATTTACCACTGGAGTACCAAAACATCCTGAGGGTTTTGGCCCATTTGACGCGGAGGGGATAGCCGAGTTCGTCTGCTGAGGCTGATGAACCCTAGGTTCCGAATGCGAGGAAGGTAAAACAATCGGCGTGGATGGAATGTCCTCGAGAGTCAGAGACGCTGGGGATGATGTAGCGAGCAAGAAAGCAGTCCCGGGGGATAATGGCGGAGCCTCGAGACCCTGGTACGTCGAGGCGAAAGGCGGCAAATTAACCCTAGTCAGAAAGTCATCAGCAGAAGTAGATGCGAAACCCGAAGTTGCCAAAAAAGGGTCGGCGAACACCGTCTGTCCAGACAACGGATCCTCGGAATAGTCCACGAGGTCCGTTACCGGAAGTTCCGCCATGCCGTCCGAGCTCAAAACACCCCGTCGTCGTCGTGCTGTCGTCTGTTCCGAAACCCTAGCGCCCGACAGAACAACCGATCTTGTCGCTCAAGCAAATACCCTATTTACTAAACCATTTGTTATTGTTTCATCCACGTCTTCTTTCTTTTGCAAAATATGTCATTTAACACAACCTTAGGCCATATGCCCTCTTCCATTTGCTCATTTTTTTTTAAATACCTTATGACTCGCACCATAGCAATTGCTTCAATAGGAGCAACCCTATTTCACTTAACAAGATAGCATAAGGAACTGCACTTTTAATTTTGAATTAGTTTGTAGTCAAACACTTTTGAAATTTCTCAATTTGTTTCCACTGCATCTTGGATGTATTGCTGGCCCACGTTCACAACTGTAGACAATCACTGGAATCAATAAAAGCCCAAAAAGAGTTAGAATGGTTTTCCATTCCCATAACTCTGCCTCTCTACACCTATTTTGAAAAACATAAAATGATTTCCAACCCCCTAAAGTTCTTTTATTTCTACAACCATCCTCGCTTAGATTTATGTTGAAGTCATTTCCAAGATATTTGTAATCCTCATATTCTTCTAGAACGTTTCCTTCAAAGTAGAACTTATGTTAGTTATGTTTTCTTTTGTTAGAGAAAACCACTACATTTGTTTTGCTAATATTGACTTGCACCCCTACCATTCTACAAAAATTCTCAAGGGAAAGTAACTACTCTTGCAAACTAAGAGCAAATTTAGCAATCATAATAGGGCCATTTGCATACAAAAGAAGCCTTATAACAAACTTGCCCAAATGGACATTGTCACCCCCTTGCAAATTTAGCCACTTGTCAAGATTGTTGACATATAAACCAAAAAGGGTAGGAGACAATGGACGACCTTGCTTGACCCCAAATGAGAATAGAGATGAACCGTTGATGAAGAATAACAGATTTATAATAGCGACCAAGTTAATTTTAGGTCAATTTCCCATAGAGTAAAAGGTGAAATTTAGTGTCAATCACTTAATCGATATTGTACACTATATTAAGTAAATACCACTGGAAACCGATGTATAATAACGAAATAAGACCCAAACATTTTGAATGAATCAAAACATAGATAAATAAAATAAAAAAAAATAAATAATAATTTTGTTTAGTAAAATCAACTTTATACATTCTGTTTAATTTTTGGTCAACCTTGAAACAATTCGTAGGTCAACGCATATCGAATGCATGCTAAGGATAATAAAAAGATAGAGGGGGGCATGTGAACGCAATTCATATTTACTTTCTAGTTACATTTTTATTGTAATCCATTACACCATTTTTTTATCGCACCATCAAACAACTTATATTTTTCACTGATTTAAAGTTATAATCCATGTTATACCATCATGAACATGTAAAAGTAAAATTACAAATAAAGCATAGGAAGGTGAAAGTAAAGTAAAAATGATTGGAGAAACAAAAGAAATCAAGAAAGCATATTGGGTGAAAGAAAATCGAAAGTCCACGATTAGGGAATTTAGAAAAGGTGATAAGAAATGGGTTGTTTTTACTATTATTTTTTGGATTTTTCAGTGTGGGAAAAATTTAAGGTGAAATATTGATTTGTGTTATTTATTTTTTTTTTAATTGTATATGAATTTAGCACTTAAAAAATCTATAAAGTATTTTTATTGTGGTTACACATCAAACTTGTGATTTCAATAAATTATTACCAAATTTTAGAGAAATTAAACCAAAAAAACTTCCAAGAAAATTCACTAAAAATAATTTGAATAAAAAATAAAAAACAATTTGAATAAAAAATCAACTTGAATAAGAAATATTTACAGTGATTACACAAAACTAAGGTTCCATCACTTCTTTCAAGTGGGCACGCATATTTCCGACTTTTGCTTTTGCCTACGCGGTCGGCCATGTGCGAGTTCCCCACGTTTTGTCAACTTTTGCGTGTAACGTAACGTAACGTCGACTTTGTTCATCCAATCCATTAAGCTGGGGTAACCTTTCCCTTTGTGCATGGTTGAGGTCTAGGTCCAGTTGAGCTGCCATCCTTAGTCTATTGTATAAAAATTCTATTGACAACAAAGCCTTCTTCCCATAGACCAGTTCATAGGGTGTGAACCCAGTGGTGGTCTTCCATGTGGTGTTGTAGGCCCAGGTGGCCTCAACCAATCTTGTTGCACAATCTTTTCTGCTGCTGCTCACTACCTTGGTCAGAATTCCTTCCAAAGCTCTGTTAGTGAGTTCCACCTGCCCATTAGCTTGTGGATGGTAAGGGGTGGAAGTCTTGTGCTTGATTTTATGATGTGTGAGCAGGTGTTCAATCAAATTGGAAGTGAACTGACTTCCTTGATATATAACCAGTTCTCTTGGATACCCGAACTTATAGAAGATGTTCTCTCTTAAAAACTCAGCTACTTTTTCCTCTGTTGCTGCCTTGATTTCTTTTGTATTTGCCCATTTTGTCAGGTAATCAATGCACACAATGATGTATTGCCTTTGTTTTGAAGGAGGGTTGATAGGACCCACAAAGTCCATGCCCACTTCTCAAATGGCTCAAAAGTCACTTGAGGTTGCATGGGCATCTCATCCTTTGGAGTAGGTTTCGCCATCCTTTGGCACCGATCGCATTGGTTGGTATATCTCTTCACATATTGATGAAGAGTGGATCAATAGTAACGTGCTTTCAAGATTTTGAAGGCAGTCCTTTTTTCTGCAAAATGGCCTCCACAAGGCCCGTCATGACAGGTGAGGAGAATGTCAAAAACTTCCTCCTCCCTGACACATCTTCTCAATATCTGGTCTGGGCCAAGTTTGAAGAGATTTCCCCCAATCCAGGTGAAAGGGGTGCTTTTCCTCACGATCTTGCTCTTCTCCTTTGAGGACAGGTGTGGTGGGAACTGTGCTGAAACCAAATAATTTGCTATGTTAGCAAACCATGGAGAGAGTACTGAGATAGAAAATAGGTGTTCATGAGGCATTTGATCATCCACCATTCCTTCCTCACCTGCAAGAAAATTTACTTTAGACAAGAAGTCAGCAACAACATTTTCTTTACCAAGCTTATCAACAATGGTTAGATCAAATTGTTGCAATAAAAGCAACCACCTAATAGTGCGAGCATTTACATCTGGTTTGTTCATTAAATACCTAATTGCAGCATGATCAGTGTGTACAAAGTTTTGATAGCTTGTGATGTAATGTCTGAATTTATTTAAGGAATGCACTATAGCTTGGAGTTCCTTGTCGGTGGCCGTGTAGTTTAACTCTGCCTTGGAAAATTTTTTACTTATAAAGTATATGGCATAAGGTAAATTTTCATTAATCTGACCTAAGGCTACTCCTATTGCTTTGTTCGAGGCACCTGTGTGAATGTGGAAGGGTAGGGCCAAGTTTGGGCCTCTCAAAATTGGGGCAGTCACAAGTTTGCTTTTCAACGTATCTAGGGCTTCTTAACAGTTTTCAATCCATACGAACTCGACATCTTTTCCCAAAAGACCAAACAATGGAGAGGCTAACTTACTGAAATCTTTAATGAATCTTCTGTAATATCTCGCTAAGCCTAGGAAACTTCGGACATCTCACACCTTTTGAGGAGGTGGGACCCTTTCGATGATGGCAATTTTGTTGGGGTCCACCTACAATCCTTGTTGAGATAATGCATGACCTAGCATGGTCCCTTCAATCATCAAGAATTCACATTTTTCCAAACTGAGGGATAGGTTCATTTCAATACACTTGTCCAAAAATTTTCCTAGGTTCAATAAAGCTTCCTATAAGTTAGAACCATAAGGAGTAAAATCATCCATATATATTTCCACTGCATCATGAACCAGTTCAGAAAATGTACTCAATACTGCTCTCTCGAAAGTGGCTAGAGCATTGCACAAACCAAAAGGAAGGACCCGATATGCAAAGGTACCCCAAGGACAAGTGAAAATGGTCTTATCTTGGTCTTCCGGCCTGATTTAGATCTGATTGTACCCGCTGAAACCATCTAGGAAGGAGAAAAACTTTTTCCCCGCCAGACCATCTAACACTTGATCTATGAAAGGCAAAGGAAAATGGTCCTTTTTAGTGGCCTTGTTCAGCTCTCGATAATCAACATAGATTCTCCACTTACCATTTTTCTTTGGCACAAGCACCAAAAGAGAGACCCATTCACTGTCAGAGATGGGGTAGATGAATCCTGCATCCAGTAACTTTTGCAATTCTTCCTTGACAATGTCTTTAAGGGTTGGATTCATCCTCCTTTCAGGTTGCCTGACTGGTTTTCAATCTTCCTTAATGTAAATGTGATGAGTGCAAACTGAAGGGTGCACTCCCTTCATCTCCTTATAGCTCCAGGCGAAGGCATCTAAATGTTTTCTCAATAAGCTACATAGTTCCTTCTCCTAGGAGGTGGATAGGGATGAGTTGATTTTCAAGGTTCTTTCTGGGTTGAACTCTATATTATTAACATGGAGAGAGGTCGGTTCAGCCATACAGAGATCAACTAAGGGATTATCTTGGGTTTCTTTCACTAGATCTTCTAATGGAAAAATACTGGGGGGTAGATTCTGAATTAAATTTTCAATGACATCATCCTCATTTTGTGGTTCCGCCCCCATAACAATTTCTACTACACACAGTGGTGCATCCTCATCCTCCTCCTCCAACTAGAGAGGTAGATCATGTTCTATAGGGGGTTGAGCAGGAGGGTATAGGATTAGTTGCTTGGACATATGCATGTTCTTGATTGTCATGTTTCCAGCTTGATAGCTGATGTAGGCATCTACAGTAGCCAACCAGGGCCTTCCTAGGATGAGAGGATACCCAGTGAGCTTTTCCTTCGGCTGGAGAACTAGGAAATTAGTAGGGTACTCCCAAGAATCAATGGAGACCATCACATCCTCCACAATCCCCTCAGGGGTCACCGTCAAATGGTCTGCTAGTTGCAGTACTATCGTGGTCTTTCTCAAGAAGCCCTGAAGGTTGAGTTTGAGCATGGTGTCCTTTGTCATCACATTAATGGCAGCTCCCAGATCAATCAAGGTATGTCGGATCATGATGCCATTGATGTGGACATCAACTACTGGGCTTCCAGGGTCTAGACATTTTGGACAGATTACCTACCCCAACATTAGGTCGGACAGCTGTCCTATGACATTGATGGTTGGGGGATCTCTCTTGCGCCTGCTTGGATGCCTGAAGCACTTTTCTTCGATCATCTTATTGTATATGGGCACATCCTTTATGGCTTGGAGAAGTGGTATCTTTACACATAACTGTTTCAATTCTCCCAGAAGTTCAGTTTCTTCTAGAGTGGGTTGTGTTGTTCCAGATAATCTCTTAGGAAAGGGTGGAATTACTTTTGGTTTGCTTTCCTCTCTATCTTCCTCAACCTCTTGAGGGGGAGGCTGGTTATCTGGGAGAACCTTCATAGATCGTAGGTTAATCTTTGAATCTCCACAAAATAGGTTGAGCATGATGTTCCCCACTATATACTTGTTGAACCCGTCTGTTGTTTAGGTTCGGGTTCGGTTGAGTACGCATTTGGGGTTGCCTTGGTAGTGGAGGAGAGTTGTACTGGGGCCTCCACCCTGATGAGATGCATTCCACTGAGATTGTGGCAGAGCATAGGAGTGAAATGAATGAGCGGCTGGTTGGGCATGATATTGAGATGGATATGACCAAGGAGGAGGTGTGGGCTAGGAATGATGAGTAGGGGGACCACAAGAAGGTATGGAAGTGGCTTGATTGGGGTTGTAGTATGCCTGATATGTCCCTTGCATCCCCTGCTGGTATGGTCTAGGTCCATGTGGTCTCCTTTGGTTCATGAGACAAAGTGGTTCATTGGCTCCTTCGGCCCCTTATTATACAACTTTAAGTCCAGGCAAGGAAGGGCACTTATCTGTAGAATGATCTTCTTCATAGACTAAACAAACCTCTATATAGTTCAATGGACATTTGTTCCTAGGATGACTTCTGGTGCACTTAGGACAAAAAATGGCCAAAGCCCTCTCTGCTTCCTCTTGTTTCCTTTTGATATGCAAGGTATCCATTTGCATGGAAAGAGTCTGCAACATCCCACTCTTGAAGTCTTCCAACATGTTTCCAAGTTTATCTTTGAGGGATGAACTGGATGAGGAGGTACTGACTGTGGGTTGACTCCCCCTACCTCTCTTTCTGGCTGCCCTAGAATGGTTTCTAAAAGCAGTCTTTATGTCTTCATAAGGTAGTTGGTAAATGTCTCCCCCATCAAGTAAATGGAGGGTGTCTAGAAGGTCTTCCAGAATTCCCCTGAGCAGGACCAACTTTAGAGATTTGGGGTCAAGTGTGCACCTAGCCCTTTTATAACCAAGCTGGAACCTTTCTTCATAATCTTCCAAAGATTCATCACTTCCCATGGTCATTCAGAAGATTTATTCCTTGGTATCTTTTGACCTACAGTAGTCCCGATATTTTTTATTAAAGGCTTGCTACATCTGAGTCCAAGTGGTGATGCTATTGCTAGGTAACCCCATGAACCAGTGCAATGTTGTTTCCTTGAGAGTAGAAGGAAATAGTTTCAACTTTTGCTCATCTTCTGCATAGTCATAGGTTCGACAGATAACAAAAAACTCAAAGAAGAAGGCGTCAGGATCTTCTGTAGTCAATCCATGGAAGTGAGGTAGGGCTGAGTAGCTTATGTTTTTCATTTTAGTGTCCCCATTGGTTTCTTGTATGGGAAAGGTACCCTCTACTCTTTCTCCATTCCCCCTAGCATTTCTGTTTTCAACCATTGTCTCAAGAGGGATGTATTCTTCCTCTTCTTCTCCTATAGGTTCTTCAAATATCTCTGGTTATTCCCCTAAAGGTTCTTCTGGATCATTTCCACCAAAGAAGAGAGAAGGGTGGCTTTGTGATGTGGTGGGGGTGTTGGGCAAGAATTTTCCTGAATTATCTCTATTCCTACGAGGCATGAAAAGAAATCTTTTGGGTGATTTTTGTTTTTTTCTGCTTGTACCTGTAAAACTGAAATTGATTGAACAAACAAATTGCAACTACTGAAATGAACTTGCTAAAAGGAATTTGCAGAATTGAAATGAAAGCAAGGAAATGACTAATCTACTTTTGTTGAAATGGAAATTGTAGAATTGAAAGGACTAATCTACTTTTGCTAAAATGGAAATTGCATAATTGAAATGAAAGCAAGGAAATGCAGAATTGAAAGAAGAAACTACTCTACTTTTGATAAAATGGACTACTTAGCATAATGTTGTAGTAGAAAATAGAAGAAAATCTGTAATCACAAAATACTCTAATGCTTCCCCAACAACGGCGCCAAAAAATGGTGAGCACTAGTATTGCAGCAATAATGCTGCAACCCCTAAGGCTTCCTACTTTACTTTTATCAGTTTGGTAGTTCATAACAAACTTGGAAGCGACGGTGATGTATGCACAAGTACTAGTTCTTACTGTAGGCTGTCACTTGGTCAGCTGGTGCAAGATCACTAGGAGCTCAAGCCAACTTCTATGAATTCCATAAGAAGCTTTATATGTGATGAAAGAAAGAAAAGCTTACTCTACAGAGGCTACTCTACTTGTAGAAAGAGAAGGAAGACTGAAATGTGAAGTAACCCTAGCAAACCCTAATTAACCAACTAACCCTACTTTTGCAGAAAGAGAGATGAAAAACCATAAAATGAATGTCATTACCTACTTAGGAAGTAATTAGCATATATTCAAGCTATTTCTAGAAGGAAATGAGAAAAAAACATCTTTTTGGGTTTTTATGTATTTTATGTGAAATTGTCGTGCATGTAATTTATTTGTTGGTGGATGTGGCAGCGATTAGATGGCGATGGAGGGAGACTTTGGGATTTTCAGAGGTGGAGGAAGGTGTGGAGGGGTCCTAGGAGGCCTCTGGCAACCTTCTAGAGGCTTTCCCTGCAATCAAACTTCAAAAAGTCACCTACAGGAAATTCTACATAAGGCTGTAGGGGATCTACAGGAGGATGCCGAGAGCTATTTTAAAGGTTTTTAAGGTGGGAAAATGGTTGGAAAGGGTAGCTGGGGGCTAGAAGGATGTGTTAAGGTGTCTGAGGTTCATCAGGGAGGATTAGGAAAGAGAGAGGAGGTTGGATTTGTTCAAGGAAAGGGAGGAAAGTTTATGAGAAAAGTGTAGAAAATTAGGGCAGATTTATGAGGGGTTGTGAATGACATGTGGAACATGTAGCAAAGAGAGATGGTGATGGCTGATTTATTGACTTATTATGAGCAGAGATGTACTGCAAGAGAGCTGCAAATCAAACACTAAAACTAAGCAAGCAAAGAACTAGCTACACCAAAAAAACAAAACTGTATCTCATGTTGACCTAAATTATGATCTAGGAAAATTAAAACTGAACAATGCTATATGGAAAGGAGATAATAAATGGAGATTTATTGCAGAAACATAAATGAGCATGACAAAATAGATTTGAAGCAAAGGATTCACCTCTAAATCAAATTATAACACCTCATGGCAGCAAGAGGGTCTAGACCTCAGCTCATGGTCCCAAAGGGAGGAAAGGAGGTCAAGGCTCTGTTGATGGCCTTTTTGTATCTTTCTCCTAACACTATTTAACCTACTTCAGCAAACTGAGATGGAAACAACTATGTAAATCACCAAAAGCAACCTATTCTAACCAGGAAAGAAATCTATCTAACTGCAACTAATTCATAAACTAAAACAAAACATATAAATACAAAACAAGAGGTGTTGGGCAGCTTGGGTTGGGCCCTAACCCAAGAGCTTCAGCCCTCTAAGGTAACTCAGTGCTGGCTCAGAAAATATTTCATCTTCATTATCAAAATAATAGTCACATTACATGAAACTGTCCACAAAAGTAAGCTCGAAATGAGCTGAGCAAAAGCTGCAACAAAAGTGCGAAAATTTGACTAACATCCAACAACCTAATGAGGCCCTAGGCCTCTCTACTTATACAACTGGAGCTCCCAACAACTCCCCTAAAATCAAGGAGGCTTGGCTCCCAAGACTTGAGATAGACAACATTTATTGTTCACTTGCTCGGCTGCCTCTTTGATGCATTGATGTGGTTGCTTGTGCTTCGATCTTTCTGAAGCAGGATTCGAAGGATGGAGTCATAAATGAGGGGGACACCCTCCTACAAATCCTCTCCCTTGTCTTCTTCGAATATTTTCTACCAAATTCTCATTAAACCTTTGACTTTATCTCCAAAATTGACCAAAAATCTGCATTAAGCACACATTAGACTTCAAGGCATAATTACCAACCCAACTCACTGTATTAGCATAAATATAATTAAAAACATGCAATAGACTAATGAGAATGGTGGATTAAACTAAGTTAGGAGGAAAAATGAGCCCATACAATTACCCATTTCTGGGGCTTATCACATTGTGACAAGGATTATCTCAATATGAAAATCAAGTGTGCTCAACCATGCTTATTTCAGTATTTTTAATATTTATCTTGGGGTTTTTAATACCATGGGTTTATAATATTAGTCCCTTGGGTTTAATATTATTCCCTTAGGTTTATAATACCTTGGGGTTTTAGTATTAATCCCTTGGGTTTATAATATCAATCACTTGGGTTTATTATTCCCCGGTCAACCATGGTTTATTATGATGTCAACCATGGTCAAGCATGGTCCAACATGGAATTGTGATAAGGATTGTCTCGATATGAAAATCAATGATGGTCAATCATATTTATTTTAATGTTTATAATATTTATCTTAGCGTTTATATACATTGGGTTTATAATATTAGTCCCCCGGGTTCCCAATCCCTTAGGGTTTTAGTATTAATCCATTGGGTTTATTATTCCATTGGGTTTAGAATATTAATCATTTTCAATTGTGGTCAATCATAACCAACCATGGTCAAACAATGTTGGATATGGAAATAAAGCATGGTCAACCATGGTCTAACATTGCATCCAATAAATATTGTCTCGATATAAAAATCAATCATCGTCAACCATGGTTGACCATGGTCCGACATTGCATTGTGATAAGGATTGTCTCTATATGGAAATCAACCATAGTCAACCATGGTTAACCATGTTTATTTTAGGGTTTATAATATTAAAGTTATGGTTTATATACCTTGGGTTTATAATTGTTATCCCTTAGGTTTATTATTTCCTTGGGTTTATAATTTAAATCCCTTAGGTTTATTGATCTAAGGGTTCATATTCCTAGGGTTTAATATTATTCAACAATGGTTAACCATTGTCATCCATGGTTGATGATGGTCAACCATGTTTTATAGAATCAAACATGGTCAACCATGGTCAATCGTGGTCAAACATGTTTGAACATCGCGTTGTGACAAAAATTGTCTCAATATGAAAATCAACCATGATCAACCATGGTCCAACGTCGCATTGTGACAAAGATTGTCTCGATATGAAAATTAACCATGGTCAACCATGGTCCAACATGGCATTATGATAAGGATTGTCTCAATATGAAAATCAACCATGGTCAATCATGTTTACTTTAGTGTTTATAATATTTATCTTAGGGTTTATATACGTTGGGTTTATAATATTAGTCCCTTGGGTTTAATCTTATTCCCTTGGGTTTTTAGTATTAATCCCTTGGGTTTATAATATCAATCCATTAGGTTTATAATATTAATCATTTAAACCATGGTCAATCATAGCCAACCATGTTCAACCATGTTCAAACCATATGGATATGGAAATCAACCATGGAAAACCATGGTCCAACATTTTATTCTCACAAAGATTTTCTTGATATGGAAATCAATCATGGTCAACCATGGTTAACCATAGTCCAACATTGCATTGTGACAAGGATTGTCTCTATATGGAAATCAACCATGGTCAACCATGTTTTTTAAGGGTTTATAATATTCATGTTAGGGTTTATATACCTTGGGTTTATAATTTTTATACCTTAGGTTTATTATTCCCTTGGGTTTATAATATCAATCCCTTGGGTTTACTGATCTAAACATTCATATTCCTAGGGTTTAATATTCTTCAACAATGGTCAACCATGTTCACCCATGGTCAACCATGGTCCAATGTCGCATTGTGACAAGGATTGTCTTAATATGAAAACCAATTGTGCTCAACCATGTTTATTTTAGTATTTTTAATATTTATCTTGGGTTTATAATATGAGGCCCTTGGGTTTAATATTATTCCCTTAGGTTCATAATCCTTTGGGGTTTTAGTATTAATCCTTGGGTTTATTGTTCCTTTGGGTTTATAATATCAATCAATTGGACTTGTTATTCCCCAGTCAACCATGGTTTATTATGATGTCAACCATGGTCCAACATGGAGTTGTAATAAGGATTGTCTCAATATGAAAATAAACGATAGTCAATCATGTTTATTTTAGTGTTTATAATATTTATCTTAGGGTTTATATACATTGGGTTTATAATATTAGTCCCTTGGGTTCATAATCCCTTGGGTTTATTATTCCATTCAGTTTATAATATCAATCCATTGGGTTTATAATATTAATCATTGTCAACTGTGGTCAATCATAACCAACCATGTTCAACCATGGTAAAATAAGGTTGGATATGGAAATCAAGCATGGTCAACCATGGTCTAACGTTGCGTCCAATAATATTGTCTCGATATAAAAATCAATCATGGTCAAACATGGTCCAACGTTGCATTGTGACAAGGATAGTCTCTATATGGAAATCAACCATAGTCAACCATGGTCAACCATGTTTATTTTAGGGTTTATAATATTGAGGTTACAATTTATATACCTTGGCTTTATAATTGTTACCCCTTAGGTTTATTATTCCCTTGGGTTTATTGATCTAAGGGTTTATATTCCTAGGGTTTAATATTATTCAACAATGGTTAACTATAATCAACCATGGTCCAATGTTGCATTTTGACAAGGATTGTCTCAATATGAAAATCAACCGTGCTCAACCATGTTTATTTTAGTATTTTTAATATTTATCTTAGGGTTTTTATACCATGGGTTTATAATATTAGTCCCTTGGGTTTAATATTATTCCCTTGGGTTCATAATCCCTTAGGGTTTTAATATTAATCCCTTGGGTTTATTTTTCCCTTCGGTTCATAATATCATTCCCTTGGGTTTATAATATCAATCATGGTCAACCATGGTGGGATGTCACATTGTGAAAAAAATTATCTGCATATAAAAAACATGGACAATCATTGTCAACCATGGTTGATCATGGTCAACAATGTTTTATAGAATCAAACATGGTCAACCATGATCAATCGTGATCAACCATGGTCAATCTTGGGTTTTTAGCATAAATCCCAATGGTTTGTTATTCCTTTGGGTCAAACATGGTGAATCATAGTCAACCATGGCCAACCATGCTCAAATGTCACTTTGTGACAAATATTGTCTCAATATGAAAATCAACCATGGCCAACCACGATCAACCATGGTCGCATGTCACATTGTGACAAAGAATTAATGATTATCATTATTAATTATTATTATGTAAAGATGAATGAATTATTATTATTTTTATTTAATTAATATTAATATTATTATTATTTAATAATAATTAGTTAAAAATTAATTATTATTGTTTAACAATAATTAACTATTTAACTACTATTTCTTAATTTTTATTAGTAACTTATTATTATTATTATTGTTATATATTTATCAATGGTTTGTGTTATAGATAGAAATGAAGCCTCATAGGAATATCAACCACATTTACTAAAAATTTATTTTTATTATTAAATAATTATTGTTATGAAGATTATTATTGTTAGTTGATATTACTAATATTATTATGAGTTAACATTATATAAAAAAAAAAAAATAATAATAATAATAACAATAATAATAATAATATATTATTATTATTATTATTATTATTATAAATATATAAGAATATGGTTGTTAT
Source organism: Pinus tabuliformis (assembly GCA_031772625.1). NCBI lineage: Eukaryota > Viridiplantae > Streptophyta > Pinopsida > Pinales > Pinaceae > Pinus > Pinus tabuliformis. The sequence continues at coordinate 1,008,985,885 of CM062807.1, forward strand.
TATATATATAGTTATTAATAATCATAAATAATTGGTCTTTAAAAAAATACACATAATAATTATTAATGTGGTTGATATATGCCTATTGGATATCAACCATATTGGAAAATATGGTTGTATTTATGCTTCATATAGGCTTATCCACGTATATCAACCATATTGGTAAATATAGTTGTGTTAGTACTTCCTATATCTATATCTTTCACAGTTTTATCTAACTTATTGTGGAAACAAAATTACAAATACACATCTTTATTATTCTTGAACTTATACTTCCTATATCTCTTTTCTAGTGTGTATTTTAGAATATATTTTATTATTAAAATATAACAATTCTTTTAATCATATATTATTAAAATCGATATTTTCGAAAATATGGAATTTATAATCTTTATATGATATAGATAAATTTTAAATAAGTTAATCACCATTTAAATTGGTTTTGCTTATGTATTAAGTTCAAAATAATATATATTCTAAATTTCAATAAATATAATTATGAAATTTAAAATAATGTAATTTTTATTTTTATTTATTATTTAAATTTCACATTTTAAATATATTGAATTATAATAAATTTTAATTTATGAACATGTTTAATTTATGAATTATAATAAATTTTAATTTATGAACATGCTTATTGCCGACTTTTGCTTTTGCCCGCGCGGTCGAGCATCTCGGCCATGTGCGACTGCCCCACCTTTTGTTGACTTTTGTGTCTAACGAAACTGTAGCGCATCTCGCCCATGTGCGTGTACCTTTCATATTTTGTCATTGTGCGAGATGGAGGATAATGTTCCACCTCTCAAGGACCTACCACCTATACATCTTCTCACATTCCGTGACTTTTAACTGTCCAGGGCCCACCATCTTCCCATTTGCTTCGACACTGCCAAGTTATTTCCCTCTTGATGCGTTGAAACACGACTCTCAGAGAGATCGCTCAAGGGTTTAATGGTTATAAATTTTTCATAGCAATTTTTCACATAATTTCTGCTTGTCTCAGATTCCTAGCAAATCTAAATTTCTGTGCACAACATCAACATTTTTCATTGCATTTTTTCGGAGAATTTCTGCTATTCTCATACTCTCCCGTAATCTCATCCCTGGCAAGCTGCTTCGGTAGCGTCCAATATCATTCCACCTGTCACCTCTATTTGTATTTTGGGATCAGCAATGGCTCAATCTTCCTCCGCCGCAGCCTCCACCTCCACCGCTCCTAATTCCGACTACGATGTGTTTATTAACCATCGTGGTCTGGATGTCAAGAAAACTTTTGCCAGCCATCTGTATCGGCGCCTTCAATCATATGGGTTGCGAGTGTTTCTAGATCAGCCTGAGTTGCAACGGGGAGACTATTTTGCTGCTCAGATTGAAGCGGCTATTCGATACGCCTCAGTCCACGTGGCTATTTTTTCCAGCGGATATGCCGAATCAACCTGGTGTCTTCGAGAACTCGTCTTAATGTTGGAGTCAAATTCTCCAGTAATTCCAGTGTTTTACAACGTGAAGCCTGAGGAGCTGCGGTGGACGCGGGGAAAAGAAGGAGGGTATGCTAAAGCCCTGGAGGAACTAGAAAAGAAGACGTCAACTGATCCTCAAACTGGTGAAGAGAAGTTGCGGTATGACCCCAGCCTCATTCAAAATTGGAGAAATGCGCTTTTTGAAGCTGCAGGAATAAGCGGCTTTGAGCTGGAAGCGTGTAACGGGTGAGAACTTAAAACACTTCTCTGCTTATTGTATTGTTTTATGTTACATGATGCACGCTGTAGAGACTTTATTTTATGTTACGGGATATATGTATAGACTTTCTTTTCTCATTAGTTCTCTTTCCTTTCTGTTTTCTTGTGAATAACCAGCGATGAGGGAGAGCTGGTAGATAATGTAGTTGAAGAGGTTTTAAAAAAGGTGAAGAAACGAGCTTTGGCCGTTGCTAAATATCCAACAGGTTTGGATGATAAGGTAACAGAATTTGAAAATACAGTTCTTTTGCCGCGACAGCAGAGCGGAAAACCTCAGATGTTGGGGATCGTGGGGTTAGGTGGTGTCGGAAAAACCACATTGGCAAAAGAACTTTTTAATAGGAAGAGTTCTGGTTACAGTAGATCCTGCTTTTTATCTGATGTCAGAGATAATGCAGGCAAAGGCTCTTTAAATTTGTTGCAGAAAGAACTTCTTAAGAGCTTGACAGGATGGGATAAGCCAATAGACAATGTCCATGAAGGAAAAGCGATTCTTAAGGACCATATTTCATCTCCTAACATCTTAGTCATTTTAGATGATGTAGATACGCTGGATCAAGTTGATGAACTTTTGCCTGATCAGACTTTACTCCACTCCGATAGCTTAATACTTATCACATCTAGGAGCAAAGATGTTCTCAGAAGGTCAGGAGTCGAAGAGTCGTCAATATATAACCTAACTGGCCTTAGTACAGAACAATCTCTTGAACTCTTCTGTTTGTATTCCTTCAACCAGTCACATCCACTCCCAGGGTTTGAATCTTTGGTATGGAAGTTCATAGAAGCCTGTGGTGGATTGCCTTTATCCTTAAAGGTGTTTGGGGCACTTCTCAATGGAGAAGATACATCTTACTGGAATGGCCAATTGGCTAAACTTCAATGCATACTGCCGGAGGAGATAAAGCAAAGGCTTCAAATCAGTTACGACGCACTGGATATGGAGGACCAACAGATATTCTTAGATATTGCCTGTTTTTTCATAGGAGAAGACAGGGATAGGGTCATCAGAATATGCGATGTATCAGGTGGAGACGGTTTGTCCGGATTTCGAAATCTAGAGAACAAATGCCTCGTAGAGGTGAATAGTGCAAACAAAATAAGAATGCACGATCACCTGCGGGACATGGGAAGAGAGATTGCCGACGCTTCATTGCCACGTCGTCTCTGGCGTTCTACAGAAAAAAATGATGATCTCTTGCAACAATCGTCCGTAAGTACTGAACCTTTCTAAGTTGTAGAAAATTAAAATTATTCTACAGAAATCAGTGTAGAATTTTTAAATTCTTCATCGTTTTTCGTACTGAACAGGTAATCGAAGTGCGCGGAATTACATCAACTGATTATTACAGCTCAGTAATGCCTCGGTGCCAAAGAAGTAGCGAACTGTTTTGGCACTGTTTTATGAAGCTTTGCAATAAGCAGTATCCTTTTCATGGCACTGGTATTTGTATGAGGAATTTGCAACTTCTTGATAATAGAGGTGTTTTTGTGAAGCGCATTTTGACAAAGGTGCAGTTTCCCAATCTCGTATGGCTGCGTTGGGACAGCTGTCCCTACTCTTCGCTGCATTCGTCCATTTCGTACTTGAAGAACTTAAGGGTTCTACAAGTGCAAGGGCGTAAATTAAAAACATTGTGGAAAAAGGAATCACAGGTAATTTAAAATTTGTTGAATTATAGATTGTGTTTATTAGTTATCGATATTTCATCTTTCGATCAGTACCAGTGTGTCACATATATTTCATCTTTCGATCAGAATAATAATTCATTTATATTTCTTCTTAGAGTTGAAAGTTGATAATTCATTTATTTTGCAGGCACCTTTACAGTTGCGAGAGTTGGAGATTAAAGCTCCCCTCTCAAGCATTCCAAAGTCTATAGGGAAGCTGACGCAGCTAGAACGGATCGTGATTTGTCCTTATAATTACGAAGGGAAGGTCACTGTCACACAATTGCCAGAAGAATTTTGCTTTCTGCAGTCGTTAAAGGCCTTGGAGTTAGAAGGCTTCTCAGAAATGAAGTCACTGCCGGAGCGCTTTGGTGAGTTAACCAACCTCCGACAGATCAGCTTCTCTCAGTGCAGCGCAATGGAGTCACTGCCTGAGCGCTTTGGTGAGTTAACCAACCTCCGACAGATCAGCTTGTCTCGGTGCAGCGCAATGAAGTCACTGCCTGAGCGCTTTGGTGAGTTAACCAACCTCCGACAGATCAGCTTGTCTGGGTGCAGCGCTTTGAAAAGGTTACCAGATTCCTTGGGTAATTTAGCCAACCTCCACCACATCAACCTTACTCGGTGCTCCGCTTTGGAGAGGCTGCCAGATTCCTTTTGCAAATTAAATAAACTCCAGCATCTTGATTTAAGTAATTGCTTTAATTTGATCATGTCAAGCGAAACACTAGGAAATGTAAGCACGCTTTTGTACATAAATCTCAGTGGCTGTAGGAAAGTTGAAGTACTTCGAGAGTTATATTTGACACATACAAGTTTAAAAGAATTGCCGAGTGCAATTGGAGAGCTACATGATTTGGAGGTTCTGAAAGTAGGCGCTTTGCTGTGCGCGCTGCCGCCTTCACTATGTTCCTTCAAGAGCTTGAAGAAATTGGAACTATATGCATGTAAGGAATTGAAATGTTTGCCGGCTTCGCTGGGTGACTTGAGGAACTTGAAGGAATTGCGAATAGAGCGCTGCAGGGAGTTGAAAAGTTTGCCCGCTTCCCTTGGACGGTTGGCTCAGTTGACTGAGTTGAGCATATCAGCTTGCCCGTTGATACCCGAGCTGCCGTTTCTTCCCTTGAGTGATTTGGAGTCTTCCATTGACCACTGCATACTTCCGCGGCTCCAACGGTTAGATCTCAGTGGAACAGGGATATCAGAGGTATCATTCGCTCAAGGTGTTTGCTTCAACCTTGGACGCCTTTCCATCTGCGGCTGCAATAGCCTGGTGAAGGTTGGAACATTGCCTAATCCACTCATATATTTGACATTGGCTGGTTGTCATAGTTTGAGGAAAATGGATAACATTTATGGTCTTGCAAAACTTCATAGGCTGGACATTAGTGACTGCATAGGATTGGAGGAGTTGCCATGTTTGGAAACATTGGTATCTTTAGGGTATTTGAAGGCATCTGGATGTGTGAAGTTGAAGAGGATACGGGGTTTGGGGCAGCTGACAAAGCTCTACCAGCTAAACGTTGATAGGTGTTCGGAGTTAGAAGAGTTGGAAGGTATCCAACATTGTATGTCGTTGCAGTGTGTTTACGCCAACAAATGTCCAAAACTGCAGTGGGATGCGGGAGTGGTGGAGCAACTCCGCCAAAGAATGGGTCGGCCTTCAACTATGATTATAGAAGGGGCTGTCTCGAGCAACTCCGCCCAGGAATGGGGTCGACCTTCCGATATAATTGTGGAAGGCGCTGAAGCGTTAGAATGTTTTGCATATTTCTTCGTCTTCTTAAGGAATGTAATTGTCAGAGGTTTAGTTTTGTGTTATCATTATTAATAAATAAAATATTTTATTGAGAGAGAAATAAATATATTTAAACTATAAAATAATGTTTATTATATATTTAAAATTAAATTGATAATATTATTTTTATTTATTTATTGTGATAATTATTTTTTTATATTCAAATCGTTGATACTTTTAATCTTATATTTTGGAATTTAAAATTTTCATCATTATAACACTCCACATTTTTATATTTTAAATATTATGATTTTTTTTTTTAATCCATTCAAATTATTTTTTAAGTTTGTTATATCATTAAAAATATTCTTTTTTTTCCTCACAAACAAAATTATAATGATTTAAAACCCAATGCGCTTTCTAGCAGTACAGTTTGGTGATATTAGAAATATTACAAACTATAGATTGAGAAGGGAATATAAACTATTTTGACTTTCTATTAGAAAAAGTAGAAGGTTTATATTCTCATTGTCTTTTTTTTTTTTTTTGTTATTATGACCATTTTGTTACGATGACTCATAATAATAAAGGTTTTTCCGTTTGTGCAAAGCTTTGCAGATACCAAAACTTTTTTTTTTTTTCTTTTACGTAAAGTTTACAAATATCTTTAAAAAATTTACAAAATATGTTATAATTTACAAAAAATTTTCTTATATATAAAATTTACAAATATTTCTAAAGAATTAAAAATAAGTTTACAATTTTTAGATATTGATTATATTTTTAAAATTTGAAATTAAAATTAAAAATTGTATTTAATTTTAAGTATTTAAAAATTAATAAATTAAGAAAAACAATAAAAAAATAAAATTTAAGGAATAAATTACATGGTATATAATGAATTTTTTTTGAGGTTTTTCATAATTTTAAAATAAATTATTGGGAAAAGGATACAAATATTATATTATAATATTTTATGGGTATTATTACATTGATATATAAGAAGTATTAGGAAAGTGTAAGTGCAAGTTAATGGTGGTTTCTCATGACAAGCTAGTGGCAATGCAAATATAGAAAAACAAACAATTTCTTAATTTGTGGGAATGATTTGAGGCGTTTTACAATGAATTCAAATATAGTCTAAAAATATGAAATGTAAAAGAATGAATTAGCTTTTTGAGTATAAAATCTTCCTTTATGGAATTTCTTTGTGACCATGACAATGCAAATATAGAAAAACAAACAATTTCTTAATTTGTAGGAATGATTTGAAGCATTTCACAATGAATTCAAATATAGTCTAAAAATATGAAATGTAAAAGAATGAATTAGCTTTTTGAGTATATAATCTTCCTTTATATAATTTCTTTATGACCATCTGAAATTATTTTTTAATATGATATACTATTTTTCTTGAAAATATAACACATATGTTCAGGTTTTGAGTAAATAAATAATGAAATTTCCTTTAAAATATTTACACAGTTATAGACAACGCATTTTTTTTCCCCTGGGAAAAAGTCATAATTTTCATTAATGAAGGAAAATTACATTTTGCAGATGCCCATGGCATATACTGTACTTTTGGCTAGAAAGCCTATCTTGTTTGAGAAATCAAAATTTGAGTTGTACTCCACATAGGGAGACACTACTATGTTACTGATATTTTCAATATAAAATATGAACTTACTCTATGCAGAGAGTATCCAAAAATAACTATCATGTATTAGTTTGTTTGATGATGCATATATATAAGATTATAGAAAGTCAAAATAACCAAAAATATGTTTCAAGCTCCTTTGGAGCTAGTTATTCTAATAAGTCTATAAAAGGTTGATGATAGTATTGATGTAAGGTTCCATCCTTTTGCTCCAGTATGCTCCATGATCCTATAGGCCTGTGCACTGCTTCCTTGGATAGTAGATCAACAGTTGTGTTCCGCTCCCTGTATATATGTTGACAATTAAATGTGTCAAATAAGTTTATGAGTCTATGGATTTCTTCCATGATGTGTCTCAAAGAAAAAGCATTACAATTTGTATTTCTGTTTATCCAATTGCATATTGTTTTTGAATCTCCAAAGATTTGTACTGCATTGTTTTTCTAGAGCAAAATGTATGGTGTATTTTGTTGCTGAAAGCTCAACAAAATTGTTCATCCCTCTGCCCAGTCCCATTTGTATTTTGAAATAATGAGTAGATGTAAGATGTAGGACAGTGCCCCCCCCCCATCCTATGTCTTGTGCTGAGCTGTCAAAATATGCCTAGGGGTGAGATTGGTTAATGCTCTCAGTGATGATATGCCTGGGGTTGGGATTTGGTTCCTCATCAGGGATCAATTGATAATCAGCTAATATTTGAGTAGTGATGGCCGGCCAGTGGGGGAGGGAATTCTGAAAAAAAACTCTATTTCGGGCAATCCATATGGCCCAACAAGTAAGTAAGGGGAGGTTTTTGGCTTTTGCTGAGGGTATTGTGGACCACCATCCCTCCCAAGCTTCCCGAACAATAGCACCCTGCCATTATGGGAGCGAAGGTATATGCAAGTGAAAAGCAGTCCATAATTCTTTTATGGAGTGGCATGTTAGGAAGAGATGATCCACTGTTTCATTGTCGGATTTTCAAAGGCCACACCCATGAAAGGATCTTTTGATAATATTTTCTCCTGTTGGGATTTTATATTTTAGAATGGTCCACATGAGGAGTCTCATTCTAGGAGGTTCTTTTAGTTTCCATAAGCTCCACCACCAAGGTTTAGACAGTGGAGGTTTCAATGGGTTCATAAGAGTTATATAACCCACTTTTGGTGTATATTTCCCATGCTTGGCATGTGCCCAGATTAACTCATCCTCCCCTTCCTGTATCCCGATATGAGATTTTGTGAGGGCCTCCGTGTATTCTTTCCAGTGTTGTTTCCATGGTTGAGGGATCTGCAATGCCCTCCCAGCTTTCTAGGGTTGTTGCAAGAAATTAGAGCATTCATTATCCGCTATTTGATTAAGATGTGATATCCCCCTCGTAGTGAGGTGAGTTATAAGCTCCTGTGGGAGTCTGTGAGCATTCCCACATCCAATCCAGGGGTTAATCCCTATTCTGATGTCATCTCTTGACTTTATTCTCCAAGTAAGGCCTTCCCTGATGATGGGCATAACTAGTAAGACTGATTTCCATATGTTTGACCTTTCAGCTTGTATCCACAGGGGTTGTCGAAGCTAGTCCATGAGGTTTAAAGGAGCTATGTATTTAGAGATAGCCATCTTAGTCCATAGGCTGTGAGATGTGACAAGTTGCAACCCTAGTTTAACTGCTAGGGCTGTGGAGAAAGTGCCAAGGTTTTTGATTCTCCATCCTCCCCATTTCTTTGGGAGTGCCAGGGATTCCTAATTGGTCCAAGAAAATATCCTTCCTGACTGTTTCCCCTTCCACAGGAATTGCTAGCATAGGTTTTTTATTCTGGCCAGTATTCCCCTTGGAATCCAAGCTAAAGACATCCAGTATACTGGGGTTGCTTCCAGAACTACTTTTATGAGGATCAACCTTCTTCCTCTTGATAAGTATTTGTGAAACCAGATGTTTAGCCTTTTTTCCATTTTGGTTATAAGCCAGATCCAATCAATGTTCTTATATCCAAGGGGCTTTAATCTATAACCCAAGTATTTGAGTTCCTCATCCAGGCGCTGGAGGGTATATGGGAATCTTCTCAGGGCATACTGAATCTCATATGGTGAGCATCCTATAGCTGTTATAGTGGACTTTGTATCATTAACCAACATGCCAGTAGCTACTAGAAAGATAGTGAAGGAGTTAAGTAGAGCAATCACATCACCAATACTCCCATTTAGAAAGAGCAACACATCGTCGCCAAAGAGCAAGTGTGTCAATGTGCATCCTTCTATGATGCGGATCCCCCTTAGCCTACCTCGTCGGTGTTCTTCCTTTAATATACGGCTGAGTCCTTCCATGATGAGTAAGAAAATTAGTGGGGACAATGGACATCCTTGCTTGAGACCTCTTTCGGAGTGGAAGAATGGAGATGCCATACCATTTATAAGTACACTGAATGTTACATTAGTATCACAACACATAATCCATCTTATGAATTAAAATGGAAATCCCAAGTGTGTTAATATCATTCTAATGTATAGCCAATTTACTTTGTCAAAGGCCTTCGAGAGATCGACTTTTAGGACCATACCTTTGAGCTTCTGAGTCTGAATAGAATGTAGAATTTCTTGAGTAGTTCCGACTGCTTCATGGATTTGTTTATTCTGAAGGAAGGAAAATTGTTCGGCTGAGATGTTATTTGATAAGATCGGTCGGAGGTGATTAGCTATGATCTTGGAGATGATCTTGTATATACAGTTACACAAGGAAATGGGCCGAAAGTCATTGAAGGAGGTGGGGTTATCCGATTTGGGTATGAGGGCGATAAAGGTTGAGTTGTAGGCCTCATACATTCTACCAGAGGATCTGCATTCCTCTATAACTTTGAGGAGATCCCTACCTAGAGTATCAAAAAAAGCCAAATAGAATTCCACATTCTAGCCATCCAAGCCTGGACTTTTGTCTCGCTTAAACAATTTAAGGGTGGATTCCTGTTCTCCCAGGGAGACCTCCCTTGTCAATTCCAAAGCTTCCACTTGGTCAACAAACCTTGGAAATAATTGTGCAGTCCTCATGATTTCCACCAAGGTGGCATTTGGGGGAGCCTTATAGATATTCTTGAAGTGGGTTGTGACCATGGATGTTCATTGGTTCTCCATGTTCATCTGCTAGTTTCCAAATAGTATTTATAGCTTTGCGCCTATTTGCAAATTTATGATAGAACTTGGTGTTATCGTCTCCTTCCTTGAGGCAGACGGCTCTGCTTCCCAATCTCCAGCTCTCCTCCCTATCCTTAAGAATATGGATTCTCTTAGCTAGAAGAGAGGTTATTTGATCTTTGTGTTCCAGGGAAGAGAAGATCCCCCCAAATTCATTCTCATAATCCTCTATGGCTTCTTCAGTCAATTTGAGTATATGTTCTTCCTGTGTTCTCTTCTTATGTGCCCATTTTTTGGATAGAAATTTTAGTTCTTGGGTTTTTGCAAATCCTTTCAAGATACACCTATCTTCTGCAGGGGGATGAGCCTTCCAGTAATCAATTACTAGACGAATATAATCTATGTCTCCCAACCATGCAGCGTTGAATTTGAAGGGTCCTTTTGGTTTGTTCATATCCCCTGTGATTTCCAGATAGATCACCCTATGGTCTGATAATCCCCTTGTGTCCACCCACTATCTAATTCCCTGCCCCAAGTTTAGCGATTGCTCCTTGATGAGGAATCTATCTAGTCTCCTGGAGAGACTGTTCCCCCCGACCTATTATTCCTCCAAGTAGGTAGGAATTTTGAGGAGGGGATATCAATGAGATTATGATCCTCCAAAATGGTCTCAAAAAAATTTGAGAGATTATCTCTTTGTGCATTGTGCCCCCATGATTCTACAAAGCCAATGGAGAAATTTAGCTCCCCCCCCACAAAATGAGCTTGTCCTTTTGAAGGATGTGTGATTCTAACAGTCTGTTCCAAAAATCTTCCCTATTGTGACAGGGGCCATATATATTGATAACCTTAAGCTCAGAATCGAGTTCAGAGGAGTATATGTTTGCTCCTAGGTGGCCTGAGCTCCCCCAAATATTATTGATTCTGATGGAACGATTGTTTACACCCAGGGTGAGGCCCCCAAAATGCCCTAATGCATCTAGGGTGTAAAAAGTCCAACCAGGTAGCCACGATTCAAGAAGGTGGGTAATAACACAACCCTGACTGAGGGTTTCTTGAAGAAAAAGGATATCGATGGGTTCAGATAAGAGCAATCTGCTCATGGCTAGTTTTTTTGTGGGGCTAGCCAACCCTCTACAGTTGAAGGAGAAAATTTTCATGGAGGAGGATGCTCGTGGGTATTCACTGCTCTAAGTACCCAATCAATGACATGTTGTCTACCCGCATCAATCTCTTCCCCAACTTGTAGCTTAGCTTTGGATAGGGAGGAGGGTCTGCCTTTAGTCAAATTTAGAGGATGGGGAGAGGTAATCAGGCCAATACTCAAGGTGTCAGGGGCCTGTGATCAAAGTCAAGAGCAGGTGGGGTATCTAAAGGATGGAGGGCTGGGATGGGGGGGGGGGAGCATTGATGAGGGCGTTGGGGAGAGGTTCCTAGGGAAAGGAAGGTGAAGTGCAGGAGGAGATGGGTGAGGAGGGCTTGATAGGGAAATCCACAGTTATGGGAGGGCTGAGGGTGTGTGCAGGGGACTGAACATAAATTGAATCAATGCAGTGCAGAGAAACAATAGAGTAAGTATAGGAGGAGATTGTATTCTACATACCCGTAGAGAAAGCAACCTCAGTAGCCACCCTTGCCCTGGTTAGAGGAGGCGAGGGTGTGCCGATGGGTGCCTTTCCCCACTTCTTTCGAGTCTCCTTAGCAGGTGGGGGTACTGGATCAGAGTGTGCCAAATTTGCAGCCACTTCTGCCACTATAGGGCTATCCCGAGCTTGTGAGCTTTTCTGCAGGGCTTCCTACCCATTAGCTCCCTCCCTTTCCTTCTTATTCACAGGACAGTCTTTGAACAAGTGTCCCACCTTGTGGCAACGCTTGCAGCAGAAAGGGACTCCTTCATAATCTAGAATTTGTTGACGGGAGAAGGTTTCCCACTGTAAGGTAATATGCTCCTAGAGGCCACCTCAAGTATCTAGATGAACAAGTATCCTAGCATATGCCATCATGCCGGTAGCCAGATATGATCTATCATGCTCTAGATAGGTTCCCAGAGTGTTGCCGATGCGCCGGAATATATCCTCCGACCAGAATTGAAGGGGTAGTCTGGGTGGTCGAACCCAAATAGGCCCCAACTCCCACCTATTTCTTTTCTAGATCAAAAAGAGGGTCCAATGCTGAAGAAGAACTAGAGCATGCTCAAAATGCCAGAAAGAAGACATGACCCAATTTGTGTGCTCGACTCTAGCAAAGCGCAGAGCAAACCAACCCCTAACAAAGGTTTGAACAAAAGGGTTATCCGCTAGGTGTTGACCCTAAACCTTAGAGGTCCACAACTTTAGCCTAGCCGTTGTATAGCTTCGACTGCGAATCCTTCCAACCAACACTCGATCTGCTGTGTCTATGGTGTCACCCCACTATATATTCTCCTCGAGTATGAGAATAACGTCTTTGCCTCTGGCTTTGAAGCACTTCCTCTTTTTACCCGGCCGGGTCGATTATTCAAGGGCATCCATTCGTTCCTTCAGCTGGTTAGGGTTTGTAGTGAGGTTATCAGGGCAAAGATGGTCGATTGCTGAAATTGGATCTGAAATCGGAGGTACCGCTGCGTAGCTACCAAATGGAGGCGCCTCAGGTACGACATCTTGAAAATTACCCTGAGTCGAGTTAAGGTGTCCAGAGGGGCCGCTTGTAGATCCAATAGGGAGGGATGAGGGGGGGGGGGGGTATGAACTTGTGGCCTCAGGGTTTGGGAGGAAGTAGGCAGATGCAAAATTTGCAGCTGAGGGTAACTGAGGTGGCGAGGGAGGAATCGGCCAGATCAGTAGAGGCTCATAGAAATTCACTGTGGATTAGGATGGTCCTGAGATCGAGGGTAGGCTCGCGATGGTATCCGATAGATTGCAGCAGAAGGGTAGGAGGTCATCCGTGGCAGAACAAGGAGTTTGCCAGATATTTACATTCTCCAACGGGTCCTCCGTATATTCTACTAGGTCAAGCTCCATACCTATTCCGAGATGTTCTCTGCCAGCTGCCTCCAGGACCAGTTCAATTCAACCTAGTCAAAGTTCTTTCTTTGCTCCAGTAGTATTGGTGCACAAGAAGGATGGAACATGGTGCATGTGTCTGAATTATAGGGAGCTAAACAAGCTCACTATTAAAGATAAGTTCCCCATTCCTGTCATTGATGAATTACTAGATGAATTGCATGGATCAATTTACTTCACCAAGTTGGATCTTCATTCAGGATATCATCAAATCCGAATGAAGACTGAAGACATTCCGAAAACAACATTTAGAATTCATGAGGGTCATTATGAATTTTCGGTCATGCCTTTTGGCCTTACCAATGCACCTTCTACATTTCAAGGTTTGATGAATTCCATTTTCAAACCCTTCCTTAGAAAATTTGCGTTAGTATTTTTTGATGATATATTAATCTACAACAAGTCTTGGAAGGATCTTGTTGAACATGTTGACAAGGTGCTACAACTATTGGAGGAGAAACAATTATATGCAAAAAGATCTAAATGTTTCTTTGGAGTACAAGAGGTGGAATATCTAGGTCATATTGTATCTCATGAAGGAGTTAAGATAGGACCTAGCAAAATTAAAGCCATTAAGGAATCAAAAATCTCCACATCCATAAAGCATCTGCAAGGATTTCTCGGGTTGACAGGGTATTATCGCAAGTTTGTTAAGAATTATGGGAGAATAACAGCACCTCTAACAACATTATTGAAGAAAGATGCATTTTCATGGATTCCAGAAGCAACAAAGGCCTTAGAGCATCTTAAAGAGGCAATGTGCCAAGCACCAGTCTTAGCTACACCGGACTTCACAAAAACCTTTATTGTGGAATGTGATGCTTCAAGAAATGGAATTGGAGCTGTTTTAATGCAAGATGAAAGACCTATTGCTTTTGAAAGTCATCCAATCAAGGGAAAGTTTTTACACAAAGCTATTTATGAGAAGGAAATGTTGGCAATACTACATGCACTTAAGAAATGGTGACCCTTCCTAATGGGAAGACACTTCAAGGTAAAAATGGATCATGATAGCCTTAAATACTTTTTAGAACAAAGATTATCCTCTAAAGAGCAACAAAAGTTGGTCACAAAGATGTTGGGTTATGGATTTGAAATCATCTACAAAAAAGGGAAGCAAAATGTGGTGGCAGATGCACTCTCAAGAAAGGATGAGGATGTGGAAGCATTATTGTGTGCCATTTCTATTATCCAACCAGATTGGATAAATGAAGCAAGGGAGGAATGGAAGAATGATGAAGAATTGTGGGCACTTATTCGAAAGTTACAACAAGATTCCAATACATCTGATACATTTAGCTGGCAAAATGATTCATTATGGTACAAAGATCGCTTATACCTCTGTAAGAATTCCCAACTCAAACAAAAGATTCTTATGGAATTGCACACTTCTCCCTTAGGAGGGCACTCGGGATTTTTAAAAACTTACCACAGGGTTAAGAAGGATTTTTTTTGGGATGGTCTTAAATCGGATATTCAAAAGTTTGTGGCAGAATGTTTGGTTTGCTAACAAAATAAAGTTGAAACAATTAAGACCCCAGGTCTATTACAACCTTGATCCATTCCAAGCCAACTTTGGGAGGAGGTTTCAATGTATTTTATCACAGGTTTACCCAAGTCTGATGGAAAGAATGTCATTATGGTGGTAGTTGACAGAGTTACCAAGTATGCACACTTTTGTGCATTATCACATCCATTTAAAGCCAGTACAGTTTCTACTGCATTTATGGAAACAATTCAAAAGCTACATGGAAACCCAAAGATTATTGTAAGTGACAGAGATCCCATTTTCATTGGAAATTTTTGGACAAAATTATTTTCTTGTCTCGGTACTCAGTTAGCTCATAGCTCATCTTGTCATCCTCAATCTGATGGGCAAACTGAGATAGTAAACAAATGTTTGGAAGGATATCTTTGTTGCTTTGTATCTGATAAACAAACACAATGGGTCAAATGGTTGCCTCTAGCTGAATGGTGGTATAACACTTCCTTCCATACAACAACAAAAATGACCCCACTTATGGCACTTTATGGATATCAGCCACCATCCATCACATCATATTTAAGAGAAAATTCTAAGGTTAAAGTAGTGGAACATCACATCGAGCATTAGCAACAAGTCCTCCAACGCTTAAAGGGTAACCTCGTGTTGGCGAAAAATAGAATGAAACAATAGGGAGATCAACATCGTAGCGAAATAAGTTTTGATGTAGGTGATTGGGTATTCCTATGGCTACAACCATATAAAAAAATGTCCCTCAAGCAAGCTAAGAAGGATAATAAATTATCACCAAAGTATTATGGTTTGTATAAGGTGTTGCAAAAGATTGGTACTATGGCATACAAATTGGAGCTTCCTACAACTTCTTGAGTGCACCCAGTTTTCCATGTTTCATGTTTAAAGAAGGTTATAGGCGACAAGCTCCCAGTTCAAACAATATTGCCATAACTTGACGAGGAAGGAAAAATTATATTGGAACTGGAAGCAGTCACAGAAACAAGAACTCGACAACTACAAAATCGATCAATTTTAGAGTATCTCATCAAGTGGAAGAACTTATCCACTGAATATTCCACATGGGAGGATGATAATTTTATATAGAAGCATCCAGAACTACTTAAGCATTGAGGACAACACTTTTTTGAAGGAGAGCGGCATGTTAGGTCCCTATAATACTAGTGATTACCCCATTACTATTGTAGTTGTATCCCTTATTAATATTGTTGTGCCCTATTGTCCCCATATTATTATTACTGTGCCCCATAGAATCCCTCTCTTGTTATTTTTGTGCCTTTATATTATTATTGTTAGGTCGGTTGGGTTATATTGTGACTCCTTAGACTCCTATATATAGAAAGGAGGTTTTGTCATTTGAATCATCAAAGAATCATTCATTTGTGTAATGTAAAGGAGGTTTCCCCCTTGAAGAGGCTAAATTCTAAGGCGTTGATCTATCTTTTCTATCTTTTTGTGAGCTGGTTTCATAACAGAAAGCTTGAAGTTCTTTAATACTTCTTGGGTGAGGAACCTGTAGAATAGCTTCGATCCTAGAAGGGTCAATTCGAATACGATCTTTGGAAATGATGTGACCTAGAAGTTTACCCTCCTCCAAACCAAACAAGGACTTCTTTGGATTTAAAGAAATTCCATATTTTCTACATTTTAAAAAGACTTGCCTGAGATGGTCCAAGTGTTATTGAATTGATTTAGAAAAAATAGTTAGATCATCTATATATATAACAAGAAAATCATGAATTTCTTTGGCAAAGGAAATGTCCATTGCCCTTTGGAAGGTTTCTCCTACGTTTTTTAGTCCAAATGGCATTTTGATGTACATAAAAGTGCCCCATGGTGTTGTAAAAGCAGTTTTCTCTTGGTCATTAGGATGAACCAAGATTTGGTTATATCCTGAAAACCCATCTAAAAGTGAAATTATAGAAGAACCCACTATCCTTTGCAAAATATGATCCATGTTGGGTAAAGGATAGTTATCTTTAAGAGAGACCTCATTTACATCATCAACACATAACCTTATTTCCCCAGTCTTCTTCCTAGTAGGTACCAAGTTAGACACCCACTCTGAAAATCTAATAGGGGTAGTAATCCTTGCTTCATACATGCATTTGATTTCTTTCTCAATAATGGTAATAGCACAGGGTTAATTCTTCTGAGCTTTTTCTTAAAAGGCTTTTGATTTTCTTTCAGAGGTATAGTGTGTTGAATAATTGAGGTGTCATAGAACTTCAAATCTTCGTAACTCCAGGCAAAGACATCTTGGAATTCCCTCATAAGTTCAACATACTTTAGCTTCTAATCAGGAGGTAAATATTTTGACAATTTTATCATTTTTGGATTGTCCTGAGTTCCTAAGTTGTATTCTTCAATATCTGCTTTTAATGGTTCCATTTTAGGTTTCTTGGGAATGTCATTGGAATCAAACAGATCTTCTAGAGGAGTCAATCCTTTGGGAAGATGATTGTCTTTTAGGTTGATAACCTCTGTTTCTTCTTCAATTATTTCATCTAGGTCCATTTGTTTCAGGTCTTGAATTTCTTTATGTGTGGATTTTGTGGGATGAAGCATATTTATTTAATAGCGTATTTATTTAATTTTCCTCAAAAATGTTTGTTTTTACCTCATCTATTTGATTAGAACTAATAACTGTATCAACGTCTATCTTACTGTTAGCAAACTCTTCATCTAAAGTTAAAAAGTTATTGATCTGCTCATCACTATCAAAAACCTGTCAGTTCTTCAAATTATCAGGGATGGCTGGTCTGTGCCTAATCTCAGCAGTATACTGATGATTAGGTTCAAAAGGTAATTTGCATGTGCTGGCAAACATGGCTAGGCTATGGGATTGCATGTTGTGTTTTCTAGGAATAGTTGCAAGCTGAGTTTCCAAAAAAGTATTGAGAATTTCTATGACTGTTCCTCTATAATATCCTAGTCTAGGATCCCTAGTTGAGTAAGTTCCTTTAATCTGTTTGATTATTAATTTTGAATCTCCTATGACAGACACTCTGATTGCTCCTAATCTTTTGACAAGTTTAAGACCCAACAAGAGGGCCTCATATTCTGCCATATTATTGGTGCATATAAAATTTAATCTATAGGCATGGCCTTCAGCATGATCATTTTCTAGATTGTCCACCCAAATTCCTGCTCCTGCCCTTAGTTTATTGACCGAGCCATCGAATTCTAAATGTCAAAGGATTTCATGCTTGTAATTAGTGTTTGGGGTAGTAGGAGCTTGTTTAGCAGTGGGATTTGGTTTTTCATTCTCATCTGATTTTTCTTTGTTATCTGATATTTCTTGAATATGAACACTTGATTTTTCTTTTTTAATTTCTTTTGGTTCTGCTACTAAAACTTCTAAAGTATTGGAAGGATTGGTTTTTGCATTGTAAAGAATGAACGAGTCCATATCAGAGTGTACTGAGTAGATGGGGAAATTTTTGGGTCTTTCCTAACTACTTACTACATATTTCATCAATGTTTCTCTGTATAGTTTCTTTGGTTGTCTAAAAACTGATATAGTAGCATATGACATATCTAATTGAAGTGACTACTGAAGTTTAGCACCCCAGGATCTGGATAATAACATGCCATATTTGGTTGGTATATCTGCTACCACTATATCCATTAAAATTGTTTTTGCAGGGTATTGAACCAATGAGACACACAATTCTTTTATCAATCCTAAACATATCACCTGACTAGAATCAAAAGAAAACAAATCTTTGTATGGTCTAATGATGCCTAGGTTTATCTCTTCCATTACAGACTTGGGCATGAGATTATATGATGCCCTAGAGTCAAACATGGCATTGTGAAGAATCTTATCATGTATGTTTAAGCTCACATAGAAGGGAGGAATTCCTCCTTCCAATGGTTTTCCATTTACTTTTGGGCCAAATATTAATTCGGTCTGGTCATCAAAAATATTAACTAATTCTTCAGTTCCAATAATTTTCAATGATCTATTGATTTGAGTTCGGTAGGCATCATGTTTAGCTAATTCAAATAATGGGACAACAATTTTCAGCTTACCTACTACAGTTTCTAGATTAAAGGGTTTTTCTATTTGGGCTTTTGGATTTCAAACAACAGTATTCTCTTTGTTTTATGTGTTTTCTATGTTTTTCTCCTTTTTAGGAGTGGAATCATGATTTGCTAATTCTCCTAAATCAACTTCTGGAGGTTCTTCCACAGTTCCCTTGGAAGGAAGGAAAGTGGAGGGTTGTTTATTGTTTGGTTGATTATTAGAGACATCTTTGATTATGGGGTTAGAAGGATTAGTGTTTGATCTAGAAAGAATATGTACAGGTGTGGTTACTTTCATACCTTTTTTGGGCTGATTTGGAATCTTTTGCTTATTTGTTTCAGGGACATCAATTTTCCTACTTCTTAGGTTGTATTGCTTGTGCACCTCAAAGATGGCTATGTCATATCCTTCTCTAAAGTCAAATGATTCACCTAATTGAGTTTGAAACTGTTTAAGTATGTCGGCCTCTTGATCCTCTTGGGTCAAGAAAACTTCTCCTTCATTACCAAGCCCTATCAGATTAATTTGAGTATCTTCTTTTGGACCTTCAGAGTTGAAAGCTTATGCATAGTTCTCCTGGAAAGGGGGTCTAATGTTTTGGTCAAGACCATTCTTTCTAGTGTTCGGGTTTTGATTTTTCTTGAAATTAGGAATTCTCCCTGTGTTGGTTTGCTGACCATCCCAAGGAGCTTTCCTTTCAATTTTCTCCACTCTGTCTCCTAGTCTATCCATCCCTTTAATTATGGCATCTAGCTTCTTTTCAAAGGGTGATATTTCTTCCTTTAATGGTATCCTCCTTTCACTCATAGACTTGGCTATTTTAGATATCAGGTTGGCTTCAAAATTGACTGCTATGCTTTTCATATATTCCAAAGTAGGAGGGGCTCGTTCTCTCAGCTGGAAAGCCATATCAGAATCAAATCCATCTGGGAATTTGATTAAGGCTAAACCATGTGGGGGTCTAAGATTTTGAGGGATGGCATTATACACACTATTGAATCTAGTGCAATAATCCTGCATAGTTTCTTGTGTTCCTCTCTTTAGGTTTTCGTATTCAGATAGAATCTGAAGAGGGTATTTCTTTTTCTCCCATCTGTTCAGGAATTGTCGATAGAGAGTTGCTAGGCTATCTATACTATTTGTTGCTAAACCTCTGAACCAACGTCTAACTTCCCTAGATAAACTCTGAACGAATATTCTAATTTGCACTTCATCAGTATCTATTTCATAAATTTCAAAATAATTAGTCATCTTCTTGGTGTGTTGCTAGGTTGTATAGGTACTAGTGCCATCAAAAGTAGTGATCTTACTTTGGTAATCCTGGGGCATGGCACCTAAGTTTGCTGGTAGTACCAAGGGGGCATATCTGTTTGCCATTGCTGTAGGTAATGGTGAAACAAAAGCTGGGGTTGGAATAACAGTGGATGTTTGAGTTGTGGATGGAGAGCTAGAGGTGATGGTCTGATGTGGAGTGGTTTGAGGTTGAGATGTATGAGGAAATGATGATGAACTTGCAGAAACAATAGTGATTATAGAGGGATTAGGTGTTCCTTCAGTGGTAAGATCAGATTGTGGTGAGTTCTGCAAATATCTATCAATTGACAAATTGGCTGCTTGGAGCTCTAATTCTCGGATGAACTCTGGGTCTTGGACTAGGTCAACTAATTCAGAATCAGATGAAGTCCTAAACAAAGAGGTTTCAAAGTATTCGTCAAAGGGTTGGTCTTTGAGGTAAATCCACCTAACAGGACAGGATGAGGATCTGAAGGTGGGTCGAGGACTAACAAAAATTTCTTGTCTTCTATGAATTCTGGGGATTAGATTGGGGTTCTCAAACACTTGCGATGGATTGGAATCAGGATTAGCTCTAGTGTAACGAGTCCTTTCTGAAGCCAAATTTTCAGTTTTTGTTTTTGGTTTTCTTAACTGATATCAAAACAATGTCTATGATTTCTTTAAGATGCTTTATATTTAGGGTTTCAACTTTCCTAAAGATTTGTTTTGATTGAGGAATTGTATTCCCCAGTATGGTCGGCACTATGTTATCACTCATATTTTCCTTGAAGTTGTCAAAAGAAGGAAAGGGGTCTGAGGTAACCACAAACCAACTTTTAAGTACAAATTCTAGCCAATCTGTACTCAAAGAGGGCTCTCTCTTTATGATTTAGCTTTGTTTATGGGATATTAGGCTAGTTATAAAAGCTTGGGGGATTTTGATTTTGTTTGGTGGTGGAATTCAGGAGCAGATGGATAGAACAAGGTATTTCAGGCCATTGGGCTATGGAGTCAACTGAATATGGCTTAACGAGATCAGGTTGATTCAATAAAGGAGGGCTTCACAGGTCATGATAGCTAAACGAGATACAAATGACAACTTGAAAGGGTGAAATGGTCTTGAAAGGGAGGAAGGGCAATTAAGAATCCTTCAACAAAGTTTCAAGGTGAGGGAAAGTGGGTGATCATTAACAAAAAGCAATTAAGAATTCCCTACCTATTATAGACATATTTGGGCACTGCAACCCCAATCGCATATGTAGATAAACCAAAGGCTCTCAAACCCCTAAAAGTGTTGTTTCAAACCCTAAAGGATCAAGGTCAAATGATTACATCATTTCCCAAAAGTTCTCCCTGAAAAACTACTCAGAACTGGTCAAAACTAGACCATACAGACTGCTCCATGCCGAGGGTGTGATGCATCTTACCTGTTACACACAAGGGGTGTGATGCATACTGAAAAGCCCTTCTGTAGGGTGCGATGAGCGAGAGCAGACAAATGGCAGAGGCAGTTTTCTAGGTGGAAACTCAGAGAATCTTCTAGAAACTGCTCATATGACACTTGCCTCTCTGAATTCGCGTAGGGATGAGTAAGAGATCATGAAATATCCAAGTGGAACCAAGAACTATCAGTGAAATGAAACTAATCAAAAACCCAGAAGCTGACTCATCCCCTTGAAAATATCTATATATGGATCCCTCATCCTAGAGATCCAGAGGCCGGAATTTTGTAATTTGTAAGGAAGTGTTGTTGGTTTATCTTTGAGAAGAGACATTGTATTGTTGGGTGATCTTGATTTTCATGAGGTGAAGAGGGCTTTGATGCTGGGAGGATGATGCTAGATCAGACAGCTAGGTTGTAATCCTCTCTTCTACTATTAATAAAGTTATTTGAGTTTTCCTCCATATAATCGTGTATTTGTGAATCTTGTTATTTGTGAATGCAATTGTATGGTCAATGTATTTCTGATTCTGCATTGTTTATGGTATTATAGATCGAGATGATTTGATGGTGTTTTGTTGCTTTTCCTCTACAGGTATTCTCTAAAGCGAGATAAGTTGGAGAGGAGTGGCAAGCTCTATCAAGGGAGAGAGGAAACAAGCAAGGAGCCAAGCAGAAGATCTAGGTTGGTCCCCTTTGCTTCTCTCTTACCTGTCATACGTAAAGGAAATCGCAATTTGCTTTGATTGTTTGTTTATAAGATAGCTACCCATCTTAGTGGGACTAGCAGATCGAAAAGACACTAGTTTTCCTGGAAACAAAATGGCGACTCCACTAGGGAGAAAATATTTTGTTTGTTTGCTACTGTTGTTTGCTTTATAAACTACAGACGGAGCCTGAAGTTAAGCCATCTAGCCTTCGAATTGCTTTTGCTATGCAATTGCAAAGTAGATCAACATTGCTTCAATCAATCTCCGGGTTGGTTTATGAACCGAACATCTGACTTCCAAACATCCTAAATGCCCTGGTGGTAGCTCAATAACGTGATAAGATCATACACCTATACTTTGTGTTTACTGTCCAACATAAGCTCGGCCTAAATCACTGAACTTAGCTGCAAATTGTGAGTGAAAACCAAACTCAGTCTCGTCTCTGGACCATCGCACTATCTCTCATTGGCAGTCTAGATGCATCGCACCTCCCATGTGCTACAGGTGAGATGCATCCTCATTTCCCTTAAGGACAGGTGCAATGATTGAATGAGATTGTTTCCCTCTCTGGATTTTTGTTTTTTCTTCATTGTTTTCAACTCTATTAAGTAGTTTTGCAGCCTATGATTAGTATATCATTGTTGAAACCTTCTTCCTTTACATTATTCAGCCTCCATTGATAAGGAATTGTAAATGTTTTTTTATGTATTTTTCATCATTTACAGTCCTTCTTTGCAAAAAGTAGCTTAATCGAACTATCGTCTTTTGATTCGAAAATGTTGCAATTGTTGTTTTGAGTCAAGAAAAAGAGTGTCGTAAAGTCTTCCTCTTTTAGATAGTTGATTGTACGTTTTCATTGTATTTTATTTGAATTGTCAGTATTTGAAGTGTCGAAAGTAGTTTCTCATTTGAAATTGAAAGTGTCGTCATAGTCTTCCTTTCGTCTTTTGAAAAGAAATTGCTGAAGTCTCGCTTTGAAGAAAATTAGTTCAGATTTGTACTTATTTTTCTTTTTGGCATTCTCACATTAAGGAAACGAAAAAACAAATACATGCATGTGCATTTGCATTTATACTGCATGCGGAAATTGATTTAGGAAGTGCATTTAGTGTGTGCTCTTTGCTCTCTGTTGAAAGAATCTTACTCTTCTTTCCTTAGTAGCTAGGATTTTCATTGCTAAAAGAAAACAAACGACTGTTTATCATTTCAGATTGCATATTTAGGAATTTTACATCTACATCACGTGGTGAAACTTGAAAGGCAAACTTAAGAAATATCAACTATAAAATAAACCTCAATGAACATAAAAACGCTTTGGAACCTAATGCACAACATCTAGAAGTCTAGGCTAGAGACGTATTCCGGCGTCGTAAATCCTGGTAGATATCGTTTTCATCGTAGGTTGGGTGATTCCTCCTCTTTGGTACGACAAGTGCTAGTACAGACTTGTGCTCCCACGTACCGTCGAGTATATATCGGGAGACCACAATAAGTTGATATCCTTTATCCTTAGGAAGTCGTGTTTGCCGCCCTGTCGATCACAATGCACTGAACACAGCATTCAGGAAGATTGACTGTCGTACGTAAAGTCCTTGGTAATTTCTCTTTAATTTACCACCGAGGTGTATATTGCAGTTTTGCGATTGGTTTGGTAATTGCCTTGTCTAGATTTCCAGAGTAGTCACTTTTGTTCCTTTTCGACTCCTTAAAAGAAAAGGTCCATCTGAGCACTTGTCACTTTAGGCTCATTAAAAATTGAAGGCGACTAGAGTCACCTTTAACTTTTTCTCGACTCTTAAAAATTGAAAAAGCAAGTTGTGTCAAAGCGTCATAAATTTTATTTAATTCGGAATAACATCCCTGTTCCTTCATTGACCTTAGGTTGAGATAATGGAGTCCACCAATCAAGGATTTCCCATTGGGGGAAGTCCTAGTCCTTTATCCTCTTGGGGAGATATTGGTGCTCCTTATATGGCTATATTGTCCCTTCCAGGACTCACAATTGGCCTGCCAATTTGGCTATTCTTGACCTTTGTCGTTCAAAACACCGTAATTCCTCAGCAATCAAATCAGCAACTAGATGATACTGGAGTTGCTCCCCCACCTTCTACTTCGTTTATTTCTCTCCTTCTTCCTCTTCACTTGGTGAAACTGGTGATACTAAAAACCAAGTAGTTGAGAAGAAGAAGAAAGGGAAGGAGAAGAAGAAGAAGAAGCCAACTGCGCAAGGGGGAAACCATACATCATCTAGAAAAAATCCACACACTACACCTTCCAAACCCAAATCTCCATGTGTAATTTTCAAAGGGAACCACTATCATCGAGATTGTCCTTGCATCCCACAGATCTTGATAGACTAGTCTCCCCACTTGCACCATCCAATGTCATCAACCTTTGTCGATCACGTTTTGAGTACACCATCGACTAGCGAAAATGAAGTCAATGGACAAAAAGGAAAATCTAGATTTCCTTGTAGGTTGTGTGAAGCCGATCATGCCCTTCGCCATTGTGCTTTTCTAGACGAAGCTAAAAGAGTCTTGGATAACCCTCCTACTTCACCGCAACGACTTCCGCTTGGATACAAGAAACTCTTGCCAAGTCCATCGCTAGTTGAAAATCCGACTGACATACCTTTTTTGTTGGTAGAATCACCTTTCATTAAAGAAAAACCCTTTGAGTCCACATTGGACCAAAGTCAACAGGTCGAGATGGCAGTCGACCCAGTCTTGCCTTCAGAAGGTCCACCTTCAAATGATACAGTCTCCAATGAGAATGAGAACGACATCGTTCAAATTCTTGTTGTTAATACAGAATCTGATGAACATAGGGGCAATCTACCCATTCCTTTACCACAGGAGGGAAGTTCCCCATTTCAAGAGATTCATCTGGCCGTTTATTTGGTCCCTCCTCCAAGAAATCTAGTCGTTTCCTTTGATTGGAATCTACTAGCAGGACCTCACCTTCCATCTAATGTACCATTTCGAATCATAGTACAAGTTTACAAAATGATCATGGTTGGCACTATCATAGATGAAGGGGCTTCTGTGAGTATCCTTTCCTCAACTACTTAGAAAGCGCTTGGTTCACCATCGCTTCTGCCTGAGAATCAAAATTTGTTAGGCTTCAATAAAGGAACCAGTCAACCGTTAGGGATCCTTCCAAATTTTCCTATAACTTTGAGAAGGAAAACCATTCATTTGAACATGATGGTAGTCCATGGGCCACTAGATTGCAATCTACTCCTTGAGCGTGACTACATTTACAACATGGGAGCTATTGTTTCCTCACTCTTTTAGGTGATGTGTTTCTCATATGAAGGAATAATGGTATAGCTTGTTGACCAGCTTTCATTTCCCGGTTCAAACACGGCTATGAATCAATCATCATCCCTAAATGGTCTCTTCGTGTCAACAATGTCTCTTCAACCTTCGTTCCATCCACCTAATTACAGCGAGTAGTTCGGTGAGTGTGATGAAGTTTAGGGGGCATGCGCCCTAGTCTGCTTCGGCAGGCAAACCAAAAGGAAAAGAGAGATTTTCTTGAAAGGTCATAATGCTTGGACTGAAGAAACATTTCCATCTAGGTTATGTGATTAGTCTGATACACTTATGTCCTTATATGTTATGTAATTGGAAGCTCACACCATTCACCTTCGTCTACTTCGATGGACAAAGCAAAGGAAGAGTTTTTGTCTACCGACAGAAACAATCCTGCCTAACCGCAGGGACTTCCATTTGGTAATCTCGAAACTCTCCTTTTACTGAAACATCTGGGGGCATGCAAACCTTTACATGCAAGTGAAAACCGACCTTGGATTTTCTTAGTTTGTAGGTTCTCAACCCTTTAACCTCGTAGCTCGGTCGTTTCTAGCCTGCATAAAAAGGCCATGAGCACATGTTATAGTAGTGTTCAAGCTCATTAAAATATAAATCTACCAAGAGACATTATCAAAAGACTGGAACGAGCAATGTTACCGTAGGGTTGAAGCTCGTTAAAAAATAAACCCGCCACGAGCAGTTAACGCAGGGTTCAAGCTCGTTAAAAAATGAACCCGCCACTAAGCATAGTTTCCAAAGATACAAGCTCATTAAAAAATGAATCCACCCTCGGTCGTGTTCTTACCGTCACCTCCACTCTTTTAGCCGATCATACGCCTCCACTTGATTGTTTACCCTTTTGAGGAACAACTACAATGAGTGATTCTACTAGTCACCCTCTTTACACGGTTGTGTTTGAGAAGTTCCAAACTTACCTGGAACTAGTTGCTACCCGAATACATCACTCGTTCCTAAAAAATGAGTCTCTTTTAAGCTTTTTTTAGACTCGTGAAATATGAAAAGATTGTCGAGCTACTGGCCTTTCCAGCTCGTTAAAGTAAAGGGAAGTGTCATCCCTCCTCTATATTTTAATCTTTTTGGACCTGAGGGATCATTACACAAAAAGGTCGAGCACTTGTCTTGTTTGGCTCGCTAAAACTATCAAAAAGTCATCCCTTTTGTATTATTTTATACTTTTTCAGACTTAAGGGATTATACCATGAAAAAGGACTACTGGAGTTTCCTTTTCATTCCGTCGCTTTTCAAACTCTCTAAACATGAAAAGTACCGAGTTATCGTTGTCGTTAAACTCGTTAAAATAATAGTGACAAACTTGTCCATCCAGGCAAGAGCGTGTTTCACTGTCGCTAAGCTCGCTAAAACATAGCGACAGGTTTGCCCGAAGGGAAAATTATAGAACAAGCATATGTTATCCTCCTCAAGGTTGACAAAAATAAAGAGGTAATGGTCAGCAATTACTGGGGAAAATGGGAAGAAAACTTGAATAACTTCATTGGTAGCAGGTCGCTCTTGAACATGACACTTTCACTCCATCACCATGATTGAGTTGGGTTGGGTTATTCTGTTCACCATCACCATTGGTCCTTCGTACCATCCATGGGGTTAATGCTACTGATCCATCACAGTGTCACTGATATGTTTAAGAGAAGTCGCTCAGAGAATTCACCAACCCGGCTAACGCCTCATCCACTGCAATACCTTCACGCTCCATTTTTCATGACCACCACCCTGAACCTTGTATCATCAGATTGTTTTCACCTCCAGAAAATCATTTGCTTCGTTACATGTCATAGATGTGGGATTCATTAAGGCCCTCCTACGATGGGTCACTTCTTTTCGACATCATCTCATTACCCAAGAAGTTGACTTAGGAACAACCCTTTCAGTACTTTAAAGCTTGCATGCCTCAATGGCAAGTTTCTCACTTTCGGCGATAGGTTTACATCAATGGCATTCGACCGAAAGATTTTATGTGGTGTTTGACATCGCCTAATATATTCACACCACGTGAATTGTACTGTAGTACCTTGAGGGTCATTATCATTATCGGTGATTCATCTCGCACCTGTTAACAACTTACATCATTGGCTGGTAATCAGGCGATGTCTTTCCATGTTCGACTTCAGAACATCTTTTCACATAGATCGACTTGTACATCAGGTGAAGATTGAACAAGTTTGAAGACCCTGGATCTAGTGTCATCCATCCGGGTTGCGATATAGTCAGGAAAATAAAGACATCAAATGTACTCCATAGCTGCACAGATGATCATCAAAGCTAAAGGATGATGGCTCTACCAGAATCATCAGTCTGCCACATAGACGATTGTCTGTCCTATGTACATGAAAATGAATTTATAAAGCTGAGCATGGGAATTCCCACCTCAGCTAGATCATGAAAGTAATATGAAGATAATGTATTGTTTTGTATTTATACAGGGTACCTTCCAGTTCGAAAAACCTCGGATTCTCATGATAAAGCATTTCACCCGACATCACAAGATTTACGATCTCATGCTTTAGGGGGCAACTGTTATAGACATAATTGGGCACTGCAACCCCAATCACATATGTCGATAAACCAAGGGCTCTCAAACCCCTAAAAGTGTTATTTCAAACCCTAAAGGATCAAGGTCAACTGATTACATCATTTCCCAGAAGTTCTCCCTAAAAAGCTACTTAGGACTGGTCAAAACTGAACCATACAAACTGCTCCATGCTGAGGGTACGATGCATCTCACCTGTTACACACAAGGGGTGCGATGCATACTGAAAATCCCTTCTGTAGGGTGTGATGAGCGAGACCAAACAAATGGCAGAGGTAGTTTGCTAGGTGGAAACTCAGAGAATCTTCTAGAAACTACTCATATGACACTTGCCTCTCTGAATTCACGCAGGGATGAGTAAGAGATCATGAAATCTCCAAGTGGAACCAAGAAATATCAGTGAAATGACACTAATAAAAAACCCAGAAGCTAACTGACCCCCCTACAAATATCTATATATGGATCCCTTATCCTAGAGATCCAGAGGCCGGAATTTTGTAATTTGTAAGGAAGTGTTGTTGGTTTATCTTTGAAAAGAGACATTGTATTGTTGGGTGATCTTGATTTTTCATGAGGTGAAGAGGGCTTTGATGCTAGGAGGATGATGCTAGATCAGACAGCTGGGTTGTAATCCTCTCTTCTACTATTAATAAAGTTATTTGAGTTTTCCTCCATATAATCGTGTATTTGTGAATCTTGTTATTTGTGAATGCAATTGTATGGTCAATGTATTTCTGATTCTGCATTGTTTATGGTATTATAGATTGAGATGCTTTAATGGTTTTTTGTTGCGTTGCCTCTATAGGTATTCTCTAAAGCGGGACAAGTTGGAGAGGAGTGGCAAGCTCTATCAAGGGAGAGAGGAAACAAGCAAGGAGCCAAGCGGAAGATAAAGGTTGGTCCCCTTTGCTTCTCTCTTATCTGTCATACGTAAAGGAAATCGCAATTTGCTTTGATTGTTTGTTTCTAAGATAGCTACCCGTCTTAGTGGGACTAGCAGATCGAAAAGACACTAGTTTTCCTAGAAACACTACCTATGATAGCTTGGAAGAAAACATTAAGAATAGAAACGATTTTAAAGATAGAATGCAATAAAGCTCTTTCTGAAATATACTTTTTCATTTATTATTCAGATATGAAACACATGTGAAATATTTAAACAAGAGAACTGTAAAAACATAAGATATAGAATATTTATAGCGTTTCTCGTTTGACACAGGTATCCTATAAAAGTCCATTGCTTTATTACTTTGTCCAGCCAGCCATACAATAGTTGTTAAACAACACTTCCATTCCAAAATATAGAGTCTATAGAAATGTCTAAGAATCCACCCTCAGTACTTCGAATGGGGAAGTACTTATACAAAATTTACAACAAAATATCTCCTAACTGAGAGAGATATATTCTAGGAAATGGTATCGAAAGTAGAAACTGAATGTGAACTGCTTGGTTGCTGTTCCTATTTTTGTTGAAGGAGCTGGAGGCAGGCCCTATGATTGTGCATCTCGCTATCTTACTCATAATTTTGTGCTGGCTGATTATTTTCATTTTTTCACTGATACTCTTTTACCTGTGACTGATACTCTTTATCTGTTTTACCATCATTCATATTCTTTTACCAAAATTGACTATGGTAAATACTTCAATTTACTTTTTATCAAGGTAAATCATAAGATGTCTATCATATCGGTCCACCAATCATTGCTTGGTATCCTGGTCCTTGTTATTTTTCTGAAGATTTCATCAGCTTTTGTGTATTTTACGAAATTTGGTTGTACTGGAAACAAGTGCTTCATTTCATGCTCAACATAAAAAAGGTTCTCTAGACTATCATAGAGAACTCTTCTTGTGGGTAATTCTTTGGGTGCAGATGAAATGGAAAATGAAATGGCTTGGCTATTTGCATACTGGTGTAATTTGTTGGCATAATCATCCTCCCTCATTAACTTATCATTAATGGCTAAAGGACATGGAAGTCCTTTACTTTGTAAGATGCCAATTTTTTCCATAAATTCATCTATATCTTCCTGCATATTCTTACATTTTCGTTCTAGGTTCTGCATTAGAGTCCTTTTGGTTAAGACTTTCTTGATTTCGAGGATGGTTCCAGTCCTATCCTCAATGTTTAGCTGTTCCAATTGATACCTGTTTCTGCTGTTTAGAAAGTTTATTAACCTGATAGCTTCTTCAGGCTTCCCTCCTAGCTCTTTCTTGGTTTTCTCAATCTCTTGAAGAGCAACTTTGACTAAGTCAATCTATTCAAAAATGATTTGAATTGATGACCAAACATCATTGATTGATTAGGTGATGTTGGTCCATAATATTTTCTTGATATCTATTAAAGGATTTTCAAATGTAAGATCCTTTTCCAGTGTTTTGACCTGTTGATTGAAGCCTTTGTTTTTCCTCACTTCTTCAGAAAAATTCATTTTTGACACATCATAATTTTGTTCCAAGGTAATGAATTTCTCCTTTACCTTTTGAATTTCAGTGACCTGGAGCTTCATTTCCTCCATGGACTTGATCAATTCTTCAGTGCTCTGACTTGAGGTTCCTACCTATGTTGTACCTGTACCTGTACCTGTAACTCCAATAGTTTCAGCTGTCGCCAAAGGGACATTTGGTGCTAGAGCAGTTGCCAATGTAGAAGGGACTACTGTGGAAACCACTGGTACTACATTTTGAGGCTGAGAGGTCGACTCACTCTGCCTACTTTGTAGTGTTTTTTCTAATTCCTGCTTTGTCTCCTTTAATTGCTCATTTAGCTTGAGGACCAAGTCCATAAGCTCTTCTTCATTCTTCTTTTCAATTACTTCAACAGTCTGTGGATGCATAAGTGGTGGCAATTTCAACTGCTTTCTCAGGGAAGCTATATCTTCATTCTTTTTCTTTATTAGGGCCTCTGCAACTTTGGTATCCTTTGGGTTATGACCTAATCCAATAATCAAATCCTCCAATGATTTGATTCTGTTTTCCTTTGAATTGTGATGAAAGTAAAAGATTTACACATTTAAACTTATCATTCACCACATATTATTCTGCAACCTTCATCTACTTACCCTACCTACTTAACTTAGAATTTTTACTTCTTTATTAGGGTGCACTTAGACTGGAAAACCCTTATCAAACTTTCTTTTCTTTTACATGGTGATGCCTATCTAAGTCTACACTTATTATATCCAAGGGCTCAAATTAAACTGTTAAGCTCCTTTTTTTTCACTCTACCTATCCACTTATCTGCCAAGATTACACTGTTTGGTCAAATCTTTATTCTCTATTTCTACAACATGAAATTGAAAATATGAACTAGCCAAGCTTAAACGGTTTGACTATTCATGAATTGTGGCATAACTGACAAGTTGCACACAATTTTTTATTACAAAAGTAAAAAAGTAGTGGAATTTAGACTTGCACACTTTCCTGGTCTTTTCTTTTGGTGGGGTTCATTTTCTTTCATTTTTTTGACCTCTTTTTATTTCTTTTCACCCTTTGATTTTTCTTTTAGGATATACTCTCTTTACATTTTTTAAATTTTTCGATTTCTTAAATATGGAAAACCTTTGCAACAAGTAGAGGTGTGAACATATTTCAAAGCTAAACAAGTCTATCATGATATATGACACCTATTGGTATAGGGGCATAACACACCCTATGAACTTGTTTATGGGAAACAAGTCCTGTTCCCTATAGAGTTTCAAATCAAAACCTTCAAGATGGAAGTCCAATTGGGACTGGATTTATCAGAGGCACAAAAACATATATTGGATCAACTCAATGAGCTTGATGAAATCAGGCAAGATGCAATTCAAAGAACCAGTATAGTCCAACAACAAAGGGCTAAATGGCATGATAAATATATCAAGGAGAAGAAGTTTTAAGCAGGAGATTGGGCACGTTTGTTCGATTCAAAATTCAAAGATTTTTAAGGGAAGTTTCAAACTCATTGGCTTGGGCCATATGAGATTGAAGAAGTCTATAATACCGGAGTAGTAGGGATAAGGATAATAGATGAAAGCAAAATACCTCTTATTGTGAATGGCCATCGGTTGAAGATATATCAGAAGCCAATTTCAAGAGAGGAGTTCATTAAGATTTTCATAATAACTCTTAAATGAAGCTAGTTAAGAAGAATTCTTCTTCTCCACTAACTTAGCCTTTATTTTTCCTAAGATATATATATATATATATATATATATATATATATATATATATATATATATATATATATATATATATATATATATATATATATATATATAAAATAAAAAACAAATAAATTGTATGAGTTTGAAACCAGTCATTGATTGGCATGCTTATACAAAAATACAGGGTGAAAATAAGAGATTTCTGACATCCTATATTTTCCATTTCCTTTTTGTAATAAGTGGTGACAGAAAGCTACATACATTTGCAGTTCAAAATCTGCAAATTCATAGTCTCATTCCATCTCACTGTCATAACCCATTTCCATTTCATTTTTACACTCATATATTCCATAGGCATACTTCACTTTTTCTTCTTTTCACATTTTGTAGCTGATTCCATTCTATAGCTAATTTGATTTTGCAGCTACAACTTACTTATCAACTCTGGCATAATTGTATAGCTCACAAATAAATCATGAATGCAGGAAATTGAAGAATCCAGTTGTGAAGAACAAACATGCTAAAAGGTACCTACATATAAACACCAAAAGAGTTATGAAGCAAAAAGGTTAAGTTCTAAAGGCAAAATGCAAAATTTATTTCAAACATCAAGTTAAAAACATAAGGCATGTATAATATGGATAATCATATGTCTCCTTAATGAGTCATCATTTGATTTGACTGCCACTTCATCATACCACATCTCCGACACATCTTCCATCCTCAATACCAAACGGTCCATAATAACTTCATCATACCACATCTCCACTACACTCTCCATACTTAGTACCTAAACGGGCCTTAATAACTCCATCTGTTAACGGTCATGGATACAATGTGACCAACTTGTCCACGTCTCTCCAAACCCTCACCATCTACTTATTCCATGCAAACCCGTAGTTCTTTTTCACCATACCCGCAGTTAGTCCATTTCATAGACTAGGAGAGTAATTCTGAAGGTTAAGAAATTTTTTGAAATAGAAGCCATGGGACTCATTGTCAGGACAGAGCCAGTAGGAGAAAAATATATGGAAGGATAACCACAAATCAAGGAAATGTTGCAGAAGGCTGGATGGCTCATCTTCATTGAAAACTTTAATAGTTTTCACAAAGAGATCACAAAATATTTTGCTAGATCATTTGATGGTACAAAAGTAGAAATTGGAGACATTAAGTTTGCAGTAACAAAATCCTTCATAATAGAGGCTACAAAAATTCCAAGACATGGTAAAAGATGGTTCAAAAACAAAGAATTCCACAGTGAATCATGGAAAGTAATCCTCAGGAACCCAGATATGCATGTCTTTGTGTTTAAAAAAGGAATTCCTATTTCAACACTTAAAAGTAAATGGAGAAGCATGCTTTTGATATTACAGAAATTTATTACCTATGAGGGGAGATTCGGGTGCATGTATGTCTACCATATATGTTTATTGATGAAATTTCTAGAAAATGGAGAAATCAATCTTCCTTTCTTCCTGCTAAACAGTTTAAGAATGATGGCTTCAAATGTACAGAAGAAAATAGAATTCATAGACACAACCATGTACCATAATGGGTTGGTAAAGATACTAGTTAAGTTTCATTTGAAAAGAATAGGAGATACTTGGGAAAAAATCCTAATAAGAAACTATTTCCAAGAGGCACCAGAGTCACCTAAAGAAGGTAATGTCAGAAGGAGTAAGAGAAAGAAGATCGATATAACCATTCAAAGAAAACCTGAGTCCTCAATGAAGAAAAATGATGAAGAGCTAGTCTCTGAAGAATTGACAGAGATTAGGAAAAAAATCAAGAGAAAAGAAAAGATAAGAAAGGAGAAAAAAGGGTACAAAGGAGGAGAACGTAAGTCCTCTACAACTTAGAAGGATCTCTAGACCCTGAGGTATGGTAAAGAAGATATCATCAAAGGGGACGAAGTTCATAAATTTAGAAGAAGAAACCCCATTACCATTTCCTGATAATGTTCCTTCTGTACACAGTCCTCAAAATTCTCTTGAACAGTATTTCGAAGGCAGCCCCAATAGAAGATCTCCAGGCATAGACCCAGTGCAACAACAAATATATGACTATATAGAATCGCTGGAAAAGAAAAGTGCCTCAATGGATCCAGAATCCTCTGCCAATCCACAAGAACCTCTAATTGACTCTCTCAAACATGAAATCTATGAGTTAGAGATATTGAACAAACATATCAAGAAAGAAAATGAAACCTTGAGGGAACAAAGTAAATTGGACAAGGCTATTCATGATAATACAATTTTTCATCTAGGGTTGTGGTATAAGAAGAATAGGAAGTTGAAGAGGAAGAATAGAAGCTTGAACAGAACAGTCATCAACCTTAAATACGAGCTTCTTATGAAGAAACCCAGAATCGAAGTCACTTCAAAGAAGAGTAAAAGAAGAAAATTGGATGTACTAGCAAAAGTGTTTGAGCAAATGCAATAGGGAAGAAGAATTCACATATTCGGCAAATTACATGAGGACATCTAATGATTTTGTAATGGGGGTATGTTGAACCTCAGAATTACCCTCTCCTTGAGAACTTTTCTCACCTCTTTCCCTTGCTTTTCCATAATATTACAAATACCAATCGATGATAAATGATAGGTTTTGTCTTAAGGAAGGCATTAAATGATTTACATGTTATATTTTTATTTTTTTTCTATTTGAATAAATTTTTGCAAATTAGATACAAAATGCAGCCTATTCTGTAGCTAATTGTGTATTCCGTAGCCACTTCCATGGTCTGGCAGGCTCCAGGTGTCAAATGAAGAATCTTGCCACATGGGCATCTCTAGAATCATCTCCACATGGATTCCATCCTATTCACTTAGCCCAGATCGACAAGAAAGAAAGCTCAAGGTTGTAATCAAAGGTGGAGTCAAACATATGATAGCCAGAAGCAATAGGACTCTTCGTCTGCTCTTTTGTGGTTAATCAATAAATATAACAGTTCTGTTGCTAGCATTAACTCAGATCAGCCACCTATGTTAACAGTTATGTTGCAAACATCTAGCTTGAATTTAAGTCAACTGTAGCTGATTAGACGTTTACATAGTTCTGTTGTAATACATATGAGCCACCTGTAGCTATTTTTCGTCAAAGACAGTTATGATTATTTCCTTTTAAATACTGGTTGTACATAACCGAAGGAGGTTCAGAGAATTTGATGTATTAAGTTCAAACTTCCAGCTCTGTATTTTGGGAATTTGTTATTTTCTATAATATAAGTCATGTGTTGACCAATGATCGTTTAAGAGAGCATTTTCAATTAGTTAGAAACTCAACTTTGTCAGTTGCAGAGAGCCCCTGCACTGAAGGAAGTTTTCTTTCCATTTGTTTTCTATTTAGTTTTAATTTCATTATTTGCTTTTAGCAGTATTTATAACTTAGGTTGATTTATTTTAGTTTTGACCAATAGCATAATTTTAAAACTCAATTGCGTAGTCTTGTTCTTCCAACACATTTCATGAAAGGAAACAATTTTGTTTCTAAACATAGTAAGGTTTAAGTAATGAGAATGCCCTGCTGTCTAGCTTACTCACTGTTTTGTTATTTATTTTCTAGGACAGATTTGTCAATCCACTATGTTAATGAATTCTTTTATCACCATTTCAAGTTGATACTCATCCTAAACTAAATTGTTAAACATTCACATCACACAATGGTTGAAATAAATCAGTTACCTTTTGCATGTTTCATTTAGTTCTCTAGATCATAAAGTACAGAAAGTTGCTTGTATCCCATCTCAAGAAGGTTATCTTTCAAAATTGAAGGTTAGAGTAACTAGAAGTACTTCATTTGATTTCATTCTCTGTATTTATTTCAACATGCATTACAACTTCACCCTTAATTTTAAGAATTAGATTCATGACTTAGGATTAATGACGAGATAAGACAGATGCTTTGTTTTTCTATTCTTTAAATTAGATTTTGACTAGTTTCAACTCTTGGTTCACCTTTAGGAAGTTTAGATTTAGTTTCTCATAGTTCAGATTATACATCATTAGGAATCGAAGAACAGAAACCCCCAAAACAATATAAAAATACAAAACAATGAAGTAAGAAGGGTTAACTAAGCACATATAGTACACTACACTTCATCAACTTACAAACCTCGGTTGATAATTTATGCAAGAAATTTAGGACACTAAATTGACTAAACAACCACCCTAATGTCATGCCTCTGCAACAACTTGAGACAACCACTCACCTTTTTTCTGAGATAAATCAGGCTTATGATACTCTATTTGATCCACAAAAGCGAAATGCATATGATGATCTGCACCTCATACCCAAGTTTGACACTGCCAAGGCTGCAACATCCCCATCCTCATTTGGGCATTAGAGAGGAAGGAATTGGGAAAAATATCAATGCTGGTGTTGAGGGGGAATTGTGACCATGTTCTTATTTCTAACTCCAGTGCGTGGATTTTAGTTATGTATTACAGACGAATAAGACCTTTCAAGATCGTACCTTCTAGAGAAGGCAAAGGACCAATATCTCTGGTGAAAATTTTCAGGCTACTTGAATGTACTTTGGTACTCTACTTCCTATTTATGTATGGTGTGATGCTTGGACCCATGCCCTCTTGTTTAATATATGTTATTGTGTATATATTTCTTTATGATGGGACGACTTTGTAATTGGTTTTGGTGGGATATTTGTTTGGAGGATTCTTACTGCTATCACAGTAATGAAGATGGTCACTTCTAACTTTCTTGTACTCAAATCACATGGACATCATTGGATAATGGAGATCATCACAATGCAGCTTGCTGCAAGAATTCTTGGGACATTGAAGAAGCCATTAGATTTTTTGTGCCTCTTGCCATATGCGCCCTCCCTCAACAATGGTTTACAACATCTATGGTATTTTATACAAACTTGTGTGCAAGATCAAGAGATCCATGCCTAACAGTCAACTCGACTTATCAATACTTTAGTCTTTATATAAAATAAACATAGATAGATAGATACATTGATTTTGATTAGAATTGTAACTTGTTTCCAATATTGATTTTTATACAATATCTATCATATGTTTATTGTAGATATTACCTAGCACCATTCAAAAGTTGTTTCCAAGGAAAGTACCTTCAACATTCTCATTTGTGTCCTCATAGGGTAATCACAAGCCCATTTTCCAAGTCTTTATATTGTTCTTTGTCGTGGTAATAAGTGTTGATTGAATGATCTTGGACATTGTAAATATATAATTTTGAAACATTATAATGTTGTGTAGAGATTGCATCGATTTTACAAGACACTTCAAGTTACTAGTTCCTTTCCTATTGCCTTACAACGTTTTCTTTGCAACATCTAGTGCAAATGCTAGTTTAAAATTTAAAAATAACGACGTCAAATAACAATGGATTAAGGTGATGATGAAGAATGTGGAAGGCAATTTGATAAGTGAGGTCATTCTATTGGTCAATACCATAAGAGAAAGTATATACATGTAGAAAAAATAAAGTAAAATAAAATGTTTAATTCAAAATTAAGATAGTCTAAGTCTTGCTTTAGTTGTGGTCAATTTTAATTTAATTAAAAAATTCAATAAGTTAAAATGTTGGCTGTTTTTTTCCTTAATTAAATATTAAATGTATTAAATTTTAAGAAAAACTATACAAATATAATTATTTAAAGTTTTTAATATCATGTTTAAATTTAAATTTATATCTTAATGTCAAATTAAATTTTAAGGAAATCTCTAAATAGAAATAAAGATATAATTATTGAAACTATTTAATATCACAAAAGTATTTAAACTTATAGGTTAATGTCATTAAATTTTAAAAAAATAATAAGTAAAAATAAAGATATTATTAAGACGTTCTTTTTCAAAAGAACTTTGTTGTCGAGGTGTTATTACTTTCCCTCTTTCGATTATATGTTATGGATTATATGTTAGATAATTGGAGGATGTTCCTCTATTTAAAAAAGAGGATTATATGTTAGACAATTAGAGGATGTTCAGCAATTTAATCATTTCAAATGAAAATAGTTGGAAAGAAAGGTAAAGATAGTTGGAAATAACGGTTTCAAAAATGTAAATTATAAGCATATGGTTTTTAGAACTTTTTTGTCCATTTTTGTTATTTATTGGATGAATGGAAACTTAAGATTCTTGAAACAATTTTCTTTCAGAAAGTCAAGCTTTTATAAGCATTTTACTAGTAGTTTTAATGTATTATTGGATGTCTTCATTAGACAATAATAAACCTGTGGAAGGCACAAGCAGAATTTTCCTCTTCTCTAATGCAAATTTGTTTCTTGAAATTCAAATCTGCTAACTTTTTGTTGGTGTAGTTTTAATTTATTGTTGGTTGTCTTTTTGACTCGGGCAATTCCAAAAATGGATATGCAACCAAGTAAAATTCCTGCTGTTGGTGTGAGTTTGATTCCACTGCCATTTCTTTAGTAATACTGTCAAGTAGAAACCCAAACTTTAAATAGAGTAAGCTACCGAGTAAACAAAAACGCCCTGGCTCTACTGATGTTTTTTTATATATTATTCATTTCTTTTTATATTTTCAGGAGTTCCAATTATTTCTCTGAGTGAACAAATAACTATTGCAACGGGATTCCAACACCTCACCAACAACATAATTGAACTTTTAAATGGTTTACATCACAATTTCAACACCTACATCAGATTAGATTCGAACCCATGGCTGTGCTTTAATGGTTTACAATAACTTTTTTTAAAGAATAATATAAAAATGTATGAGTGTCAATCAGGTGTCAAATCAGGTGGAAAAGTGAGAAGGGCGGTGTCTTGACTTGACCGGGAGCAACCGCGTAAAAAAAGTGGCCGAAAATCTTTCCAAAAGTTGTCGAAATCTTCCAGTCTGCTATTTTTTCCACAAATCTTTTCAGACCGCTTTTCTTTCACTTTGGATATACCGCGCACCTCGATAGGATTCCCTAAAATAATAATGTAATTGTTCTCCATTATCAATCCCCTGCTCCAACTACACGGCAAAAAGGCCCGGGTCATCTTGACTTGTGAGTATTTGGTGCGTGACTTTTGGACGGATGCAGACGTGACTAATTTCCCTGCTCCAACTACACGGCAAAAAGGGCCGGGTCATCTCGACTTGTGAGTATTTGGTGCGTGACTTTTGGACGGATGCAGAGGCAATGGCATTATTCCATTTCAATTGAATTATTTATACATGAATGGCACAAAATTCCATTTCAATTGAATTATTTATACATGAATGGCACAAATTTCCATTTCAATTGAATTATTTACACATGAATGGCACAAAATTCCACTTAATTTTTGAAAGATTTTCCGCGATGGAAAGATTTTTTATTTTCTCATTGTTGTTCATACGCCTAACTCTATATGACAAGGGCTGCTGTCCCACCCACGCCCATTTCAGCCCACACTGAATCAACAAATCAATACACAATAATTATTGCCTTCCCTGTTCCAATTAAAATGATTTTATTTTCTTCATAGTGCCACTATCTTTTGTTTCCCAGGGCCCATTTCTCTTTCTCTCCTTTCCCACGTCAAGCGTCAAGTCAAAAAGTTTGTCTTCTCTCTGAAGTTTCTCATTGCATTACACTTTTCACTTTTCCAATTCAAATCACTTGGTTGTTGTTCACACACACGGGTCTTGGGCTGGACTTCGAATAACGTAACGTTTGCGGACCACATATACGGAAACTACTTGGAGCCTCGTGCTACAAGAAGAGTCGAGTTACCAATGACAGACACATAGTCAGCGTGGTGAGGAGAGTTGGAAGGAACCGGAAGAGCTCATATGCCTCGCGGAAGGAAAGAGAACTCTCTGAAGGAACTCTTTTACAGTAGAGTAGCCATATACAATCAACTTGGGAACATTACACTGAGAGTGTGTTGTGTATTTCTGCAAATTTTCATGTAAGTTTGGGATTTAAAAGAAATTTTGACTTAAGAAATCTGTATTTTGGAAGATTTGATTTTTTTGGTGGTGTTTGATAAATTTTAATTTTTAATTAGTTTAAAAAATTTAATTTCTTTATATAATGAATTGAATGGTTTACTTTACTGAATATGGATGTAATTATTTAAATTATTATTAACATTGAATATTTTATTTTTTCCACTAATAGCTAATTGATTAATTATTATTGTTTAACATTAATTATCTATAACTAATTTGCATTTATTTCATCATTACTCAATCATTATTTTTTTCTATGTTCAATAATTATTTCCTATTCTACTACAACATTAAGATGTGCGACAAGTTTATTCCAACATTTTCTCACTTGTAATATATATTGCAAGAGTACAAGGGAGACTAAATCAAACAACAAGCTAATTTCTATATGTCATAAGGCCCATAAACCCATAACACAACTTACATTTATTTACATTTAGTGATTCCATCAATGCATCTACAACATTTAAAGAAATCTTAACTTTCTCTAATACTACTTCCTTCTTTATAAAATTATATCAATATTAACACAATTCATAATCATCATGACATTGACATACAAAAAAATATTTATCACATCACAAAGAGACTATGAAAGAAAAAATAAAATAATATGACACACAAACTATATTTCTAAAAGGACCTCCTTTTTGACATTAATATTGTAATGCTAATATTCTAATATTCAATCCTTATTAATAATAATTATTTATTTTTACGCCGTAAAGCATTCCCATTTGAGAATAACTTCCCTCCTTCCCACCAGTCATCATTCTACCCTTTTTGATCATATGTTAGATCATTGGAGGATGTTTAACCATTTGATCATCCCAAGTGTAGGCATATGGTTTATTAAAATTTTCGTTTTCGTTTTTGTTATTGGTTCTTTCATAAACTCAGACCTTTATAGGAATTTTGCTTGTAGTTTAATGCATTGTTGGTTGTATTCATTGAACAATAAACCTATCAAAGGCACAAGCAAAGTTTTTCTCTTCTCTGCTGTAAATTTGTTTCTTGAAATTATTGATCATATGTTAGATGATTGGAGGATGTTTAACCACTTGATCATCCCAAGTGTAGGCATATGGTTTATTAAAATTTTTGTTTTCGTTTTCATTATTTGTTGGATGAATGAAAAGTTGAAGTTCTTGAAGCTGTTTTCTTTCAGAAAGTTAGACCTTTATAGGAATTTTGCTCGTAGTTTAATGCATTCTTGGTTGTATTCATTGAACAATATACCTGCCAGAGGCACAATCAAAGTTTTTCTCTTCTCTTCTGTAAATTTGTTTCTTGAAATTCAAATATGTTATCTTTTTCTTGCTGAAATTGACATACTTATACTATTTTTTAAAAAGAAGGAAAAATGTGTAGTCAATTTTGTTGAATGTAGCATATTATGGTCCATATTGGATGAGTGAAGAGTTGAGGTTGTTGAAGTGTAAATTGATGGGCCGGAAGTGATTGGATCTGCATGTAATTTTAGAGGTTGGGTAGGCATGACACCTGCGAGCAAGGTAGACATGAAGGCGACCCTTGATGTGGAAACATAGATGTTCAATGTCAACATATTTATACAAAGGTCTCATGGATTGATATGGTTTCACTTTTGGTTAGTCACTATTTAATTTGATCAAATTGAAGCATTTCTAATTTCAGAGTTTATTGATATTTATTCTATGGTTAGATGATTGTTTGGTTTTTTACCTGTTTTTTGTACAAAGAATTAGGCTCAAAACCTTTTCTTTTATGTTAAATTTTGATACATATACATATCTGTGCCAAAGAGAGGGAGTTTTACTGATTTGCATTTATTTCTATTCTAGGTCACAACACTACTCATAATTTGGGAGAATGTGAAGAATATGTGTTAGATGGGTGAATTCTCTGATCTTGGAAGTGGAGTTCTTGTTTTCTTTCTATGCAACTACTACGTTGACATGCTTACATTTTGGAATGACCATACTGATGAGAGTTATTCTTCGTTGTATAGGTTATATTCAACCCTTCCCATTTACTTTTTTTTGAGCTTGCAAAATTTGTGATCTGTGACAATTTCCCCATTGTTGGCATGAATGTCAGTCTCATGTGAAATTCTGTTGGTTTTTACTGTGAGATTGATACATTTGTTTTCTCTTTTTTGCAAACAAGTATCTGATTCCTTTGTAGGATTTCAATCAATACATTCACTTTCACACATTTTTCTATTCATTTGTATTTAAATAAACAAGTTAGTTGTTAGTTACTGAGAATTGTTGTACTTTTTTATATGGAACCTAATATATCCTAAAAATATCACATCCAATAAAAGTGCTAAAAGTATGGAAAATTGTAGGAATATAGATGCATTGATGAAATCACTAAATGTAAA
Organism: Pinus tabuliformis; assembly: GCA_031772625.1. Taxonomy (NCBI): domain Eukaryota; kingdom Viridiplantae; phylum Streptophyta; class Pinopsida; order Pinales; family Pinaceae; genus Pinus; species Pinus tabuliformis. The sequence goes on from CM062807.1 coordinate 1,009,028,152, forward strand.
TAAATTTAATTTGTGTTATGGGTCTATGGGCCTTATCACATATAACATATAGCGATTAGATTGATGTTTGATTTACTCTCCCTTATATTCTTTCAAGATATATTACAAGTGAGAGAATGTTGGGATAAAATTGTCACACATGTTAAGATGTTGTAGTAGAATAAGAAATAAATTTTGAACATGGCAGGAAATAATTATTGAGTAATGATGGAATAAATAAAAATTACTTGTAGATAATTAATGTTAAACAATAATAGTTGATCAAGTAATTACTAGCATTTGCACCAAATGTTGCAAAAGAAACGCCGTAAGGCATAAATTGAGGAACAATCACTACATGGGAATGGGCAAATCTAAATGAGATGCAAATATGTAGCAGAAATGAAATTCTAACGCTATATAAACAGAAGTTGATTTAGGGTGCCTCACACTATTTTTTATTAATTATTGAATTAATATTACATATAAATCTCATAAAATTCAATCAACTTATAATTTAAGGCTCTGATCTAAATTTGACTTTGGGTCATTAACAAGGTGATGTTGTGTCTCAACTACTTAACCACTAAACCATAGGCCAACAAAGAAAAGACTGCAAAATGTTACAATCATTACCATAGTAAACCCAATGACTCTACACACAAGACTTTTTGGGGGAGAGTGTTATTGGAATTAATAAATGGCATAACAGGAGCAGAACTCTTGTCTTGCTTCCAATCCTCGTTTACAAAAGAAAGCTCATTCTGAATGATATATCTTAGGTTTGGATCAGAAGGTAGAGCTGAAGCCTTTGATAAAAAAGAGCGACATTTTTCCTTCACTTCATTAAAGCGACTGTAAGTGGGAGTGGGAATATAATTTTTGTTAGTTTTGAAGGTAGATGGAGCATCAAATTTCAGTAATTTGTAAGGGGATGAACTGGCCTCATTGCAGTTGTTGTGGTCTAAAGTGGTTGTTAGCTATTTTTGTGGTTGATGTGAGTAGTTTTGTGAGTGTGGCCTCAACGCAGAGTGTTCTTTGTCTTCTGTGCTTCTATTGCATTGTCTAAAACTCATTCTGGTGAAAATTGGGCTGGCTAGGAATTTAATACAGGACCTACTCTACCAGTGAGCTACCTGCCCTTTTGATGATGGGCATCTTTACCTGTTTGATATCAAGGTGTGAATTGGTACCTCCAGCATTCCATTGGGTTAATGCCAAATGGTGTAGTAGCACATAGGTAACTTTTGCAGTGATGTTTTGGGGGAGTAGTTCAAGTTCTGCTAATATTCACCTTCTTCTGCTAGCTAAAAACGTGTTTTAGGTATGGTTACTCAAGGTTGAAGTTATGATAACGAGAAAGATCAAGGCCTAGGTTTTGGGCCGAGTTCTTTGTATGTTTAATCTGCTACATGTGCCTCTGGTTAGAGTTTCTTCTTGAATACTTGCTTGAGTTGGTGGAACTCGGAGTTCATAACACTTTCTAGCTTATTTCAAAATTCATTCCATAATTTCATGCAGCATTGCCTCAAAGTTTCCATGTCGGCACTGGTTGCCTTTTCTCCAGACCAATCCCGGTTCAAATATGCAAGTACTCTTCTTAATAGCATATGTTGTGTTGGGTGCCAAATTATACATTTCTGTTATTGAAATTCAACTCGAGAATATGGTAATATGGTCATATGGTCATATGTTTATTGTGTTTTCTATTTTCCACTTTTGGTCTGCCAATCATGTACACGAGCTTTTTTTTCTTATCTTCACAAGATAAGATAATGCATGCTATGTACGTTTAGGAACATCTGAAATCTTCTAAGAATTGATGGAAACAATAGATGTTACTATGGAAAAATCAAATGAGTCCAAATTAATATCACATGGATCTTTTGATGAACTAGTAGTTGTACCTAAGCTAACCTTAACTGACAACACCTACAAGTCATTACCAACTCCCGTGTTTTATGATGCTAAAAAATAACTTATAGCCTTATATGTTAGAAAAATGGTTCTCCATCAACAAAAGGAGCATTCTACATCTGCAAGTGAATGGATTTATTTGGATTTCCATCACTCACATGGAGGGGACTGCAACAATCATAGTTGTTTTTCTCTTCAGAAAAATATACAAGATGAAGACAACTGCAAATTGATTAAATTTACATATCCTTCTTTGAAAGTGACTTCAACTTTTTTGAATATAATGGAGTATTTTGATAAGCACCAGGATAATCAACCTAAAAATAATGGTCCAAAGCTCTCTGAAAGTGTTGGTATATCAGATATTCCAAGGTTCAAGTCTGAGACTGTTCTGGGTGGGGTACCTGACAACATTGACATGAAAACACAGGATAATTTGAAAAATGCACTTCAGTCAAGAACTAAGAAAGTCTCTTTATTGTTCAACTCTATGTTTGTATCCAGTGATCTGTCATTTTACTTGAATGTGAAAAGAAGTTTTGTAAGATGTGGAGATCCTTCAGCAAAAGAAACAAGTTGCATGCAAAATTCTTTGTATACCGATCTCAATGAATTCTCAAATACTATTTCATCCGATTTTTATTGTCAAAAGAACATGAACTTCATCATATTGAGATGTCCAAATCTGTCATAGACATTATTGATTGCATTCGAACGGATTCTGAAATGGTTTATGAGTTAGATAATGAGCTAAAAAGAATAGTACATACATTTCCAAACTTGAAAAATCTTTGTATTCCACATGTTAATTAGGTAGATCTAATGAGTTTGATCAAGGATAGGGTTTCCCAAATAGGTTCCTTGAAATATGATACAACTTTGAGATGACTAGGCAATATGCATATATTATAGAAGACAACTTTTGATGTTTGTTTCTAAGTGTTCAGGTAGCATATATGTATTTGATAGAGTTGGTTCAAAGCATAGAGTTTTTGGAAAATTCTATAAAACTACCCTATTCTTTGCTTAAATATGCCTTTCTTGACCATCAATAAGCACTTTGGATGTAACAGCACCAAAACAGAGAACTTTTGGAGGAGAGTCTACCATGGACTTCATTTCCATTTTCTTATACATTTGGTTAGATGTACCTAATTTGTTTAATGCATATATAATTTTTTTTAAGTTCCAATATGATGCTCACTAAAAACAAACAGATAAATCTGATGTAGCCTTGCACCAATAAGTAAACGGTGTAACGTTTCAATTTAAAACAGCAGCATTGGTCCACAATAAAAAGCCTTCAAGAGCCATCCATTTCCTCGAACTAGCTACCTCGAACATCTTATCAAGTGATATGATACAACCTTGGCTTTTACACCAGCAGGTATAGTGATGTAATCATTCAGTTAAAACAGTAGAACTTGTGCACAGTAAGACAGTAATGAAGGGTTATCTACTTTCTCGAATTGGCTACACCATTTTTTTAACTGTTGAAAATGCATCATATACCACATTAAAAATCAAAGAGATCTGGTGATTGACAAAATATTTTGTAAAAAAAAATACTTGTTTAGATTATAACAAGCAGATCATTGTTTACACAATGGATCACAAAAAGTCCATTTGTAAGGGAATAATAATCTGTTAACTTGATCAAACAAGGGAAAGGGTACAAAGTCGCAGAAAATGTGGATTCAAGCTGCTGCTGTAACGTTTTTGAGTAACCCACTTATTTTGATGATGTTTTTTGGTTTTGTCCAGATATTTTTCCATGAACAGGATAAAAAGTTGCTATAGTATTTTTTTTAAACATTTGTTAAATAAAATGCTATAGTACTTCATGCACCTGCCATGCAGCTCAGTTTTTTAAAACTAACTTGTACTTGGATGTAGCAGGCTGTAAATCAGAATTGGAAGACAAAAGGATAGTGTGTGAAAAAGATGAAAGACAGAAAACAAAAATAGACTTTCCTATAAGCCTCATACCATGACACAAAATGGGCCTTATTGCAAATGGCCAAAGCCTCTAAGTCTATGTTTCAGAGCATTGGACATTGGGATTTTTCTCTCCCCTTGCACGCAGTTATGATATATAAGGGGGCTTCTATATTTATTGCGATTAACATGTTGACTCTGCTCCATCTACATCTATGTTCTAGATTTATTTGCTTTTTAATCAGGCCATCAATAGGGGCTTATAAATTTCATGCATTGTTGCCAACAGGACAGTTGCTATTGCAGTATAGTTCTCATGCTAGATGGCCAACTTTCTTCTTTATCTATCCATATCTAGTTATCAAAAACACGGATTTTGAGTGCCTACTTTAATGAAGTCTCCACCAGTGGATGAGTCACACTGTCTGTACAACATTCTTGAAGGAAATCAGATGAGAAATGGAAAGAGGACCTTAAGTAGTGCAAGAGCAATGCAATGGTATTTTGTATTCATAAGCCTGTTAAGACAATGAATAATGCAGTGCGGAGAATGTGATTCCAACCTTCCCGGTCATCTTTTGTATAGAATTCCTAATTATTGTGAATTGCAAGTGTTTTCCAGACAGGAATAGCTTGTAAAAATAAAATTCCATCACACAGTCAAGAAAACTCATCTGGTAGTGGTCCATAGTACCTTCACAAAGGCCCTGGTACTTCATGAATTCAGAGGATACATCTGGGTTTGCATGTGATCATGTTCTAGTGAAATGTTACAATTTGTTTTAAAAATTTAAACCAAAACAAAAATCTTGCATTGCATTCAAAAGTACAACTCACTTGGACAAGGGAAGCAATTAGAAAATTTAAGGAGGTCAGCTTCCAGTATGTAAAGAGATAAGGAAATATGGTAGCAGACCTATTAGCTAATATTGCAATAGAGGAGGAATAGAAGGATCAGACCTAAACACAAATTCACTGAACTTAGCTGAAGGGGAGTGGACGTCAAGCTTCAAAAATTGGTCCAATCAAATTGCAATGATCTTTATGAAGTCTTTTATCTAAAGTTCATTTGTCTTGTTTCAATCCCCTAATTTCAGAGGCATTTCAGAGGCCTAGTATTTCCCAACATTACTATGGGTTACGGTCCAATCATGTAAGCTTTTTTAGAAGGACCTGTTTTAATTTGAGAATTTATGAGAGAGATACCACGTAGAATTCCAAGGTTGAAAGTAGATCAGCTTAATAATTTCAAAGGGTGGAAAAAGCCATGCAAGGCTATAAATTTAATAAGAATACTCCTGGCCAGCTCAAATAGGGAGAATTCTTGTTGTGCAGGAATTGTAAAGCCATGAGGAGGAATTTAGAAGGACCTGTTTTAATTGAGAATTTATGAGAGAGATACCACATAGAATTCCAAGGTTGAAAGTAGATCAGCTTAATAATTTCAAAGGGTGAAAAAAGCCATGCAAGGCTATAAATTTAGTAAGAATACTCCTGGTCAGCTCAAAGAGGGAGAAATCTTGTTGCACAGGAATTGTAAATTGTTCAACTCTATGTTTGTATCCAGTGATCTGTTATTTTACTTGAATGTGAAAAGAAGTTTTATAAAATGTGGAGATCCTTCAGCAAAAGAAACAAGTAGCATGCAAAATTCTTTGCACACCGATCTCAATGAATTCTCAAATACTATTTCATCCGATTTTTATTGTCAAAAGAACATGGTACAACTTCATCATATTGAGATGTCCAAATCTGTCATAGACATTATTGATTGCATTCGAACGGATTCTGAAATGGTTTATGAGTTAGATAATGAGCTAAAAAGAATAGTACATACATTTCCAGACATGAAAAAGCTTTGTATTCTACATGTTAATCAGGTAGATCTAATGAGTTTGATCAAGGATAGGGTTTCCCAAATAGGTTCCTTGAAATATGATACAACTTTGAGAGGACTAGGCACTATGCATATATTATAGAAGACAACTTTTGATGTTTGTTTCTAAGTGTTCAGGGAGCATATCTGTATTTGATAAAGTTGGTTCAAAGCATGGAGTTTTTGGAAGATTATATAAAACTGCCCTATTCTTTGCTTAAATATGCCTTTCTTGACCATCAATAAGCACTTTGGATGTAATAGCACCAAAACAGAGAACTTTTGGAGGAGAGTCTACCATGGACTTCATTTCCATTTTCTTATACATTTGGTTAGATGTACCTAATTTGTTTAACGCATATATAATTTTTTCTAAGTTCCAATATGATGCTCACTAAAAACAAACAGATAAATCTGATGCAGCGTTGCACCAATAAGTAAACGGTGTAACGTTTCAATTTAAAACAACAGCATTGATCCACAGTAAAAAAGCGTTCAAGAGCCATCCATTTCCTCCAACTAGCTACCTCGAACATCTTATCATGTGATATGATACAACCTTGGCTTTTACACCAACAGGTATAACGATGTAATCATTCAGTTAAAACAACAGAACTTGTGCACAGTAAGACAGTAATGAAAGGTTATCTATTTTCTCAAATTGGCTACACCATTTTTTTAGCTGTTGAAAATGCATCATATACCACATTAAAAATCAAAGAGATCTGGTGATTGACAAAATATTTTGTAAAAAAATTACTTGTTTAGATTATAACAAGCAGATCATTGTTTACACAATGGATCACAAAAAGTCCATTTGTAAGGGAATAACAAACCAGACGTAGGAATGTAATTTTCTTCCTTAGAAGGCAATCCAATCAATCAGATCTCATTTCAACTTTAAAATAAAAATACACTTAACCGGTCAAAACCTAGATAAGCGAGTAACCCATCAAATGCACTGTACCTGCTGAAAATAAGACGTCCTAATGTAATTTTCTTCCCTCGTTTTGTATTCAGGGACGGCTCTTCCTAGAAGGCAGTTCAATCAGATCTTATTTCAATCTTTAAAATAGAAATATCCTTAATAGGTCAAAACCTAGGTAAGCGAGTGAACATTTAAATGAATTTAAAGCGTCAATGAGTTTCCCTTACTTTCTTGTTGAAATCCCAATGAGTTGTGTCTGAGTACTTAAAACCTTGCAATAGAAAAAAAAATCATCAAACAACCCTCTGATTCATCTTAAGATTCCAAATCATTATCTACCAGAGGGCATTCTAAATTCTGTACACCTATATAATATACTGGTTTGGAATTAAACAAGAAGCATACCTGCTCAGGTAATTACCCTTCACAGAAATCTGAAATCATGCATTTCATCTCTTCTGGTCCGCATCGAACCAAACAAAATAAAATCAACCAATCCAAAAAAAGGGAAAAAAATAAAAGAAAATTCAACAAACACCAGCTGGTAAAAGAAAAATCGACAAAGAAAATACACAATGAAAGCCAAAAAATAACAAGCAGAAGCCAATTCAAAGCAATGCAGAATACAGAGGAAGATGAGCTCAAAAGAATAAGATATAATTTGCCTGCAACTCTTATATAGCAGCTCCATCTCAAACAGTCATAAATTTGCCCCAACTTCTAGTTCTTTCCCACTTCCACTTTAATCTATATTTTAGATTTTATTTTATATTCATATCCACCAACATGGCCAGTGCTCTACGATTCAAAATTTGTTTAAAAAATCGCAAATATTTCGAGTGATTACGGTCGATGGCGATTACATGGAAGCAATTCTGAAATATTTCCAAACCAAAGCCTTCAGATTGCGTTTTTAAATGGAAATATTTTACAGGGACATGAGATACTTTAATATTTACTTTTTTTCTAAGATATAATGTACATAGCTATGCATAGTCATTTAATTACCAAACTCATTTCGAACATGTTTGAACAGGATTACAGAACAGAAGCAAAAGCAAGAAACCTGGCTTGGCGCTCCTCCTCCTGTAGAAAAATCCGCCATGTGCGGCCCTCCTCCTGTAGAAAAAGCTCGTGCAACATAAGACAGACTCGCTAGGTAGACGGATGGGCTGGGCTGGGTTTAATTAAATTTTTAACTAATAATTGTGTTTAATGTTTTCTTTGAGATGGAGCTGCTATATAAGAGTTGCAGGCAAATTATATCTTATTCTTTTGAGCTCATCTTCCTCTGTATTCTGCATTGCTTTGAATTGGCTTCTGCTTGTTATTTTTTGGCTTTCATTGTGTATTTTCTTTGTCGATTTTTCTTTTACCAGCTGGTGTTTGTTGAATTTTCTTTTATTTTTTTCCCTTTTTTTGGATTGGTTGATTTTATTTTGTTTGGTTCGATGCGGACCAGAAGAGATGAAATGCATGATTTCAGATTTCTGTGAAGGGCAATTACCTGAGCAGGTATGCTTCTTGAGCTTGGAGCAAAGGGTTTCATTATAGTGATTTTTGCAAATCTAGAAGACATAAACAATGTATTCGAGAACAACATGTATTTTTTCAATAATGTGGGGTTATTCATGAAATTCTGAAAAGAAAGTTACAACCCAGAAAAGGAAAAATTGCCAGTAGCCCCATTTTCTTATGCCAAAAGAATATCGAGAGGAGAAAATCATAGAAGGCATTGGAAACATGATTAGAGATTTTGTGAAAATATCCCCATTTTCCTATGCCAAAAGAATATCGAGAGGAGAAAATCATAGAAGGCATTGGAAACATGATTAGAAAATTTGTGAAAATATCTAAAGTGACTAAGCGAGGACACTACACCTCATGTAAGGATATGTGTGTATATGAATATCTCCTTACCACTTTCAAAATCAATCAAAATCTCCTACCATGATGAAGTTTAGCAACAACCTTTGGATTATGAGCATGTATTGTTTAGATGTCATAGGTGCTATGAATACAACCATCTCTTCAAGGATTGTCCCCTGAATCTCACAGAGGAAACAAAAGAAAATCAACATAAATTAGACCATGAGGGTTTTCAGAAAGTCCAACCTCATCGAAAAAACCCTCAAGCACAAAATGTGGCAACGCCATAGGAGCCTCTTCAGTGTGTTGATTTTTCCTTAGGCCCTAGATCTGGTTTGAGGCTAATCACGCACACAAGCACACTAGAAACCCTCAACTTACAAGCACTTAACAGCCACCCTGTTTTCCCATCAATTCACACATTCTCTCTCAACAATCATGGAATGCTAATCCATTTTAAGAGATCTCCAGGAAAAAATAACACAACTTTGAACAACCATAACATTTGCTTGTAACATCAGAACTGTGCAATATGAACAATTCTAGGGCTCTTAAAAGATCTACAGATTAATGTAAAATAAACTCAATTCTTGGTTTCTCAATTGCGAGATACAACCTTGGCATCTTATTTAAAGTACTTTTCATCTCTATACTTTTAAAATAGAATAATTATTTATGCTTACATCTATTATTCTCCTCTATAAAAGGAAATATTCCTTTCATACATGCAACATCATGGGCCTCAGTATATTCATTCATGTGTCTCACCAAGATACACAATCACAGAAATGAGAAATTACTTGTAAAGTTCAAACCATAACATTTGCATGTAACATCAGAAGTGTGCAATATTAACCATTATTCTGGGGCTCTTAACATATCTTCACATTCGTGAAAAATAAATTCAATTCATGGTCCCTCAATTGCAAGGTACAACCTCTGCATCTTATTTAAGTATTTTTCATCTCAATACTTTTAAAATAGAATAATTATTTATGCTTACATTCAACATTCTCCACTATAAAAGAAAGGATTCCTTTCATACATGCATCAAAGGCCTCAGTATATTCATTCATGTGTCTCACCAAGATACACAACCACAGAAATGAGAAATGACTTGTAAATTTTGCAACTGACATCAGTTCTTGATAAAATAAATTTCTAGGCGTCAGTGTTTCCCTGGCCAAAATTACAGATAAGAGATTGAACACCTGAAAATAATTAGCATGCATACTGTTATGACTCGAGATAACTGGATATGGTGAATTAACCAATGTTGCGAAAATCATTATCAGGAGTAAATCAGCGAGGAGAAAAATTGTAAAAATCGGGAAAAAAAAATCATGATTTTTTCTCAAAAATTCATGATTTTTTTACCAAAAAATTGCGATTTTTTTATGTTATCGTGATTTTTACAACACTGAAATCAACACACTAATACCAAGCAAACACCTAGTTCCATAACATCTAGAGAAGCAAGAAGATGAGAAGAATGTTATACATCTAAGAATAGTTAGTCACAACAGACTAAGTAGAATGCAGTTATAGTTAAAATAGATCTAACAAAGAATCCTTTAAAAAATTTATACCTTGGAGAAAAAGGATCCACACAGCTCTGGAGCCCTATACCATCTTGTGGCAACATAGTCCTGCACTTCATCAAATATATACATCTTAAAAATGGGAAATTTACTAACTAAAGTACAACAATCAAAATCAAATAGAGAATTCAACAGAAACCCTGTCAAACCAGATATAACAATATAGCAACTTATTAGATTTGGATCTGTATAATATAGATTTAAAATAGTATACGGTCCAGAAGATTGTTGTGGGCATGTCATTGAAGGCAACTCTTGCTAAGCCAAAGTCACATATTTTTAGCTTGCAATCAGCATTTGCCAAAACATTCTTCGGTTTCAAATCCCGATGATACACATTGGCTACAAGAACATAAAGTTGACAAATTAGAGAATAGAATTCACATTTCTTCTTCCATACTAAGTTCCATGAAATGGGAAGGTGCTTCACAGTCACAATAGATTCTTAAAAACACAGTTAAAACTTAACATGAATATTTTAACAAGATCGATGTCCTAAACCAGATACCCTTTAGTACACAAACGAGAAAGAAGCATATGCACTTCACAAAACACTAAAATATATATTTTTGGAAGTGAATAAAGCACAATTGCAATGTGCAACTGCTTGAAATGATTTGTAAATACAATGCATGGGGCAAATACAGAGATCAAAATTGTGAATCCTCAAATTGACTAACTCTTGCAGTTAGAGATGAAAATTTGAGCATTTGAAGATTGAACCATTATTCTGAAGGATTGATTTCTAATGACTGAATCAAACTAAACTGGTTTGAGGGTTAACCGGCCACATATGTCAAATTGTGGTAAAAAAATTGATCCTTAGACTTGTGAGCAATTACAAAACAACAATGCGCCCCCGATGCCTATATTGGACATTACCATGGTGAAATAAATAGGGACTTCAATCAAGAGTATAAATAGCTGATGTGCCAGAAAATGATTAAAATAATTATTGTTTAATAACTTGGATTACTCTGATTTCGTCAGGAATGCACATGCAATCAATGCACATGCCAAAGGTGTTAAGGTTGTCGTGGCAACAGATCTGATGTCTTTGACAATGTTGAAGCCTCCAGGGGAGTTTGGAGCAGATATGGCCATTGGATCTGCACAGAGGTTTGGAGAGGTTTGGGGTTCCAATGGGATATGGAGGGCCTCATGCAGCTTTTCTGGCTACTTCCCAAGAGTATAAGAGAATCATGCCGGGTAGGATTATAGGAGTGAGTATCGATTCAAATGGCAAGCCCGCTCTTAGAATGGCGATGCAGACTCGGGAGCAACATATTCGGCTTGAGATAAGGCCACCAGCAATATCTGCATGGCACAGGTAATATGCATATCACAACTTTGCTGAATAGTTAACAGAATATATGGATTAGTATTTGCTTTTGATACTTAACAGAATTTATGGGTTAGTATTTGCTTTTGATGGATTTTCCTCCCTTATATCAAAATGAACTACGCACCTCCGCTAGTAAGCCAATGACCTTATGGAGACTCCGCTAGTAAACCAATGACCTTATGGAGAGGCCAAAGGTGAAACCTTTTACCCTTCATCTTGCTCCTTTATTATTGAGGGTTGCTGATTTTGGAGAGTGTCCCAGGTTACCAAGACTGCTATGATCAAAATTGTAAGGAGATGAATTACTATGATCGAACATTCATATGCTGTTGGTGTAGACCAAAAACGTAGGGCTGTGTACTAAGCACATAAACGCTTTTAAGATTTGAGCCCTGGGTTTAGCCTGCTCTAAATCCAAATAAAATTCCCACAATTGAGATGCACCAGTGAAGGACCAGAGTATGTAATGTAACAACAAACTTTCTATACCGTTTTCTTTAAATATTTGAGCTTTTATTTCTCTATGGTTGCATGTTGCCTCAATTTTCAATGTTTCTTCAAGTTTTAACTTCAGTTGTTTTGATGGTCAATGAGGGTCTCTAGCTTAAAATGTTTTAATTTTGATTTTATACGACATATTTGGACGAGTATGGCTTTGATCATTGAGATCTTTTTGTACGCAGGCCTTGCTAGCAAACATGTCTGCGATGTACGCAGTATATCATGGTCCAGAAGGGTTGAAAAGGATTGCAGAGCGCGTACATGGTCTGGCAGGAGCTCTTGCAGTTGGATATTGCACTTGGATTGTCAATACATCTGTAATGCAGAAATACATAGAAAGAAAAGAGCATACAGAACGATCTCAGATTGTTTTATCTATAAAACTGGAGGAAGGCAAAAAGGAAATAGGCTAGCCGCTATACATACATATTAATTTTCACACAGTAATTATGCGTTAAAAAATAGTGAGAATAAATTAAAATTAGACAAAACCCCTGCAACATAAAAGCAAAAATCACAATCTTAACAGAACAGTAACCGAATATTGCCTACTCACATAAACAGCCCATATATCTAGTGAATATAGTCAGCAATGAGCATGCATACACCCTTTCCCAGGTTTAAAGTTTAAACTTATTTAGAAATAAGAATATTAGCAAAAGAAAGCTACCAGTATGTATGTACTTCAGAGCTCGTAGAAGCTGGTACAGGAAAAATTGATAATCTTCTGGCGTCAAGTCATCATTTGCCTTAATAACCTGGTGTAGATATGATTCCATAAGTTCAAATACCACATAAATGTCTTTGAATTCCCGCCTAGAGGGCGGTAACATAATGTGCTTGATTTCGACAATATCAGGATGCCGCAGCAGCCTCAGAAGCTTAATTTCACGTAAAATCTGGGTTGCATCAGAAATATGTTCAAAGATATCATTTATTTTTTTTATTGCAACTTTCTCCCCAGTGTGAGTATCAATTGCAGAGCATACAACACCGTAGCTCCCTTTTCCTATAACCTCCTGAATCTTGTAGCGACTTGCTTCACCATATTCAGTGAAAAACTCAACCTCTGTAGGGGTCTGCATCAGGTGAATTACATCACAATCAGATTTTAAAACTTACATCATCTTCATAAAATGTGATCTGTGATAGAAACCTGAATATTTGAGTAAGAAGCAGATAATAAGATCTAACAGCAAGAAAAATATTAAGCAGAGCAAAATAACAGGTATGATCTAGGCCTGAAATTTCCATGGCCAGATTTTCTCCCAGATGAAAGAAAGCTAACAACATTCCCTCAAAAGCATGAAAATGGTATCGAAATTGAACTACTGTGAGTAGTGACAATGCCAAAGGTTGCTTCAATGAACACTAGTAGCTAAAACATATACAGGAGTAGGAACATTGGGTTTGAACAAGCCTATGTAATTCACAATTATGAGCTATTTCATTATTGGGACACCGACAAATAAATTATTTTCCAGCTAAACCTCAAGAAAAGCATTATCAGTACCACACATGACTTAATGCATGTACAGCTATAACTAAAAATTTGAACGGAGGCCTGAACCAAACTTCAAAGTATTACCCGAACTGATTTATCTTCGTGGCAAAGTAGGATGTTCAGTTAAAATTTTAAACGGAGACCTGAACCAAACTTAAAAGTATTGCCCGAACTGATTTATCTTCATGGCAAAGTAGGATGTTCAGTTAAAATTTTAAAAACAAACTGAATGAGAAAGATTTGCCATCCTTTGTTCGAATACAGTATCAAACCAAAAAAGTGGGATCAATTTAAGCCTATAAGGAACTAAACATGCAAAATATGAGACGATGGAACTATCCTTGCCTCAAAATAGCAGAAAGCGGAATTCCCTAACATTTGGGTGAAAATTTAGTGTTCTTCAAAGAGGCATGTGAAGCAATTTTCAGTGTTCTTCAAAGAGGCATGTGAAGCATAACTGGAGGAAAATAATATTTTGCCTAAGATTGTGAAGGTGAACACCCATGAATTGATAGTCAATGAAAAGGTCCAATGCATCAATCACCTGGGTAAAATAAAAAACAACCACAATAAGCTGGATTCTTTAGGTCAACGCATGTCCAGATGTCCATATCTCTATATAGTCTGTTATAGCGCACATATCTTTGTGATCAAATTCATGATTTAAATGACATAATTGATGAACAGATTTCGATTTTCAAGACTGAATGCATGATTTTCCTTCTATAATTTGAATAGATGCAAACAAGGAAATGCGACCCTGCACAATGTGGCCTGTTCTAAAGGGGAAATGCTTTATGTCAAGAAATGGAAGGGAGTCCGAAACATAATATTCTAAAACCGTTACAGTTATTAGATGCCAAACATGACAAAAAAACACCTCCCAACTAAAAAGGGCCTTGATGCTTGAAAGGCCATTCCATAGTATGGCTTCTGTTAATTTCCTCTTTAAAAGGGAAAACTATGATAATATTTTTTTATCAAAGAAGGGCAATGCATATTCACAACGAAAAAATCGGGCCTGGCACCACTCACAATGTAAGATTTTACACCAGATTTGAATACCATCATGAAATTTTACCAATGGGTTTTAACCGAGATTTGAATAGCGTCTGGAATAGAAAAGGAAATGAAATTTAAAAATAACAGAAAACTCCAGATCGATCTTACAGTGGATCCCATTGCACTTCGAAAGATAAATTTATATCTGCTTATTACGTTATCGGAAGCAGGGCAATAGTACCCTTGGATCCACGAGCCAGTTGTGACCTAACAACGAGGCTAAGTAAAAGAGCGTCTTTTTTTTTTCTCAGTACTACAAGTAAAAGAGCGCCTTATCTATTACATGTAATAGCCAAACAACAACTTGCCCGGCGTCAGCCGCAGCGTACAGTAGAAGAAGAATCACAAATTAAACCCATCTCAACCCTCTTTTACCTGATTCAACCATCTATATGTATGATGGACACCCATTAGCAGAGGATGAGAAAAGCTTCTATCTTTCTGTCAGGACACTCCAATGCAATCTCTGGAGACTATTTTTCATCCGATTGTTCTCAGAAAGGATAGAAAGCCTCCGAGAGAATGGAAGTGACCCACCTGATAGTTGCTCATCTTCTTTACATAGCTGGGATGGATCATCTGCAAGTTCCCCATTGCTGGATCTTCCCATGCCACTTATTGTTTGAGGCCCTGCAACAATATAATATTATTCCAAACAAAACCATTAACAACAAACAAGTGAAAAATCGATAAGGCCTTACCCTTCAAAGAAGGGTAAGGCCTTATCGAAATCTCTTTTTGAGATTCTTTCTATATTAATCTGAATTAGAAGAGAAGATTCGTACAAATAAAATGACTCTGTCCGGGATGCTAATAAACTACCGGTCCAGCCTTCACCCCCTCCGGTAGCCGATGGATCTCTATAGCCGATGGAAATGGCCCAGGAGCCGCAGGATATTTCAACTTATAGTAAAGGAATTCTTAAACCTACCCGGCAAGCCAACTCACTTATCCTTATCGAGCTAGGCCTATAGGGTGCGTAAGCACACTCGACTGATAAGGATGCGTAAGCAGGCTTGACTGTTAAGGACCCTCTTATTGACCACTTATACATAGCCAATGTCAATCCCTACTATTATAATATAGCCTATAAGGAAATGGAAAATATATATTTAGTAACTGGATAGCCTTTCCCTCGCCTGGGTAGGTAGCCTGGAGAGCACACATCCATCTATCATGGAAGGAAACCGTAACAGCGACTGGAACCGGAGACGCCACTTACCTGGCAATGCGACATCGCCACTGGCCAGGCCTCGTGTTCAGACCGATGGCTTGGCTCGTCACTCACTGATCTTCAATGTACTCGATCGCAGGGGAAATATTGAAAAGAAATACACATTGGTGTTTGGGAACTGAGGGTCTTAAACAGACGGGTAGTCGAGAATGTGCGGCCCTCCCCATCCTCCTGGCCCTCCTCTGCAGAAAAAGCTCGTGCAGCACAGGACGGACTGGCTAGGTAGATGGACGGGCTGCGCTTTAATGGATTTTTGGATTTATTGATTTTTGGATTTTTGGATTTTTGGACGGCAGAGAATTGTTGAATCGTCTAACAATAGATCTAACGGTTAAGATTAGGACAGGGAGACATTTAGGGGAGTTCATTTCAGAGGGAAACGCCTTACGGCGTAATTAGTGCAAGAAATAAAGTATTTAATATTAATAATAATTTAAATAATTACATCTATATTCAGTAAACCATTCAATTTAATTAGATTACCACTGAACTTGATGTCGAAAGAATTATACGGCTGATATCTCACTCATACGAGAATGATACCCTCACCACAATAATACATAAAAAATTAATGAAGAATATGTGTTAGACAGTTGAATTCTCTGATCTCGGAAGTGGAGTTCTTGTTTTCTTTCTATGAAACTACTACATTGATATGCTTACATTTTGGAATGATCATAATGATGACAATTATTCTTCGATGAGGCTAGTGGTGATGACCATGGCAGTCAATATTATCAATTATGCCACTTGACCACTTTGGAACCTGACAAATGAAACTTGGTTACTGGACTGGCCAAGACAAGATCTAAACAATTTTTTCTTTAATATGGCAATGATACTTAGATTCCTCTTCTTGCATGGATGTATCAGTAAAGGGATAAAGCATATTGACAACCCTGTTTTGTATATAATTGGCCTCTGAGTATGGATGAGGACCCTGTAATTTTGTACACAATAGATATGGAATTTTAATTTTCTTGTTTAGTTGTTTCTGAGTCACAGGTGTCATCTTCTGGATTCTGCAACATTATTCCATGTTTTTCACCTTAGATCTCCTCTCTTCTCTTTGTTATTTTCCTTTTCTCTTTAATATTGGGCATTTTCCTCTTTGTGTCCTCTTCTTATCTTAGTTTCATGAAGGAAATTAGGTTGTCATGCAATTAGAGTTTCATGGTATTCTTCATATTAAGGAATACTTATTCATTTTCTATATTTCCATGTATTTCTATTTTGTTCTGATTTGAGTTGTTAAGACTGCCACTGGTTTTTATTTGAAAATATATTAATTCATTAGGGGTTATGCCAAAAGAAGCAATCTTATAGTACAATACAAACACATGGCTAGGCTTAGCAGAAATGTGCAGTTGGTATGTTAAAACAATAGAGATATCCATGATTGGTTCTTTTCAAGTTGTTTTTTATGTGGTATTGATAATTGAATAAATATGAAAAACTAGTAAAGAAAATATCCTCAGTAAATGATTTTACAGGGATTTTATCTTTGAAAAATGTAAGAATTCCACCTGTGACTATGAAGTATAATTGGCTTTCACATACTCTTGTTCTAAATGATCATACATGCTCATGTTAGATTTGGACAACTATGCCAAATAATTTTTGGCCTTATCACAGGTAACCAAGCCTACTCATTAAAGGAAAATTACACAAAACTCACATGAGCAATATTATGTGCCTTAGCAATCAATCAACATTCCATGTCACAAGAACAAGTTTCACATTTGATTAATAAGTACAAGTGTAATCACATCACACAAAATGGAATAAGCTTTTTCATTTTTTCCTTTTAATTAAAATGAAATAGAAAACTAATAGTTCTTTAGTTGGTTTTGCACTATGGCAGGAGGCAATAGAAAGGAAGTTGAAAATAAACCTAGTTTAACTAAACTCAACAAGATATAGATTTGGAATAGTTATCAGTCTCATTTCTCTTATAACTAGGATGAGGGACACACAACATATTTTTTTTTTTTTTAGTTGCACTTATGCATAGAGAAGAAGTAACTAGTGCACTCAGAACAACCTGTAAACTAGGCATAATGTTGTCTCATGGAATTGACTTGAAGGCTCTAGAAGATATACTAACTGAGAGACAAAGATACTAATTTTTATGATACACAACTCATATTATCACTGGTGACTGTCTTTTTATACTAATATCACACAAAATTGGATCAAGTAAGCATGATTTCATTATTTTAAGAATAGTTTAGATGTGCCTCCAAAAGAAACCATACTATTATTTCCACCTACATGGGTAGTGGGGGTATTTCATTTTTGCCACTAAAGCTCCCAAATATTCTTTGGGCTCAATCCTCAATAAAATTTCCTGTAACTTCCTGTTAGGTTTAACGTAAGTTTTCTTCAATTATTCCATGTCCATCTTGATGGTTGTTTGCTATTGTATATGGTGAAGCATTACACTGTCTAGATTTGTCCCCAGCCCAGGATGGGATGCCTGCCTGATCTCATATTGTCATAATTTGGGGCTTGAAGTTGAAATTGGCATAGAAAGCATGGGTTTGTTAACAAATCAAGAATGAAATCACATTTTATGCATGGTATTGATTTTTACCTGTTGGCTTTTCACCCATGTCAGATGTGATATTATGTTGTATTATTTGTAGATGGATATGTGGCCTCATTCAAATCAAGGTCTTGTCTAAGGATCTATCCATATCCATGAAGTGTTTGAATCAATTCATCAATCTTGTCTCCATGAATATGGAAATTGTGCTCTCTTAATATTTCCTATAAATAGATCTCAGATGGTCCACCCATCTGTAAATTATGCTTTGTAATTGCAGACTGGAAAATTGTTTATTTTCCATTGGTTGTTTGGGGATATACAGGGATAGAGAAGAGGGAATCGTCTGGTTCGAGGTCACTTGAATTGTCTCTTTCTTCTTTTCCCAGTGACCCCAATTTGAGAGACAAATTTTTGAATCCTAGGACACTGCTGTTCAACGTATGTTTTAGTCAATTCTTGTATTCTGCCATAGTATTGTAAACCTACAGAGTTGGAATTCTGAGTAACTGAACACTTAATTTTGAATCTAGGGATATGCCAATAGTATTTATGTTCTATGGAATAATGGGGCAGGGAAGAATAGGTTTTTCTCTCCTTTCCACATGTGGAAGGCATGTGACAACATTGGGATGATCATTATTAGGGTCACTGGAGTTCTTCAATTTTACAGATCACACTGTTTTTTTTTTAGGTTGACTAGACACGATGAATGAATATTGAATGAGAAATGAGAGGCTTAGTAAAAATTTATTACCTGATTGGGTTCTGAATTTTTTCTCTTATGGAGCTAATCCTGATGATGAACCATAGAGGTTGGTTTGAAACGTCGATTACAACAATTATGAATGCAATGACTCCGAAAGATAACACCTCACAAAATATAAAACTAAAGACTAAATAAACCTAACAAGATAATATCATCAATAATCTTTTGATGATATACCTATATTAATGATGAATTTGATGATGTCGTTATTAATATTAATTATTATTATATCGTATATTTATTGTATGTTATTTTTAATATTACAAGTGAATAACTAAATGAGTATAAGTTAGGGTTAGAGAATTATCTAAGATGTTGCCCCTAAGAGGAGTCTGTGTAGGTTTTAACCCCGTACATAAATTACCTACGTACGAATTCTAAAACACAGAAAATAAACAATGCGAGAGCATAACACATAAAACACATATACACAGAGATTTCCCCTGGATCGCAAAACCAGGACTACCAGGGTGATTTTTCATTATGTTCCTTTCAATGTTATAATACATATTTATACATGTCAAAGCATCCAATACCATGGACTGAAAACCATCGCGTCCAAAAAAAACATGTGCGAAAATCATGCACAAAACCATAGGTGGGTCTACCCAACCTAACATAGGGTCCAAAACCAAAATTTTCTGGGGCGTTGCCCCAGACCCCATAAAGTGGGGTTACGAGTATGCCTCAAACCCCCTGTGATGCCTCCCCACTACACAATCGGCGCAACAAAGGGGGGGCTCCGCCGCCCCTCTAACCCCCCGGTTAACTACGTGGGCTAGTCGTGGAAAGAATATAACACAACCCAATAGTCTACAGAACTAATATGTCTGATTAGAGGAAACCAACTTTTGTTGATCTCAATGCTACCATCTTGTTGACATTCTGCGAATGCTTCATTATTTCCAGCACCTCCCTGATCTTCCTTCCCTGATAGTGATCCTCCCTTGTAATCATCCTGGCATCTTCTAAGAAAATATGGTGCTTAGTTTTCAAGGAGTGTTCAACAAGGGATGAAGTGCATGATATTTTATTTTTAATGTCATCTTCGTGTTCTTTCAGTCTTCTTTGCAAAGAACCACCCATTTCTCCAATATAACTTTTTCCACAAGAATCACAAGAACAATCAATTTTGAAAACAACTATGGACATATAAATATTTAAAAACCTTTAATTGAATGACTCATATTGGTTGCTCTATGCATTTTTCTTGGCAGATATATTATTTTTTATTTTGGTAAAAAAAACAGATTTTATGAAGTTTATTAAAATTTTGAAAAAAATAAATATTAAACTCAATATTTTGAAAATTTAAAATAAATTTTAAGTTTCTAAATTGTAAATTCTTTGTTTTTTAATGGTTGATGGCTATTTTATGTGGTTTCAAATTGAATTATGGGATAAAAAGATAAAAAGATCTAAAAGAAAATTCTCCATATCATTTTTTATGCATAAAACATTTGCAAGATTAGAAATTTCAAGTAGAAAAAACAATTGAAACTTTCAGTGGAAAAAACCAATTGATTTTTAATTAATTGAAATTTTCAAGTAGAAAAAAACAATTGATTTTTTTTTTAATTGAAATTTTCAAGTAGAGAAAAACAATTGGTTTATTTTTTCTTTCTCCTTAGTCATAAGTCTTTTTTCTTGCTTTTTCTATTTCAATTTATTGTCTTCTCATTTTAAATTATCTAATTTTGAAAGAATTCTAATTACGTCGTAAGGAATTTCCCTTTGAAAAGAACTCCCTCTCAATACCACTTGTCTCATTGTATATCGTCGATCTTATATGTTAGACGATTAAAACAAATTCTACAGTTTGCGATAAAAGTCTGAAAACTATTTGTAACTACCTAAACATGAATATTTATTGTTCAAAACATTAGTGCTACTCGGCTCTATGCAATTGTGTGGTTACGCCATTGGTTTTTCTGCCAGCTAAAAAAATTTCTACCGTTCGGTCCTGATAAGCCATAGAAATCCAAAACTATTTGTAGCTACCCAAACGTGAATATTTATTGTTCAAAACATTAGCACTACTCAGCTCCGTGCCACTGTGTGGTTACACCATTGGTTTTTCTCGCAGTTAAAATTTTTTCTACCGTTTGATCTTTATAGGAAATAGAAATCCGGAAACTATTTGTAACTACCCAAACATGAACATTTATTGTTCAAAACATTAGCGCTACTGAGCTCCGTGCCACTATGTGGTTACGCCATTGGTTTTTCTAGTAGCTAGGTCACGCTACTTCACTCTGTGTCACTATGTATGGTTGTGCATCATCCGATCATTTTGTTAGACGATCAGATTAAGATGATCCACTGGATTATTATATGAATGGCCAGGTGACATATCTATATTCTTCATTTTTTATGTTCTAATAAGTGAAGGGTTTGCAAAACATTCAGAGTTGCAGCTATATTGTCAAAAAGGATTTTGAAGGAGCTCAAGGATTTGCAGTGGTATCCCCAAACATCTTGCAGCGCAGTTATTTTTACACCCATTTTAGATTTTCCCCTTAAATTGATTTTTGGGTTTTCAAGCGAATGTGTGTTTTGTTTTATGCAGCTTTTTGGCACAAAGAATATGTAACTGTTCCAACCTTTTGTATGTATGATGTTCTAGCTTTTTTTTTGTGTGTTGTGTTTTTTTAAGGGTTCGAAAGTTACCTGCATCTATAGGTTGGATGCTTCTCCCTATTTAACAAAAATTTCAGTTTATGCGTTTTATTTTTGTGCTTCTTTCTTTTTTATGGGTGTCAAAAAAAGATTCTGAAGGAGCTCAAGGATTCGCATAAGTATCCCCTGACATCTTGCAGTGCTAGTATTTTTATACTGATTTCAGTTTTTCCCCTTCAAATGATTCCTAGATTTTCGAGCTAATGCGTGTTTTGTTTTATGCAATTTTTTGGCACAAAGAATCTGTAAGTGTTCCAACTATGTATGTTGTTCTAGCTTTGCTATAGAAAGTGTGTTTGGATAAACTTTCATAGCTACGTCTATGATGTCTTTGTATTTGTATTTAAACAAACTTCAGCTTTTGCTGGTTTTGGTTGCCCACTTCTAACCATGAAATTCCCGGTGCCATATTATTTTCTCTATGTCACAATATATGCCACCATAATCCATGTAGTTTTTGTAATTCTTGCCGAAGAGGTGAATGCAGTATCGATCCTCAAACCTTCTGACCACAAACCCTTCTAGATGTCTCCCACTTGGTTCCTACCATGCTCGATGCTGATTTGCGCATTCCCTTCAGCCTGCAAGTTGACCCTTCCCACCCTGCAACTTACAATAGGAAAAATGCGGCTGCAACATCCAGGGTTCTGATAGTAGGCACTCTTCTTTTATCTTTAATTTTTGCATAATTTTCTATTTGCTCTTAATTTTCTATTTGGATTTATTAAAAAAATATGTATTTGAACCATGGATATCTGATGGCAGTTATTTTTCCTTGAGAACTCACTATCGTTGCAGGGTGGGCCAAGAAGAGATTGCATGTCTGGACCAAGAAGAGGTTGCATGTCTAAGTGATTTTATTTTTTATTATGTACAAGAAGATATTACATGTCTAAGTGATTTTATTTTTTATTATGTACAATCAGCGTAGACTATCCATCGAAGTAATTAGTGTAATTCTTGCCATAAGGAATATTACAGATAAAAAATGAAGTCACTACACACAACTCAAATGGTGGACCAAGAAGAGATTGCATGTCTAAGTGATTTTATTTTTTATTATGTACAATCAACTTAAACTATTCATCAAACTAATTAGTGTAGTTCTTGCCATAAAGAATATTACAGATAAAAAATGAAGTCACTACACACAACTCAAATGGTGGACCAAGAAGAGATTGCATGTCTAAGTGATTTTATTTTTTATTATGTACAATCAGCTTAGAATATTCATCGAAGTAATTAGTGTAGTTCCTGCCATAAGGAATATTACAGATAAAAAATGAAGTCACTACACACAACTCAAATGTAAGTTGGATTTACGGAAAAACTGGAGTAATTCTAAAATTGGTAAAATATATATTTTTTTATTCATGCATATTAATTTTTATTAAATTTTTAATACAAAATTGGTAATATATATATATATATATATATATAATTTTATCCATGCATATTGTTTTTTATTAAATTTTTAATACAAAATTGGTAAAATATATATATATTTTTTGTTCATGCACATTAACCTTTATTAAATATTTAATACAATGCTATAAAGATAAATTTCTCACTAATTTTTTTTGACAATGATATGTGAATACAATTGAATTATTCCTATCATAATTTTTATTTTTAAATATTTATACAATGATTTTTAATTCAAAACTATATCCAATTATGGGTGGAACTAGCCATCAAAATGCCACAGGGCCTTCACCAAAACCGCACCCTAACTACCTTTACTCTGTCGACCACTCACCAGTTGATCAAGCAAAATTAATGAAGCTAGTTTGTGAAAGAGAGAACAGAGACTAGGATCAATCGTCTTCTTTTTTATGCCAATTGAAGAAATCACCCGTAAAGCATTTATTATAATAAAAATGGACCGTGGAACTTCTAGAACCAAATTTCCAGAAGTATCAAAATTAAGATCCGGTAATCTGTTGTAACATCTCATTTGAAAGTATTGGAAAATTTCTCTCCAGTTTTTTTTTTTTTTTTTTTTAATTAAAAAAATCACGCCTAAAACAGTTAACAGAAGCACATAATCTCACTTAAAAATAAAGTGTGAAACATGTGAGAACCAAATCTCCAGAAGTATCAGAACTAAGACCGGCTAATCCGTTGTAACACCCTGTTTGAGAGCATTGAAAAGTTTCCCTCCAGCTTTTCCTGACAATGCTAGAGTCACTTTTAAGGTTCTAGCTTTTCCTGACAATGCCAGAGTCACTTCTAAGGTTTCCAATGGCAGATTACAGTGGAACTTTTATCCAAGGTTTTGGGGCTATCCTTAAGCCGACTGCAGATTTTCATAATATTTTGGAATTTGATGGACATGGGCACAGTCAATTTTTTGACTGTGCCCATGTCCATCAAATTCCTGAATATTCCAAAAATCTACAATCGAATTAAGCTCACTGGGATTTTGAAAAGTTCTTTATGGATTTTGGAAAGTGCTTTAGGGATACCGTACTTTAGTCTAGTCAAAGATACACGAAAGATAAAAGTTCTGTGGAACCTTCACTTTTTCATCCTGCTTGTTTTTCATTTTTTCATTGTCAATTAACCATCAGTTCATCCACATGCACGAGTACAAAGACTTTCAATACCATTCCTGGGGAAAATGTTTTTTTAGCCAAGAGTGTCGATAGTGCCGCACTTTCGCAGCCATTATAATGTTTTCACGCTAGTTTCTGGTTTTCCCTCGTTTCTCTGGAGCTTGGAGTCCCCAATACTTGGGGTCCCCTATGAAGGATACCGCCAATGACTCGAACGATAATGGCATTTCTGGAACTAAGCTGCCATGCAACATTTATCCTTGTAAAGTTGGCACAATTAATAACACTTCAATATCCCATTTCATAATATATAATCCTATATTTATGCTAAGTCCAACGTGAATTCCTACTTAAATTATTTGTGATTTTAACAAATTTTCTTTTTACACTTAAATTAAAATTTTATCATTAAAAAATATTGTGAGAGTTGTTTTGTTAAGCAGGGGCCGATGCACAATGAAAGTCAAGTTCATAGAGTAAGAACAGGATATGATTGGCACAACGATCAGTTACTGATTCCTGTTAGACCAAAGCATACATAACACACAGCGGATTTATACTCAGAGACTTAGATGGCAATACAAATGGAGAAACAACAAGATTACTTAGTCAGAAACAACAGAATAGATAAAACAATCACTGGAGAATAGAAATCACTTTGCATTACATAACAGGCTTGGGCCTTGGCTTACTTTCCTTGGCCAGAGAAATTACAAATTTATAGAGGCAGAAGAAGGATCTAGAATCCTGTGTGTGATTCAGATGGAGATCTGGAATGATCTAGAAACCACTGGTAGTGTAGGTGGATCTAGAATCCTGGAGATATAGAAAAATATAATCTAAAAGGATCTAGAATACTGCGTGAATTTGGCTTCACACTTAACATTCTCCCACTTGAAGCCAAATAAGAGTCATCAAGTCACACCGAGTCCTACCATGCCTCTACATAACTCATGTTTATTTCGTGGTAGAATCTTAGTGAGCATATCAGCAGGGTTCCTATCTGTATGGATCTTTTCCAAGGATAACTATTCTTCCTCCAACACATGCCGGATCCAATGGTACCTTAAGTCAATGTGCTTGGTTTTTGAATGAAATGTTTGGTTTTTCGCCAAGTGAATGGAACTCTGACTATCACAATATAACACATACTTGTCCTGCTTTATTCCTATCTCTCCTAGGAATCGCTACATCCACAACATCTCTTTACAAGCTTATGTTGTAGCTATGTACTGTGCTTCTATTGTAGAGAGGGCTACTATTCTTTGTAGCCTTGACACCAAAGATACTGCTGCACGTGCAAATGTATACAAATAACCTATAGTGGACTTTCTGGTATCCATATCTCCAGCGATATCCGCATCTTTAAATCCTTCAAGCACAGTCTCATCATGACCAAAACATAAACAATAATGACTAGTACCCTTGAGATACCTTAAAATCCATTTTACTGCTTGCTAATGTTGTTTGCCTAGATTGGTAAGGAACCTGCTCACTACTCCCACTGAATATGCAATGTCTGGTTGTGTGCATACCATGGCATACATTAAGCTGCCAACTGTTGAAGCATAAGGAATCTTGCTCATCTCTTCTTTCTCCTTGTCATTACTAGGACATAATTCAGTACTCAGCTTGAAGTGGGCTGCAAGTGGTGTACCAACTAGCTTGGCATCCTTCATATTAAACCTGTCAAGCACCTTCTTGATATATTTTTCTTGTGACAGCCACAACCTTTTGTTTTTCCTAGCACGCATAATCTGCATGCCCAATATCTGTTGTGCTGGTCCCAAATCCTTCATTGCAATTTTTCTACCCAAATCTTTCTTCAACCTATTGATCTTATTCTTATCATGCCCAACAATCAACATGTCATCCACATATAACAATAATATGATATACTTTCCTTGATCATACCTCTTGATATAGACACAATGGTCAGCTTCCAACCTTTGAAAACCATGTTCCAACATGAATGAATCAAATTTCTTGTACCATTGTCGAGGTGCTTGTTTCAACCCAAAGAGACTCTTCTTCAACCTACAAACAAGGCCTTCTTTGCCTTCTTCTATGAAGCCTTCTGGATGCTCCATTTAAATTTCTTCCTCCAATTCACCATGAAGGAAAGCAATTTTTACATTTAACTGTTCACATTCTAGGTCTAAAGCAGCAACTAGACCAAGAATGACTCTAATGGATGACATTTTAACAACAGGTGAAAACATTTCAGTGAATTCAATACCTTCTTTTTGCGAAAAACCTTTCACCACCAGTCTTGCTTTATACCTCTCCTTCTTTTCGTCACCTTCATGCTTAATCATGTACACCCATTTGTTTTGTAGAGCCTTTCTACCTTTTCGGAGGTTTACCAACTCCCAAGTTTTATTTTCTAGCAAAGAGTTCATTTCTTCTTACATTGCTTTCTTCCATTCTTTACTGTGCTTGACTTTACAAGCTTCTTGAAAACAATTAGGTACACCTTCATCAGTCAACAAAATATAGTTTGAAGGAGGATTCCTTTGTGACGGCTTACGAGTCCTAGAAGATCTGTGAACAAACTGTGGTGGTGCATTATTAGGTTGAATCTCTTGTAAAGGTTCCTGCAAGATTCCTTCTTCTTCTTGTTCATTATTTTCCACTTGTTGTTCTTCATGCTCCTGAATTTGCTGTTCATTTTCTTGTATTGGTGGTATGTTTTCCTACTGCTCTTCAAACCTGTCAATAACCTTCTTAACCTCCAACTCACCTACAGTCCTCTTGAACATTTCTGACTCATTAAATATAACATCCCTTCTTCTAATAATTTTATGTTTGACTGGATCCCATAGACGATAACCAAGATCTTCATCCGCATATCCTAAAAAAATGCATTTCATAGATTTATCATCTAGCTTAGTTCTATTTTCTTTGGGAATATGTATGAATGCTTCACATCCAAATATTTTCAAATGAGAAAAATTAAAATTCTTACTAGTCCAAACTTCTTTAGGGATACCGCAATCCAAGGCTGTAGTTGGAGATCTATTTATGAGGTAGTAAGCGGTCATGACTGCTTCAGCCCAAAAATTCTTCTCCAAACTGGAATTGGACAACATACTTCACACCTTTTCCATAATGGTGTGATTCATCCTTTCTGTGACACCATTTTGTTGAGGAGTACCAGGCACAGTCTTCTCATGCTTTATGCCAAACCTGTTACAATATTCCTTAAATGCATTTGAGCAATATTCTCCACCATTATCTGTTCTTAAACACTTCAGTAATTTGTTAGTCTCTCTTTCAATAGCAACATGGAATTTTTGAAATATTCCAAACACTTCACTTTTATTTTTCATAGGATATGCCCAAACTTTCCTGGATGCATCATCTATAAATGTTACAAAATATGATGCTCCTCCTAATGATTTGATGTTAACAGGCCCAAACGCATCCGAGTGTACCAAT
Source organism: Pinus tabuliformis (assembly GCA_031772625.1). Lineage (NCBI taxonomy): Eukaryota > Viridiplantae > Streptophyta > Pinopsida > Pinales > Pinaceae > Pinus > Pinus tabuliformis. The sequence continues at coordinate 1,009,055,901 of CM062807.1, forward strand.
TCTAACACATTTTTCTTTCTGCCATGGCCACCTCTAAGGAATGAAACCCTTCTTTGTCTACCATATATACAATGCTCACAAAGATCAAGATTGTAGGATTTCAAACCTGGCAATAAATTTTTACCAACAAGGATTTTTAAGCCCTTCTCGCTCATGTGACCCAAACGCTTATGCCACAGATCTGTTGAATTTCCTTCTTTTGTGACAGCAGCCAAATCTGATTTTCCTATCAGTGTCTTCAATGTGTATAATGTTCTTGTCTTAGGTCCTTTGGCCACGACCAATGCACCTTTGCTAATTTTCCAGCCTCCTTTTCCAAAGCTTGTCGAATAGCCTTCATCATCCATTCATCCCATAGAGATTAAACTCATGCGCATTTTTGGTACATGCCTGACCTGTTTCAACAATATATCTTGTCCATCTTTCATCTTGATCTGGACATCTCCCACTCCAACAATACTGCAAAAATTATTATTCCCCAAATGCACTCTACCATAATCACCGGGATTATATGAAACAAAACTATCTTTGCATGGGGTTACATGGTGAGATGCCCCAGAGTCAAGGATCTAATCAAAGCTACTGCTAGATGTATATGCACATGCATCCTCTACTAAAACTGTAAAAAACACATCACCATTTGTGGCTACATCAGTACTCTGACCTTCATTTGTGCTGGATGACTTGTGATTTGTACTAGACAGTCTCTGATCCTTTTTTCCTTTCTTCCAGAATCGACATTCTTTCTTCATGTGCTCGGGTTTGCCACAATGAAAGAAGATGATCCTTCCTCTCCTTGATTTTGATTGGCCTCTCAATCTTGGTCACCCTTGCCGGCCTCGATCCATTCTCCTACCACGATCAACTAGAGCTAGAGCCTCTCCTCCCCGGTTTTCCGCAATTGACTTGCGTCGCAACTCCTCATTCATTAAACTACTACTGACATCACCAAACTTTAGGGTCCTTGTAGTTTTTGATGTGCTCATAGCTACAATTAAATTTTCCCAGCTGTTTTTCATAGAACACATTAGCAAAATAGCTCTAATTTCATCATCTAAAATGATTTTAATAGAGGCAAGTTGATTAGTAATAATATTAAATGCATTCAAGTGCTCAGCAACTGAAGCACCCTCCTTCACTTTGAAATTATAAAGCTTCTTCATCAAGAACACTTTGTTTGATGTTGTGTTCTTCTCATATAGATCATGAAGCTTCTTCCATAATCCTTCAGCCGTTTTTTCTCTAGACACATTGAATTAAACATTTTTTGCTAAATATTGGTGGATTGTTGTAATCGCCTTTCTATCTAGCTTATTCCACTCTTCATTTGTCATCGATGAGGGTTTCTTTGTTTTTCCCTCAATTGGCAAATACTGATCCTTTAAAATCAGTATATCCTCCATCTGTGATTTCCATAGGGAAAAATTAGCCCCGCTCAACTTCTCCATATCTGTAACTGTCGTCTCCATTTTCAATCAAATTCACACCCCAAAATACAAAAAACTCCACTTAAAAATAAAACTTTAATTATTACTCTTTAAAATTTAGTAATAATGACCTTCCTCCTTTTAAAATACCCTTTTCAAAATTTAAAAATTCCAACATATATAATTATGTATGTTTCATAATAAATATAAAAACATATATAATGTTTTAACCTTTTTACATTTCACACATACATATGTTGGTTTGAGAAAAAAACTTGACGTATACGTGCAAGCTTGATGTAAAAAAAAACTTACAAACACCACGTTTCAAGTCTAATCTCCATGGATCTACACTTTTCAAACTCTAGCAACACATTTCAACATAGATCCATGACCTTGATTTTCTTGCAGCAACTGTCTTTTAGTTCCAGCGTTCCTCAGCTATTTCCTGGATAGATCCTTCAAGAGCTCTAGGGGTAACAACCAACGTACGCTGCGAGAGCAAGGCGATGGCACTAAGCGGCTTGCACGGTGGATATTCGAACCTAGCTTTGATACTAGTTGTTAGATCAGAGCATACATAACACACAACGGATTTATACTCAGAGACTTAGACGGCAATACAAATGGAGAAACAACAAGATTACTTAGTCAAAAACAATGGAATCCAATCACTAAAGAATAGAAATCACTTTGCATTACATAACAGGCTTGGGCCTTGGCTTGCTTTCCTTGGCAAGAGAAATTACAAATTTATAGAGGCAGAAGAAGGATCTAGAATCCTATGTGTGATTCAGATGGAGATCTAGAATGATATAGAAACCACTGGCGGTGTAGGAGGATCTAGAATCCTAGAGATCTGGAAAAATTTAATCTAGAAAGTTCTAGAATACTGGATAAATTTGGCTTCACACTTAACAATTCCAAAGATCTGCATGACCCTCCATTCGAAAGCATAAAAATGAAATGCATGATGACACCAATGTTTGGCCAGCTATATACATTTGATATTTATGACATACGATACACGTGTATATATATGATATATAAATTAATTAAGGTGTGTGTTTTAGTTTTTATTAAGACATTATATGTGCAAGTGGTATAAATGTATATATACAATATATAAATTAATTAATTCATGTGCTTTAGTTTTTTTAAGACATTATATGTGGAAGTAGTATAAATTAATTAATTTGTGTGTTTTAGTTTTTATTAAGATATTATATGTGGAATAATTGTTGGAGATTAAAACTATTTTAAAGAATATTTTGATTTGATTTGATTTATTTTGACACAATTTTAATGATAATATGTTATAATTTCGTAGATCATTTTTTTATCCAACATTACACATCATGAAACATGAAAGAAACGAGGACTACAAATCATAAGTTGATCCTTCATTTTTGGAAAAAGCTACTCCTATGTGAGTACGTTTTGACGGAAAGTTATAGTAGAATGATGTTTAATATTCTTTAGATCTGGCAAGTTCCTTTTGATTCACTCATTTTTTTCTGGAGTCTGAAACTTGCCTTTAATAAGATTTTGCAGCTATTAAGTGGTGAAGGTTTCTGAAGACGTGAAATATATGGAGAGCCTCCTCACTTATTTTGATCACAGTTTCGATAATCTCTCTCAAACTTCTGTTAGAGTAAAGAAATCGTGCATGCAGTTAGTTATTTCTTTTACGTTAAAGATATTATAGCCTTTAATTAAGGCCTGGTTATTTATTTTAGGTTGAAGATAGATCTGTAAAGAAATGATGCATGCAGTTAGTTATTTCTTTTACGTTGAAGATATTATAGCCTTTAATTGAGGCCTTTACGTCATCAGTCAAAGCCGACACAATTTAAATGTAGTTCACGCTTAAGGATTTCTTTAATTCACTAAAATACCATGGATATGAAAAAGCATGAAGAATTGATTGTGGAGAATCATTTCTCAAAGCTTAAAGAATTGATTGCACTTTTTTTCACCGAGGGGCTCGGAATTGTTCAGACAATTAAAAAGAAAGAGAATAAAAAGGTGCTTACACTATTTTTGTTTTGCGAGTGTATATAAATAGTCTTATTTGTAGTCTTTCCATTAAAATTCATATGGAAGCACATAACTATTTATTATTTATATCTTTTTCTTTATTTTTAATTTTTCTCTTACTTTTGATGTCATAGTTTTCCATCTTTTATGTAGAAAACATTGTCTATATTTATCCCTTGCTAATATAATAAAAATATAATTGGATTTCATTTTCACACTCAATAAAGCAAGCAAAGATAGACTAATGGAACTTTTCATATTTTTGATGATTTAATAATAGCTACATTTGGTTCCTCCCCTAGCCACAAAATTTCTCAATGGCCACCCCAACCTATACAACTATAGGATAAGTTTCTAAATTAGCCACCCCAACCTATACAACTATAGGATAAGTTTCTAAATTTTGCTCCTACCCATTGAGTCTAATAGTGATGATGGAGACCTAATTTTCATTGAGATGTAGCCTCTTAACATTGGATATGGACCAATCTCTAATAATGAGATGATCCATTCCTTGATGGCGTTCTGTTGGAAATAATACTGAGAGGGGGGGGTGAATCAGTATTATCACATCAATAAAACTTTTTCATTTCCATATTCAGATTCATATATGCTACTTCCACAACTTCTTATGATTCAGTTAGTTGATCCTTAATGAGTGCATTAGAACATTATCAACCATATTAACAGTAAATAGGTGCAGTAAAATAGAACAGATCATCACACATAAGCCACACACATGAACACCATGATATAAGGTGGAAACCCAATGTGAGAGAAAACCACCTGCTGCAAGTCATCTCAATCTTCTTCTTAATAAGAAAATCATTTTACAATATTTTTGTACTGCTGCAGTCTTATACCAATACGCAGGCTTCTACCTACAGAGAGCTACAACCCCCATAGTTCTTGTACTAGCCGATCCATTTACTAGTATGCAAGCTGCTACCTGCAACAATGCTCCAAAGTTTTCCCTTAGCTCTTGTACTAGCTTAGATACTAGTACGTAGGCGCCGACCTACAATCATCTCTCCTCTGGGTACCACGTGGTGGGCTCCAGTATTGTAGCAATAATGCTACAACTCCTGGAGCTCCCTATCTCTAATTTTATCAACCCGGTGGTTCGTACAAACTTGGAAGCGACGATGTTGTATCCACAAGTACTAGCTCTTGTCGCAACTGTCACTTGGTCAGCTGGCACAAGTCCGCTAGGGCTCAAGGCAACTTCTATAGGCTCACAGAAGAAGCTTTATGAATGATGGACGAAAGCTAACTCAAAGGAGACTAGTCTATTTGCAAAAAGAAACTGAAAGCCAACAAAGCATGAAAACCCTAGTAAACCCTAATTTGACTAGCTAGACCCCAACTATGCAAAACTGTGAATGAAACTACTACCACTAATGCCATTACTTGTAGTGAGCTGAAATATATGCATCTAAGCTACTTGCATCTGAAAAGACATGTTTTTGTATTTTTTCATTAAGTGGTTGGATTTATTGTGATGATGCTTTTGATTAGGGTTTGGTTGTGCAGGAGCAGTTGGAATGGAAGGAAAGCATGGGCAAGGTCAGGATGGCTAGGGGAGGTCCCAGAGGGTCTCTAGCATCAATCCCCAGAAGTCTACCACGTTCGGATGCTCAGCAACCGAGTTTGCAGACTTCTACAGGAAGTCTGCAGGGGATCCTACAGGAAACTCAGGGGTTTCTACAGGAAGTCTGTGCAATTCTACAGGATGTTTGGCTGTGGAAGTTTTGGGAGATGGTGAAGTGTTGGAGTGGTGTGGGAGGATAGGTGAGATGGAGATGGAGTTGGTGATGGCTCAGGAGCAGAAAAATCAGAGGGAGAAAGAGTGCATGCAGTGGGTTGATGGTTGGAAGGATGGGATCAACGAAAGTTTAAGTAGATGGAGCTAAGTGATTATTGGATGAGTTGGAGGGTAAATGAGCTGGACAGAGGCCGAATGGGTGACTTGAGGAGAGATCAAGAAGAAGAAGAAGAAAGTGGAATGATATGGAGCAGCGTAAATGAAACAAATGACTTATACACCAAAACGAGGATTCATTAACCTATGATAACTGTGCCATGAAACCTATGAACAGCAATGGAAAACCAAGAAATGAAACTCGTGCATGGAAGTGAAATGTAGAAGTATGGTTCTATGTCAAAAGTGCATGGATGGATCTTCAACGAAAATGTCTATGTTGCAGCTTGCATGGAAGTGAGAAGAACTGCGTTTCTTTTTGGTGGTTGGTTATGGACTGCACCCCAATCCCTAACAGAGATGGCAGTGAGCCTTTACAACCTTTTTCTGGAGCTCCAATAGATTATATCTACCCTCTTCTAACCTAAGCAACTGGAAACAAATTCACCATATCTAATCCTATCTAAGCTCATGAAAAAGACTAAATTAACAAACTGTAAATTCGAATTGCATGGTAAAGTAAAAAACTCAAAGTGTTGGAACGAAATGCAACAACATTACAACACCGAGGAGATCTATTGCTCTCAGGTTGGGCCCTAACCTGAGAGCTATAGCTCCCTTAGAAAACTCAGAATGAGATCAAAACCTGCCTTCTTTATTCATAATCTGATGTCATGCCAAAACTGGCTTACAAAAGGAACAAACACCGAGCTGTAGCTCGTACTTCCCAATTACAAGAGAAATACAAAAGTTCAAAAATCTCCTATCCAAGGCTACAGACTCAGTATTTATGCAAAATGACCATCCAACAGGTGTCCTTGATTTGAGGAGCTCGGCTGTCCAACTGAAGTTTAAACTGTTGATCCTGTAGGACAGTCATAACTGCTGTTCCTGTAGAACAGTTATAACTGTTGTTCCTGTAGAACAGTTGGCTGCCTCTAAGCTCGGTGGGGAGATGGATTGGAGCTCGGAGCTATGGTGGGAATCACGAGGAAGGTCCCCAAGACTTTGGACATCCTCTCCTAAAAACCAGCAGTGCCACCTCATTGTCTCCTTGTCTCCTTTTTCGTGATCTTTGCTCCCTTTTAATGCCAAAAACCTGAAATTATCATGTATTAGTCACGTAGATAGAATGTCTACCCTTCTTCCTACAAACAACACGAATAAACTAAGAAATGCATGCATAAGCAATAAAAAATGAATGGTTTGAGCAAAGCAAGTAGGCCAAATGAGCCCAAATTGTACCAAAAATTGGGGCTCATCATCACCCCCCAGCTAAACTATTTGCTCATCCTTGAGCAACTTTGCCCTGGCTCCTCGTCTTTGGCCGAGAACTAGAGCCCGGAGCATGCTTTTCCTTCCCTGTTTTTGGTGGTCCTGCCTTTTCTGCCGAGGGTGGCGCTGTTTCCTTTCCTATTTTTGGCGACCCTGCCTTTGCTGCCCCTGGTGGTGACGAAGGTGGTGCTTCTTCCCCCTTCCCTATTTCCTTGAGCCGGGCTTCGGAAGGCGATTGGCTTATTTTTTGTGTCCAGGAAGTTATTTTTGGGCTCCCCTTCTCGGGGGTGGCTGATGTTTTAGAGGGGGTTCTTGGACTGGGTGAAGTAGGGACATCCACTAAAGTGGTTTGGCTGCCGGGTGGAGGCTGTGGCTTGCCCGTGGTTATCCGCTTGCTTCTCCTGGCCTCAGATGGTAGAGGGGTCTCCCTCTCTCTCTTTTCCTTCGGCTTTGGAGGTGTACTGAGGGTGGCTAGCGCCGCTACTGCCTCCTTTTCTAGAATACCAGCCTTCTCTTTCTTGTGTTTTGCTCTCTCATAGCTCCTTGTAGAGGGCCCCTCCTTTTCAGATTTCGGGCTTCCTATAGAAGACCCTGCTTTGCCCACTTCCGGGCCTCGTGTAGAAGATTCTTTCTTTCCCGCTTTTAGGCTTCCTGTAGAAGACCCGGCTTTAGCCACTCCCAGGCTTCCTGTAGAAGGCCCTCTCTCTGTCTTCAGGCTTCCTGTAGGAGGCTGTTTCTCAATGACTTTCGGGCTTCTTGTAGAAGCCCCTTTTTCCAATTTCGGGCTTCCTGTAGAAGCCTGCTTCTCAATGATCTTCGGGCTTCCTGTAGAAGCCTTCGTTTTTGTTTTTGGGCTTCCTGTAGAAGCCTGTTTTTGCTTTCCTGTAGACACAGGTGTCTCCACCTCTGCTTGCTTGCCTGCCTGAGTTTTGCTTTTTGTTTTGGTTGCAGGTGCTGTTGAGGTACTTGGGCTGACGTGGACTACCTCAGCTTTGTCCATTCTGCTCTTCATCCTCTTTTCCCTTGCTGACAGGGTAGGCGTGCCACCTTTTTCTTCGTCCTCCTTTTCCTCGTGCTTCTTCTTTTGTTCCTTCTTCTGCACCGTGGTAGGGGTCTTCTGGTCTTCTTCCTTCTGTTCCTCGGCCACTGCTTCGTGTTCCTCACTGCTGGAGGAACCCGTTTCTTCGATCAACATTTTAATGTCCCCATCTTTTGTCAAATTCCGGAAGGATTCCCATGAGAGGGGAACCTTATATGAATGCAATGCATCCTCCACAAGAAGCTTGATTAACCCATGGTGGGCTATCTGATCAGGTATGCCCTCTCTTAGCTTGGTGGCACACTCCATTAGCGACTGCAATAGAAAATAGGGGATGCTCAGTTTCTGCTCTACAGGAAGATCAATTCGGTGCCTTAATTCAGTGAGCAACCGAAAGTGATATGCATACACGATGCTGAAACGGCCTTCACAAGTAATATATTTCATGATTTGCAAACTGACTTCATTCCAAGGTGGCAACAAGCTCGTTCTTCTCACCTCGTTTTTGTCCTTCGAGAATTCTTCCTCGGGTGGAAAGAATTCCTTCTTTGCTTGCTGGCTCAGCTTTCTTTCGTCCTTATCCCATGGCAAACCCATAGGAAGTTCTGTGATCCGACTGATATGTTCTGGGGTGAGCTTGAGGCTTAGACCTCTGAAGTTCACTGTGGCCAGTGTCTGGGATTTAGGCTTCAGAGCCTGCAAGAATTCTTCGGCCACTTCATCATCGTAGCCCTGCAGCTTATCACAAAAAGGCATCCATTGTGCTCTGGTGAAGAGCTCTACCACTGCCGGGTTTTTCCTTAATTTAGTTGAATCAGTGGGTTCCCGTCTTATAAACCCACCTGGCATGATGAACACGGTCGTTTTAATTAAAGGTGGCAAATGCAAAAGAGATTTGGTCTATTAAGACAGAGCATGCACATAATCCACAAAATTCAACACAGTCTACTTATACCGACATCCTGTAGAACGACAGCATAGGCACAACAAACAACAATTCCACCAATATCTTTATGACTCGACTGTGGACGATGGTCTTGCCACTTTTACTAACCAGTTGCATGAAGAGTTCAGGGTTACCTCTTTAATTGGCCACCTTTTTTTCCGTGAGGCACCCGCTTCCCTGTAGATGACTGTGTTCCTGTAGACTGCGTTCCTGTAGACCGCGTTCCTGTAGAACTGCGTTCCTGTAGACTACGCTCCTGTAGAACTGCGTTCCTGTAGAAGCAGTGCACAATTCTCGGGGAGGACTGTAGTTGGCCCGCGCTCGAGGTGTGCTTGACCAGCGTTCTGGTAGCCAACAGCTCGGCGTATCAAAGTGCAGAGGAGATCAGAATAGCCACCCGAGTTTGAAGTGTTAGATGATAAATGCATGCGCATGATCTAGCCGATTAGATTTTGAATCGGTGCAATCCGTGGCACAGGGGATGAGCTGTCCCCGCTGGACCGTTGGGCAACGTCATCCATCATCCGCCTGCGTATTCACTTGCTGCCGCATCCATTCCCACAGATTTGCCGCCGTCTTTTCCTGTTAAACTCATGCTTCTGAAGAGAGTGGTCTCACGTGCGTGCCGTTCATTCTCTTTGTCGTGGCCGCCACCCAAACATCCAATTACATTTTAACTAGCCGACGTGGCCAGTCGACTGGCCATACGGCCGCTCAACCATTCAATTTTACGCTTTGCAAACAATTTCAAAGTAAGATTCATGCGATTTGAGGGAAGGAAGGGTTGAGACACTTACCTGCGTGGCTGCACACGATTTTTCCAGTTCTTGGACGATGGTGAGTGGATCTACCTGCTGCATGCGACTTACACAGACCCGGAGGCTCGTGGTTACAGGCTGCCAACGATGGAGTGGATGTTTTGCTTGCATGCGCCCGCGTTTCATTTCAGATGGCGGTGTTGTGAATGGTATCCACTCGAGCAGGTTGAACTGTTACAGGATTCCCGCGAGGTGTCTCGTAACAGTCCTTTCTCCTTGGGTGCATGCTGCACGACGGAGGTTTTGGCCTTTCAATCACGTTCCCGGAGCTCTTGATGCCTGCGGTATGAGATCCCAGCATTTGTTTAACTTTGAAAATGGCTTCTCCCGCGAAAACTCATTGATCTGCTTTGTTGGTGCAGGGGACTTGGTTGCATGTCGATGAGGATGGTGGAGCGAGGTAACAGCATTGTGCATGGGTGCCAACAGAGGCTTGCCTACGTCCAAACCAATCCGTAGCCGCTAGATCTTCCTTTACAATAGATTCCGGGCTGTCCCAAACTTCTACAGGAATTTTCCTGTAGAACACAGGGCTTCCTGTAGGAAGTCTGCACTTTCCTGTAGAAAATCCGCGTCTTCCTGTAGAAAGACTGCATCATCCTGTAGAAGATTGAAACCATGATAAAATTGCACATACCTTGGAAAAAAACATGGATATCCTTGGAGGAGGTGCTGGTGAGGTCTCTTGACAGCATGATACGGACCTTTGGCTTTGAGTTGGAGGGTTTCCTCTCCTCCATAGAACATCTTCAACCCTTCTACAGGAAGTTTCCTGTAGAACACAAAGCTTCCTGTAGAAAGTCTGCATGCAATTTTACCATATTTTGCTTATTGTTTTTTTCTTTTCTTTTTTCTCTTTTTTTTTTAAAGATAACAGGGGCGCCTCAAAGAGGTTTTCACCCATGCCATCTGCCCTGAGCGCCTCAGAAAGGTTTTCACTCAAGGATCTTTTTCAACCCTTTTTTTTATTTTTTTTGAAAGACAATAGGGGCGCCTCAATGAGGTTTTCACCCCTACTACCTGCCTTGGGCGCCTCAGAGAGGTTTTCACCCAAGGATCTTTATTTTATTTTATTTTATTTTTTTTATGTCCTTCAGGGTATGCCAAAAGCAGAGGCAGAACCCTTCTCTATGACCAATACAGATTTCTCTATAGTCTTGATGAACTCTTGTCTTGAGAGAGGTATCCTGTAGATCTTCAAACGATGCCCATTGACAAGCATGGGAATGGCTTCCTCATCAATGGTTCGAATGAGGACAGAACCATTGTCATGGCATTTCTCCACTGCATATGGTCCTAGCCATCTGGTTCTCAGCTTCCCCTTGAAATCTTTGTATCTGGAGTCATACAACAAAGCCCAATCTCCCAGCTGAAATTGCTTGTCATGGAGATGTTGGTCATGCCACACCTTTCTCTGAAGTTGAACCACTTCTGAGTGAAGGAGGGCCTGCATTTGGTGCTCATCTAGGCCATTCAGCTGCAGTAGCCTTTCTTGTTGTGCATGGCTGAGATCTAGGTCCAGCTGAGCTGCCATCCTCAAGGTGTTGTATTCAAACTCAATGGACAGCAAAGCTCTCTTCCCATAGACCAGCTCATACGGTGTGAAGCCGGTGGTGGTCTTCCAAGTGGTGTTGTAAGCCCATGTGGCTTCAACCAGGCGATCTGCCCAATCCTTTCTGCTGCTGCTCACCACTTTAGTCAAGATCCCTTCTAATGCTCTATTGGTGACTTCCACCTGCCCATTTGCTTGAGGGTGATAAGGGGTGGAAGTCCTATGCTTGATCTTGTGATGAGCTAGGAGATCTTCAACCAGGTTGGAGGTGAACTGGCTCCCTTGATTGGTGACCAGCTCTCTTGGATAGCCAAACTTATAGAAGATGTTCTCTCTTAGGAACTCGGCCACCTTTTCTTCTGTTGCTGCTTTGATTGCTTTGGTCTCTGCCCACTTTGTCAAATAGTCAGTACACACAATGATGTAAGTCCTTTGCCTCGAAGAGGGGTTGATTGGGCCCACAAAGTCCATGCCCCACTTCTCAAATGGCTCAAGAGTCACTTGAGGTTGGAGAGGCATCTCATCCCTTTGGGTCGGTTTCCCCATTCTTTGGCATTGGTCACACTGACTGACATATCTTCTGACATCTTGATGAAGTGTGGGCCAATAGTAGCCTGCCTGCAGGATTTTGAAGGCAGTTCTCTTTGCTGCAAAATGTCCTCCACAAGGCCCATCATGATAAGTGAGGAGGATATCAAAGACTTCCTCCTCCCTTACACAACGCCTTAAGATCTGATCGGGGCCAAGCTTGAACAGATTGCCCCCTATCCAAGTGAATGAGGCACTTTTTCTGATGATTCTGCTCTTCTCTCTGGAAGATAGGTGTGGAGGGAACTGTGCTGAAACAAGATAGTTTGCTATATCAGCAAACCATGGAGAGAGTACTGAAATAGCAAACAGATGTTCATCAGGCATCTGGTCGTCCACTGTTCCATCCTCATCTACAGACAAATCCAATCTAGATAAAAAGTCAGCAACTACATTTTCTCTACCTGGTTTGTCAACAATGGTCAAATCAAACTGCTGCAATAAAAGTAACCATCTAATAATGCGAGCATTCACATCTGGTTTATTCATTAAATATCTAATTGCAGCATGGTCAGTATGTACAAAGGTCAGGTAACCAGTAATATAATGTCGGAACTTGTTCAGTGCATGGACCACAGCCAAGAATTCTTTCTCGATTACAGTGTAATTCAGCTCAGCTTTGGACAAGTTTTTGCTAACAAAGTAAATGGCATATGGAAGTTTTTGCTCAACTTGTCCTAAAGCTGCACCTATGGCTTTGTTCGAGGCATCAGTGTGGATGTGGAAAGGTAGGGCCCAGTTTGGACCTCTCAGGATTGGGGCTGACACCAACTTGTCCTTCAATTCATTTAAAGCCCTCTGACAATCGTCAGTCCATTTAAACTCCACATCTTTTGCCAACAGACCAGACAATGGCGAGGCTAGCTTGCTGAAATCTTTAATGAATCTCCGGTAGTATCCTGCTAATCCCAAGAAACTTCGGACATCCCTTACCTTTTGAGGAGGTGGAACCCTCTTGATGAGAGCAATTTTGTTAGGATCCACCTGCAACCCTTGACAAGAAATGGTATGGCCTAGCACAGTCCCTTCAGTCATTAGGAATTCACATTTTTCAGGACTAAGGGACAAGTTCATCTCAGTGCACTTGGTTAGGACTTTTCCCAAGTTGGACAATGCTTCCTGGAAGTTGGCCCCATAAGGAGTAAAGTCATCCATATAGATTTCTACTGCATCATGGACCAGCTCCGAGAAGATGCTCAAGACAGCTCTCTGAAAGGTAGCAGGAGCATTGCATAGCCCAAAGGGAAGGACTCGATAGGCAAAGGTACCCCAAGGACAAGTGAAGGTGGTCTTATCTTGGTCTTCCGGGCTGATTTGTATTTGGTTGTACCCGCTAAACCCATCCAGGAAAGAGAAGAACTTCTTTCCTGCCAGTCCATCCAACACTTGATCTATGAAAGGTAGAGGGAAATGGTCCTTCTTGGTAGCTTTGTTCAGTTCTCGGTAGTCCACACAGATTCTCCATTTCCCATTTTTCTTGGGAACCAACACTAGAGGGGACACCCATTCACTATCTGAGATGGGGTAGATGAATCCGGCATCCAACGGTTTTTGCAATTCTTCCTTGACAATGTCCTTAAGGGCTGGATTCATTCTCCTCTGAGGTTGCCTAACCGGTTTACAATCCTCTTTGATGTATATATGATGGGTACAGACCGAAGGATGGACTCCTTTCATTTCCTTATAGCTCCAATCAAAAGCATCTAGGTGGTTGGCCAACAGACTACACAGCTCCTTTTCCTGGGAAGGAGATAGGGAGGAGCTGATCTTCAATACTTTCTCAGGGCCGAACTCCACATTCTTGATTCTGGGAGTAACAGGGTTGGTTGTACAAAGATCCACTAAGGTGCTAGCTTGGGCGTCCTCCACCAATTTCTCTAAGGGTAGTGCACTGGAAGGTGGAATCGGATCAAGGTCTCGATCAAGTCATCCTCGGTTGGGGGGTCTCTTCTAGTGGTATCTAAGGTGCACAGAGGTGCTGAGTACACCTCGTCTTCTTCTCCTTCTTCCAACTAGAGTGGTAAATCATCCTCTAAGGAGGGTTGGGCAGGAGGGTATAGGACTAGTTGCTTGGACATGGGACCATTTTTGATGGTCATGTTTCCTGCACGACAACTTATGTAAGCATCTGCAGTAACTAACCAAGGCCTTCCCAAAATGAGAGGATATCCAGTAAGCTTTGCCTTTGGTTGCAGAACCAGGAAGTCTGCAGGGTATTCCCAAGAATCAATAGAGACCATGACATCCTCCACAATCCCTTCGGGAGTCATGGTGGAGCAATCTGCTAATTGCAGTACTGTCGAGGTCTTCCTCAAGGAACCCTGAAGATTGAGTTTAAGCATGGTATCCCTGGTCATCACATTAATGGCAGCCCCCAGATCAATCAAGGTGTGAGGTATAATAGTGCCATTGATGTGGACATCTACTACAGGACTTCCAGGATCTAGGTACTTTGGGCAGATGACTTGTCCTAGCATAAGGTCAGACAGTTGTCCTATGACATTGATAGTTGAAGCATCTTTCTTCCGTCTGCCTGGATGTTTGAAACACTTCTCCTTAACCAATTTGTTGTATATTGGCACATCCTTGATGGCTTGCAGAAGTGGTATTTTTACACACAACTGCTTGAGCTCACCCAGAAGCTCATCTTCCTCTGGGTTAGGTTGTGTGGTGGTTGTTCGTCTCTCAGGAAAGGGTGGAATAGCTTTTGGTTCACTTTCCTGTTTATCTTCCTCATCCTCTGGGGGAGGAGGTTGGCGATCTGGTAGAGTCTTTCTAGATCGGAGATTGATCTCCTGGATCTCCATAGCATAGGTAGGGCATGAGGTTTCCCTAGTGTATACCTGCTGGGCCTGTCTATTGTTGGGGTTCGGGTTCGGTTGAGCAGGCATTTGAGGTTGCCTTGGAGGAGCAGGAGGTAATGGTTGAGGTTGAACTGGTGGTGGAGGCAAAATGGCAGGAGGAGTGTTGTATTGGGGCCTCCACCCCGACTGAGGTGCATTCCATTGAGGCTGTGGCTGGGCATGTGAGTGATATGAATGAGAAGTAGGTTGAGTGGGGTACTGAGGTGGGTAAGACCATGGAGGAGGCATGGACCATGAAGGATGAGCAGGGGGACCCCAGGAAGGCATAGGAGTCGACTGGTTGGGGTTGTAATAAGCTTGAGATGCCCCTTGCATCCCCTGCTGATAAGGCCTAGATCCTTGTGGCCTCCTTTGGTTGAGGTAATAGAGAGGTTCGGTGGGAGCTTCTGTCCCTTGGTACATGGCTTTAAACCCAGGTAAGGTTGGACACTGATTTGTGGGATGGTCCTCCTCACAAACAAAACACACTTCAACAGAATGCAATGGACATTCGTTCTTAGGGTGTCTCCTTGTGCACCTAGGGCAGAAGACCGCCAAGGCTCTCTCAGCTTCTTCTTTCTTTGGATGAATCCTGAATGTGTCAAGCTGCATGGCAATGGTCTGTCTCACCTCACTCTTAAGATCTTCTAATTGATTTGCAAGCTCATGTTTGGAGAAAGGGACACTAGTTGAGAGGAGGTTTCCTCTACCACGTTTCCGAGCTGCCCTGGAGTGGTTTCTAAACACAGTCTTGATGTCCTCATAAGGCAGTTGGTAAATGTCCCCCCCAGCTAACATGTGAAGGGTATCTAAGAGGTCTTCAGGGACTCCTCGGAGTAGGACCAACTTGAGGGATTCAGGGTCAAGTGTACACCTGGCCCGCTTATAGCTTAGTTGGAACCTCTCCTCATAATCCTCTAAGGACTCATCATTTCCCATGGTCATCCGAAAGATTTCCCCCTTGGTTTCCTTGGACCTACAGTAATCCCGGTACTTGGTATTGAAAGCTTGCTGCATCTGAGCCCAAGTGGTGATATTATTCCCAGGTAAGCCCATGAACCAGCGTAATGCTGCATCCTTAAGAGTGGAAGGGAAAAGTTTCAGCTTTTGCTCATCTTCAGTATAGTCATAGGTTCTACAAAGGACAACAAACTCGAACAGGAAGGTATCTGGATCTTCAGTGGTCAGCCCATGGAAGTGAGGTAAGGCGGAGGGGCTAATGTTCTTAATTTTCATCTCTCCATTGGTCTCTCGGATGGGGAAGGCACCTTCTATTCTCTCATCTTCTCTTCTATTATCAGCCATAGCTTCAAATGGAGTGGTCTCTAACTCTTCTTCTACTATAGGATCTTTGGATATCTCAGGATGTTCACCTATAGGTTCTTCTGGGTCACTGTCACCAAAGAAGAGAGAAGGGTGACTCAGTATTGTAGCAATAATGCATTTGCCTGATCTATCTCGGTTCCTACGAGGCATGAAATGGAAAAGACCTTCTTTTTCTTTTGATTGCTTTTGCTTTTTTTCTTTGGTACCTGCAAAACTGAAACAGACTGATATACAACTAACTATGAAAGATGCAGAATTAGACTGAAAGCAGGAAAGAACTAATCTACTTTGCTCAACTGAAATTGCAAGAATGGAAATGCTAGTCTACGCTTGCAGAAAGGAAATGCTATTCTATGAAAGCAGGAAATGCTAATCTATGAAAGCAGGAAATGCTAATCTATGAAAGCAGGAAATGTCTATGCTACTTTTGCAGAATGGAAATGAAATAAACTACTTAGCAGAAGGTAAGAGTAAGAAAGTAGAAGAAAAGCAACAATTACTAATACTCTGACGCTTCCCCGGCAACGGCGCCAAAAAGATGGTGGGCTCCAGTATTGTAGCAATAATGCTACAACTCCTGGAGCTCCCTATCTCTAATTTTATCAACCCGATGGTTCGTACAAACTTGGAAGCGACGGTGCTGTATGCACAAGTACTAGCTCTTGTCGCAGCTGTCACTTGGTCAGCTGGCACAAGTCCGCTAGGGCTCAAGGCAACTTCTATAGCCTCACAGAAGAAGCTTTATGAATGATGGACGAAAGCTAACTCAAAGGAGACTAGTCTATTTGCAAAAAGAAACTGAAAGCCAACAAAGCATGAAAACCCTAGTAAACCCTAATTTGACTAGCTAGACCCCAACTATGCAAAACTGTGAATGAAACTACTACCACTAATGCCATTACTTGTAGTGAGCTGAAATATATGCATCTAAGCTACTTGCATCTGAAAAGACATGTTTTTGTATTTTTTCATTAAGTGGTTGGATTTATTGTGATGATGCTTTTGATTAGGGTTTGGTTGTGCAGGAGCGGTTGGAATGGAAGGAAAGCATGGGCAAGGTCAGGATGGCTAGGGGAGGTCCCAGAGGGTCTCTAGCATCAATCCCCAGAATTCTACCACGCTCGGATGCTCAGCAACCGAGTTTGCAGACTTCTACAGGAAGTCTGCAGGGGATCCTACAGGAAACTCAGGGGTTTCTACAAGAAGTCTGTGCAATTCTACAGGATGTTTGGCTGTGGAAGTTTTGGGAGATGGTGAAGTGTTAGAGTGGTGTGGGAGGATAGGTGAGATGGAGATGGAGCTGGTGATGGCTCAGGAGCAGAAAAATCAGAGGGAGGAAGAGTGCATGCAGTGGGTTGATGGTTGGAAGGATGGGATCAACGAAAGTTTAAGTAGATGGAGCTAAGTGAATAATGGATGAGTTGGAGGGTAAATGAGCTGGATAGAGGCCGAATGGGTGACTTGAGGAGAGATCAAGAAGAAGAAGAAGAAAGTGGAATGATATGGAGCAGCGTAAATGAAACAAATGACTTATACACCAAAACGAGGATTCATTAACCTATGATAACTGTGCCATGAAACCTATGAACAACAATGGAAAACCAAGAAATGAAACTCGTGCATGGAAGTGAAATGTAGAAGTATGGTTCTATGTCAAAAGTGCATGGATGGATCTTCAACAAAAATGTCTATGTTGCAGCTTGCATGGAAGTGAGAAGAACTGCGTTTCTTTTTGGTGGTTGGTTATGGACTGCACCCCAATCCCTAACAGAGATGGCAGTGAGCCTTTACAACCTTTTTCTGGAGCTCCAATAGATTATATCTACCCTCTTCTAACCTAAGCAACTGGAAACAAATTCATTATAAACTAATCCTATCTAAGCTCATGAAAAAGACTAAATTAACAAACTGTAAATTCGAATTGTATGGTAAAGTAAAAAACTCAAAGTGCTGGAACGAAATGCAACAACATTACAACACCGAGGAGATCTATTGCTCTCAGGTTGGGCCCTAACCTGAGAGCTATAGCTCCCTTAGAAAACTCAGAATGAGATCAAAATCTACCTTCTTTATTCATAATCTGATGTCATGCCAAAACTGGCTTACAAAAGGAACAAACACCGAGCTGTAGCTCGTACTTCCCAATTACAAGAGCAATACAAAAGTTCAAAAAGCTCCTATCCAAGGCTACGGCCTCAGTATTTATGGAAAATGATCATCCAACAGGTGTCCTTGATTTGAGGAGCTCGGCTGTCCAACTGAAGTTTAAACTGTTGATCCTGTAGGACAGTCATAACTGTTGTTCCTGTAGAACAGTTATAACTGCTGTTCCTGTAGAACAGTTGGCTGCCTCTAAGCTCGGCGGGGAGATGGATTGGAGCTCGGAGCTATGGTGGGAATCACGATGAAGGTCCCCAAGACTGTGGACATCCTCTCCTAAAAACCAGCAGTGCCACCTCATTGTCTCCTTGTCTCCTTTTTCGTGATCTTTGCTCCCTTTTAATGCCAAAAACCTGAAATTATCATGTATTAGTCACGTAGATAGAATGTCTACCCTTCTTCCTACAAACAACACGAATAAACTAAGAAATGCATGCATAAGCAATAAAAAATGAATGGTTTGAGCAGAGCAAGTAGTCCAAATGAGCCCAAATTGTACCAAAAATTGGGGCTCATCACCACGTTTCATACATTTTCATACTAGATACTCCTGAAGCACAACACATAATGTGAAAGGCCACGTTTCATCCAATTTTCATACTGGACCCATTAATATCATTGAAGCACATAATCAATCAATCTTCTAAATCACCCAAACACCAGATCAATACATATGCAAGGATAATATGTGAGTTATCAACCAGATCTAGTCCATCAGATCACATTAAGAACTTGATCCATTCAATACTGAAGCTAAACATAATCATGTTGCAATCAGAACTCAATATCAGTAACCAGACATCACTTCAAACCCAGAACAATGCAAAAACATATTTAATGATAGGTATGCAACTTAACCAACAGAAAGTTGCGGGTATCCGCGTCTGTTCTTTCTGCAGATCTGCGGGTATCCGCACCTGCACGCTCTGTTGATCTGCGGGTGTCCGCAACTTCTGAGTCTCCTGATATGCGGGTATCCACATTGCTCCTGTGGCTCAACTGCGAACCTCCGCACTGTGCCTATCTCTGGCCCACGCACCTCCGCAACTGGGTCTGCGACTTTTCTGCGGGCCTCCGCACCTGCGGTGCTTCTGGGCCTGCACACCTCCGCGCTTTCTCCTTCACAGGCCTGCGGATCTCCGCGTTTTCTCCTTCACTGGCCTACAGATCTCCGCACCTGAGACATGTCTCACCTGCGTTCCAGACTTCAAATATGCCACAGACTTTCAGATCTACAGATCTGATCATGCGCAAAGGAGATCTCGACCCATCAGTAGGTTTGCCTTATAAAGCTCAGGTTTCTCCTTGATTTAAATCTAGACATCACTCACCAACCAGAATTTCAGATCTTGCTCTCCTTAAGATATTCAACCCATAAGCATGCTTTAGCCAAATGATCTCCTTCCTCTTTTATAGCCTTAAGCCTTTCACAATACCACGGTCCAAAACCATAATAACACAATACCACGAACTCGACAATCATAAGATTCCCACACGTGCGCTTTTCTCTGCATGAAAGTGTGTGAAATTTTAGGAACGCACCTTTTGTTCTGTGATCCTGCGAAGATGTCCGCACCTTCTGAACGAAGTACCTGTGGACCTAGCCTATGACCGCACCTATTGCACGACGCACCTGCGAACTTCTTATTTTCTTCATTCTTTGTGTGCTGGTCATCAATCTCTGCTACTGATCTGTTGTACTGTGATTTGTCACCTGTATGAATTGCCATCAAGGACAACACTTTAGCCATAATGCCAACAATCTCCCCCTTTGGACTTGATGGCAAAGCTTACTTGTCATACTAAGGACTTGTCATTTGATTCCTTTGAGCTGTCCTGCATCCCATGTATTATGTCACATCTGATATCTCTTCTGTGGATTCACTTGATTGTATATAAGTGAGATGTTCTTCTATGAGTGGGTTTCCATCAAATACAACACATGCATCATAATGCCAACAATATCCCCCTTTGGACTTGATGGAAACAACACCAAATCACTCTCCCCCTTTGACATCAAGGGCAAAGGGCGGACCAAGATATTCTCTTCCTTTGCTGACCATACTCCCCCTGAGAACCTGTTGAAGCCTCTGAATGAGCTCCCCCTTTGTATATGCCATGGTGCACCAATCTGTCCATGCTCTTTCTGAGAACATGCTGAAATCTCTGCTCTGCTGAAATGTGCTTGTTCATGCTCCCCCTGACTGTAAGCAAGGTCTGCAAAAAGATGTTCTACAAGAAGAACTTGACTTTATACATCATAAATGACCTTCCTATCACCAAAGACACATACATACATCTATCTCCCATCACAATGGTGATATACCAAAAGTTTACATATGATAACATAAGAGAATAACATCATTCATCCCAGGCATAGTGGGGAAACCAACATAGGCCATTACATGACCTGAAGAGATCTCATCAAATGACTACAATAGATAGAGACACACTATTACATCATGAGTCTTGATATGACCTTTACATCGAATGATATACATGACATTTATAACAAACATCATGATAAACATCAGCAACAACATTGAATGATCTGCTCCATAGCATCTGTCAACAACAACTAGACCAGCAACTTGTATTAGTGCAAGAATCATCAAGGTATGTCCGCATCAATTCATCCTTTTGAACATAATTCTGTATATATAGAATCATTCTATCATATGTGAGCAACACCATAGCCATCCAGATCTGCATGGACCAAGTATCATCAATTTGGAATATCTGCATCAATCAACATATGTACGAAACAACCTATCATCATATAGGTAAGATTCATCGTCATCATGTCTCCAACAATGCAACTTTGAATAATCATCCATGTATCTAGCCAACAATCCTCATCCATATATTTGCCAAGAACAATAGGAATCCTGCATCATAATTCTTCTTATCCTTATGAAGATCACCATGTAAGCACCATTAGAGAATCAACCACAAATCTGATCTATGTAACCCCAAGAATCATCTGAACAACTCATAACCATATCATAGCAAGATGAATCATTTATCCATATAAGCATCATCACCAAGGACTATTAACCATAATGCCAACAATGCATTAAAAGCATATGCTCCCCCTAAACCTATGCCATCTTGGTTACTTTCAGATCTAATCATGCATATCAGCAAGGAGTATCAAGACATCATCATTATCAAGTTAGAAACAAAACACTTCTAACCATCAGGTCATTTCCACACATCATCAAAAAATCAACCAGAGCAAATAATAAACTGAATCATATCAGACCCTGCTAACATATACGCGACTGTGCAGTGACTAACCCGCGTATATACACGACTTCCCTTTATGAAACTTGCATATGAGATTTAGGACACTAAAGTTTTACACTTCCATCTCCCTCTGATTCTGTTATGTCTGTATGTTGTGCTGTGCCACCTCTTTTGACTGCACTTCTTTCTTCTTCCACATCTTCAAGTGTGATGATGATGTTTTCTCCTTTTGGTATGGTGCCCATACTTTGTTCCTGCATTCCTTAGTTATATGTCCAAGCTTGTTACATGTGTAACATCTTACATGTCTCATATTTCTTCTATAGAAATCAACAACTCTGTGACCAAATATATTGCAAGCAAAGCAATATCCATTAAAGTACCTTGAACGTGATGATCTTTCTGCATGATCGTCTTGAACCCTTCTTCTTCTACATCTGGCTGTAACATGTCCAAGATTATGACATACATAACATTCAACATTATTCATAGGAGGAGTAAAAGATTTTCTTTGAAGAATTTCTTTCCTTGGTTGATGATGAGATTGACCTTTCATCTCTTTATTGAGCATTTCAGATTTTGCAGTAGAGTCCCTTGTCTTACTTTGTGAACTAGATTCACCTTCAATAGATTCATGAAAACCAAGACCAGTTTTGATAGCAGGAGACCTTTGACTAATAATAATATCATCCAAGACTTTAGTACTATCTTGAAATCGTAAAATCTTATCCTTTTCTTCTAATTTACCTTTCAAGATATTTACCTCAACCTGAAGTTGTTCTTCCTTTTCCAGACATTTCTTCTTCAAAAAATTTACAGATTTTCTTCCTTCTTCCATTTGGCGTCTTAGTTCAAGAACTTCATTTTCATGAGCTTGGAGTAGTTCTTTATTCTGCTTCTTTGATTCTTCAAGATCTTCTTTTAGCGAGTGGATCGTGGCTTCAAGACTTTCATAGTAACTGGATATATCTCTGAGTTTCTTGATGGTTGTGATTCTTTCATTGACTTCATCTCTTAGTGATGTTACTTCATCCTGCAACTTTTGATATTTGTCCTTGAATAACTTCCTTACCTTGTTTCCTTCCTCTAGTTGAGATTTTAGTTTGGCAGCTTCTTCTTTGAAGGCACATTCCCTTTTGTTCAATAGATCTTGTTGATCTCTGATTTTATCTGAAAGCCTTTTAAATTCTGCCTCTATTTGATATCTTTCTTGTTCACCCATAAGAGAAAATTCAGTTGTTTCACTATCACTTTCATCTTTTCCAAATGGATAGAAAGCTGGAACATCAGAGGATAGAAAATTCATACCCGATAGTTCATATTCATTCTGAAATGATTCTGAATCTGATTCTGAATCTGAAGAGCTTCTTACACCTAATCCCCAATCGATTCTCCCACTATGATAGTTCTTCTGAGATGTCTTCTTCTGCTTATGTGCTTTATTCTTAAGCTTCTTTCCCATTTTTCCACGGATCTCCTTTAAGCGATCAAGCCTCTATCAAAGAACCTGCTCTAGTACCAATTGTTGGAAATAACACTGAGAGGGGGGGGGGGGTGAATCAGTATTATCACATCAATAAAACTTTTTCATTTCCATATTCAGATTCATATATGCTACTTCCACAACTTCTTATGATTCAGTTAGTTGATCCTTAATGAGTGCATTAGAACATTATCAACCATATTAATAGTAAACAGGTGCAGTAAAATAGAACAGATCATCACACATAAGCCACACACATGAACAACATGATATAAGGTGGAAACCCAATGTGGGAGAAAACCACCTGCTACAAGTCATCTCAATCTTCTTCTTAATAAGAAAATCCTTTTACAATATTTTTGCACTGGTGCAGTCTTATACCAATACACAGGCTTCTACCTGTAGAGAGCTACAACCCCCATAGTTCTTGTACTAGCCGATCCATTTACTAATACGTAGGCTGCTACCTACTACAATGCTCCAAAGTTTTCCCTTAGCTCTTGTACTAGCTTAGATACTAGTACGTAGGTGCCGGCCTACAATCATCTCTCCTCCGGGTACCACATTTCATACATTTTTATACTGGATACTCCCGAAGCACAACACATAATGTGAAAGGCCACGTTTAATCCAATTTTCATATTGGACCCATTAATATCATTGAAGCACATAATCAATCAATCTTCTAAATCACCCAAACACCAGATCAATACATATACAAGGATAATATGTGAGTTATCAACCAGATCTAGTCCATCAGATCACCTTAAGAACTTGATCCATTCAATACTGAAGCTAAACATAATCATGCTACAATCAGAACTCAATACCAGTTACCAGACATCACTTCAAACCCAGAAAAATGCACAAACATATTAAATGACAGGTACACAACTTAACCAACAGAAAGCTGCGGGTATCCGCGTCTGTTCTTTTTGCAGATCTGCGGGTATCTGCACCTGCACGCTTTGTTCATCTGCGGGTGTCCGCAACTTCTGAGTCTCCTGATATGTGGGTATCCGCACTGCTCCTGTGGCTCAACTGCAAACCTCTGCACTGCGCCTATCTCTGGCCTGCGCACCTCCGCAACTGGGTCTGCGGCTTTTTTGCGTGCCTCCGCACCTGCGGCACTTTTGGGCCTGCGCACCTCCGCGCTTTCTCCTTCACTGGCCTGTGGATCTCCGCGTTTTCTCCTTCACTGACCTGCGGATCTCCGCGTTTTCTCCTTCACTGGCCTGCGGATCTCTGCACCTGAGATGTGTCGCACCTGCAATCCAGACTTCAAATATGCCACAGAATTTCAGTTCTACAGATCTGATCATGAACAAAGGAGATCTCGACCCATCAGTAGGTTTGCGTTATAAAGCTCAGGTTTCTCCTTGATGTAAATCTAGACATCACTCACCAACCAGAATTTCAGATCTTGCTCTCCTTAAGATATTCAACCCATAAGAATTCTTTAGCCAAATGATCTCCTTCCTCTTTTATAGCCTTAGGCCTTTCACAATACCATGTCCAAAACCATAATAACACAATACCACGTACCCGACAATCATAAGATTCCCACATGTGCCCTTTTCTCTGCATGAAAGTGTGTGAACTTTTAGGAACGCACCTTTTGTTCTATGATCTTGCGAAGATGTCCGCACCTTCTGAACAGAGTACCTATGGACCCAGCCTATGACCACACCTATTGCATGATGCACCTGCGAACTTCTTATTTTCTTCATTCTTTGTGGGCTGATCATCATTCTCTGCTACTGGCCTGTTGTACTGTTATTTGTCACCTGTATGAGTTGCCATCAAGGACAACACTTTAGCCATAATGCCAACATGTTCTCCTACTCAAAGCCATGATGTTTATGTGTCATTGTTAATCATAAGTGATGTATTTATGCCTATTTATGTAATGTATTATATGTTAAGGTATTTAAGATCTTTGACTTTTCCTACAAGGAACAAGAATCTTTATATTGAACTTTTCCCTTACTTTTGATGTGTTTTCTATCTTTTATGCAACATTGTCCATATTTATACCTTGCTAATTAATAAAAATATAATTTGGTTTCATTTTCACACTCAATCAAGCAAGCAAAGATAGACTAATAGAATTTTTTCATTATTACTCTTTTGAGAAATGAACTTTACCATTTTATTTTAGGTTTGATAAAGGGTCCAAATTATAAAAAGTTTTGAGAAGGGATAAACATCATGCACCGAGAAATAAATTAATAATGATATATAGTACATAAATCTAATGGAATATATCTCAACCTATATAGCATTTATTACTTTATGGTTGGATGCACATTGATAATTGTGGTGAAAATATACACCCTCCTTGTAAACACGAGACTCACTTAGTAATTTAGAAACCTTAGTGTCATAAATGGGAGCAACTTAGTAATTTAGAAACCTTAGTGTCATAAATGGGAGCAACTGTGAGTACTCAATGTTTCTCTAATTGTTCCCCCTTGTCAAGTTTACTTCTAGATAGGATAAATCCCTTTTTAGTGAACATGTCCTTACATCCGCATCCTAGAGAGTTCTCTTGAGAGATAATATTAAGATTCCAAGGATTGTATAATTTTGGATCAATGTTAATTTATTCATATCTTTTTTTTTTATGGAACAAGTGGAATGAGGTGTTATTTGATATTATGGAACTTTTCATATTTTTCATGATTTAATAATAGATTGATTCTTGTTAACTTTTCCCTACAACTATGAATGATAGAGATGCAAATGACACAATTCTCCTTAACCTCAACTTCGGTGCATCAGACAACTTCAACTCAATATCCTTGACATTGCGCAATTCTTTCTTCAACAATTGAACCTCTTCATTAGCCTAACTTGTCATGGCAGATACTTATTTGGCTTTATATTCCCATTTTGTAGCGATAGCAACCTTTTCATCCTCAACTACTGAACGTAATACATATGCCGAATCGAGAGCCTCTTTTAGAGAACATATCTCTACAGACAATTCCTTTGATTTTTTTGCATTGGCCTTTGAAGCATTGACTGCATCCATGCCCTGTTTAGTTGTGGTGTCCTTAGAATCCATCACAATGGAGAGGTTTTTCTTGACCCTTTGAAGCTCTTGATGTGTAGATTACAAGGAAATTACATCAAAAACATGTTGTCTCTACACAACTTCAAGTTAATACTGTCAGCCTTGATCCCTCTTGTGAGTAGCCTCAATGGTGTCCTGCTCAAGCTCATCAGTCGACAACTTCTCACTCTTGAAGATTGATTTGTAATTTTCCTACTCTTCTAGAGATCTGAATTCAACGCATTTAACTTCTGCAGGGCTTCCTTTTCCTTGATATTAGCATGCTCCACCTGGGAAAGGACCTTTTCTATTCTTTTACTTGGATGTTCTTCAACCTCTTGTTCTTTCTTGTATAGAAAATCATACTCTTCTTTTGCAATTGACACAAAATTGTCATCTGATTTCTTAGATTAAGCTCATTTTCTTTGTCTAGAAGAGGATCTTTGATAATAGAAATTTCCATATTAGCACTTTGTGCATCTTCTTTTGCTACAACGATCTCAGCTTCAGCTTCTTCAAAGGAATCTAATAATTTAGTTTCATTTTCTTTGGCTATGTTAACCTCAACTTCTGTGCATCAGACAACTTCAACTCAATATCCTTGACATTTGTCAATTCTTTCTTCAACAATTAAACCTCTTCATTAGCCTTACTTTCCAGTGTAGATGCTTATTTGGATTCAGATTCCCATTTTGCAGCAATAGCAACCTTTTCATCCTCAACCATTGAACGTGATGCATATGCTGAATCGAGAGCCTCTTTCAGAGAACATATCTCTCCACACAATTCCTGTGCCTTTTTGGCATTGGTCTTTGAAGCATTGATTGCATCCAAACCCTGTTTAGCTAAGATGTCCTTAGAATCCATCACAATGGAGAGGTTTTTCTTGATCCGTTGAAGATCTTGATGTGTAGATTTCAAGGAAACCACATCAAAAGCATGTTGTCTCTACACATCTTCAAGTTCAAACTGTCAACCTTGATCCCTCTTGTGAGCAGCCTCAATGGTGTCCTCCTCAAGCTCATCAATTGACAACTTCTCACTCTTAGATTTCTCTAGTGCTCTCTTCTGAACCACACGAGACTCACCCAATATCACATTGGATTCATCTAATGCTCTCTTATAAAGAAGTCGATCAGAATTATTTTGAATTTTATGAGATTTATATGCAATATTAATTCAATAATTAATAAAAAAATATAGTCTTAGGCACCCTAAATCAACTTCAGTTTATACAACGTTAGATTGTTCCTCAATTTATATGTGTTTCCTTTGCAACATTTGGTGCAAATACTAGTTAAATAATTACGGCATAAGGCATTCCCTCTTAAACAAACCCTCCTCCCATCCCACCTTGACACCTGTGACTTTGTCAACCTTTGATTCAAAAGTTAGATGATGGAAAGAGAGACTTTGTCAGCATTTGATTCACAAGTTAGATGATGGAAAGAGTGACTGCCATCAGATTGAAAAAACCCATCCCACTTTGCCACCTGTAACTTTTTCAACCTTTGATTCACAAGTTAGATGATGTAAAGAGCAACTTTGTCCATCTTTGATTCACAAGTTAGATGATGGAAAGAGCGACTGCCATCAGATTGAAAAAACCGGTATGAATTGGTTATAATTCGTTGAAAGAGTGACTGCCATCAAATTGAAAATACTAGTATGAATCCATTACCATCCGTTAATGGTCTGTTGTCCACACTATTTCATGCTGGAATATCCCCTTTTCGGCTACTTTTGTTCCTCAAATACTTGTGGATGCCATGGGCTCGCCATGGAGCATTGGAAAACAGGGATTCAAAGGCCTTACCCCATGATTTATGATCGGCAATTGGATATTATGAGCAAGATACAGAAGGAGCTGTGCACAGACACCTTTGTACATCATGATTTCAGAAATAGAGCTTTCCCTTATATGGTTGAGTGGTCCAGGAAATGTGGTACTGTCACAATTCAGCGGCTGATTCTTCTGTATCTGTTATATTTTCTCGCGATTTGGTATGGGCTGGGGTGGTGATGGTGACGGATTGATATGTGCAACTTATCATGAAATGATTTACATTGGACAGTATGCAAAAAAATTGCCATGTAAACTATACTACTTAATGGTTTTATCATCAGCTCTCATGCCCATGCCCGCTTTGCAGATAACAATGTCGGTAACCACAGTTAGATGTATTGGCATTATCGCATGTAAATGGCTTCATAATAGCAAAATTTACTGTGTTAATAAGACTCTATTTAGGCATCTATGATTTCAATTGTCATTGAGATGTTCACTATATGGAACCAATGACAAATAGAAAGTCTCATTAATTGGTCCCATCTCTCAATACAACGTTTATTTTAAATCTCTCCATCCGTGCATAAATGCCCAAATATCCATGCAGCCTTACATAAAACGGGTCATTTAAAGTTTTCCATATCTCGATTGTGTAATCAAGTTGTAAATCTTGTTAACAATGTCCTTTTTGTTGGGCAAAATAAAGTTTTACACTAAAACTCTATCTTCACGCTCATCCGCATCCATTTACACAAAAGCTCTATGTTGCTAATGATGAATGGAATGTGCATCCAAAACATTGAACGAAATCTCGATCAACGATAATATCCCTATCAAAATATTAATTAATATTTTTTATTTTTTACTTTTTAAAATTCCAAAAAAATATAATAATAATAATAATAATAATAATCTCCATTTTTAAGGTCACAGCCAAGCTAGACACCAAATTGGTGTATGACATCCCCTTGTTTGTGGGACAAAGGACCCACCTCCACGCAGCGATTTGATTGTTAAGTCTACTAATTGGTCCCATCTCTCAATACAACGTTTATTTTAAATCTCTCCATCCATGCATAAATGCCCAAATATCCATGAAACCTTACATAAAACGAGTCATTTAATGTTTTCCATATCTCAATTGTGTAATCAAGCTGTAAATCTTGTTAAAAATGTCCTTTTTGTTGGGCAAAATAAAGTTTTACACTAAAACTCTATGTTCACGCTCATCCGCATCCATTTACACAAAAGCTCCATGTTGTTAATGATGAATGGAATGTGCATCCAAAACGTTGAACGAAATCTCGATCAACGATAATATCCCTATCAAAAGATTAATTAATATTTTTTATTTTTTACTTTTAAAATTCAAAAAAAATGTTATAATAATAATAATAATAATCTCCATTTTTAAGGTCACAGCTAAGCCAAACACCAAATTGGTGTATGAGGCCCCTTATTTGTGGGACAAGGGACCCACCTCCACGTAGCGATTTGACTGCCAAGTCTACAAATGCATACATACTCTACCCCCCTTTGGTTTTGAACCTGTGACATTTTAGGAAGAAACACATGATCTTAACCATTAGGCCCACTCTTAACCATTATATTTATATCATTTTAAATATTTTATCTATATAAAATATATTATAGAGTTCAGGCTTCTGTGATCCATATCAAGTTTGTGAGAGATTTTTCGGCGTAAATCACATGGAAACCATTTGTCGACGCATTTTGAACCAACTAGTGTGATTCATCGTCAGGACAAGTTGAAGAAACAGATCCAGCCTAGCGAGTTAAATAGTCTGAGGAGAGCCTCCAATGGCTAACTTGACCAACGGCTAGATTGACTCTAGGACCAGGGTCAAAATTATTTTATTAATTAAATTAGCAATCTATTAATATTAAAATATATTCCACAATAATATATTAAATTTACTTTAATAAAATTTCTTATAACAACGGATGTTTAACTTTATGATTCCTTTAAAATAACCAGAATATTTTTTCCTTTACCTTGTGAGCAAGAATTTCAGTATTTACTATCGTTATCTTTTTGCATTTTATCACGAGATGCTCTCATATTTGAGGATCAAAGTTTTATCTTAATTTTACTTTTATATGTGAAGTGTTTTTTTTTTGTTTTGTTTTTTTTTTTTTAAATTAAGGTTTTTAATAAGGTTGTTATTCTTATTTTTTCATTTTTAGAGGAAGCTCATAGCCCAAAGTGAATATAGAAAGTAAAGATGGTAAAAATAACTTCAGATTAATTTTATTGAAGAAATTTAATGGTTATGAGTATTTCTCTTCTATTTTATATATTTTTCTATAATCATGTTTGTTTTTTTCAATAGCCACACATAAATAGCTTTTTATTCTCATAATTTATTTTCCTCCTATTTTATTCGACGAATCTCAACGATACCATAACATCGATGCCCTTATAACAATCTACAAGTTAATAATTTGAGTGAAGGTTTTTATATTTCTAAACCTCCACAGGCTAACAATCTATAGTTTGAGTGAAGGTTTTTATATTTCCAAACCTCCACAGGCATCTGTTGCGAATGTCTAAATGTATCAAAGAATTGGTAGATGAATGGGGTGAGATTATAGCTTGTTCAAGAGGGCCCTTGTGAAATTGAGATCACCAAATATATGGAAAAAATGACTGCCAAAGTTATTCTGAGGGCCGAGTTTGAAATGAGCCATGGAAAACTGGGAAAAGACTTACTATTTGAAGATCTGATCATACCAATTATCATCTCTGGTCATAGAAATTATCATCAAGCGGGTTGATTCAAGCTGAAAAGTTGATTACTTACTTTACATGGAAGAGATAAGCTGTTGTTGAAAATCTTGTCATATGACTTAGTCAGAGAGTTACGATGGTCTTAGATTTATAAATTCATATCATTACAAATAGCAAAAAAATATTTTGAGAGTTACAATTATTTAACAATTTGGATGTGCCTATAAAAATTCAATAATTTGAAAAATGCATAATATGTGTGTTTTGAGTGGCTTATTTTCATCCATTGGAATGAATTTTGTTACTAGAATAGGATTGCAAGGATGTGTAAAATATTTTCATTTCTAGATGCTATAATTCTCTCTCACAATGTGGAAACTTACACAATCAAATCTTTTATGATAAAAACATTGCCTAAAGTTATAGACAGATAGTTTTATAGTGACAACCAAATATCTACTATCTCTCTTGAAGACTCTTGAAGAAAGATACCATAATCAAATCTTTTATGGTAAAAGCATTGCCTAAAGTTATAAAAAGATAGTTTTATAGTGACAACCAAATATCTACTGTGTGTCTCTTGAAGACTCTTGAAGAAATATACTTGGTAAGCTTACTAAGAACCACACTTCATTTTCTTAAAAAACCCTAGCATACAAAATAGGTGTCTTCTAATAAATGTTGGGTAAACCATGATGCATATAGGTAATCCCATTCTTAATAATATATGCATAATAATTGCATAGATGGTAAGAGCCTCAAAGCTTCATCAAAATGCCCCCTTGTATACTCTGCAATCAATGAATTCCATTTACAATCATTAAATTCCATGACATCACCTTTTGTTCGGGAATTTCATCAAAGAGCTTCCTAAGATTAAAGTCCATTCTTAATAATATATGCATCAACCTTATCACCATGTTGTGAAAGTGGAAAATGGCAACAAGTTGGTAGAATATTCATGAAGGTGATGGGGTTTGGCTTCACTGCTCGTAATTGTATAGATTGTAAGAGCCTTAAAGCTTCATCAAAATGCCCCCTGTGTATATTCTGCAATCATTGAATTCCTTGATATCACCTTTCGTTCAAGAATTTCATCAAAGAGCTTATGGTCTTCTCTAAAATGTCCATGTTGAGCATACCTTGCAATCAATGAATTGTATGAATGTAGGATTTTTTTAGGCATCTGCAAAAATATTTCCATAGCCTTATCAAGATACCCCTTATGTGCATATCCATCAAGTATTGCAGTCCATGAAACCATTTGAAGAAAAACTTTCATGGCCTCATCTACGTTCCCATCCTCTACATACCCTAATATCGTAACATTCCAAGATACTACATTTCGTTCAGGAATTTTGTGAAATACTTGTGCATTCTCTATGTAACCACATTTAGTATACATATTTACAAGAGCACTCCCCACAATGGCATTACACTGCAATCCACTAGAAATTATGTCATGGTGGACTCCTTGCCATGTTATTGATCTACCAAATTAGCACATGTGGAGAGAACAATGGTG
This sequence comes from Pinus tabuliformis, assembly GCA_031772625.1. NCBI lineage: Eukaryota > Viridiplantae > Streptophyta > Pinopsida > Pinales > Pinaceae > Pinus > Pinus tabuliformis. The sequence goes on from CM062807.1 coordinate 1,009,087,692, forward strand.
AATGTGAAATGGTTAGGTACATGTGGAGAGAACAATGGTGAATGTGAATGGTTAGGTTTGGTACCTGTTTTTTTGCAGATGATGACACCACATTTGGTTTAGACATTTACTTAGGTAGGTAGGATGCCCCTATCTCCCATCTCCTTATAAAGTACTCTCGTTGCATCTTCTATAATACTATGCCATTTCCTTACGGCGTTTCCTTTGCAACATCTGGTGCAATTGCTAGTTACTTTTATTTTCACCATATATTTACTAGTTGCAAAGAAATTTCAAAATATGTTAAAACTATCACATAGTAAAATGTTAATAACTATAAACTTTCTATATTTATATAATCTAAAAAAAATCCATTCATTGCTTCATTGCTTTAGAGCTAGTAATTTTAATTTTTTTTTTAATTATATATATATATATATATATATATATATAACTATGCAAGTATTTAGATAGATAACCACTATACTTGCATGGCTGAATAATTAGAGCAACTAATATGGATAACTTCTACTATCAATAATTGTAGTTGTTAATTAATTTTTACTTTTTGCATAGGTACTCAACAAAAATATACATATTAAACTTATTTTAATAATATTTTTATGATTATAATACATAAAGTAAAAAAAATTCATGATAATAATCCATACTGATGATAATAATTATGAAATATGATTAAACATGGTAGAAATATCAATTCTAATAATTTTAAATAATTAAATATTATATTTAATGAAATGACTCACTCCAATATTACATTTGTCCATTAAATTTAACACTCCCCCTTAATGGAGAAATGGTTCACTAGCACTCCTAACATCTCCCTAAATAACTCAAACTTAATTCTTCCAAGAGGCTTAGTAAAAATATCTACAACATTGTCACAAGTATTACAATATTCAATATGGATTTCCTTTGACTGAACCTTCTCCCTAACAAAGTGAAACTTTGTATCAATATGCTTTGTGTTTTTATGAAAAACTATATTATTTGCAAGTTTGATTGAGCTCTGATTATCACATCCGATAACAATTGCATCTTTTTGTTCTTCTCTGACATCTTAGAGAAGTCTCCTCAACCAAACTGCCTCACATGTTGCTCCCCACATTGCTTGATACTCTGCTTCTACTAAAGACAAGGATACAATATTCTTCTTCTTGTTGCTCCATGCAATGACCCCAGACCCAATGCTGAATGCATAACCTGTTATGGATCGTCGATCATCTAGATTTCCAGCCCAATATAATTTTAAGAAACCTGTCAATCTAACATCAGACGAATCAATATATTTAATACCAAAGTCTAAGGTTCCTTGAAGATATCTTAAGACACCTTTCGCTACAACCCAATGATTCTCAAGAGGATTTTACATGAATTGGCTCAATACACTGACTGCAAAAGCCAAATCTAAGCTAGTTGTAGTCAAGTAAATTAGACTTCCAACCAACTATCTATACAGTGTTTCATCAACCTCCTTTGAACCATCATTATTCTGAAGTTTGGTATTCTACTGTAAAGGCATTGATGCTACTTTTCAATGATCCATTTTGAACTTATTCAATAGAATCCTGGCATACTTTACCTATGACAGAAAAGTCTGATCAGAATCCCTCCACATTTCCAGACCCAAACAATAGTGTGACTCTCTGAGACCTTTCATCTGAAAAACCTGTGACATTTGTTCTTTGATTTATTTAATGAGTTCATCAACATTTCCTATAATCATAAGATAATCTACATATATATAAATCAAAACAATTTTCCCCTTTTCATCAAACACAATATACAAATTAGGGTTATCCTTGCTTCTTATATAACTATGTTGTAGGAAAAATGAATTATTTTTATCATACCATGACCTGGGTGCCTATTTTAGTCTATGCAATGATTTCTTCAATCTACATGCTTAATGTTCCTCCCCCTGTTTAACAAACCTTTTAGGTTGCATTAAATACAATTCTTCTTTTAATTCTCCATTTAAGAATGCAGATTTCATGTCTAGTTGGTGTATCATGCAATGATGTTTGGTAGCTAAGGCAATTGACATTATGATTGTGTTTAATTTAGCTACAGGGGCAAAGGTTCCCTCATAGTTTATGCCTTCTTTTTGCAAGAATCCCTTTGCAACTAGCCTAGATTTATATTTGTATATGCTCCCATCTGCATTAAATTTAGGATTGTATAACCATTTGCAACCTATGGGTTGTTTGCCTTTAGGTAGCTCAACTAGATCCCATGTTTTTTTTTTTTGAAGTATTGGCTCATATTCCTCTTCCATGAATACCCTCCATTCACTATATTGACTTGATTCTTTATAATTATAGGGTTCAATAACATTTAACATACTATTTATAAGAGCATGATCCCTATATCTTGTTGGCAACTGAATTTTCCTACTTGATCTCGAAGTCGTGGACTGGTTTCAAATCTGTTCTAATCATCCCTTGGTAGACTTGGCCTACTACCTCCATCTATACCATCCACATCATCATTTTTCTACTACTGTTATTGTTGCTCATGGTTGTCCTTATCATCACTTCCATCTTCCATTAGCAAAGGTATGTGCAAATATTCATTGCTTTTTTCATGGTTTCCATCATCAACCTACTCATGGAATACCACATCTTTACTTGCAAACACTTTATGAGTAGAGGGATTAAATAATTTATAAGTTTTAAACTCTGTGAAGTACCCAACAAAGATGCATTTAATGGCCTTTGAATCTAGTTTCTTCCTGTTATCACCCCAAGAAACTCTCCTAGGTTGTATCTCGGAGATGCTCGGGAACATTACAAACTCAACAAAAAGTTGGATAAATGGTGGATGAATGAAAGAAATGCTGCATATTCAAGCCAGATAACCACTTCTATTGTGCTTAAACCCAGACATGGGTGAACACCCCCAGACTACAAGGCTTTAGACCACCAATTACTCATAGTTTAAGATAAAATGTGATGATGGAGAATATTGACCACACCAGCAGATGCACAGGACCCTGTGATGGCCGGCTGCAACCAGTTAAAAGGTCTGTAAATCTATTTTTTAATACATAGACAGGATTACAGCTCTCTAGCATTAAAACAACAAAAACCTGCATACATTCAATAATACTAACTAGATTCTAACACAGAGGTGGGATGACAGCCCCTCTAATGCTAAACATCAAAGCAGATTAAAAATGCATAACAGGCATAGCCTGGAACAAAGAAGCAGAAGTGAAAGTGAGCAATTGACAACAAAAGAAGCTTGCATTAGCTGAAAGTGAAGACCAGAAGCTGCAGGTGTCACAGTAGTTACAGTATGTAGAAGTTGAAGCTTACAGCAAAATAACACTCATCAACCTCATTACATATTTTTCCTAAGTATATATGGAGGTTAACTACAAAATTTCTCTGCAAACTCATGCGTGGAGAGGTCATAACTGACCACCAACCGCATTTATAATTAGATACGGTCTTTGATACATATTGATTGTTTTTAATGAACAAAATGGCTCTTTCTGTACTTTGATGTCCTTCCTGAACAGGTGAAATATCAACTGAACAAATTTCCATAACTACTGTAGTCATTGAGTTGCTCGAGGATCGTCCTTCTCATCCTTGACCATGATGTTCTTTAAATGTGGTAGCTGAGGAATTCATGTGTATATTTCTGGATCATCTCTTCCTTCTTTGCGTGCATGGGACAAGCCAAAAACTTTGAAGAATGCATTGAAAATGGTCGAAGAGCCAAGAAAGAACGGTGGCCGTTGGATGGCTCAAACGGACGACAGAGATCGGACTACGCGGGCCATCAGAAGACATATGTGGATGGAGGAGTCTGGGCCGTTGGATGATGTGAATGAATGGTGGAGATTCGGTCTGAGAGGCTATCAGGCGGGTAGGCGAAAAGGAGGATCATGGACCGTCAGATAATGATCGGGGAGATCCGACGGCTGACGGGCGGCCAAGATGCGAAAGTGTTAATGAGCGGGGAAAGGGTACATTGGTGGTAAGCGGTTTCCCCGCACCGCTTTTCGGGAGAGGTCGTTTACGTACGCGGAGGAGCGATCCTGTTAAATTATGACACGTGGCTGGCAAGAAACCACTTTCCTGCGAGTTATCAGTTGTGCAGGTTCGCTGAGTGGGGGAAGCGTCAATCGTTGGATCTCCGCGGGATGATCGGACGATGGAGAATTAACATGCGTTTTGGTTCATATGACAGGTGACATTACAGGTAAGGGGCCTACCTATAGGTTATGTTTTAATTATATGCATGCGTTATATGATTAAGACTTTATAGCCAGGGTTAAAATAAAAATAGGTTAATGCGGGGTTTTAAAGGGTTATCGGGATTTATAAAGGTTTTCGGGGGTTTATAGGTTTTAAACCAAAAGAAGCCCGGGAGTCCGAAAAAGGGATTAGGCAGGGTTTACAAAAGACTATAGAGAGACATGAAAATAATGGGTTAGGGGAGAAATAGGAGAATGGAAGAGGAGGTGGAAACAGAGGTGCAGGAGTTATAAGGAGAAAAGGGAAAATGAAGGAGAAAGCATGAAAAACTGTTGCCAGCCTTATACAACCAAACCAGCACTACTCAACACCTATTTTGATCCATCAACTATAAAAAAACATAGCAGAGCTAACACTGGCTCCTTCTGGGGATGAGATCCTCCCTGTGAGGTCTCAAGAACCTGCAGATCAATGCCTTCCCAGCTGAAAACCAATTAACAAAATTCCTAGTGTTCCATTGGGCATGGAGTCTACTGCATTTGTACTAAAATTGATAAAAACACAATATTTACAACTTTTAAGGCCAAAGGCCTTAAATCACATAAACTTTCAAAAACCGTCCATTAACTGGGCCATCAACAACCGCTTCTCCCCCCATACTTTTCAGTATGAAGGTGTTGTTCCCTTGAACCTGTGAAATGATGAAAGGCCCTGTCCAGAAAGCATCAAATTTCGATGGTTGCCTTTCTTTTCCTTCAATGCATCCCACTTCACAACCAAGTCACCAATCTGAAAATTATTTATTTTTGCCTTTTTGTCAAAGGCTTCCTTGATCTTTTTCTGATGTGTTGTAGCTTGTTCAACCAGCTGTTCTCTAATCTGACGTACCTCTGCTAAATCAGTGATCCTTTCTACCATGTCTTCTCCCTCATCCTGTTCTTCTTGAAGGAATTTTGCCATAGGGAGAGTTAACTGAATTGGGAATACAACATCAGTGCCATATACCAGCTTGAAAGGAGAATTGCCTGTGGATTTTTTAATGGTCCCTCTCTCAGCCCACAGTGCATACTTGAGCTTTGCATCCAAATTCTTTTTATTTTCCTCTAACAACCTTTTAATTATCCTGATCAGACTTTTATTAGAGGATTCTGCTAGACCATTTCCCCGTGGATAATATGAGGTGGAATGAACAAGCTTGATACCCATTGAATCACACATTTCCACCAATTCTTTTGCTCTGAAGGTAGCTGCATTATCTGTTACTAATTTATGTGGACAACCAAATCTGTTGAAGATATTTTCTGTCAAAAATTTCATGAACACATTATGATCAGCTTTCCTGGTAGGGACTGCCTCAATCCACTTGGTAAAATAGTCAGTGGCTACTAATATCCATCTGTGCTGGCCACTGGAATGTGGATTGATTTCTCCAATGAAATCCAAACCCCACTGCTGAAAAGGTCATTTTTCCTGAATTGGTTTTAAGGGCAGGGATTTCAACTGCTGTTTTCCTTCAAATATTTGGCACCTGTCACAAGATTTAACAAAAACAAATACATCAGAAAATAAAGTGGGCCAATAGTACCCAGCTCTGAGAATTTTATGGGCTGTAGTTTTCCAATAATGGTGCCCTCCACACATGCTGTTATGAAACTGCTGCATAACTTCTCTTGACTGTTCTTTGTCCAGACACCTTAAAAATATTCCAGATGGATCCCTCCAGTAGAGTAGATTTTCATTGATGCAATATTTTGCTGCTCTAAGTTTTAAAGTTCTAGCTTGACTTTGAGTAAATCCTGAAGGGATCTCTAGCTTCAGCAAGAAATTAATTATTTCAGCATACCAGTTACATGAAGCTAGATTTTTGGCCACTAACTGCTTTCTCTCTGTTTCAGTTGCTTCCTCTTCTTTATCTGTCTGACCATTTTCTGCAATAGCGCACAAAAAATCAATATCTAAAGACCTGCAATTTTCTTCAGCTAATAGTTTGGCAAGACCCTGACCTCTAACCAGTTTAGTGGGCTTCAGCTCTATGTTAGATTCTATCATCTTTGCAATCCATTTTTCCCTTCTTCCATCAGCATCAGTTTGAGTCAAGGCATCTTTTATTGCAACAGAAGGCACATATCCAATTATTTTTGAATGCAAGATATAAACTCTGAAAGCCTTTAAGGATTTAATAAGAGCATATGCCTGTTTTTGTATAATATCATACCTTAGTTCAGCATCCCTCAAGTTCTTGCTAAAAAATGCTACTGGATGTTCTAAACCTTTTTCATCTTGCTGCAATAAAACTGTTGCAATGGTGTCTTCAAAGGCAAATGAGAAAATATGGAACTCCTTGTTGTAATCTAGGTTGCTTAGTGTGGAAGCTTCCATAATGGATTTCTTGATGGAATCAAATGATTTTCTTGCTATATTAGTCCACTTGATTTCTGCCCCTTTCTTCAACATGGAGGTCACATGCTTTACCAATTCTGAAAAATTTGGAATAAACCTCCTGACAAAATTAATTTTGCCCAGAAAAGACTGAATATCCTTCTTTGATCTAAGGACAAAGAAAGTATGTATGGCTTTGACTCTTTCTAGGTCAATTCGAACACCTGCAGCAGACACAACATGTCCTAACAACTTGCCTTCTTCTAAAGCAAATTGAGATTTTTTGGGATTGACTGAAATTCCAAACCTTCTGCACTTCAAAAACACTTTTTTCAAATGTTGTAAATGATTTTGATGGTTGCTGGAGTAAACTGTTATATCATCAAGGTAGATGAGGACAAATTTATCCTTCTCCCCCACAAATGCTATATCCATAGCTCTTTGAAAGGTTGCTCCAGAATTCATCAACCCAAAAGGCATTTTGGCATACATAAAAGTGCCCCAAGGAGTGGTGAATGAAGTGTTCTTTTAGTCATCTGGGTACACAGCAATCTGATTGAAACCTGAAAAACCATCCAAGAAAGACATAACTTTGGCTCCTGAGACCTTTTGCAGCAAATTCTCCATCTTTGGCAGAGGATAGTTGTCTTTCTTTGAGCATTTGTTTAAGTTTCTAAAATCAACACATAGTCTTATTTCTCCACTCTTCTTCCTTACCACCACCAAATTGGCTACCCATTTTGAATACTTGAGAGGGACTATGATCTTGGCAGCCAACAATTTTTTAATTTCTTTTTCAATTAGTGGAAGAAGCATAGGATTTATTGGTCTCAGCTTCTGTTTGAAAGGAACAGTGTCTTTTTCCAGAGGGATTTTATGCTGAATTATATTCTTATCATATGTTTTCAGATCACTATACTCCCAGGCAAACACATCAGCAAATTTCCTCATTAAATTGTAGTATTCAACACTTTGATCAGTAGACAAATGAGTGGACAAATTTATATATTTAGGCTGACCTAGACTTCCTATATCATGCTTATAGACTGCAGATTGGTCTTCTTTTTGGGCAGCTTTGTAAGGCACATCATTTTGGTCAAACAGTCTTTCAAGAGGAATTAGACCCTTAGGAATATGGTTACTAGGAAGCTGGACAATGTTGTCTTTACCAATTTTATTTCTAAGCTGGGATTGGGGGTTTTCTTGCAAGGCATCATTCTCTTGGTCAATTTTCAATTCAGAAAACTCATCAATGACTTGAAGGAACCTATTTATCTCATCATCATCTTCAAAAACTTTCCAATGGTGGACATTATCAGGTAAGGAAGGTCTGTATTTCATTTGCACTTCATAAATTAGTCTGGGAGGCAAAGGAGGTATAAATAGACTGGCAGACACAGCAAGGGAATCAACAAGCTGATTTTGGGCTCTAGGAATATATGAAATACAGATATAATCAAAAGAATCTCTGATTCTCCATACCTCATCTCTGTATGCTTTTAGCCTTGGGTGCTTTGCTTGAAAGGTTTTATTTATTTGCTGAATGATCAAATCAGAATCTCCAAACACTTTCAGATTCTTGATTCCTCTGTCTTTTGCTACATTAATGCCCAACAACAAAGCCTCATACTCTGCTATATTGTTCGTGACTTGAAAAACCAGCTTAAAAAATAGCTGAATACTTTCTTTCTTTGGAGATACTAGCACCACCCTTGCTCCTGCAGTTTCCCTGGAACATGTTCCATCAAAAAATATCCCAGACCTGACTTCCTTGATCTTCCTCGGCCTGAACTGTTGGTTTCCTGATCTGCATTGAGGCCTTTTGAGATTCTTGTATTTGGAGAATACATGCTCCAAAATCAGTGTCCACTGCATATATTGGATGATTTGTAGGATTATTCTCATCACTGACGATATATGCCAGTTGTGCCTCTCTATACAATCTCCTACTTTCCTCTCCAAAAACTGGGACAGTTGCATAAGATAGATCATTCTGTAAGGTCCCACCTAGTCTCTTAATCCACCCTATGGACAACAGCATGCCAAATTGAGGAGGGACATTTTCTACCACGATATCCATCATCATACTCTTCATGGGCAGCTGAGTTAAAGTAATGGCCAGATCTTTAATCAATCCAAGACATTTCACCTTCCTTGAATCAAAAGAAAATAAATCATGATAGGGTCTAGTGATCTCAAGGCCTAACTCTTCCATGACAGCTTTAGGCATTAAATTGTGGCTGGCCCCTGTGTCTAGCAAGCAATTGTGGAGGATTTTGTCATGAATGGTCAATGAGACATAAAAATATGGAGAATTATTATCAGCAGGTTCAATCATAGGGCTAAGCACAATGGCAGGCTTGTCATCTTGCAAATTGACAGCTTTAGTGGAGGTTTGTTTGGTTTCTAGCTCAAGGGCTTCAAGGACAGGCTTTCTAAATACTTCACTCTTCACCAACTCTACCAAAGGAACATATATTTTCAATTTCTGAACTTCTGACTCAAAGCTGAAAGAAGAATATGATTTATCAGAACTTTTTACCTCTTGAACTGGAGCTTTGAGGATGACTGGATCAGCTGCTGGTCTTCTCTACGTGATATTCTGTGGTTCTGTTTGGACAACAGCTCTTTGGGTAGGATTTTCTTTGACATTTTTTGCATTTGATCTCAAGTTATACCTCAACTTGTAGGAAAACTTCTGTATCCCATTCTTGATTGTCTTGTTCCTGCAACAAAGACTCTTCATAAGCGGCCAAAGTAAAAAATGCAGTGCTGCCTTTATCTTCCATGCAGTGAATTTCATCCTCATTCTCTTCAAATTGTTCCTCCTCCATGACTACATTTTGGAAGGGAGCTTTAACTTTTTGTTCTTCCTTTGTTTCTTCACCCCCCTGAATTATTTGTAACTGCTCATTTGCTCTTCTAAAAGGATTTGGATTTCTTCGAGAAAATGTGTTTTGATGCCTTGCTTTCCATGAATTCTATTCAACTTTCAGCTTAGAAATTTCAGAAGATAATGAATCTATCATCTTAGTCATCTTGTCTAATTTAGGATCTGAAGATGATGCTGAAGAAGTAGAAGCCTGATTTCTCTGTCTTCTCATGTTAGCTGGACTTTTGAGCTTTTATTCTGCCATGATATTAGACTCTACTTCTAGGGCTGCATCCTACATGTCTACCAGTGTATCACATCTTCTTTCTCTCAACAACAGGCATAAATCAGAGTCAAAAGCATTGGCATAAGTTAGTTTGGCAGAGGTAGGAGTAGGCTTTACCTCAGCTGGCATCTTACTATACATTCGATTGAATCTTTTATTAAAATCAGCTAAAGATCTCTGGGGTAATTCTCTAAACCACTTCCTAGCCTCTCCATCAAGGCTCTGGACAAAAACTCTCATCCACACATCATTTTCACTTATATCTAAATTATCAGCATAACTGTAAAAAGCTTCAATATGTTCTTCTGCTATCACTCCCTCTGTTCTAGTGAATTTAGGCATATATTTCTGATATTCTCCCACAGGCATAGGATTTAAAGGAACAGGCAAGACTAAAGGTACATATCTAGCAGTAACAATTCTCTCAATCTTCGTAGGTGCTTGCTGTCCTGCCATGATTGGAATATGTGAAATAATACTAGCAGTTTGAATGGTTGGGAGTAATGTGATGGATGGTAGAGACAAAGGGATGATTTGGACTAAATTGGAAGCTTTCTTTGGACTGAGATTCAAAGGGGAACTAACTGTACAAGGGACTGAATTAATCTCTAAAGGAATTTCCTTATTAACAATGTCGGGCTCTAAGTCTTCAAACTGTAATTCTTCAGCTATAAATTTATCTTTCAGAGATGAATGACATTTATTGGGCTTACCTGATCCTGATGCCCCTTTCTTTGATTCTTTCTTCGATTTGACAATCCTCTCAAGGTTAGGCAATGGTTCAGCTGGAGATTTTTGAGGATTTCTTCGAGTATGTCTCACAAACTGAGCCAGAACTTCAATGTGGAGTCACCAAAGGATGGTCTTCTTCTAGTGGAGTCACCAAATAGATGATTACAACCAGATCATGTGTCCAAACCTTGTCTATCATCAAAGCTTGGAACTGTGTCGTTCTCCCAGGGAAGCTGAGCTTCAATTCTCCTCTCCCCATCAACGGCGCCAATTAATGTTATCACGCCAAGAAACTCTCCTAGGTTGTATCTCGCAGATGCTCGGGAACATTACAAACTCAACAAAAATAAATGGTGGATGAATGAAAGAAATGATGCATATTCAAGCCAGATAACCACTTCTACTGTGCTTAACCCCAGACATGGGTGAACACCCCCAGACTACAAGGCTTTAGACCACCAATTACTCACAGTTTGAGATAAAATGTGATGATAGAGAATAGTGACCACACCAGCAGATGCACAGGACCCTGTGATGGCCGGCTGCAACCAGTTAAAAGGTCTGTAAATCTATTTTTTAATACACAGACAGGATGACAGCTCTCTGGCATTAAAACAACAGAAACTTGCATAGATTCAATAATACTAACTAGATTCTAACATAGAGGTGGGATGACAACCCCTCTAATGCTAAACATCAAAGCAGATTAAAAATGCATAATGGGCATAGCCTGGAACAAAGAAGTTGAAGTGAAAGTGAGAAATTGATAGAAAACGAAGCTTGCATTAGTTGAAAGTGAAGACTAGAAGTTGTAGGTGTTACAGTCTCCAGAAGTTGAAGCTTACAACAAAATAACACTCGTCAACCTCATTACATCTTTTTCCTGAGTATATATGGAGGTTGACTACAAAATTTCTCTGCAAACTCATGCGTGGAGAGGTCATAAGTGACCACCGACCGCATTTACAATTAGATATGGTCTTTGATATAGATTGATTGTTTTTAATGAACAAAATGGCTCTTTCTGTACTTTGATGTCCTTCCTGAACAGGTGAAATATTAACTGAATAAATTTCCATAACTGCTGCAGTCATTGAGCTACTCGAGGATCGTCCTTCTCGTCCTTGACCATGTTTTTCTTTAAATGTGGTAGCTGAGGAATTCATGTGCAGATTTCTGGATCATCTCTTCCTTCTTTGTGTGCATGGGACAAGCCAAAAACTTTGAAAAATGCATTGAAAATGGTCGAAAATCCAAGAAAGAACGCTGGCCATTGGATGGCTCAAACGGATGGTGGAGATCGGATTGTGCGGGCCATCGGAAGACATATGTGGATGGAGGAGTCTGGGTCGTCGAATGATGTGAATGAACAATGGAGATTCGATCTGAGAGGCTATCGGGTGGGTAGGCAAAAAGGAGGATCGTGGACCGTCGGATCGTGATTGGGGAGATCCGACGGCTGACGGGTGGCCAAGATGCGAGAGCGTTAATGAGCAGGGAAAGGGTACGTTGGCAGTAAGCGATTTCCCCGCATCACTTTTCAGGAGAGGTGGTTTACGTACGCGAAGGAGCGATCCTGTTAAATTATGACACGTGGCTGGCGAGAAACCACTTCCCCGCGGGTTATCAGTCGTGCAGGTTCGCGGAGCGGGGGAAGCGTCAATCGTTGGATCTCCGCGGGATGATCGGATGGCGGAGAATTAACATGCGTTTTGGTTGATATGATAGGTGATGTGACAGGTAAGGGGCCCACCGATAGGTTATGTTTTAATTATATGCGCGCGTTATATGATTAAGACTTTATAGCCAGGGTTAAAATAAAAATAGGTTAATGCATGGTTTTAAAGGGTTATCGGGATTTATAAAGGTTTTCAAGGGTTTATAGGTTTTAAACCAAAAGAAGCCTGGGAGCCCGAAAAAGGGTTTAGGTGGGGTTTACAAAAGACTATAGAGAGACATGAAAATAATGGATTAGGGGAGAAATAGGAGAATGGAAGAGGAGGTGGAAACGAAGGTGCAGGAGTTATAAGGAGAAAAGGGAAAATGAAGGAGAAAGCATGAAAAACCGCTGCCAGCCTTATACAACCAAACCATCACTGCTCAACACCTATTTTGATCCATAAAGTATCAAAGAACATAGCAGAGCTAACACTTCCTACCCTCTTTTGAAACATGAGCAAAAGCTTTGGAGCCAAAAAATCTTAAATAATTAACTACAGGCTTAAAAATCAATAAAGCTTTGACTGGAGTTTTAAAATCAAGGCTCTTTGTTGGACTCCTATTCTTCAAATATATTGCAATATTTATTGCTCTTGCCCAAAAGCCATTACACAGATTCTTACCTTTTAACATGCTTCGAGCGCACTCCACAAGAGTTCTCTTCTTCCTCTCTACAACCCTGTTATGTTGAGGAGTGTGGGGTACTATGAACTGCTAAACTATCCCATGGTCCTTGCAATATTTTATGAAACCACCCTTCTTGTATTCTCCCCCTTGATCCGATTGGAGAATTTTGATGAATTTTGTTGTCTGTTTTTTAATCATGCTTCTAAACTCTTTAAAATATTAAAAAGTATGAATCTTCCTTATGAGAAAATATACCCAAGTAAATATTGTGCAATCGTCAACAAACAATAGGAAATAATAGGCACCTCCTAATGACCTCGTTTGGATCAGACCACACAAATCAGTGTGCACAAGCTCTAGTATATTTATCTTCTTTCTATCTACATTTGTAGGAAACTCATCCCTATGCATCTTCCCAGGAGCACATGCTTCACAATCAACATGAACATTCTTTAAAATAGGAAGACCATTGACCATACCTTGTTTTTGAAGTAGCAACAGGTCATTGAAGTTGATAGGACCAAATATTTGATGCCATAAGTCTTCCGCAGTCATAACTGATGAGGTCAAGGCTTGGTGTGCTGTCTTACATTTATCTTATAAAATCCTCCCACTCGAATACATGAGGCAGTTGGCTTCATACGATCTAACAGATCTTTAATAACACAATAAGACTTAAAAAACTCGACCTTAAGTTTTTGATCTGTTAGGATAGAAACATAGATCACGTTCTTTTTTGTTCCTGGTACATACCTTATATTTTGAATATGTCTAATATTTCCATTAGGCAAAATGATAGAAAGATTACCATACCCTTTGATTTGGTACCCTCTATCATCACCAAGGTAGATATTTGCACCACTACTACTTTCTTTAAAATTCTCAAACCAATGTCTGTTACCTGTCATGTGAGTGGAAGCTCTTGAGTCCACAAACCAAGTTTCTAGTTCATCATCCTTAACAGAGAATGCAAAATCATATATAAACAATCTGAGATTCTGATTCTGAGCTTCATCAAAAAAATGTCCCGCATGCTTCTTATGTCTATGGCGACCTTCATCAAACTTCTTCTTCTGACAATTTTTAGCTATGTGACCAACTCTACCACAATAAAAACATTTGGGTCTTGAATCACTTATGTTTGAGGACATACCTTGAGGTGGTTTTCTCTGTGGTGTACTTCCGCCTTTCTGTCCTACATTTACTTTCCCTATGATGGGCTTCTTCTTTGCCATTAGAGCAAGATCTGAACTCTTGGGTTTTAGAGTCATCTGCTTATCTTCCTCTTGCATCAGGATTCTTGTCAATCTGGCTACTTACCTTTGTCATCCCCTGTCATGATACTACTTCGTAGAATTATGTTTACATTCGAATCCTCTTTGCGTGGCTCAGACCTCCTCATTCATAGGTTCTGATTTGGGGGAGGCTGGAGTATTCCTTTATCGTGCAACCTCACTATTAGTGTGGGGCAGTCCTCCATCTCATGATCAAATTGGGTACAATATAAACATGATGCTCTCATCAGATTTGTACAATCACAGGCATAATGCCCTGGCCCTCCGCAATTGTAACAAATCAACTGTCCGCGACCCCTTCCTGGTCCCATTCCACCTCGAACTCATCCACGTCCCTGAAATCCAGTGTGCACCATACCCGCATTTTGATCAAGGGTTCGCGCTTTGGTCTGAACTCTGTAAGTAGGAGTCTGATCCATCATTAATTCATAACTTCTACAGGTACGCTCATCATGGCCTACTGACCTACAGAAATTATAGAACAATTGTTGGGATGTCTGTGTATACTTCTATAATAGGTGGCAGTTATCTATAGCATGCTTCCCTCCTATCTGAAAAATCATGCACCATAATGCAGGCACTATGCTCGGCCCTGCTTGTGCCTTTGGTCCCAATGGCATTGGCCCTCTTCCCGCTAGGTAGTTCGCGAAGACTGGACAATGGTCCTTGTCATGTCCCTGGCCTTTGCACTTTATGCACCATACCTACTCATGTGCTTCTGGGTGAGCTATCCTGTCTTGTTTCAGGCTCTGCATCTTAAGACACAAGTTTTTCAACTGTGTGTGGAATTTTTGCAGTCCTAGGCTAGGATATTGTATTGGGGTGCAGCCTCATTACAATCTCCAAGGTTTCGACCTGAGTAGATAGCTTTTGCTATGACAACGTGGTCCTTAGACGCAGCGTTAGTGATGCTACAAACCATGTGCGGTGCTGCCCATCCGTCAAGGTCATGTTGGCTTCACGAGTCATACCATTTAGTCTCTGATCCAGCTCCTAGGGGGTCTCCCCTAGAAGCATTGTGATTTCCTTAAACCCGATAATCAACTGTGTCTCTAATTTTGGCCTACTAAATTCCTTGTTTGGCGCATTTTGGATATCTGCGATCCTTATATTTGGATTGTCATTAGAATGCTTAATGTAACACATCAGTGCGCGATCCTGCAACGTGCTTACCAGCATCACCTTCTTTATGTTGTCATCCGTGACTTCTTGTGCTTCCCATATAGCCTTTACCATGAACCAAAATTGGTCTGGATCTTCGTTCCCTACTCCTTTGAATACTAGTAACTTTATTGCACTCGCCATATTGAACTATGGTGGTGGTGGAGGTGGTGTGGGTGAAGACGGGGGTGAAGATGGTGAAACTGGTAGTGGTGTAGGTGGAGGTGGTATGCGTGGAATTCGTTGTCTACCAGACTAATCGTACTCCTTGGTGAAACCTTTGCAAGCTCTTCCTCACTTTCTCGTTGAGGTGAAATCAAGGGGCTAGTTTCTATCTTTGCGCTACCTTCGTTTTTATAGATCCTCCAACTTTGTGTAGCCCCAAACATCAATTTATTCACATAACCCGCTTTTAACACAGTAGCATTTTAATCCAAGTGTTTAAAGATTTAATGTACTTACCTCGTAGTCCTTTGAGGAAGCGTTGTTCCACCTCGCTGTAGCTGACTGACATATCTACCACAAAATCGGTGATAAACCCTCCTATAATTCGATCAAGCCAATGGTCCACAACATGCGTGATCTTATCTTCCGATGCTTCTAGTCTGCGCACCAACTCTGGAGTCCACACAATAGGTTTGTTGAGCCTACACCTTCACTGTCTGTCTACTAGGTTCGCGATCCACTCATACAACTCAGAAGGGAAGGATGCAAAGAAATTTTTGTGGATTTCCGTATATAAATAGCGCTCTAACCATTGTTCCTTTGATACTCGTGGATTCCTATTTTCTTGCGCCACAAACTCGTGAATCTTTCTGTCCAATCACCTTTCAATTTCTTTCTTTATCGGATTCCAGTGACACGACATTAGACATCTCTTATGCAGATCCCGGTCTTGGCAAAGGAACCATTTGTTGGCTTATTGGGGCCTGACCCAGGTTCGAAGGTGATTTAGCCAAACAAATCCCGGTACTATTGGCCCTTTCGGCAATAGTCTCTGGAGCGCAGACTGAGGTCTCACCCGAAGTAGTATGGGAGGTTTCTAGAACTAGGTTTCCACACCTTGGAGATGCCTGATCAGTTCAAGTGGTCCGCGGTTAGACCCTGCGTGCACATCGCTACGCGCACTATCTCGTACCTCGCAACCAAAACTAATTCTTTCGCGTACCTCTACTCGGGGGTCGAGCGCTGTTGGTACCCAAGTCCTTACTAGTATTCCACTGTTAGTTGATTAAATTTTCTTATTTGTATGCATTAAGTTACATTTAGCAATATAAATCATTCATACATGTGTGCCCAATAAACAAACAATATATTTGCAATTTACATCAACCATGCATTAATCCAAGAATAGATACACGAATTGGTAACAAAACCTTTCTTTATTAATCTCTTCTTTGGTTACAGACTTGACTCTACCCTGCACACTCAGCTGCAGAGGTCTGTACACTCAGCTGCAAACTACTAGGCCTTTGCGCACATAGCTGCAGAGCCTTTTCCTATCCTACGACCCAAGACACACTTAGTCACTTAGACATTCCTTCTATTCCTCTCTTCTTACTTCGTTACCTTTTACAATTAGAGCCTTGCTCTATTTATACACTCCCATGGTCCATGGACCATGGGTAGGCTAACACTACATCCAAACCTAGGGCAGATAACCTTGTGACTCTAACATACTTTCGCGCCTGCAATTCGCGGGGCTTTACAACATAATTCGGTCAAAACATGGGCTTTGAGCCGAAAAACATGCCTCAGGTGGATTCCATGCCCAACAGGCACTGAAATGCCACCCTGATGTCATGCACACTGCCAAGGCTGCAACATCCCCATTCTCATTTGGGCATTGGAGAGGAAGGAATTGGGAAATAGATCAATGCTGGTGTTGAGGGGGAATTGTGACCATGTTCTTATTTCTAACTTTAGTGCGTGAATTTTGGTTATGTATTAAAGATGAATAAGGCTTTTTAAGATCGTACCTTCTAGAGAAGGCAAAGGACCAAGATCCATGGTGAAAATTTTCTTGAACATTTGTGTGGATTACTGAACATATAGATATGTGAGCATTCACTCTGTGCATTTGGTTAGATCATCTATTTCGTATACCTCATTTACATGCTTTGGGTATTTGAAATCACTATTGTCCTTATAATGGCCTTCTCCACCAATGAGCATAATTCTCTCTCCTAGAAGCAGAGTTATTCCCTGTACAGAAAACTGGATTTCAGCCATGTATTTGGAGTGGTAGTGATCTAATTTTATGTCAAACTGATTAATATTTGAAATATCATAGGAATGATATAGAAAAGGGTCGAAATTTGTAAAGAGATTCAATAATAAGGTTTTAAACTATTTAAACAACCTCAAACTCGAGATCCCATATACTAATTGTATTAAGAGAAGTGGGTGCTATATCTTGGGGTGGGAAAGTAAATTAAGTGTAACATAGATGATAAAGTGGGAGAGGCTAGAAGTGTAATTACTGTGTCTCCTCTTGCTGCGAGGAGGTCAGGTTGTGATGTCCAGTTTGCAAAAGAGGGGTTGCAGGACTCAATTTTCTTTGAAAATGAATTATTCACATTAAATCCACCTTGTCGATGCTTGTTACATAAGTCACCATTGGCACAAGACTGGCAAAGACATCTGTTCAAACCTAATTGTTAATAACTAATGACAATCCATTTTCTGAAATTTAGGAGTTTAAACAACTAAACATTGATCCAGGAATGTATGAAGAAAATCAGTTGTCATTTTTTTTATATAGGAATATTAATGATTATATAGCATTTTAAAAGAAAACTAGATCAAGCTGTCTGGAAGTTTACTCACATCATAATATCCTCCAAGTACATATATCTCCCCTGCAACTGTGACTCACAAGAGATCCTCTCTGGTAGTTGGCATATTAGGAAGTTGACTCCACTGGTCTCTTACAGGGTCATAAACTTCAACTATGTCCAAGTACGAGTAATTTGCACCATACAATCCCACCATGTAAATATATTGATAAGATAAAGACAAGTTTTTTTCCAATAATATAAACACTAAGGGTGAATGAAATCATAGCTACACATGCATAATATATCGTTTTCTTGTAAGACCAAGCATCAAATAGTTTTGAGGGATCAGGGATTGTCACATGGACTATAAATTGGTCAACAAAGAACCAAAGTGATCCAGAGGATTAATCAACCTCCAAATTGTTCCGGTTTATTCCATTATTTGTTCTTACTAGTGGAATCATAAACTGAAGTATCAGGGTGTACTGATGGCAATTTCCTGATAGGAAGCAAAGAACACAACCAACTTTGAGATGCAACCCTCTCACTTTTAAGAGATCTTTCTCTCCCAAATATAGTAAGGCTATTCGATTATAGAAAAATTTCAGGGTCATTAGTAAACATGGGTAACTAAAAATACTAATACGCAATAAATCATTTCCAAAATATATCAACTTCATTTTTGAAAGAATTTTTGTATGGTATTTACACGATCGGAAATGTTAATATATTGTCATGTGGGTGTAATGGTGCATTGGGTCCACTAAATATGGATTTCAGTAAGAGTTGTTCCAAATACTAATATGCAATAAATTATTTCCAAAATACATCAACTTAATTTTTGAAAGAACTTTTGTATGGTATTTACACTACAGGAAATTTTAATACATTGTCATGTGGGTGGAATGGTCCATTGGATCCAATGAATATGGATTTCAGTAAGAGTTGTCCCAAATACTAATATGCAATAAATCATTTACAAAATATATCAACTTAATTTTTGAAAGAACTTTTGTATGGTATTTACACTACAGGAAATTTTAATATATTGTCATGTGGGTGGAATGGTGTATTGGATCCAATGAATATGGATTTCAGTAAGAGTTGTTCCAAATACTAATATGAAATAAATCATTTCCAAAATATATCAACTTCATTTTTGAAAGAATTTCTGTATGGTATTTACACTACATAAAATTTTAATATATTGTCATGTGGGTGTAATGGTGCGTTGGATCCACTAAATGTGGATTTCAGTAAGAGTTGTTCCAAATACTACCATGTGAGTGTAGCATTGGATGCTTAGTAAGACTTATTTCAAACCTAGTCTCATGTTTACCTCTAGGTTGGAAAGTTGAATGCTGCATATCTATATTTAATACTATTTGTGTCAATCAGATATGCAATTTCAGTTTGGCAACCTAGAAGAACTTTGAAGAGTAAAAGGTTGCATATCTATATTTGATATTATATTGTCAATCAGATATTCAATTTCAGTTTGGTAACCTGGAATAAATTTGAAGAGTAAGAGGTTGCATATCTGTGTTTGATAATATTTGTGTCAATTAGATTTGCAATTTCAGTTTGGCAACTTAGAAGAACTTTGAAAAGTAAGGGTTTAGATGATGGACTCGATGCATTTAATATGGATGTTAGCACATACCCATCCATCGCAAGGTTGAGTGTACCTCAAAATTCTAAGCTCCGAGTTGCACATTTATAATTGATACCCAACAATTTGTGTAAACTCAAGATTTCATTTTGCAACTTTGTAGTTTGGCAACCTTTAAGTGACAAGGTTTATATGATGGGTTGAATGCATTGAATATGAACATTAGCAACCATACAAACACTGATTCAATTTACACCTTGAAATTGGGAATTGCAAACTCCAGGTTTCATATCTATAATTAATACCTTGCAATTTGTATAAACTCATATAGATTCTACAGCCTTTTAGTTTAGCAGCCTCGAAGTGTGAAGGTTCATCTCTGCACCATCAAGGTAAATTATCAAACCAGGTTTAGATGGGTCTGAGCTTGTGTACGGTTTCTTTAACCAGTGCATGTTGGAGAAAGGGACTTAAATTCACATTTTAAAACGACCACATCTCTGCCAAATGACAAAATTATGAAGTAATATGGACTTTGCAAAGAAGATACAAATTTCATTGATCCCTAGACATTGAGATTAGATAGCATACCTTTCCATTCAGGGAAGTTGCACATGTATTACTGCGATACTTAAGTGAATTTTTTCCTCTTGACCATCTATCTTTCTGGATATCGTAGATGAATGTAGATTTCACCATAGCTTCATTTGGTTGTCGTCTATCAGATAAAGTAACAAAAAGTGACAGTAATATTACCTCCACTTTTGAGCTAGAGGATCATCATAAAACTTTAGTGAACTGTAGAATACTACTGGTGGATTTTTGTCACAATTATGTTGTTGTGAAAGGAATTAGTAAGAAATGTTGACTTATTCAAAATAGGGGAATAGGGGATGGATCACTAAGACAATTTATTGCTATAGATTTGAGAATGCAAGCATGTTGGAGAAAGCTCACCATATTCAATAGGCATGCCATGTGAGAAGAATTTGCTTTCCATCATATTTATTTTATTAATTAGATAATCAAAATCTTTATTTTATTAACTAGACAATCTCTATTGCTAATAATATAAACGATAGTCAATCCTCTCATTCTGAAATCAAAAAAGTTTAGATATCAAAGCATACATACAATTAGCCTTGTTTTCCAAAATAGAAATTAATCATGAAGATTTCCACACTTGGGTCTCTCAAAATCAAATTCCCACTCTCATCTCCCAAAGGAAAATCCCCTCTGATTATGGGGGAATTGATATTCCCAACAAGTACCACAATCAGCCCAATTTCAAGTAATCAGCTAAGTCTTGGTAATGCGGTATTAAGGGCTTGTCACAACTTCAATGGTAGAACCATCAGTGCCATTTTTGCAACAGAAGAAAAGATGGATATTGCTTTCAAGAGGAAAAATGATCACTATGCTCTTTTGGGTGTCTCTTGTCATGCCTCCTACAATGATATCAGGGTTGCATACAGAAGACTGGCACTGAAATACCATTGTTGAACCTCAAAATTACCCTCTCCTTGACAACTTTTCTCACCTCTTTCCCCTACTTTTCCATAAGATTACAGATCCTAATCGATGATAAATCATAGGTTTTGTCTTAAGGAAGGCATTAAATGATTGACATGTTATATTTTTATATTTTTTCTATTTGAATAATTTTTTTCAAATTAGCTATAGAACGCAACCTATTCTACAACTAACTGTGTATTCCGTAGCTACTTCCATGGTCTGGCAGGTTCCAGGTGTCAAATGAAGAATCCAGCCACATGGGCATCTCTAGAATCATCTCCACATGGATTCTATCCTATTCACTCAGCCCAGATCGACAAGAAAGCAAGCTCAAGATCGTAGTCAAAGGTGGAGTCAAACATATGATACCTGGAAGCAATAGGACTCTTCGTCTACTCTTTCGTGGTTAATCAATAAATCTAACAATTTTGTTGCAAACATTAACTCGGATCAGCCACCTGTGTTAATGGTTCTGTTGCAAACATCTCGCTCGAATTTAAGTCACATGTAGCTGATTAGACGTTTACACAATTCTGTTGTAATACGTATGAGCCACCTGTAGCTAGTTTTCCTCAAAGACAGTTATGATTATTTCCTTTTAAATATTGGTTGTATAGAACCGAAGGGGGTTTGGAAAATTTTATGTATTAAGTTCAGACTTCCAACTCTGTATTTTGGGACTTCATTCTTTTCTATAATATAAGTCATGTGTTGACCAATGATCATTTAAGAGAGCATTTTCAATTAGTTAGCAGCTCAACTCAGTGAGTTTCAGAGGGCCCCTGCACCGAAGGAGGTTTTCTTTCCATTCGTTTTTTGTTTAGTTCTAATTTCATTATTTTCTTTTTGTAGTATTTCTAACTTAGGTTGATTTATTTTAGTTTTGATCAATACCATAATGTTAAAACTCAATTGTGCAGTCTTTTTCTTCCAACACATTTCATGAAAGGAAACGATTTTGTTTCTAAACAGAGTAAGGTTGAAGTAATGAGAATGCACTATTGTCTAGCTTACTCACTATTTTGTTATTTATTTTCTAGGAAAAATTTGTCAATTCACTATGTTAATGAATGTTTTTTATCACCATTTCAAGTTGATACTCATCCTAAACTAAATGATTAAACATTCACTTCACACAATGGTTGAAATCAATCAATTACCTTTTGCATGTTTCATTTAGTTCTCTAGATCATAAAGTACAGAAAGTTGCTTGTATCCCATCTCAAGAAGGTTATCTTTCAAAATTGAAGGTTAGAGTAACTAGAAGTACTTCAGTTGATTTCATTCTCTGTATTTATTTCAATATGCATTACAACTTCACCCTTAATTTTAAGAATTAGATTCATGACCTAGGATTAATGATGAGATAGCACAGATGCTCTGTTTTTCCTTTCTTTAAATTAGATTTTGACTAGTTTCAGCTCTTGGTTCACCTTTAGGAAGTTTAGATTCAGTTTCTCATAGTTTAGATTGTGCATCATTAGGAATCAAAGAACAAAAACCCCAAAAACAATATAAAAATGCAAAACAACGAAGTAAGAACGGTTAACTAAGCACATATAGTGCACTACACTTCATCAACTTACAAACCTCGGTTGATAATTTATGCAAGAAATTTAGGACACTAAATTGACTAAACATTTTGGCACCATTGCTGGGGAAGTGTAAATTAGGTAACCTTATCTCGTACATTAAAAAAAAATGATATGCGTAGAGAAAGAGACTCTAGGGGTAGATTTATAGTTAGGGGCAAGAGTTCCATTCCTGCAACACCACCTACTCCACCAAGACTAAGAAGAGATACACTTCCATCTCAAGCTCATACTCCTAGCCATAGAACTCCTGAAGTTTTAAGGTCAGAAATTCAATCAAGAGGATCTCCTACTTCATCTACTGAGGCAGTCCTAGAGGAGGAAAATCTTGGATCTCCAACAGGAGGAGTAGCCTTTTTCACCTCCACAGGGGAGCATATTTTAGTTGAAGAATTAAGAATACTAGTGAGGAAGAAGAAGTAGAACCTCTCTCCTGCATACCATTAATAGAGGAACTAGAGGAAGAGAAACTAACCTTGAAGGTTGAATCTTATACTGATTGTGAAGAAACTATAATGGCAAAAGAAGGAGAGGATGGAGAATTCACACTGTTTGGAGGAGGAAGAGGCAGAGGAAATAATGGAGAAGGTAGAGGAAATAATGGAGGAGGTAGAGGAAATAGGCAAATTGATAATTCTTTTGGATTCCCTATAGTTGATGAAGAAACAATTGCCACAGTGAAAAATATCTCACCTTCTGTCCTCCCAAATTTCCATGGGTTAAAAAGTGAATATCCCGAAACATTTTTATTCGAATTTGAAGTCTTGTGCAGAACCTATGATTATTTAGAAGAATCTAGAAAACTTAAGTTGTTTCCTTCAACGTTGAAAGGAGCTTCTTTGAAGTGGTTCATGGGGTTGGTCACTCAGTCCATTAGAACATGGAATGACATGAAGAAAGTGGTTTTGGATAGGAATTTGGATTATTGAATGCCTACCAATCACAAGGATGAATTGTTCAAAATGATGCAAAGAGAGGATGAAAATTTAGAGGATTTAATTGAGAGATTCAACTATAACTTGAAAAGAGCAAAGATGGATAACTTAGATGAAGATACCTTAAAAGCTCTTCTATTAAAATCCATTAGAGATGAGTGGATAGATATCCTTAACATGATGGGGAAGGGAGATATTTGTCAACTCCCATTAAGTGACATAGAAGAATTATGTGTTTATCTCTCAAGAGGAAAATCCAAAAATGGGAAAGGTCTAAGAGATCCTTCTCTTGTTAGAGTGAATAAATCTGCAACTGGATCAGTGAGTAGGAAAAAAATTGGGAATATGCTTGATGAATTCAAAATAGATATTCTAGGGAGCCTTAGTGAGAAAATAGTCACCCTTAAGTTACAAAACAAGCAGAAAACCGAGGCTGATGCTTTAGCTATTTTTTGTCCAAAATGTAGAAAAAAACACGCTTTAAGAGAATGCCCTTTGGATGCAAAAATCATAGATACTTGTGTGATATGTTCAGAAAACCATGAGACCAAGTGTTGTTCTTCAATTCCAAGTCTTAAGGTTGTTTTTCAAGAAGAAACAATTCCAAATTCAGCAGAATATCTTTGCTTTGTCTCTAGAAGACCTTGGCAAGGGCCACAAAATCAAGGATTTAACAATCAAATGTATCTTCAACCCCCACCAAATTGGAATTCTTGGCAAAAACCTTGGCCTCAACCTCAACCTAAATCTCAATCTCAATCTCAATCTCAACCTTGGGCTCAAGGAATACAAAATCCTTATGGAATATTTTCTCAATATTATCAATATCCTCCATCATATCAGATTTATCCTCCCCCACAAATTCCACAAAAAAATCAACAACCACAACTTCAAAATCAGAATCCTCAACTTTCACTACCATTCCCACAACAAATTCCACAACAAAACCAACAATCTCAACTTCAACTTCAAAATCCTCAACTCTTAGTACCATTTTAGCAGAGACCATATTAGCTACTTTCCCAACCATTACCAAAACCCAAAAATAAAAATCCTCAGAATACATACATGGTGGAAGGACAAAATTTCCAACTTACATGATCACTCATCTTGATCTTAATGATGTTCAACTAAGATCTGGTAGGACATTAGAAAAGGAAAAGTCTTCTGTAGTTATTCAGGAACAAGACCATTCTGAGGAAGATTCTCTATAGCCCAATAAAGTTTTGAAAGAACATCTCTCCAAAACCAAAATGCTAAAAATGAAAAACAGAAAGAACCAATGAACTCAACTCCTATCATTGAGCAACCAGTATCTACTTTTGCACCTCCTTTTCCTGAAAGATTACAAGTTGATAGAGGGGTAGAAAAGCAAATTATGTTGCCTAATTATGATTTTCTAGATGAATTGAAAAATGTCTGTATCAAAATCCTTTTGTCACAAGCCATTAAGAAGATTCCAATCCCAAATAATACAATAAAGGAGTTAAGAATAAAGAAACGAGGATGAAAAACAAAAGAAACAAAAATAATTCATCTGGTAGGAAAAATAGTAGACATAATGATGGGAAAAATTTCCATACAAAAAGATGTAGATCCAAGAAGTCCAATTGTGAAAACACATATCAATGGAGTTAAAATTCCAAATACATTGATTGATTTACGAGCAGCAATAAACATCATGAGCAAACAGACCATGGAACAACTCAAGCTTCCTAATCTTTTTTACACACCTACGTTACCGCAATTAGTAGATAGATCTATAATCAAACTAGATGGTGTGTTAGAAGATATTTCAGTGTCCTTAGATTCTTGGGAATACCTTGTTGATTTTATGATATTAACCCCCAAGAACAATCTAGGAGGACGTCCAATTATATTAGGAAGACCTTGGCTGGCCACATCTGATCCTTTCATTCGCTGTAGATCTGGTGACATGTCTATTTCTGATGGTAATTCAACTAAGAAATTCACTCTATATCCTCCAGCAAGAACAATCACAGAAATAGATGACAAAGAATGGATTGATGATGAAAATGACATTCAACCTCTCTTTTCTATTTCAGACATTAGTGAAGATAGTCAAATCTTGAATACAATGGAAAATTTTGAATCATCTCTAGAATATGAACATGATCAATTCTAAGAAAAATCCGATATTGAATATTTTTCATCTAGGCAGATGTCTCTTTATTCTATGGAAGAAATTGGTAGCTCTACAATTGAAATCTTTCCAGGGAGAACATTGAACATAAACAGTAACTTGGAGAAATTACAATGGGAGAAGCTAATCAAAACATTACAAGAACATTCTGCTGCATATGCATAGGAATATACTGACATGAAAGGAATTAGTCCTAAGACTTGTATACATCACACCTACATTGAGGAAAATTGTAAACCTATCAGACAACCTCAAAGAAGGATGAATCCAAATCTTAGGGAAATTGTGAAAGAAGAGCTGCAAAAATTGCTAAATGTAAACTTCATTTACCCAATTTCAGACATCCATTGGGTTTCCCCTTTAGTGACTGTGCCTAAAAAGAATGGTAAATGGAGGGTATGCATTGATTACCAAGAATTGAATAAATCTATCCTTAAAGATCATGTTCCTTTGCCCTTTATAGATAAAGTGTTAGATTCATTAGCAGGTAAGAAGTATTTCTCATTCTTGGATGGTTTTAGTGGTTATAATCAAATTCAGGTGGCACCTGAAGATCAAGATAAAACCACATTTACTTGTCCATGGAGAACCTATGCCTACCGAGTACTTCCTTTTGGATTATGTAATGCACCTGCAACATTCCAAAGAGTAGTATTAGGAATTTTTTCTGATCTAATACATGATTGTGTAGAGGTATGTATGGATGAATTTACAGTCTATGGGGATACATTTGAAGAAGCTTTAGAAAATTTAGAAAAAGTTCTTAAAAGATGTAAGGAAGCAAACATTTCACTAAGCCATGAAAAATGTTTTATGATGTTTACAGAAGGGATTGTTTTAGGACATCACATTTCAGGAGATGGAATTAAAGTTGATAAATCTAAAGTTGAAGTCATCTCTAAATTATCAATTCCAAAATGTTAAAAGGATGTTAGAAGTTTTCTAGGATTTATAAGATACTATAGAAGATTTATAGAAAATTTCACTAAAATAGCATCTCCACTCTTCAAATTACTCACCAATGATTGTGAATTCAATTGGAATCATGATTGACAGTTAGCATTTGAGACTTTAAAAGAAATAATTTCTAAAGCACCCACCTTGAGAGGTCCAAATTGGAAACCACATTTTCACATTTCAACAGATGCTTCAGATACAGCTCTGGGAGCTATATTAGGACAAAAAGATTTTGTTCCATATGCCATCTACTATACAAGTAAGAATTTGACTCCCACTGAGTTAAATTATACTATAACTGAAAAGGAATTTTTAGTTGTTGTTCATGCTATCAATAAGTTCAGACATTATATAATAGGCTATGAAACCTTTGTTCATACAGACCACTATGCAATTAGATACTTAATGAATAAACCTATTACTAATGGCAGAGTTACAAGATGGCTATTACTCTTGCAAGAGTTCAATATTACTGTGCTAGATAGACCTGGAAAAAAAAACACAGTTGCTAATTTTTTGTCCAGAATTCAAAATATCAAAGATGACACTCTGATTGAAGATAAGTTTCCTGATGAATATATTTTTGCAGTGACTACTCAGACCCCTTGGTTTGCATATGTTTCCAATTACTTAGTCATAGGGAAATTGCCTTCACATTTGTTTCCTAGAGAGAAAAGAAAAATCATTCAAATAAGTGAAAGATAATCATGGATCACTAATGAATTGTATAAAACAGGTCCAGATCTCATGATCAGAAGATGTGTTAGGGAAGATGAAATGCATGAGATTCTTAAGGCATGTAATGATAAATCGTGTGGTGGACACTTTGCTGACAAGAGGACAACTTATAAAATCCTTTCTTTAGGATATTATTGGCCATCCATCTTCAAAGGTGCCAAAGAATATGTCAAGAGGTGTGATAGCTACCAAAGGGTAGGAAAACATGCTTCTTCAAATGAAATTCCACTACAAATTCAGGTACTCATTGAACCTTTTGAAAAATGGGCCTTGGATTTTGTTGGACCAATTAATCCCCCATCTAAGCAAAAGAAGTATATATTAGTGTGCACTGATTATGTCACTAAATGGGTAGAGGATAAAGCATTACCTTTTGCTAATGAAAAATCTATAGTTAATTTTCTTTTTGGGGACATCTTCACTCATTTTGGTGTTCCAAGAGAAATTGTGACAGATCAGGGATCTCAATTTACATCTAAAATGATGAAGAGTCTCGTGGAAGATTACAAGATTGGACATAGGAAATCTACCCGCTATCATCCATAAACAAATGGTCAAGTTGAATCTATAGATAACTTGATTGAAGGAATTCTCACTAAGACTGTGCATCTACATAGAAGAGATTGGGCGGAAAGGCTTCCTGAAGCCTTATAGGTTTATAGAACTACATGGAGGAACACAACGAGACATACACCCTATGAACTTTTTTATGGGAAACAAGTCCTATTCCTAATAGAGTTTCAAATCAAAACCTTCAAGAAGGAAGTCCAATTGGGACTGGATTTATCAAAGGCACAAAAACATATATTGGAGCAACTCAATGAGCTTGATGAAATCAAGAAAGATGCAGTTCAAAGAACCAGTATAGTCCAATAAAAAAGGGCTAGATGGCATGATAAATATATCAAGGAGAAGAAGTTTCAAGCAGGAGATTGGGCACTTTTGTTTGATTCAAAATTCAAATATTTTCAAGGGAAGTTTCAAACTCATTGGCTTGGGCCATATGAGATTGAAGAAGTCTTTAATATCGGAGTAGTAAGGATAAGGATAATAGATGAAAGTAAAATACCTCTTGTTGTGAATGGCCATCAGTTGAAGATATATCAGAAGCCAATTTCAAGAGAGGAGTTCATTAAGATTTTTCAGAATAACTCTGAAATGAAGCTAGTGAAGAAGAATTCTTCTTCTCCACTAACTTAGCCTTTATTTTTCGTAATATATATATATATATAATAAAAAATAAATAAATTGTATGATTTTGAAACCAATCATTGATTGGCATACTTATACTTAAAATACAGGGTGAAAATCAGAGATTTTTGACATCCTATATCTTCCATTTCCTTTTTGTAATAAGTAGTGACAAAAAGCTACATACATTTGCAGTTCAGAGTCTGCAAATTCATAGTCTCATTCCATCTCACTGTCATAACCCATTTCCATTTCATTTTTACACTCATATTCCATAGCCATACTTCACTTTTCCTTCTTTTCACATTTTGTAGTTGATTCCATTCTGTAGATAATTTGATTCTACAGCTACAACTTACTTATCAGCTCTGGCATAATTGTACAACTCACAAATAAATCATGAATGCGGGAAATTGAAGAATCCAGTTTTGAATACCAAACATGCTAAAAGGTACCTAGGGATCAACACCAATTGCCTGAATTGTTAAGAATATTTCAAGTGCCTACCGAGTATGATGTAGGATCCTGCATTGCTGCACACCATGCAATCGTCACCCTCTGGATAAAAATCACAACAACAATCTACCATTCATTTTCACTGTAACAGTTGATATAGCACTCTAGATGGTCTGAGTTGAATTGTTTTCTGTCAAGTAGAAAGTTCTAGTGTCCTAGAAAATAGCCCCTGTATGTAACTCAAAAACCAAGAACACTTACGTGATAATCCCTTATTTCTTGTCCTTGTTATCATCACAGAAATCAATTCTACATGCGACAGAATAGAAACAATAGAGTTTTTGAAGATATCCACTTGAATCATTGATTTGATTCCAAATAGCTGGACACACGACTAGATCTATAGTTATAAAATGGCAATTTATGAACACAAAATCAGAAAATTTAAGCAACGAAACACATAACGGATGTGACAGGAATAATAATCTCATGAAGAGTTAAAGGAAAAAACCATACCACTCAAAGCATCATTGTCAAGAATCATATTAGGAGCATAGTTGTAGTACGACACTTGTCCACTAAGACCACATAAATTAAATTCATCATGTGTATAATCTTCATCAATTTCACAGAAGAACTCATCTCCTATTAATCCACAAAACCAGTAAATGCAAGATGTGTCATCTTCCTTGGAACCACTAAGATCTGTCATGCTCACGGGTTTCATTTTTGGGGATTCGAATCCCAAAATCCGGACACGTTGTGTCCTAACGGGACACATATGGGATTCATATGTGTCCCGTTAGGACACGACGTGTCCCCTTTTGGGATTCGACTCCCCAACGAATCGTGTCCGATTCACGGGATTCAGACACGTGGCCCCTTTTCAGTGAATCCGGTTTCTTAGATGGTAACTGATATTTTTCTTGGATCTCTCTATCAAGAGGTGTAGGATTGATATACATATCATTCGATTCTGATAAATAATCATGGAGTTAGGAATTTATTTGTGTTATAAGACAATTCGTCAAAGTCGGCCAACATCCAAATAACCCACACATCTGCTCAACGTTTTAGTATAAAAGGAGGTGACTTGATAGTCATTTCTACACACACTTCACTCTTGATTTCTCTCCACTTGTTCTGGGTTTTAGTGGCAAGAGAAATCTAGATGATGAATCCCTAGATGCAGGAGGAAAGGAGACTAAGGGAGCTGCCCTAGAGATGATGCCCTAGCAAGGAAAACACCCTAGGATGCAGCCACAGTCCTAAGGAGGATGCCCTAACTGCGGTCCTAAGGAGGATGACCTAGCCACAGTCCTAAGGATGTGATGTCTAGCCGCAGTTTTCCCTAATCCAAGAAGACGCAGTAATGTTGTTAAGGAGATAGCGCTACGTTAGAGGCAAGGAAACTCTGTCTAAGCCATAGTAAAGGAGAGCTGAACAACATGGTTATAGAGGCCTGCTTCATGATCTTTTGGAGGGCCAAGTTTGTTGTAAGGGAGGTCGAGATTACTCCCTAAAGGGACGAGACAAGGAAAGGTTGTTGTAGCCTACGTGGAGGAGTTCTTAGGTGTCTAATTCATGGCGACGAGTTGTTTAGGTTGCTGTGGGTAAGCTGCAAGTACTACAAACAGTTTAGAGGGCAACGTAAGGTGCATTGAATGGGCTATATGTGGCAGCAGAGGTCTGTGGTAGGATGTAGGCCTAGTCACTCCAAAATAGGCTAGCGTGGAAGTGTTAGGGGCTGCCATATGCCCAGAACCTCACCATGTGAAGGCAACAATCTACCTTGACTAGGCTGCAATCATTTGTAGGTTGTTTGTATGAGTTGATAAGGATTGTTGCTACGTATACATGTCCTAACCAGGGACAGTGGAACAACAGACTTGGAGCAGAAAGTGTGGTGTGTTTGGGTCAATGTTGTGACTAGATTTAGATCAATTCATAGTGCAACAATATTCATGTGCAGCAATGGTACTTGGTGCAGTGAGTGCAAGTGTGGCAACAAGGTACATCAGTGCTAAACATTGGGACAACATGTTTGGAAGCAAGGTACAACAATGCTAAACATTGGGACAACGTGTGTAGCGGCAAGGTACAACAATGCTAAACATTGGGACCGCATGTGTGGCAGTAGGGTACAACAATGCTAAACATTGGGACAAGCAGTGTGACATCATAGTGTTGCAATGGCACATGGGGCAACAATGATACTTGGTGCAGCACATTGAGGTGCAACATGATGATGAGGAGCAACACAATGACAAGTGCAACAAGGCGATTGAGTCACCTTGGAAATTCAATTGAAGCAACATGTCTTCAACTGAGTTTAGCTACCTCATATATCATCTTCTTAGAGATGATCTATGCTCTTATTTAGATAAGTCAAAGTGTTGACTTCTATTGTATATGTACTATCTCTCTCTCTCTCTGCTGAACTATTAAAGAACATATAAGAATAATTGATCAAGGGTTTCCCCACATTGGGGTTTGTCCCTGGCTAGCGCCACATCTTGTGTCCTCTTGTCTTGGCTTGTCCTTTGCAATCTATGATTATGTTCTACCTGAAATTTACTTTAATGTTGATGTGATTGCTAATCTGGAAAAGAAATTGAGCTAACTATGAAAATTGAAATAAATTTCTCTAAGAATAGAACATACCTAAAATTAACATGGTATCAGAGCTGAGGTGAAGACAAAGCCCAAGCAAGAGTGAAAGAGCAATCATCGAAGACAACGGGGAAAGGACAAAAGGCTCAATGGGTTTCTCATCCCTCTTCAAATTCGCCAAGGGTGAAGTTGAAGTAGATAATATTATCAGAGTGGCGCAACGGAAGCTTTTGATGGCCTACCTAAGGATCACTTCAATGGGAAGTCTAGATCAAGGGTTGAAGGAAAGGAGATGCCTTGTTTGTAATAAGTTCGGCCATTACGCTGAGGAGTGCCCGAATGGTAGGGACACATCACTTGATGATGATAACAATCATTCAAGGGACATCTTCAATGATCGAAGGAGTGTAGGTCGTCAAGGAAATCGCTGACTCTTCAAAGAAAGAAAGGAACCCTAGGTATGAACAATCAAATGGTAAGATAAAGCGGCATTATCTTATATTGGCCCTCTCCTCCAGACTCTTTGGAAATCTGGCTTATTGATTGTAGTGCTTCAAGGCACTTCAATGGATAGAAGGGTGATCTCTCTAATTTGGTAGAGATGGAAACAATCGCGGGATTATACTTGGAGTCAACGCCACCTATCCCGGAAACGGTGTAGGGAATGTTACCCCTCAATTGAATGAGGGTAACTCGATTCATTTATGAGAATCTCTTTATGTACTTGATCGTAAGAAGAACTTGGTGTCCATTTCAGCAATGGAAATCAAAGGTTTCAAGGTGGCATTCATTGATGGAAAGGTACATGTTTGAAAATAGAATTTTCAATGATGCTTTTACTCATGGATTCAGGGTTGGAAATTTGTATCAAGTTGCAGGATAGTCCATTGGGGACCATGTCAGTTGACACATCTCATCTATATCACCGAAGGTCTACTTATGGGGCCTTACTCGATGTGAGTCAGATGATGACAAGGATGCTTGAATTCAAGAAGAGCATGAAGGTACATGTCTGAGATGTACCGAAGGAAAATCTTACAAGGGGACCATTCCCCTCATGTAGTAGGTCCACAGGTTTAGAACAACCCAAGGGGTTTGAGATTCATGATCGAGAATCTCATGTATGCAGGTGGAAGAAATCCCTCTATGGCTTGAAGTTAAACACCCCAGGCTCAATATTAGAGGATTGATAACTGTCTGATGAAGATGAGATTCACTAGGAGTGAAGCTGATCCAAACCATTACTTGAAGGTTGTGGATGATAGACCTCCCATATCGACACCTTCTGAAGACAACCTCTTTCTGACAGGTGCAGACCCTCTCATTTGCATATGTAAGAGGGAGTTGGATTCCGGATTTGGAATGGTGAACTGCAAGCCTGCGACTACCTCGATGCATCTTCACTTTAATAAGTTATGTGGCAAGGAGACCAGACCTGATTTGGGAAATGCCTTTGAGTTTCATGAACTCGTTCTAGCATGGATGTTCTTGGTGAAATCTCGTTCGGATATATATGTTTTGCAGTTAGCATGTTGGGCTCATATTTGGTTGAGCCTCACTGGATTGATGCCAAGAATCATTTGAGATATTTTCAGGACACAATCTCTCATGGATTGAGATACACTACCGGAAATGTGAAGCTGCATGATTATTCGGATGTTGACTGGGCAGGCAGTGTGGAGGATCGCAAGAGCACTTTTGGGTGCTGACGTTCTTTGGGTTCTGCTTGATATCCTGGATGAGTGGGAAGCAAAATAAAGTTGCTTTGAGCACTGCTGAGACCGAATACATAGCTACGAGTATGATCTCATGTGAAGCTACCTGGTTGTGGAAGCTCTTCAGTGAGCTGTGTGTACACATGATGGATACCACCGTGATCTTCTCTATCAACCAGGGGGGATTCGATTGTTGAGGAATCCTGTATTCTATGATTGCTCCAGCATATAGACATCAGAAACTACCTTATCTAGGATATGGTACATTGATGAGCGAGAAGGATCCATCGCATTGAGGCTGATGTACAAGTCGCAGATATTCTGTCGAAGCCCTAGGGAATGGTCAAATTTGTGACTTTCCTGAATGACTTGGAGTTGTTGAGAGACCCTCTTATGAGGGCCTTGCATGATGCATGCATTGAGCTCTCGGAGCTTCGGGGGGCTTGGGGTACTCCTTGGAGCAATAAGCGACCATAGGGCAACTCACCCTCCCCTAATGGTGCATGGTTCAACCTTCCCTTATGATACTCTGTAGCGACTTATGGACCGGATGAGTAGTTCTCCTATCGAGTCATCCTACCCATGCAGTCCGAGACTCATGGGAAGTACCTCTCATTTGGCCAATGAGTAGGGAAATGGGGTTAGGGACCATAGTAGTACTATCGATGGACGCATCATTGTATCTACTGTACTCCTTATGCTATGATGACCTCCATTGATTTGGGATCAATGAAACTGATTTGAGATCAATATGAGTGGTTTGAGACACTCTCTTTTTATATTCATCTGGGATCAATGAGATTGACTTCGGGTCAGTAAGAGTGACATAAATCACTCTCTTTTGGAACTGATATGGGATCAGTAAGAGTGACATGGCTCACTCCTTTTTGGAACTGATCTAGGATTAGTAAGAGTGGTATGACACACTCACTTCATATGGAACTGACTTCGGGTCAGTAGAGAATGGTACGAGACATTCTAGATCAATTATTCTTCTTCATGGTTCAACAAAGCAAGAGCAGAGTAGAGAAGTGCAGGGCGCTGTTGGCAGAGATAGTATAGTCTGGCAGACGGATTAGCAGATGGAGTTCGCGCTAGTTGAGAGGGAGTGTTAAAATTGGAAATTAGGGCCAAACTCCATGTGGGTCATCTTATTTATGGTAGCTGATATTTTTTTTGGATCCCTCTCATCAAGAAGTGTAGGATTGATCTAAAGATCATCTGATTCCGATAAGTATTCATGGAGTTATGAATTTGTTTGTGTTATAAGACAATTCGTCAAGGTCGGCTAGCAACCAAATAACCCACACATGTGCTCAACATTTTAGTATAAAAGGAGGTGACTTGATAGTCATTTCTACACACATTTCACTCTTGATTTCTCTCCACTTGTTTTGGGTTTTAGTGGCAAGAGAAATCTAGATCATGAAGCCCTAGATGCAGGAGGAAAGGAGATTAAGGGAGCTACCCTAGAGATGATGCCCTAGCAAGGAAAACACCCTAGAATGCAGCCGTAGTCCTAAGGAGGATGCCCTAGCCACGGTCCTAAGGAGGGTGACCTAGCAACAGTCCTAAGGATGTGATGTCTAGCCGCAGTTTGCCCTAATCCAAGAAGATGCAATAATGTTGTTAAGGAGATAGCCCTAAGTTGGAGGCAAGGAAACTTTGTTTTAGCCGCAGCAAAGGAGAGCTGAATAACATGGTTATAGAGGCCTGTTTCATGATCTTTTGGAGGCCAAGTTTGTTGTAAGGAAGGCCGAGATTACTCCCTAAAGGGCCGAGACAAGGAAAGGTTGTTGCAACCTGTGTAGAGGAGTTCTTAAGTGTCTAACTCTTGGTGATGAGCTGCGTAGGTTGCTGTGGGTAATCCGCAAGCACCACGAGCAGTTTAGAGGGCAACATAAGGTGCGTTGAATGGTAGGCCGCAAGCCTAGCCACTCCAAAACAGGCCAGCGTGGAAGTGTTAGGGGCTGCCATATGCCCATAACATCAGCATGTGAAGGCAACAATCTACCTTGACTAGGATGCAGTCATTTGGAGGCTATTTGTATGAGTTGATAAGGATTGTTGTTGCGTATACATGCCCTAACCAGGGACCATTGAACAGCAGACTTGGAGCAGCAAGTGTGGTGTGTTTGGGTCAATGTTGTGACTAGATTTAGATCAGTTCATGGTGCAGCAATATTCATGTGCAGCAATGGTACTTGGTGCAGCAAGTGCAAGTGTGGCAGCAAGGTACAACAGTGCTAAACATTGGGACAGCATGTGTGGCAGCAAGGTACAACAGTGCTAAACATTGGGACAACATGTGTGGCAGCAAGGTACAACAGTTCTAAACATTGGGACAAGCAGTGTGACAACATGGTGCAAGTTGCAACAATGGCACATGGGGCAGCAATGATACTTGGTGCAGCATGGTGCAGCACATTGAGGTGCAGCATGATGATGAGCAGTACAATGACAGGTGCAGCAAGGTGATGGAGTCACCTTGGAAATTCAGTTGAAGCAGTATGTTTTCGATTGAGTTCAGCTACCTCATGTATCATCTTCTTAGAGATGGTCTATGCTCTTATTTAGATAAGTCAAAGTGTTGACTTCTATTGTATATGTACTATCTCGCTCTCTCTTTTTCTGCTGAACTATTGAAGAACATATAAGAAGAATTGATCAAGGGTTTCCCACATTGGGGTTTGTATCTGGCTAGTGCCACATCTTGTGTCCTCTTGTCTTGGCTTGTCTTCTGCGATCTATATGGTTATGTTCTATCTGCAATTTACTTTAATGCTGATGTGATTGCTAACCTAGAAAAGAAATTGAGCTAACTGTGAAAATTGAAATAAATTGCTTTAAGCATAAAACATACCTAAAATTAACAACAAGGGATGTTAAGTCTGTGACATACTATTTTTATTTTATTTACTTGTAGGAAATGAGTAGTCAATTTCTCTCCCCTTACATTTTTGTTGCGGAAGTGTTGGGTGAAATGGATAGTAGGCTCGTGTATACAACTTCTAAAAATAAATATGCAAATTCTGAAGATGCAGTATAAACAATGGAGACTTGACCTTTGAGAACTATCTTTGCAGCACTTTCTGAAAATGGAAAATTTCTTCTTGCGGCTCGGAAATTCAGGCGGGCTACAAGTACAGAGTATATTATTTCTCTTAATGCAGACGATATGTCAAGGGGTAGCAATACATATGTTGGAAAATTGAGGTCAGATGCTTCTAATTTCTGTTCCAAAAGTGCAATGGTTCCATGGTGTTTATATCTTTGAAGCTTGCCGATGGTTTTATCAGTTTCTTTTTCCAGGTTCTCTGAACTGTTAATTATATTATATTTTTCTCCCCTGTTTTTGCAGGTCAAACTTTCTTGGTACTAAGTTTACAATATATGATAGCCAACCTCCTCACAGTGGGGCAATTGCATCAACAAGCCGTGCAGGTCGACGGGTAGGAGCAAAGCAAGTTTCTCCAAGAGTTCCAGCTGGTAGCTATAATATTGTTCACATTGGCTATGAATTGAATGTCTTGGGAACTAGGGGTCCAAGACGGATGCAATGCATCATGCATTCTATTCCAGCTTCTGCTGTGCAGCCAGGAGGCAGTGCTCCAACTCCTGTTGAACCTTCGGTCACCAGTCTAGACCAGTCTCTTGCATCTTGTCCTACTTTTGGCATCTGAGCAACTTGAAAGATGAACCATTGGTTTTAAAAAATAAAGCGCCAAGGTGGCATGAGCGTGTGACTGTGGCTTCTGTTAAGAATGTTGGTGTTTGAATTTCAAGGGGCGTGTGACTGTGGCTTCTGTTAAGAATTTTCAGCTTGTTGCAGCACCTGAGCCTAATCCATCGGTTTCTCAGAATGATTGTGATAAGGTCATACTCCAATTTGGAAAGGTTGGAAAGGACATGTTCACAATGGATTATTGCTACCCGCTCTCAGCTTTTTTCAAGCTTTTGCCATATGCCTTAGTAGTTTTGACACAAAACTTGCTTGTGAATAGGGGAAGATCAGTCAGTTTGTTGACAGATAGGCTCAGGTTGATGCAATATAGTTACTTCAAAGTCTGAAGGTTGGGTCGTATTTTGGATAATCATCAGTGTTTCATGGTGTTTAGCTACTAGTTACCACACTATATAACGCTCATGAGCTTGGTGATTTAGAAATAAGGTAGGCAGGCATCTGCTACCCCTAGTTGATGCCTTTATGCTACCAGTAGCAACTGAAGGTAGCATATACTGTTGATGTATGAGGAGCCACCAGTCAGTTTCATGTGGAAGTGTTTGGCATATTCTGTATTATTGTACATAGTTGGTTTTGTACATTTCCAGGAATGCAAGGTCTATTTATTTATTGAAAGATACATCCTTGGTTCAAGCTCAGAAGATA
Source organism: Pinus tabuliformis (assembly GCA_031772625.1). Taxonomy (NCBI): domain Eukaryota; kingdom Viridiplantae; phylum Streptophyta; class Pinopsida; order Pinales; family Pinaceae; genus Pinus; species Pinus tabuliformis. Next base: position 1,009,125,632 of record CM062807.1, read on the forward strand.
TTATGGTTAATGCTGGCATCTCTAGAATATGTTTTATGCTGGCTTTTCTAGTAATATGTTTTATTAGATTACAGATTTGGCATCTCTAGAACGTGTTTTATTATAATTTCAGATTGCAGGTAGCACTGTCAGGCAAAACGTTTGTAACCTTTCATACTTTTAAATTTGTGGGGGAGGGTGCTGGAGGGGTCATTTTGGGATGACAGAAAATATCAAAATTTACCAGGGGATCAAGTTTGGGGCTAAACCATTTTATTTTCTGCAGTGGCTGAAAATGGGGACTCAGTGTTTCTAGCACAACTGGAAACGTCGTCACACAACCAACATATTGATTTTAATTTGAAGGTGATTTGCAAAGTCACCCAGGAGCACCATTGTATGGTTTGTATGGTAGGATTACATTTTTATCATATCTGATTTCTCATTTTGATCGGGGGATAGTACAAGATTTGAACCCAAGGCTTCTGGTTTGGTGAGACTTCATTTACACAGCCGTTGCCAATTGAGCTACTCCAAGTGGACATTATTTTTTTTTAAAAGCTTGACAGGACAATACATCTTCATCATGTCTAATATATCACCGTGATCGGAGCATGGAATTACACTGATGACTTCACATCAAGGAGTGCCTTAACATAGCACCCAATCACGGTCTATCCAAGACCTTATGAATTATTTCTTATTTTTATTAATTGAAAATTTTCAATATGATTTTAACAAACTTTCTAATATAATATTAGACTTTGATTTGCATAAATTATAAGATTGTTAATAAACTTTCTAATATATTATTAGACTTTGATTTGCGTAAAGCTATTGTGAACAAACATTATAATATAGTATTTGAGACTTTTTGATTTCCACAGTTATTTAGTTTAAAGCAATTTAATAAGTAAGCAGAACTTTTTTATAATAATTGTGAACTTTGTTAGATTTTAATATTTTAAGTAAAAGTATATAAACTTTTTTAAAACTTGATTATAGGATATTGAAAATGATTTGCCTTATCACCAAAATTATAAAAAAACATTCCAAACTTTCTTAGAATTTGACACAAATCGATGAATTATTGGTGCCTCTTACTATGAGAAAAATGATTTGTTATAAAATTTTAATTTCGAAAAATTGTTATAATTATTAATAAATTTTAAAGAGTTTACGGAATAAGATTATTAAATATTTGTTAATTTGGTTTTAACTTGCTTTCCAACTCAAGAAGATTGCTTTGACAGGGGATTGTTGGTAAGGGCTTAATCATTAAGGTTTGTGGTTCATGAAGAGTGATGAGGCTGAAATGGATTTATATTATATAATTTATTATTATAATTTATGTAAAGGTAATGATATTGAATGTTTTATTTTAGTTTCAAAATACGAAAGTTGTTATTACAAAGACTCTGTAATTATATTTTTTCCTATTTAGTCACAATTTTTATTTTTAATCAAAACAAGGTGTAATTTCTTTAAAGGTATCATTTTTCCATTGATAATTTCATGGTGATAGGGGATTAAACTATGTTACACTTGGTTTAGGTATATGAGGATCCATGCCTAATGTGTTTAGAGTGGCTCCCCAAAACTTCAAGGATATAGTGCAACTTTTATGGTTTGTTGGCGGTAGGAGATGGAAACCCTCTTGTGAAAGAGGTATGGGCTATCGATTCCACACTTCTTATTTTGAAGTTTTGGACACCACTATTCAATCCTAGCAGGGAACACCTTGATGTGGTGCTGGTTTGGGTTCAATTTCCTAGCTTGCCATCCCATATGTGGAACCTCAAAGCTTTGAAAATCTAGGGAATAGCTTGGGGAGTTTCTTGGATGCAGATTACTCCTTTAAAGAAACAAAATACATGTCAGTGGCTCAGGTTTTGGTAAGTTTAGGCCTCTAGAAGAAGATTCATGAAACTATGAATATTGGGAAGGGCACAATCAAATTACACATTTTCGACAATGAAGGTCTTCCATTCAAGTGTAGGAGGTGTTGAATTTTTATAACTATGGTCGGTAGTCAAGTTGACTCGAAAAACAATGAAAAGAAGAATATTTGAAATTTAAAATTGAATTCATTTTACCTCGAAAATTCAAGTTAGCTTCACCAAAGGTCAAGTTGTCCTAGCATGGAGTCACACTCATTCAAACCTATTTCATTGCGCAATCAATTCAAATCACATATACACATATTCTTTTCACTTGTGGGAGTTTAGAAGAATGAATAATGAGGCAACATACTTATTATTTTTGTTGGGAAACATATTGGAGTTTTTGAGGAAAGTGTAGGAGGCCGAAATTTCTCAGTTTGACCAGGTTTGACCTAAGTTTGGTTACTAATCAATTTGACTTTATTTTGATTGGAAATTTTAGAGTGTATCTCTTATTGAATTGGATAATTTCTCTAAGAAAAGGTTGCTTGCTTTTTTCCCTAGAAGAGCATTTTCCCAAGGTACAATTTGTCTCTCTTGTTTGGTTGTCTCTTCATGATCCTATTCTCATCATTGGTTTTAATATCAAAAATTTTCTATGTATACTTGCTTAATGATGATTGTGACATAAGATAAACTAGTAAAGAAATCATTGGAAGTAATTACCAGTATAGAAAATCATCAAAAATCAACATGGTATCAGAGCTATGGTGAAGGAGTAGCCTTGAAGAAGCTAGCTTGTTGCCACAAATTTGAAGATCATCCCTAGAGGAAGCCCTAGTCCAAACTCTAATTGTGATTACTCTAGTTCAAATCACCATCTATCCGTTCACAAGTGCGAGTAAGGAAACCATATGGGGTAGAATTTGAAGGAAGATTCATGCTTGTTTTCAAGTTAAATTTGAAGCACAGAGTTATTTGTTTTTAGGAGTCTGAAAGACCTCAAGTTTTCTACTTGTTTTATCTTTTGTGATAGGGTAGAAGTATTGAAATATGTAACTAGGCCTGATCGATTTATAATGACATATGTAATCATGATTTTATGTATTTAATGAAAACATAAAAATAAATTTATTAATGTTGTTCTTGAGGCATGGATTTCATGCTCAAGAAAATTTATTTTATAGGTCAAGCTCCCATTTAGAGCTTCTAGGGATTGTCATTGAGTCATTAAGTCATTGTCATGTATGAAAGACCCATTTGGGGCATGTTACATATTGTAAAAGAAATTTTATTTGAGTCAAATAGAGTCAAAGGACCCTCCAAGACCTTGTCAAGATTTAAGCAACAAGTCATCCTACCAAACAGTGACAAGTCAACCCACAAGCAGTGGCATGAAGCCTAATTGACCTCATTTGTTAGGGAGTCAATCAAGTTCATTTTGAAGCTCAAGAAGTTCGAGAAAATCCAACAAAACAGAGAAAATTAAAGGTTAGAAGGGATTGTTTTTGGTTCATTTATCTCACACGTGTAAGACAATTAGGGATACTTTATGCAAGTGCGAAGATCAAAGTTGCAGTCACTTCAGGGGGTCGAAAAATCAGGCGTCTAAGATCAGCTTTCCAAGTCGAATTATGAAGGAAGGTAGAGAAGCTCCAACGAAGAAGAGAAACCCTGCGAATCTACCCTAATCAGTGCACAAGTGGAATCTCATAAATTACAAGTAGGCCAAAAATTGCAGGCCTATGATAAGACGCTGAAAATTGAAGAGAAGCTGAAATCAATAGTGTTGCAGTCAGTTTGAATAATGTTGACTTGGAGGAAGAAAAGTTCATCAAGGGAATAATTTTGACCTGGTCTTGATCAAGGGTTTATGTCTTGGAATTTGTTAATTGAAGGTTTATAAGAAGAGAAAAATTCTTGTGGCTTTTCCTCTTGGAGGGTTTTTGGCCCTAGCTGATCGCCTATATCTTGTGTCCTTTGTCTTATTGTTCTTTATGTTTTGGTAACTATTTGATGAAGAAAACACTAATAATAAATAAGTGGAAGAAGAAGTTAATCAATTTAAGTAAAAAAATATCAAAAATAATTATCAAAAGAAAGAGAATCATCTAAGGTTGTTGCCCCTAGATTCTTCAACATGATATTAGAGCTAAGGTGACAAGACAAGGAAATACATCTTAAAGAAGGACACTCAAGGGTTGAAGCACTAGACTATCATCAAGAGCCTCAATCATCAAGAAGGACTACTCATCTCAAAGGCTCCACAAGGACAAAGATTATATCATCACATCGAAGGAAGTTACTAAAGAAGACCTCAAAGCCCCAGTTTGTTCAAAGAAGGATTCTACACTTAAAACATTCTTGGGAACCTCACACAATCATCACCTCGAGGAGGAGACCTCAGACCCTACCTCTACTCAAAGAAAGGATGACTACATAATGGAGCATCTTGAAGGATCTACATTAAATAAAATCTAGGAGAAAGGCGTTGTCATCATCATCATCAAGGAACCAAGGTGATATCCCTCTCTTTAAAGGATCACTTTTGAAGGAAGACATTGTTGAGAAATCGAAGGGGCAACAAGTGTAAGTGTTTTCTCTTACTTTGATAACTTTTTGTGATGTATTTTTACCTTACTTGATTAACTGATTTCCTTTATTATTATTAGTGTTCTATATCATCAAACAACTACCAAATCATAAAGAACAATGAGACAATAGGACAAGATATAAGCGATCATGTAGGGCAAAAACCTCTCCAACTGAGAGGAAAACCCACCATAATCCTTCTCTTCTTATAGGTCTTCAATTGACGAATTTCGAGATCTATGATCCTTGACCAAGACCATCCAAGGCCATGTCATCCTTCCTTCTTGATGAGCTTTCCTTACACAACTTTCAACAACAAACTTTGACCTTCCAACAACTTCGACCCCAACAACAATTCCTGCAACTTTGACCTAGAAGCTTGAGCAACTTCGACCTTGATAGATTTAGAATTTTCAACGTAACAACTTCACAAGTTCGATCTAGAGGCAACTTCACAACTTTGCTCTTGCAGCTTCATAGTTTCGAACTTGCAACTTCACAACTTCGATCTTGCAGCTTCACAACTTCGACCTAGAGGCACCTAAAGGAAGATTCACAACTTCGACCTAGAGGCACCTAAAGGAAGATTCACAACTTCAACCTAGAGGAAACTTCACAACTTCGACCTTGCAACTTCACAACGATGCAGCTTCAGAATTTCATTTAGCCCATAAACTATAGAGACCCTAACGGAAGAGAGAGAGAGGCCCAAAAACTTCGATCTTGATCTTCTTCTTTGTCCTTTTCCAACTTCTATCTTGAGGAGATCAAACTTTCGTGAGTGAGTGTGCAAATGAGGTTGAATTCCTTCTTATTTATAGTCTTGTAAGGGGTACGAATAACTATCTTGAGGCCAACTTGTCCCTTCATGTAGGATGACTTGATCTTTGTGCCATGACGAGGTCTTGGAGAGTCTTTTGACTCTATTTTGGCTCAATACATTTTTCTTTACAATATGTAACATGCCCAAACGGGTCTTCAATACATGACAATGAATCAATTGAATTTATGACAAACCTAGAAGCACTCAATGGGTGCTTGACCTAAAAATAAATTTCCCTTGAGCATGAAACCCATGTGTCAAGAAAAAATTAATAAAATTATTTTTCTCTTTTCATTAAATACAAAAAATCTTGATTACATATGCCATTATGAAGACCGAACCTAGTTACATATTTCAACAAACATCTTCATCAAAATCAAGAAGGCATAAAATTGAAGATATTGTCATAAAAAGTTCAAGACATCTTCTATTATCAACATCATCATCAAAATCAAGAAGACATAATGTTGAGTATCTTCACAAGTAAGTATCTTTATGTCCACATATGAATCTATCAAAATGAATTCATTTTGCAAGGAAAGAAACAAATTGGTTGGGTCATCAAACTTTATTTTAGGGAAGATGAGGACATATTTGATCCTCATAGAAAACGAAATCATTGATCATGTTAAGGGTTCAATCACTAAACCTCCAAAGGAAGAAGCTCAAGATCTTGCAAAGTACATGAAAGGGGAAGTAAGGGCTCAAATTATCCTTATAGAATCCATCAAAAATCCATTCATACCCTATGTATCAAAGTTGGAGAAATCAAAAGAAATATACAAGAAGCTAGTAGAATTATTCTCCATAAGTATTGCTGGAGAAGTGATATCATTAATACAAGAACTCTACAAGATGAAGATATCAAAGGAAGATGGAATAGCCTCATACTTTATGAGGGTATAAAAAATGAGAGACCAACTATAAGAATTGAGAGAAATAATGTTCGATAAAGAAATGACCACCATAGTGCTCAATGCACTACGAGAGGAATGGGGTAAATTTACATCAAGCATTTATGGAAAGAAGAAATCTAACCAATTCAATGAACTTTGGTCAGTATGTAAAATTGAAGAAACTAGGTTGAAGGCAAAAAGTGATTTAGGATCAAACGAACAAGTTCAAGCATTTGTTGCCATGGCTAGGAAGAAAGGAAATTTTGGAAGATTTGGTCCTCTGAAAAAGAACAAGAAGGATATGTCGAAAATCCAATGCTACCGCTGTCATGAATATGGGAACTACAAGGGAAATTGTCCTAAACCCAAGAAGGAAAATAACAAAATAGGAAGGGAAGAAGCCCATATCACCTAAGAAGTGGAAGAAGTTGAAAAGAAGAAATCAAAGGAGGAAGTAAAAGATCTATACTATGATTGAGATAATCTCCTCCACCAATTTCTTTTAAGTTTTTGTAAAATATAGCTATCATGGTAGGAAACATTATAAACATCATAGGATGCATCATCTTAGGGGATGACATACGATTGAAGCAAGAGATCATGACATCATTATAGATGCTTGAAAGATAGATGAAGTAGAAAGCAGTCATCATAGATAAGAAGTAGCTCTTGGTAACATCATTGAAAACATAAGGAGTAATTATGGGTAGAAGAAAGCCATCTAGCATAGAGTTAATCATACATCATCATCATTAGAAAGGAGCATTTGCAGGATGAGGATAACCAGGATCCTTCGTTGGAATATTCATTAGAAGGTTCACCACTCTTGGGATAAGCAAGTGTCTCGCTAATAATTCCATATTGTATGGGATCCATGGTTTAAGAAGGATGATGGTTTGATGACATAATAATGCAGCGTAATTGAAGGAATTTCAAGCAAGGAAAGGGAGTTTCTGAAGGAAGCCTAGATGACTAAAAGAAGAAAAGAGGTATGTATGCATGTATTTGGTTGAGTCATGTCATATGGTTGCATGGGTAAATGCTCTATCTCATGAGCATGATCAAAGAAAAGGGATCTCCTCCTTTGGAAATATGCATAAAGGCATGGTTCACATATTGACTAGATGAAATCAACATAATATGTCGTCATATGGAATATGAGGTTGTTGACATAGATGAAGTAACTATGAATGAGAGTTATTGGGAAGCAATATGTGAAGAAATAAATAAGAGATTGTGAAAGGTGCAACTATGGTCATGTGGAAAAAGGAAACCAACATCCAATGACTAGAAAAATTGTCCATGACATATCCATAAAGAAGGCATGAAGACCCTAATAAGGTCTGTGTTAAAATTTGACTGCTTAGGGATACATTTCTCTTAGAATAAATCATATCTTTCAGTTCTGTTTGAACAACCTATAATAAAATTTCATTTCTAACAATTCTAATTTGACTTTCCAAAAACAATGAGTCACATCTAGATTTGGAAGTGCCTTTCAAAAAACAAAAGTCATGTCTAAATGATAATGATGATCTCGTCATATGGAATCCATTTTAGAATCAAATCAGTCATGATTATGCAAGTCAAGAATTAATATTTTTATCCTTATTAGTATTATTATTATTATGATACTATTATTTATAAAATAGTCTAAAGTCATTCACCTTTAATGGATTAATAAAAACAAATTATCTAATGGAATAAGTAAAATAAATTGAGAATCTCTTAATTGGAAAATCGAACCTCTCTCTTGGAATAAAATAGTAACTCCACACTTAAGAGAATGTAACTCTCCCTCTGTAATTCAATGTATGGCAAAAGTGTAACTCCTCATTAAATGCACTTGTAACTTCCTCATTCAATTCAGTTTGTAACTGTCACCAAATATTCTCTCATGTTTAAGTGTAACTCTCTCTCTCTCTAATTCGAATTGTAACTCCTCAAGACAAATATACCACTTTGTCTATTCTTGGGATGAGTTACACTTCTCCTCAAGTAAATCTTCCCTCGTGGAATTTGATTCTCCTATTATTGGCTCAAGGCATGAATTCATTTTGTAACTCCTCTCCTTTATCATCTATTTAAGCAAGAGTAAGTGAGAGTTGAGTGAAGCATGCTCATTGTGAAGAAGTATAGCTAATGTTGAGTGTGTGCAAGAGAAGCATGAGAGCAATTGAAGAGTAAGAACAAGCGAAGAGATAGAACAAGTTTGAAGGACGATATCTGATAAAGAGGAGATCTTCCAGCAAATAGCAAGAGAACTTCAACTTCAAGTTGATTAGGCATTGGTGACTTTATTCATTCTCATTCTCTCCCTCTCTCTTTGTACTCTGTTGAACAATTGAAGAAATCTAATAGAAGAAGAATCGTTTGGGTTTTCCCCCTGTGTTTTTTCCCCTGGTCGTTGGATCTAGCTCTCTGTGTCTTATATTTGTGCTTGGCTATCTTCATATGATCCTTAAGTTTATGTTATATCTAAAATTGCTGATCTGAAAAGTTTTTAAGAAGAAATCTGCATTTTAAGTAATTGCAACAACATAGAAAATTCAGTTTTCTGCAAATTACCTTTAAATTTTTGCAAAGTAAATTCAGTTCCATTCAAATTTATGTAAAGTACATTTAGTTTTATGCAAAGTACATTCAATTTTATGCATAAAACTTTCAAGTTTCTGCAAATAATTTTTAAATTTCTGCATAGAAATTTCAGGTATTAACATGGTATTAGAGCCTTAGTGAAGATAAGTCCAAGGACACTAGAGATCACCTAAAGAGACCCCACTTGCTGCCTAACTTTTTTTTATCAAGATGACTTCATCTTACTTCAAGGTAGAGGATAAACTGAATGATACTTTAATATTTGGTCTATGGAAAGCAAAGCTAGATATCACTCTTGAAGAACATGAAGTTTTGGAGTATGTTGAAGGCACAATATCTAATCCACCAGAGAATTCAAGTGTTGTTGTCAAATCCAAACATAAAAATGATGAAATCAAAGCTACGAATATCATCCTTGATTCTCTTAGTGACCATCTCATTACTTATGTTTTTAGTTTGAAGAAAGCTAAAGAAATGTATGACAAACTAATTGGCATGTTTGCAATTAGTAACTTGAACCAGATTATTTCCTAGAAGAATCAACTGAAGGACATCAAGATGAATAGAGGAGAGACAGTTGAAGCATACTTCTCGAGAATGACTAAAATCAGGAATCAGCTGTCAATAGTTGTTGAAGTTGTACTCGACAAAGAAATGGCGTTGATTGCGCTTGGAGGCCTTTCTCCTATTTGTGAGACTTTTAACACCACAAACACTATTCCCACGTTTGATGAGCTCTTGGGAAAGTGTATCCAAGAGGAGGCCAACATGATATCCAGAGGAAGAATTTCACATCATGAAGAAGGAGAACCTACTGCTTTTACAATCTATGACAAGAGAAAGAAAGGTAATAAAAATAAATCTACTTTCAAATCAAATAAAGGGAATATAGACATGTGAAAAGTTAGATTCTTTAACTGTGAAAAACATGGTCACTTTGGTCGTGTATGTAAAGAAAGAAGAGCACCTAGATTAAAAAACAAATCTGATTATATAAAAGATTCTTTTGAAAAAAAAATGGCATCCTAAGAAAAAAAAATCCAAGATATAGAAATAATGTAGCAGAAACACAATCAGAATATTTTCTTCTTATCTGCTCTTTCCATTTCTTCTTCTACAAATTCAGTTGATAACTGTTTAGTTGATAATGGTGCTTCAATTTTTTTCACTGGTTACAAAGAAGCACTCTATAATCTAGTTGAGAGGGAGACTAATTTAAATGTTATCCTCGGAGATAATTCTACTCACCGAGTTAAAGGTTATGATTTAGTTTCATTTCAATTAGATGATGAAAAATCTATTTTTTTGCAAGACGTTTTGTATGTACTTGGTTTGAAAAATAATCTTGTATCCATATTTTCTCCAGAAGATAAAGGAATGGAATTTTCTTTTATTAATGGAAAGGTTCTAACTAGGCCTTTGAACTCAAGTATCAGAGAATCCTTCACTCTTGGATCAATATCTGAAGGGATTTACAAAGTCAATGGTAAACCCATTCATGCATTGGTCCATGATACCGATCTTTGATGTAAGCTATGGCACATAAGATTTTCTCACTTACACTACAAAACCTATTTTCTCACCTACACTACAAAACCTTACCTCATGTAAGGAATATGGTTTCTGGAATTCCTGATATTAGAATGGATCATGAAGGAGTTTTACAAGGATGTGCAAGTGGAAAGCATATAAAGGGACCATTCCCTTTAAGCAGAACAAAAACTAGTTAGGTACTTTAGCTCATACATTCTGATTTATGTGGACCTATGCCTGTTACTTCTCTTGGTGGCTACTTATATTTCATGATTTTTGTTGATGATTTTTCTCATAAGACATGAACATTGTTTTTGAAAAAGAAAGGGGAAGCATTTGACATGTTCAGAGATTTCAAGGCTTTGATTGAAAATCAAACTGGAAAGTTGATCAAAGCTCTCAAATATGATAATGGGGGAGAGTTCACCTCTAATGATTTTAATGATCTTTGCAAAGACACTAGAATAAAGAAAGAAACCATTGTGCCATACAATCCACAAAAAAATGGTGTGGCTGAGAGGAAGAATAGAACTATTATGGAAGCGGTCAAAGCGATGCTGCATGATCAAAAGTTACCAAAGTTTATGTGGGGCGAGACTTCAAACACTGTTGTTTATGTGCAACACATAAATCCTCATCAGGCCTTAAACAATAAGGCTCTCGACAAAATATTTACTGGTAAAAGGCCTAAGATGAGTCATTTGAGAATATTTGGTTGTCCTATATACTTCCATGTGCCAAAAAAGAAGAGGAACAAGCTGAAAAATTGAGGTAAGAAAGGTACATTTGTTTGTTATTGTGATAATTTAAAAGCTTATAGAATTTATGTACTTGGTCAAAGAAATATAGAGTTTAACAAATACATAACATTTGATGAAGATGCAACTTTTAGAAAAGAAAGAGACTCTCCTCCTCCTACCGTTGTTGAAAGACAAGCTATTAATGAAAAAGGGGTTGCATCTAAGTCTGAACTGGAACCTGAGAATGAGCTTGCTGGTAATCCAATGGGTTCCATGGATCCTTTAGATGCTCCACCACATGATCCTCATACCAGAAAGAGACCACTATGGCTGCAAGATACCTTGCAAGATGCTGAAGAACATGTTGCCCCAAGAGGAACGTTAAGAGAAGGTAAGAAGCCAAGTCAGTTTCAAGGGTATGTTATTTCCATGAGAAACATCATTCAAGCATAACCATGCACCTTTGAAGAAGTTGCAAAAGAAAAAGTCTGGAAAGATGCTATGACTGAAGAATATGAGTCCATCATCTAGAATGATGTCTGGGAAGTGGTTCCTAGACCTCAAGGTAAATCTGTTGTCACTTCCAAATGGTTGTTTAAGATTAAACATGGTGCATATTGTAGTATTGAAAAATATAAGGCTATATGTTTCTCTCAGAAAGAGGGAATAGATTATGATAATCTTTTTGCACTTGTAGCTCAATATACTACTATTTGATCTGTTGTTGCCTTAGCAATAAGCCAAGGATGGAATCTTCACGAATTGGATGTGAAAACTGATTTCTTTCATGGATTCCCCAAGGAAGAGGTATTTTTGGAACAATCACAAGGCTTTGAAGAGAAAGACATGGAAACTTATATATGAAGATTGAAGAAATCCTTATCTGGGCTGAAGAAAGCTCTAAGAGCTTAGTATGCTCGCATTGATAACTACCTGATAAAGCTTGGTTTCACAAGAAGCAGTGCAGACCCAAACCTCTACTTCAAGACAGTCCAAGGTATACCTTTGATTTTGGTATTGTATGTTGATGATTTATTCTTGACAAGAGGAGACCCTCTTATACTCTAGTGTAAGAGGGAGTTGGCTTCTGAATTTGAAATGAAAGACCTTGGTTTGATGTACTACTTTCTGGGTTTAGAGGTCTGGCAAAGACCTGGTAAAATTTATCTTTCTCAAGGAAAATATGTTTTTAATATTCTTGAAATATTTTCTATGGTAGAATGTAAGTCTATGCATACGCCTATGGAAATGAACTTTAAGAAATTATGTGGAAAAGCTACAGGACCTAGTCTAGCAAATCCCACTGAGTATAAACAACTCATTGGTGCTTTGATGTTTTTGGTAAACACTAGGCCTAACATATGCTTTGTTGTAAACACTTTAAGTCAGCATATGATTGATCCCTTTCATGCCCACTAGATTGCTGCAAAACATGTACTCATATAATTGCATGGAACTATCAATCTAGGATTGAAATATACTGCTAAAAATGTAAGATTTCATGGATATACTGATGTTGATTTGGAAGGTAACTCTATTGATAGAAAGAGCACTTCCGAGTGTTGCTTCATCTTGGGATCTGGCATGATATCTTGAATGAGTAGAAAGAAGAAGTCTATTGCACTAAGTATAACTAAAACTGAGTACATTTCTGTTAGCATGGCTAGTTGTGAGATAGTTTGGCTGAGAAATATTTTTGGGGAACAATTTGAGAAAGTTCCAGACATACCAATTATATATTGTGACAATAAGAGTGGGATTCGTCTTACAAAAAATCCTGTGTTTCATGAAAAGTCCAAGCATATTGAGATCAAGTATCATTATATATGGGATATGGTGCAGAGAGGAGCAGTGAGGCTCCATCACATCTCCACTGATGATAAGATAGATGACATTCTTACCAAGCCTTTACCGAAAGAAAAGTTCTTGCTTTTTAGAGAGCAACTTGAACTTATGGACATGACCCTTTTGGGAAGTGGTCACAACTAATCGAGAACATTGAACTGCCCTTCCCCCCTATCAGAGCTCACATGATTAGGGAATGATGCCAAAAATATATTAAGGATGAGGGACCTCTTGTGTAGTGTGTGCCACAAGAGTAGGCCTCAGTATGCATCCGACCCACAGTATGGGATGTGGGAAAAGCCACCTATCTGTCCAATGAGTATAAGGAGACTTGTTTGTGTGAATTGTCTAGGATGCAAGTGTACACCACTTGACACTTGGTTGTGTTTGATTCTTGTCTATGTGACTTGTTTGAGTCTTGTTTATGTGATGCATGTGTTCTATCAACTAATTTTTTGATATAAAAATTGTTTGAGTGTAATCTTTATCTATGTGACATGTGATGATCCTTTCATTTCCAAATTGTTTCAAGTGGATAATTCTTCTTTAGATTGCGACGTCATGGTTACAGATGTTACAAAACAAATTTGAACTGAGATGAATGAAAGAGATCAAAGGAAGCAAAGATCTTTGATGCGGAAAGAAATCCCCCCCTAATTTGGAGGGAATGTTAAAATTTGACAGCCCAGGGATGAATTTCTCCTAGAAGAAATCATATCTTTTAGTTATGTTTGAACCGCCTATAATAAAATTTCATTTCTAACAATTCTAATATGACTTTCCAAAAATATTAAGTCACATCTCAATTTGGAAGTGACTTTCCAAAAATATAAGTTCATGTCTAAATGATCAAGGATGATCTCGACATATGGAATCCACATTAGAATCAAATCAATCATGATTATACAAGTCAATAATTAACATTTTTTATCCTTACTAGTATTATTATTATTATGACACTGTTATTTATAAAATAGTCTAAAGTCATTCACCTATAATGGATTAATAAAAACATTTTCTCTCATGGAATAAGTAAATTAAATTGATATTCTCTTACTCGGAAAATCGAACCTCTCTCTTGGAATAAAATAGTAACTCCACACTTAAGAGAATGTAACTCTCCCTCTCTAATTCAATTTATGTCAAAAGTGTAACTCCTCATTAAATTCACTTATAACTCCCTTATTCAATTCAATTTGTAACTCTCACCAAATATTCTATCATGTTTAAGTGTAACTCTCTCTCTCCCTAATTCGAATTGTAACTCCTCAAGACAAGTGTACCTTTCTCTCTATTCTTGGGGTGAGTTACACTTCTCCTCAAGTAACTCCTCTCGCATGGAATTCTATTCTCCTATTATTGGCTCAAGGCATGAATTCATTTTGTAACTCCTCTCCTTTCTCACCTATTTAAGCAAGAGCAAGTGAGAGTTGAGTGAATCATGTTAATTGTGAAGAAGTAGAGCTAGTGTTGAGTTTGTGCAAGAGAATTGTGAGCGAAAGTGAAGAGTAAGATCAAGGGAATAGCTAGAGTAAGTGTGAAGGAAAAGATATGATCAAGAGAAGGAGATACTCAAGCAAATAACGAGAGAACTTTAGCTACAAGTTGATTAGGCATTGATGACTTTATTCATTCTTATTCTCTCCCTCTCTATAATCTACTGAAGAATTGAAGAAATCTAATAGAAGAAGAAACATTTGGGTTTTCCCCTTGTAGGTTTTGCCTTAGTCGTTGGACCTAACTCTCTATTTCTTATATTTGTGCTTGGATATCTTCACATGATCCTTAAATTTAATTTCTATATATAATTGTTGATCTGAAAAGTTTTGAAGAAGAAACATGCATTCTAAGTAATTGAAACAACATAGAAAATTCAATTTTGTGCAAAGTACATTCAGTTTTCTGCATAGAACTTGCAAGTTTCTGCAAAGTATTTTTAAATTTCTTCATAGAACTTTTAGTTTTTAACCGTTTGTAAAGAAAGGAGACCCAATGGTAGATTTGATCCTCTTAGAAAATGAAGTCATTGATCATGTTAAGGGTTCAATCATTAAACCTCCAAAGGAATAAACTCAATCTCGTTGAAAGTACGTGAAAGGGGAAGTAAGGGCTCAAAGGATCCTTATAGAATTCATCAAAGATCCCCTCATACCCTATGTATCAAAGTTGGATACATCAAAATAAATATACGAGAAGCTAGTAGAATTATTCTCCGTAAGTATTGCTAGAGAAGTGATATCATTAAGACAAGAACTCTACAAAATGAAGATATAAAAGGAAGATGGAATAACCTCATACTTTATGAGGGTATCAGAAACAAGAGACCAACTACAAGAAATGGGAGAAATAATGTCCAATAAATAAATGACCACCATAGATCTCAATGCACTATCATAGGAATGGGGAAACTTCCCATCAAGCATCTATGGAAAGAAGGAAGCTACCCAATTCAACGAACTTTGGTCATTATGTAAAATTGAAGAAATCAGATTTAAGGAAAAAAGCGATGTCAGATCAAACGAACAAGTTCAATCATTTTCTACCATGGCTAGGAGGAGAAGAAAGTTTGGAAGGTTTGGTCGTCAGAAAGAGAATAAGAAGGATATGTCAAAAATCTAATGCTATGGCTGTCATGAATATGGGCACTACAAGAGAAATTATCCTAAACTCAAAAAGAACAATAACAAAAGAGGAAGGGAAGAATCCCATATCACCTAAGAAGTGGAAGAAGTTGTAAAGAAGAAATCAAAGGAGGAAGTAAAAAATCTCTACTATGATTGAGATAATCTCTTTCACCAAGTTATTTTTAGTCTTTATAAAATATAGATATCATGGTAGGAAACATTATAAGCATGATAGGATGCATCATCTTAGGGGATGGAATATGATTGAAGCAAGAGCTCATGACATCATTATAGAAGCTTGAAAGATAGCTGAAGTAGAGAGAAATCATCATAGAAAAGAAGAAACTCTTGGTAACCTCATTGAAAGAATAAGGAGTAATAATGGGTAGAAGAAAGTCATATAACATAGAGTTCATCATACATCATCATCATTAGAAAGGAGCATTTGTCGGATGAGGATAATCAGGATCCTCCATTGGAATCTTCATTAGAAGGTCCACCACTCTTGGGATAAGGAAGTGTCTCACTAAGAATTACATCTCGTATGGGTCCATGATTTAATAAGGATGATGGCATGATGACAAAAGAATACAACATAATTGAAGGAATTTCAAGCAAGGAAAGGAAGATGCTGAAGGAAGCCTAGATGACTAAAAGAAGAAAAGAGGTATGTATGCATGTATTTGGTTGAGTCATGTCATATTATTACACGAGTAAATGTTCTATCTCATGAACATGATCAAAGAAAACGGATCTCATCCTTTGGAAAGATGTATAAATGCATGGCTCACATATTGACTAGATGAAATCAACATAATATGTCCTCATATGGAATATGAGGTGATTGACAAAGATGAAGGAACTATAAATGAATGTTCCTAGGAAGCAATATATGAAGAAAGAAATAAGATATCGTGAAAGGTGCAACTATGGTCACGTGGAAAGGAAATCAAAATCTGATGACTAGAAAAATTGTCCATGACATCTCCATAAAGAAGGCATGAATACCCTGATAATATCTATAAAGAAAGGAGACCCAAGGACAAATTTGATCCTCATAGAAAATGAAGTCATTGATCATCATGTTAAGGGTTAAATCACTAAACCTCCAAAGGAAGAAGCTCAAGCTCTTGGAAAATACATGAAAGGGGAAGTAAGGGATCAAAGGATCCTTATAGAATCCATCAAATATCCCCTCATATCTTATGTATCAAAGTTGGAGACATCAAAAGAAATATAAGAGAAGCTAGTAGAATTATTCTCCGTAAGTACTGCTGGAGAAGTGATATCATTAAGATAAGAACTATACAAGATGAAGATATCAAAGGAAGATGGAATAACCTCATACTTTATGAGGGTATCAGAAATAAGAGAAAACTACAAGAATTTGGAGAAATAATGTCCGATAAAGAGATAACCACCATAGTTTTCAATGCATTACCAGAGGAATGGAGAAATTTTACCTCAAGCATCTATGGAAAGAAGGAAGCTACCCAATTCAATGAACTTTGGTAATTATGTAAAATTTAAGAAACTAGGTTGAAAGAAAAAAGCGATGTAGGATCAAACGAACAAGTTCAAGCATTTGCGCGATGGCTAGGAGGAAAGGAAAGTTTGGAAGGTTTGGTCTTCAGAAAAAGAACAAGAAGGATATGTTGAAAATCCAATGCTATGGTTGTCATGAATATGGGCACTACAAGAGAAATCATCCTAAAATCAAGAAGGAAAATAACAAAAGAGGAAGGGAAGAAACCCATATCACCTAAGAAGTGGAAGAAGCTAAAAAGAAGAAATCAAAGGAGGAAGTAAAAGATCTCTACTATGATTGAGATAATCTCTTCCACCAAGTTCTTTTTAGTTTTTGTAAAATATAGCTATCGTGGTGATATGCCTCCAAATTAGACATAAATTAAGGCCCATATGACCATCCTTCAACATATTAAACCTCTCTTTTTGCATTAGATGACATATTTTTAACTTTAATATTTCATTAGGAAGGTTTAGAGATAATTACATATTTGTGCCTAATATTATTTATTTTTGTAGAATATTGTGAGAATATTTGGCAAATTATGAAGATTTGGAGGAGGAGATAATCTAGGGACTTGCTCCCTGCTATAGGAGGATAAATATTTGATAATAAATGAACAAAATATAATTAAATTATTGATAAATTTTGGAGCTCCAGTGATTGAGAAAATCTAGGAATGCGATCCCTGTCATTTAATACAAATTCTTAGTGTTGGGAACTAGATCTTTATTTGAGGGATTTTCGAGGGGAAATATTCTTCTTTGCAAGGAGAATGATTCCCCATTAATTTGTATAAGTATCAGATCATATTTTATTCTAGGGGAAGGTATTTATTAGTCTTCTTGTGGAGAAAAAGTGCTAGTTAGCAACTCCACTTTCATTTCTAGCAGGGATGTACTTGGATTGATTCAAATAATGAAGTTTGGTGCAATTTTTAACTTCCAAATCTTGGTTTCCTTCATATGACTCTTAGTTTCCATGGGATTGGCCATTCAAGGAGCCTTAGACCCCTCTTGTACAATTTATTTATTTCCTTTGAATGTCTTTTTCACTTGCATGTCTTATCTTTGCATTTACTATTCATACTTATTTTGTTGCAGGTTACATTGGTTAAATGATTGAAATGAGTTGTTTTGAAGGTTATTCACAAATTAAAAATCATGATTCATTCTTAGAACAACTTTTAAAATTCATATTCATCATTGATCTACTTGGATTGGTCTACTAGTTCATAAATCTAAAATTTCTGGAAATCCCTTGTATCAAAATAGTAGTAATTTTCTACTATTTTTTAGAATGTGTTAATGAGCTCCATTTGAGTTGATTCTACATGTATTAGGTCATAAAAAATTCAAATTAATAATTTTTTTCACCCCATATCATTTTCACTTGATTAGGTTAGGAATTTTGTAGGTTAACTAGCTCACTAGTTCTTGAATTTCTGGTTTTTATAGTAGTCATTTTCTGCAATTTTTTAGCACGTGTTAATAGGGGTATTTTGGAGTGATTCCACTTGGAATGGAGTCTTAAGACATCCTAATTAATAAAAAAACTTTTCCCATCCCATTTACATTTGATTTACTTGGGAATTCAACAATTTATCTCACTCTTGTAGCAAAACAAGGTTTCCTTTAGTACTCATGTAGCACATGTAAACTTGACCAGATTTGCTCCAAAAACTTGGTTTTTGTCCCTTAGGCTTAAATAATTTCCTATAGGATTTGGAACATGATTGATTAAGACCAACATTTGCTTCTTATCCATTTCAATTCACCTCTGCAGTTACGTTTAGTGGACAAATTCATTACTTGAAGAGCATAATGATGATTTTCATGAGTACTTCATGAAGTACCTTATGAAATCTGTTGAAAATATATATTTTGCATCCAGTGATCAAAGAAATATTTCATTATTAGGTTTTGTTTCACACATATTAAGCTAGGGTTTCCATTTCCAACATTGTTATTTCTATTGCATAGACTAGGTTTCCTTTTTAGTGCAACTTTTACATTTTGCAATTAGGCTAGTGTTTGATTTCATGATATTCACTTCATTGCATCAGACCAATGAAAGAAGGACACATTGCATGCTCCACATATAGTTCTGACACCTCTTAAGTTTGTACAAACCTTGAGTTGATAATTTAAGTTGGTAGCCTTGGGAGTTGCAACATTTTTGTTGCAATACTTAGGCTCATCACATGGTAGGAAACATTATAAGCATGATAGGATGCATAATCTTAGGGGATGGAATACAATTCAAGCAAGAGATCATGACATCATTATAGAATCTTGAAATATAGCTTAAGGAGAAGTTAGTCATCATAGACAGGAAGTAGCTCTTGGTAACCTCATTGAAATCATAATGAATACATATGGGTAGAACAAAGTCATCTAGTATAGATTTCATCATACATCTTCATCCTTAGAAAGGAGCATTTGCAGGATGAGGATAATCGGGATCCTCCATTGGAATATTCATTAGAAGATTCACCACGCTTGGGATAAGCATTTGTTTCACTAAGAATTCCATCTCGTATGGGTTCCATGGCTTAAGAAGGATGATGGTATGATGATAGAAGAATGCAACATAATTGAAGGAATTTCGAGCAATGAAATAAAGATGTTGAAGGAAGCCTAGATGACTAAGAGAATAAAAGAGGTATGCATGCATGTATTTTTTTGAGTCATGTCATATGATTGCATGGGTAAACGCTCTATGTCATGAAAATTATCAAAGAAAAGGGATCTCCTCCTTTGGAAAGATGCATACAGGCATGGTTCACATATTGACTAGATGAAATCAAAACAATATGTCCTCATATGGAATACGAGGTGGTTGAAAAATATGAAAGAACTATGAATGAAATTTCCTCGGAAGCAATATGTGAATAAAGAAAGAAGAGATTGTGAAAGGTTCAACTATGGTCACATCGAAAAGGAAATCAACATCTGATGACTAAAAAAATTGTCCATGACATCTCCATAATGAAGGCATGGAGACCCAGATAAGGTCTGTAAAGAAATGAGACCCTTGACATTGAAATTATTGGAGATGTGGTTATTAATGTGTAGGATGGTGATGTTGCAAGCAAGATGTCATGATGAAAGGCCATCAAAAAAGGTATCTTTGATATTTTTTGAACAATATCTGGTTGGATTGATATAGGGATACCGAAATAGAGTTATACATGTCACCCACAACTAGAAATTATGTGGTTGGTTGAAATATCGTAGAGGAAACATGACTTGGAAGATGTTGTTGTATGAAGAAAATGTAGATGTGGATTATAATATCACTTTCCGATGAAGAAAAAAGATGACATGACTAACATGGTTCGTGAAGGAAAGTGATGGATGGACGATGCCCTACAAAGAAAATATGAAGGCTTCATAATGATTAAGAATAAATTAATGACATTGAAAGGAGAAGCTCTATAAGCAGCTAAAGGTCCCATGATCTCCACCAAAGGTAGAAAGATGTTATTGAAAACAAGTCCCTAGTTAAGAGGGATCTAGGAAGAAAGTCCCTAGTTAAGTGGGAGCTTGGAAACAAGTCCATGGTTAAGAGGGAGCTTGGAAACAAGTCCATGGTTAAGAGGGAGCTTGGGTACATTCCTTTTATAGGAATGGAGATATCTTCCCTGAGGAAGAGATTGAAACATCATTATTTTCTTCATATTATGTAAGAAAGAATCGAGGATTGGGTAAGTATATGGAATATGATACTCTTTGAGGATGAGGTAGGGAATCCAAGATAAGAGTAGTCATAGAGGATAGATATTCTTTGAGGGTTGGGAATTCAAGATAAGAATAGCCTTGGGAGGACATAACCTGTGAACATCTTGGTGGGGTATGTACCTTGAGAGACAATGATGATGGCGTTTTTCAGTCATTGGTCTCTACAACATTGTGATATGATCTTATGGAGAGATATAGATGTTAGTCAAGGCCTTGCTATGTGACAATGCTGGTTGATATAATGCTAAATAGATGTGTTACCAATCTGACCCTTCTTATGAGAATTATTCAGATTGAGAATGTCTAAGTACCTTGTATGGATTATGAATGCCTCCCTAGTTAAGAGGGAGTGTTGAAATATGTAAGTAGGTTCTGTCTTCATAATGACATATGTAATCATGATTTTGTGTATTTGATGAAAAGAGAAAAATAAATTTATTATTTTTTTTCTTGAGGCATGGGTTTCATGCTTAAGAAATTTTATTTTATAAGTCAAGTTCCCATTAAGAGCTTCTAGGGCTTGTCACTGAGTCTACAAGTCATTAAGTCATTTTCATGTATGAAATACCCATTTGGGGCATGTTACATATTGTAAAATAAATTTTATTTGAGTCAAAGGACCCTCCAAGACGTTGTTAAGATTTAAGCAACAAGTCAGCGTACCAAACAGTGAAAAATCGGCCCAGGGACAGTGACAATTCAACCCACAAGCAGTGACATGAAGCCTATAAATAGAGATCTTGACCTCATTTGTTAGGGAATCAATCATGTTTATTCTGAAGCTCAAGAATTCCAAGAAAATCCAACAAAAAGGAGAAAATTAAAGGTTAAAAGGGATTGTTTTTGGGTCATTTGTCTCACACGTGCAAGACAGTTAGGGCTACTTTCTGTAGCTATGAAGATCAAAGTTGCAGTCACTTCAGGAGGCCAAAAAATCAGGTGTCTAAGATCAATTTTCCAAGCCGAGTTGTCAAGGAAGGAATAGAAACTCCAACGAAGAATAAAATCCCTGAAAATTTGCCCTAATTATTCCACACGTGTGGAATCTAAAAAATTGCAGGCAGTTTGAAAATCGAAGGCCTGTGAAAAGAGGCTGAAAATTGAAGAGAAGCCAAAACTAGTAGTGTTGCAATCAGGTTGACTAACGTTGACTTGGAGGAAGAAAAGATCATAAAGGGAAGAATTTTGACTTGGTCTTGGAGGGGTCTTGGTTAAGGGTCTAGGTCTTGGATTCATGAATTGAAGGTCTATAAGAAGAGAATAATTCTTGTGGGTTTTCCTCTCAGTTGGAGAGGTTTAGGCCCTGGATGATCACCTATATCTTGTGTTCTTTGTCTTATTGTTTTTTTATGGTTTGGTAATTGTTTGATGAAGAAAACACTAATAATAAACAATTAGAATAAGAAGCAAATCAAGTTAAGTAAAAATATATCACAAACAATTATCAAAAGAAAGAGAAATCATCTGAGGTTGCTACCCCTATATTTCTCATCAAGAAGCCCTAGAAAGTCTGAGACCTTGCTCTTATCTTTTGTGGAAGGGAAGAAGCCCTAAAGGAACCTGGATATTGTTGTATGAAGAGTTGAAGTGCCTAAGCTCTGTATGTTTAAGGATATATCTACTAAAATGAAGTTCAAGATATTCTTTGAAATTTTGAGCCAGAAATGGCCTCAGCTTGAAAGGCCTCAAAGGTTTAAGTGAAATTTTGAAGTTTCTAGCTGAGATTTTGTTGATAGCCTCAACCCTAGTTGTAAGAGGGTTGAAGATAAAGGTAACCTCAATTCAGAGGGAAAAATAAGAGAAAATGCTTCAGAACTATGAAGATGTAGCAGAAAAGAGAAATTGAATGATACTTTGAAAATAAGTTGTACCAATAATGTGTCAATAATTATTGCCATAATGGATTGGAAGTTTGTTTGATTCAATATTCCAGAGGGAGCTAATGCTTAGTTCCTAATTCTCAAATTAACACCTATCATTATTTGAAGAAGGAGAAGCTTGGAGCATTGGCTATATTCATTGTTGTCTCATGTTTTGATGTTGATCATGCACATATCATAATAGTGTAAAGGACATTCTTAAAGAAGAGGTCGAGTTCCTCATTAAGTTTGGAGACCAAAGTTCCCTTATAAAGATTGAGTTATTTTCAGAACTAGAAGTTGTCCTATCATTATTGTATCTTTGAGAAAGACAAGGATATTCATAAGTATAAGCTCATAATGGTTTTGAAGGTCATACCTTGTAAGGGTCAGATAGTTCTCCATGGATATAAAATCAATGATCCCTCAAATGTGATGTTGATCCAGTGGCATGGGACTCTATAACACATTCTTGTCCTCTTATGGTTTGCACATGACAAATTTGATGACTTAGGGTTTGTATACCCTAGAAGATATGAAAGGTATGTCTTGAATAAGGATATTGCATAATGTTATTTAAGAAGATGTTGTAAGATCACTTCCTCACAACTAATGTATGTACAACCATTGTTCTATAGTCTTGTAATAATGACATCATCTCAGTTTTTTGAATTTGGATTATGGTTCAAAGTTCGATAAGGCCTAAATGTAGAATAAGTCTTGCTAATGAGGATAGACCAAATTCGTTCCATACACTTGTGATGGGATAGTCAGGCATCTTGAAGTGTGATATGTTGATTGAATTTTTTGTACAGACCTGTAGTAAGATGTTGTTGTAGAGATCTAAGCATCTAGAATACTAATTCCATATACCTTGTACTTTTATGTAAGTATCTTAAATGAATGAATAAAGGCTCTTGTCAAGTTTGCATAATATTCCTTGTAGTGTACTGATGTAATCATGATTGTACTAGATGAGTTATGTTGCTGGTACTAGCATGTCATTTCTCGATTTTGGCTATTGCTGAGCATATGAGATATGATGAATTTGATTTGATTCAAGAAAGAACTGAGAAATAAGGCTCTCACACATAGAGAAAAATAAGTCATAACACTATTGTTATGAGACCTTCTTGGAAAGCCCCAAGGGTTTGTGAAAAAAAACCTAGAGATGGACCTAGATCAATAATTTCACTGTATACGAAAACTCTTGCTCATGCTCTCGAAAATGGAAACAAGAAAATCCTAATTTAATTTTCCCTTGAATTAAATTAGGAGAAAATTGTAATTCCACACCACAAGACAACACAAATGAGTTAACTAAGTTAATTTCACTTAGTTGGCTCATTTAATTCGAGTTGAGGGCCTAAATTGAGTCATGTAGAGGGGTTCTTAAATTTTAGGAGCCTAGGGTGAGTTTAATTTGAGTTGTAATAATTCAATTCAATTAAACTGCGTTAATGTCAGTTAAACTTGTTCCAACTGTTGGAGGAACTAGTAGGAGGTCTAGTAGTGGGGTGCAACTTTAGTGTTCAACCATTTAACTAATAAACCAACCATAATTAACTCATGCATGCATGAAATTTGAGTTACCCAATTGACATTAGAGTTCAAGGGTAGTGTACTATCAGTTCTATAATTTTTTGAGTTGTACAAGTGGTGCATGTAGTCAAGGAAGGACTTATAGGGATTCCACAATTCAGGATGGGGATTTCCCTAATTAATAGGGGGATAATTCCTTGAGAAACAATGCAAGAAATTAGGAGCTTGGTAGGAAACATACTTGGCTAAGTATTGGCCATAGTCAACTAGTCAGGTAGAGGGTAGAAAATACTTGTGCAGGTTGAGCTCAAGGTTGAGTAGAGCATATTGTACTCATCCAAATTCTTTGATTAATGCAATACAAATAGTAAGGGGTTTTTAGCAGTTTCTTTCCCCTAGATTTATCTCTGTATATGTGTGTTGAATCTTGTCTCATGTTTATGTTGAGATTTCGTGATCGATTATTTTCTTTCCGCTGATGAGTAGAATAGATTCAAGTCTTTTGTTTTAGACAATTACATAAGTAGTTTGAATCTACAAGGAATTTCTACATGGTATAAGAGCAATAATCACAATAGAAGAGAAGAGAATTAAAATTTTGGGCAGGAGGTTCGAATTACAAGGTCAATGTTGCAGGTTTTCTCTAGGACTGAGATGATGACTTCCATTGGACTCAGGCTCGAGTATGATTTGGAAGGAACCAAAAATTTTGTGGTATGGAAGATCCGTATGGAG
Source organism: Pinus tabuliformis (assembly GCA_031772625.1). Taxonomy (NCBI): domain Eukaryota; kingdom Viridiplantae; phylum Streptophyta; class Pinopsida; order Pinales; family Pinaceae; genus Pinus; species Pinus tabuliformis. The sequence goes on from CM062807.1 coordinate 1,009,150,552, forward strand.
GTGGTATTAGATGATATCGAGATACTATATTATATCAAGACATATCTAGTTAAATCCCCAAAAAATGATGCCCAAAATCTCGCTCAATGGAAGAAGGATGTAGCTAAAGCGAGGAGAATCATATTGTCTTGAATATCTGCGGGAAAAAAACTCCATTCGCAATGTGGAAAATGTTGACCGACTTGTTTTAGAACAACAATGAATGCAAGAAGCTGGAACTGAAGGACAAAATTCATAGCATCAAGATGCAAAATAATGACACAATTCCACAGTACATGAGCAAGTTTACATAGTGTCGTTATGAACTTGGCGGGGTCAGTCTGACTATCCCTGAAGAAGATTTGGTAGCTCTAGCTCTGTTGGGTCTTCCTAAGAGCTGACACAATTATCAAGATTCCTTGAATGGTAGAGACAAACTACCGAGTTGGGAGTAGTTATGGTCTGATCTAGTGTAGGAAGAAATAAGGCAGGACAATCGAGATGAGACCTCATCCAAATAAGAGGAAGAGGACCTTGCATTGGTTAGCAAAGGAAATAAAGCCAAGGGAAAGAAGTCCCAAGGTGAGAAGGGAAAGAAGAAATACTTGTCCAACATCAAGTGTTTTCACTGTCATGAATTAGGGCACTACGCCACGAAATGTCCACAGAAGAAGGCAAGAAAGAAGGAACCTACAATAGTAGCAATAGGTGAAACTCTAGATTCAAAATTAGAGCTTGATTTTACTCTCATTGCATGCATGAAAAGCATGGTAATGAGAAGCATGTGGTATCTCGATAGTGGTTCCTCGTTCCATGTGATGGGGAATATATATCTCTTCAGTGACTTGGAGGAGAAAGACCTCAAGCATAACATTGAGTTTGGAGACAACGAGAGGTATAGTTAATATCAATATAGTTACTTTTCAGAGGGAGTCTGACTCACCTCTCAGACTCAAGGATGTGATGTTTATTCTGAGTATAAAGAAGAATCTTGTTTCTGTCGCGGTATTGGAAGACCATGGCTACACTGTGATATTGAGTAAAGGAGTAAACGAAAGGTTTTCCTTAGACACATCGCCATGAGATAGGTGAACCAGATCAGTGTGTGAGTCAAGTACCTATATGCACCTGAGGTTGAAGATGCATGCAAAGTCTTGAGGAGAAAGGAAAAGGTTAGAGACTTGGTGGTTGAGAGGGAGCATAATTTACCTCTCAAAATGGAGCCTCAGAAGCAACCTCAACAAGTTGTGGAGCATCCACAATTGGAGAAGAAGAGAGGAGACAGAGTGGAAACATCCACTCAAGAAGAGACCTCCAGTAGGGGGAAATTTTGAGCTAAGTGGGCAGAGGGAGCACATGCATCCATACCTCTAGGTGTGAGGTGGGGTGATGTGAAGCAATAGTCCCAAGAGTTACAAAAATTTGGGCAGGGTCCATTGAGGTGTTTTTGTCTCATGGATCATTACCTTGCTAGAAGAGTAAACAAAAACACATTTTTCCTAGTAGACAATTGCAGATTGATTCAGTGATTAATTTTATTTATTTGGATGCTTTTCAGTTGCAGATGTTGCAGTAGAAACAACAACAATGAGAAGTTTTGCATGCAATGCATTCCAAAAGTTCCGTATTGAGGTAGATGTGAATCCATTTCTTGTTGAGAGGGAGTGTTGAAAATGGCAACAAGAAAATCCTAATTTAATTTTCCGTTGAATTAAATTAGGAGAAAATTGTAATTCAACTTCACAGGATAATAAGAACGAGTTAAGTTAATTTCACTTAGTTGGATCAGTTAATTTGAGTTGAGGGCCTAAATTACATCATGTAGAGTGGTTCCTAAATTTTAGGATCCTAGGGTGAGTTTAATTTGAGTTGTAATAATTTAATTCAGTTAAATTGAGTTAATGTCATTTGAACTAGTTCCAACTGTTGGAGGAACTAGTAGGAGGTCTAGCAGTGGGGTGCAACTTTAGTGTTCAACCAGTTAACTGATAAATCAACTATAATTAAATCATGCATGCATGAAATTCGATTTACCCAGTTGATATTGGAGTTCAAGGGCAATGTACTATCATTTGTACAATTTTCCAAGTCGTACATGCGGTGCATGCAATCAGAGAAAGACCTATAAGTGGATTGTGCAATTCAGGATGGGGATTTCCCTAATGAATAGGGGGCTTATTCCTTGAGAAACAATGCAAGGAAATAGGAACTTGGAAAGCAACATAATTGGCTAAGTATTGGCCAGAGTCAGCTAGTCAGGTAGAGGACATAAAATACTTGTGCAGGTGGAGCTCAAGGTTGAGCAAAGCAAATTGTATTCATCTAGATTCTTTGATTAATACAATACAAATAGTAAGGGGTTTTGAGTAGTTTCTTTCCCCTAGATATATCTTTGTGTATGTGTGTTGGATATTGTCTCATGTTTATGTTTTGATTTCATGATTGATTAATTTCTTTCCACTGATGAGTAGAGTAGATTCAAGTCTTTTGTTTTAGCAAATTACATAAGAATTTTGAATCTACAAGGAACTTCTAGACATGAAATGAAGGAAAGGAAAGCATCACCTTGATGATGAAGACAAGGATGAAGAGATTGCAGATGGATTTCAATGATTTCTACAAGAAATCTAAGATCAATAGGGGGTCGAAAAATTCCCTACAATCATCAAAATATAAGTACTTTATATCTCTCTTCCTTGTTTATTATTGTTTTACTATTATTTAGCCTTTTGTCTTTGTTTCTTTTGTTGGATTATAATAATTTATTCCATGGCCTCCTAGTGATAATTGAGGGTACATCGTGAAGGATTCCAAGGCTTTAGGATAAAATGGAAATATTGGAAGAACAAAGAAAAAGTTTGTGGCAGGAGGATGCTCCCTGGAGTGATTCATGTTCAAGAGGGAGAACTTGTATTGATATCTAGAAACATGTTGAAAGGGCTCCTACTTTAGAGGAAGCATGGACAAAAACAAGTTTGAAGGATATCATTTTGCTGAGATATATGGAATGTTAGTGATGAGTTCAAAGTGGATTTACACGATCAAGCATTTGGTAGATGAAAACATATATAAGTACAAAATTAGGATTCTCCCAGGAAGAGGGAGAGGACTATGAGTAGACATTTGCTCTAGTTGTCAGGAATAATATGTGTACAATGAAAAACCTCTGTAATTTAAGGTACATGAGAGGGGATTTCATGTCTTCATACTGGAGAAATCTTTGCACATACCTCAAGCTTGGTATGGATATTTGAGAAATCTTGGTTGATCTTGTTTTTGATGAGAGTAGAAGGAATCACTTGTTAGAGATAGCAACAATGGTAGGAATATTTTCTTTCGTTATAGAGGGAGAAATCATGACAAAGGGAATTGATATCTAGGATCAAGATGAAGGATCTTGGTTGGATATATTACTTCTTTGGATTAGAAGTGTGGCAGAAGGCAGGTGGGATATTCCTTGGTCAAAGGGAAATATATTATTACGATCCTTCATAGATTTGGGATGATGGGAGTACCTTGGATTGTATCAGTAGAATTTGTTTCAATATTAGAGGGAGCACCTAGTCGGGGTGATCAGAAAGCAACTGTGGTGATGGATTCAAGCTGGTTAGTTTATGGTTGAGCCAAGGCATAGGGCACAACATGTGTTGAGGTACCAACATAACATAGTTAGATATGGATTGGTACATGTATCATACAACTATAGGGATCATAGATTCAACTTGGGGTATGTTATGATGAGTAGGAAGATGAAAACACTACTAAAGCAGAGCATATTGTAATTTCTTTAGCGAGTCATGAAACAATGTTGCTTAAGAAGTTACTCACAAAATTGCTTGATCAAGTGTGGGATATGATTGTGATGACAAGAAAATAGCATGGTACGAAAGGAGTAGTGAGGATCCTATGTATCTCTATAATCAAACTAGTTGCTGACATTCTCATAAAACATCTATCCTTGGATGTAGTTGACATACTTCTGGGACAAGCTTGGAGTGATTGCAAATTCTTCCCTTGGTTGAAGGGAGTGTTGATGTTGTAACATCAAGGGGAAAATAATGCTACTTAGGTATTGGGTGTTGACTGGGAAGCCATGTATTATGGATGGGGAGATTGGCCTAGCAGCATTAAGGCCTGGATTTCTCCCCTGGTTAGGGGTTATCTGACCATATTGCCATGGGTTTTGGCTAGTGGGTTGAGACTGTGACTTATAGCATTGGGAAAGTATTTTTAAGAACCCAGGGCCCATTTACCATTCCCACTTATCGTCTCATGCTATTGAATGGTAAAAATACTTGCCCAATGCTATAAGGCACAAGCTCAACCTACTATCCAAAAACCATGGCAATATGGTCAGATAACCCCTAACTAGGGGAGAAATCCAGGCCTTAATGCTACTAGGCCAATCTCCCCATTCATAATACATGGCTTCCCAGTCAACACCCAATACCTAAGCAACCCCTTGGTGTTACAACATCAATACTCCCTCCAATCAAGTGAAGCAATTGAAATCACTCCAAGCTTGTCCTAGAAGTATGTCAACTTCATCCAAGGACATATGCTTTATGAGAATGTCAGCAACCAGTTTGATTATAGAAATACATAGGATCCTCACTACTCCTTTCGTACCATGTTATTTGGTGACCCAAGGACTAGTCTTGTGTTAGGGGTGCCTGAATTTCCAATGGGTATTTGGATTGTGTTTCAAGATCCTTTGCAAAGTAGATGTGATTGGAGGGTTACTATATCAATTTGCATGATGTTGGTGCGAGATGATTTCCACATATATCGGATGGATTCATCGACATAGCTGAGCTCATTCAACCTTTTCTTGGGATGGATAAATTTTTATTCAATAAGAGAATATTTGGGAAAGTCATTAGTGTTTGACAGACAATTCTCTCCTGCATACATAATTGAACTCCCTAGATCTAGTGGCTTGATCTAGAAACAACATAAACAAAAAGACTTATGTTTTCCTTAGAGAAATCAGAACATAGAGGAAGGATTTACGTGGGATCCAACACAAGTTCTCCTCTTCTCCTTGCTTGTAAGCTTGAACTCCAACTCCAAATTCTATAAATAGGACTTGAAAAACAACTAGAACAAGAAAGAGCACTACAACATACAAATAACATGTACTAGTATCTCTAAATAATGAGTCAAGAAGGCATTGTAATACATATGCATCAATGAGACATAAGTATAGGAAAATAAAGCATTTTTTGTATTAATGAATATAGGAGAAATTACAACTCTATACAGATCTTGATTTTTTATATGTGTCCCAACTATCATGTCCTTTCCTTGTCACAAAGAAAGCCTTAAATCACAACTCAAGTGCATGGATTGATAATGTATCCTTAGGCACACCACAACAACTTGAGGGCATAACGAAGTGTATCCAATGTTGGGTGTGGAGACTGATTATCTTCTTTATTCAGAGGTATCGCCACGTTGGACCCCAATTCCTAATGGGGCGGAAACGCCGCCTATTTAATCAATGTCAGGTGGGGTCTGGGGGGGGTGACAAGGATTTTATGAGCCCCCTCTGGCAGGGGTTCAAGGGATGCACCCTTGAAACTAAAAATAGATGAAAATTTCCCTTGTAAAATATTGTAATTTTGCAATCAATCTAAGCCATTCATTAGGTGTATGATTTGATGGTAGAAGTTATGTTAATTAAGGGTTTTTTGCCCTAGAAGACAACCCTCGGTTTATATGAGGGAATTGTATTGCGAATGTGTATTATTATTCTGAGCAATAAAGAGAGATGAGACAATGTGAGAGAGAAGGGGAAATTACAACGAATCTGCTGTAGGTTGTATTTCTTCATTTTGCTAGATAATATAAAGGAAGGACTGCATTTTTCTCTCTGGATGTAGCCAAAATTGGGTGAACCACGTATATCTGTCTCTCTTGTTTTATGAATTTTCTATGTTTGTGTTTCTACAATATTTTATGTGTTCCATTTCTCTGTAATATATATTTTTCTAGCAACTGGCATCAGGGCCGAAGGTCTATTTGGATGATAAAATTACAGGAGAGAAGGGTTCCTGGTTCAAGTGGGAGAAATGGCAGAAGATTGTAGGTTTAGGGTCAAGAAATTTAATGGCCAAAAATACAATCTATGGAAGATGTAGATAAAATATTATTTGTATTAGAAAGATTTGTGCCTACCATTGAGAAGAAAAAAAAAAGTTGACGAGTATGAAAGACGTAGAATGGGAGATTCTAGATAGAAAGGCACTTGGAACAATATGGTTGTGCTTGGAAGTGTCAGTAGCCTTTAATATTTCAAAGGAGACAAAAACAAAGGGATTAATGATGAAATTGGCCAAACTATATGAAAAACCCTCGGCTTAAACCAAGGAATTTCTTATGAAGAGTTTATTTAATATGAATATGTGAGAAGGTGGATCTCTAGCTGATCATTTAAATGAATTTACTATGGTTACTAGCCAATTAAGTTCTATAGGGGTATATTTTGATGATGAAGTTAGGGCTCTGTTATTTATGTTCTCATTTCTAGAAAGTTGGAAGGATTTACTTATGGCCATTAGTAACTTTGTCTTTGGATGTAGTACTTTAAAGTTTGATGATGTTTTTGGTGCCATCGTTAGTGAGGAAATGCGACATAAAAGCTTCGGTGAAACATTAGGTAATGCTTTGACTGTAGAGACTAGGGGAAGAAAAATGGAAAGAGAAAAGAGCCCAAGATATCACAGTAATTCAAGGAAAGGAAGATCCAAGTCCAGATTGGGGATAGTGTGCTGAAAATGCTGGAAGAAAAGACACCTGAAGAGATAACGTAAGTCTTGGAAGGGAAAAGAAGGATACACACAACAAGAAAACAATTATGAAGTGAATGTGATAGGTGATGTGTTGCAATATGATTTGATTATTTCATTAGAAAATGTTATGGATGCCTGGGTGGTAGATTCAGAGTCCTAATTTCATGCCACACCTCATAGGAAATATTTTCATGATAATGTTCAAGGAGATTTTGGACAAGCTTGCCTGGGTGATGATAAACCCTGCAAAATCGTTGGAATGGGTAACGTTTTTATAAAATAGTAGAATGGAAACCAATGGATATTGAAGGAGGTAAGACATGTTATAGATCCAAAGAAAAATATAATTTCAATAGGGCAGTTAGGTGGTGAAGGTTGTGTGACTACTTTTACAGATAAAACTTGGAAGGTCACTAAAGGAGCCCTGGTAATTGCAAACAGAGACAAGGTTGGTACATTGTATCTATGCATTGATATTTCTAATTATGTTAATGATTTAACCTCCACAAGAGAAAATAAACATTGTGGCATCAGAGGCTCGGGCATATGAGTGAGAAGGGGATGTAGATTCTTCACTCAAGAAATTTGTTTCCAGGTTTGAAGCATGTTGATTTGGACTTCTGTGAAAATTGTGTTTATGGAATTTAACATAAGAGAGTCAGGTTTCTCAGATTTGGGAAAGAAAATAAAAAAAAAAAAAAATTATATCTTGTGCATATAGATTTATGGGTACCTACTCAGGGATCATCTCTCAGTATCTCTCGCTATTATGTTACCTTTATTGATGATGCAACTTGGAAAACCCGGATTTATTGTATTAGGAATAAATATGATGTATTTGATACTTTCAAGAAATGGAAACCTTTGGTTGAGATTGAGACAGGAAATAAGTTGAAGTGTCTCAGATCAAACAATGGAGGAGAATATTACATCAAAGAGTTTGATAAGTACTGTTTAGAACATGGAATTCGCAGAGAGAAGATAGTTCCAGGAACACCATAGGAAAATGGTGTGTTAGAAAGGATGAACAAGACAACCATGGAGCACGCAAGGTGCATGATATTTCATGCATGATTGCCTTTACAATTTTGGGCAAATTCCACAGATACTGCAGTTTATTTAATAAACAGAGGGCCTTCAAGTTCTTTGGATGGTGGTATTATAGAGAAGGCATGGACAGGTTAAAAGGTAAACTACTCATTTTTAAAGAAAATAGAACAAAGATTGAGGAACAATCAAAGAAAAGTACTTTTATTAGATATGGTGTTAATGATTTTTGTTATCGCTTATATGATTATGAAAATCACAAAATCATTAGGAGCAAAGATTTCATATTCAATGAAAAGGTCTTGTATACAAATTAGATGTAGGAAAAGAAACAGGAAGAAGAAAACAAAGAATAAAGAGTGCTTGATGAGATCACAAAAAAAGTAAAGGTGTATGAAAATCTTAATGATCAACAACCAAAACAAAAACAACTACCACAACAAAAACATGCACCTCAAACACCTGAAAGTGGTGTCAAAAGATCTACCAGGATAAGTAGACCCCTTGAATGATACTCTGCTTCATTATATTATGTATTGTTGACTGATTTTGGTGAACCAAAATGTTACGAAGAAGCAATGCAGGTAGAAACTAGGAAGAAGTTGGATCTAGCCATGAAAGAAGAGACAGACTCCTTGGTACATAACCAGACTTGGGACTTAGTCAGGTTTCCTGTAGGTAAAACAACATTGCAAAATAAATGGGTTTACAGGTTGAAGGAAGAAGATGGAGGTAGAAAAAAGTATAAATCGAGGCTTATGGTTAAGGGGTTTGCACAGAAGAAAGGTATAGATCTGATGAAATATTTTCTCTTGTTGTTAAAATGACTTCAATAAAAGCTATTTTAAGTCTAGTATTAGTAGAAGATTTTCATCTTGAGCAGTTAGATGTAAAGACAACTTTTCTCCATGGGGATTTGGAGGAGAGATCTATATGCAAGAACCACAAGGGTACGAAGTCAAAGGCAAGGAGAAACTAGTGTGTAAGTTGAAGAAGAGATTTTATGCATAAAATAGGCTTCAAGGCAGTGGTATCTAAAATTTGACAGGTTTATGTTTGAACAAGGCTATACTAGATGTCACTCTAATCACTGTGTCTATCTCAAAAGGAAAAATGGTGGCAGCTATATTATATTGTTATTGTATGTAGATGATATGCTTGTTGCAGGGTTTAACATGTAAGAAATAAATGTGCTCAGAGGAAAATTGGAAAATTCTTTTGCAATGAAGGATTTAGGTACTGCAAAACAAATCCTTGGTATGAGAATAACTAGAGATAGGAAAAATCACAAATTAACATTGTCTCAGAGTGAGTACATACAAAAGGTGTTGGAAATATTTAATATGCAGAATGCAAAACTTCTTACTACACCTTTGGCTTTCCATTTCAAGCTAAGTAAGGAGATGTGTCCCAAGATTCAGGAAGAGATGGAATATATGTCTAAAGTTCCATATGCATCAACATTTGGAAGCTTAATGTATGAAATGGTATGCACAAGGTTTGACATTTCATATGCAGTGGGAGTTGTAAGTAGGTACATGAAAAATCTAGGAAAAGAACATTGGATGGCAGTGAAATGGATTCTCAGGTATTTGAGAAGTACCACAAATCAAGCATTATGCTTTGGTGGTTCAAACATTGCTCTATAGGGATATGTTAATGGAGATATGACAGGTGATAGAGATAACACAAGGAGAATCATAGGGTATGCATTTACTGTAGGTGGAACAACTGTATGTTGGGTTTCAAAAATGAAAAGTGTTATTGCAATTTCAACAACAGAAGAAAAATATGTTGCTACTACAGAGGCTAGTAAAGAAATGATTTGGTTGCAAAGATTTACAGATGAATTGGGTAAGAAGAAGGAGATGGACAGGTTATATAATGATAGCCAAATTGTCATTCATATTGCAAAGAAATCAACATTTCATTCCAAGACTAAACATATACAACTCAAGTACCATTTCATACAGTCAGTGTTGGAAGATGGACAGTTGAAGGTTGAAAAGATACACACTGTTGTGGGTAAAAATGCCTATGCAGGACGATCCTATCCACCTAAGGTGTCACAGTGCCTTAGCAACAAACAGAGACAACTATTCTAGTATTCTTCCTTTATGAATTAAGAATGAAGAGAGATGGATGGACTAACTGGTGTCTTCTGTTTGTCCCTCGATCCGGTTTCTCTTCTCTTGGAGAGTTCATAGCTACTTGCCTTCTCGCTCACCCAGCTTCAAGAGGTTTCTTCAAGATCACAAGAAGAGAACACTACACAAGACATGGATTCATATTCATAACTAGTTCAGGATTAGAAATAAACTAAACATACTAATGAAATCATACATCAAAGATACACCAGTATATAGGAGAAACCAAGATAGCTTTATTGATGAATAATAAGGTTCAGGAAGAGATACAACCCAGAGGGCTCCAATCCAGCATCTCCTTCCCAGCAAATGGAATTCCTATCTTTACCCCCTTCAAAGCATTAAGCACCCAATGATTCCAATCTCAAACCAACAGCAATTCTTTGCAATAACAAAATTCCAGCCTTTAGATCTCATGGAGGAGAGATCTATATATAGATGTTTGGAGAGAGGATGAGTCAGCTTGAGATCTGACTAGTGTCCTCTCCCTCTGTCAGTTCTTGATTCCACTTGGAGGTTCTTGCTTCCACTTGGAGATTTGGAACCTCTTACTCATCACCAGTCGAATTCCCTAAGGCAAGTGTCATTTTGGAAGCTTCCTGGGTTCTGACACCTTGAGAAATGAACTTGCCACATGTCCACTCTTGCTCAGCGCAGGTAGCCGGTGTTGGCTTTGAAATTCAACGCAGGTAGCCAGTGTTGGCTTTCACATTCAGCGCAGACAGCTAATGGAGCCACTAAAATGATCTTGAATTGACTTGTTTTTGAGCAGTTTCTGGTGGAGAACTTCTGTGAATTGTTGTGGTTTGTTAGCCTTGTTCCTCTAGGGGTAGGAAAAACATGTTTAGGGACTTTGGATCCCTTAGATTATGGACATTTCATGCTTAATGCTGTAAGGCACAAAAATGTCTATAACAGTTGCCCCCTAAAGTATGAGGCTGTTTATCGGGTGAAATGCTTTATCAGGGGGATCCGAAGTTCATCCAATGCTGGGAGGAGACCTGTAATAAGATACAATACAATACATTATTTTTCATACTGCTTTCATGATCTAGCTGAGGTGGGCATTCCCATGCTCAGCTTTATAAATTCATTTTTCTGTACATAGAACAGACAATCGTCTGATGGTGGACTGATAATTTTGATGAAATTATCATCCTTTGAGTAGGATGATTATCTGCTGCAATGATGTACATGTCAATGTCTTTATCTTTCCTGAATATATATCGCAGCCCGAATGGATGAAACTAGATCCGGGGTCTTCAAACTCGTTCGATCTTCACTCTAAGTACAAGTCGATCCATGTGAGAAATGTTCTGAAGTCGAACATGGACTGACATCGCTTGATTACCGGTCAATGAGGTAAACCGTTAACAAGCGCGAGAGGAATCACCGATAATGATAATGACCCTCAAGGTACTGCAGTACAATTCACGTGGTGTGAATAAAGGACTTGGCGTCAAACACCACGCAAAATCTTTCGGTCTAAGGTCATTGATGTATACCTGTCGCCGGAAGTGAGAAACTTGCCATTGAGGCATGCAAGCTTCAAAGTACTGAAGGGGTTGTTCCTAGATCAACTTCTTGGATAATGAGCTGATGTCGACAAGAAGCGATCCCTCAAAGGAGGGCCTTAATGAATCCCACATCAGTGACACGGAACGGAGCTAATGATTTTAATGGAGGTGAAAACAATCTGTGACATATGATTCAGGGTGGCGGTCATGAAAGGATGAAGGATAATGTATGGTAGTGGATGGGACACGGTTGACTTTTCAGAACGACTTCTCTTGAACATGTGGCGACACTGATGCGATGGATCGGTAGCATTACCCCAAATATGGACGGTATGGCGAGACCATGGATGTGACTGGTGAATGAAACAACCCAACCCGATTGTGGTACGGAGGAAAAGTGTCATGTTCAAGAGCGACTTGCTACCATCAAAGTTTTCTTGAGTTTCTCCCAATTTTTCCCCAGTCATTGCTGACCAGTACCTCTTTATTTTTGTCAAGCTTGAGGAGGATAACATATGCTTGTTCTATAACCTGCCCTTCGGGCAAGCCCATCGCTATGTTTTAACGAGCCTAGCGATAGTGAAACTCGTTCTCGTCTAAAGACAAGTTTTTCGCTATTTAATGATTTTAACGAGTCTAACGACAAGGATAACTCGGTCCTTTTCATTTTTAGAGAGTCTGAAAAGGTACATAAAGTTAACTCCAAAAGTCCTTTTTCGTCATCTAATCCCTTAAGTCCGAAAAAGTATAAAACAATACAGAAGGGATGAGTTTTCGATAGTTTTAACGAGCCGAACAAAACAAGCGCTCGATCTTTTTGTGCAATAATCCCTCAGGTCCAAAAAGATTAAAATCTAGAGGAGGGATAGCTCTTCCGGTCACTTTAACGAGCTGGAAGGCCAAAACTCGGCAATCTTTTCATATTTTACGAGTTAGATGAAAAGAGCTTAAAGAAGACTCGTCTTTTGAGGAACGAGTGATAAACAGGGTTAGCAACTGATTCCAGGTACAGGTTGGAATTTTCCAATCACGGCAGTGTCACAAGGATGGCTAGTGAAATCACTCTTCGCAGTTGTTCCTCAAAATGGGTAAACAAATATATGGAGGTGAACGATCGGCCAATGGAAAAGTGGAGGTGACGGTGCAAACACGACCAAGGCTTTAATGGCTGATGATATTACATTCACAGTGGTTATTTACCGGGAAGGTTCATTTTTTATTTTAAAATGAGCTTAAACGCTGGGGAAAACACTTGCTCATTGCTTATGTTTATTTTTTAACGAGCATGAAGTCCGCGTTAAAACTGCTCGGATCTTGCGTTTATTTTTTAACGAGCATGAACTGTGTGCTAAAACTGCTCGATTAACCCAGTCATATGATAAGAGTGTCTCATTGAGATTCTATTTTTTATGGAGCTTCATCTCACAAAGCTTTGCCCCGGATCCTTTCGTTACGCAAGTTCGGAAACGACTAATCCTACGAGTTTAAAGGGTTAGACCTATAGGTTTAAAGGGAGGACCTAAAAATTTTAAAAATAAATAGCCGCCCCTTGCTTGCACTCCAAAAGGTTTGCATGCCCCCAGGCATAAAGTACGATTTCAAGGTTACCTCTACTTCATTTCCGTCAAAACATTCGTTTCACCGAGAGAGGCCTACCTCTTTCAGGTTACCCAAAGATTGTCTCGTTAATCTTTCAAACAAAACACTTCCTCGGCAATGTCTACCAAAGTAGACAAAGGTGAGCGACGTAGCCCGCCAACTCACATAACTTTGACAAAAGAATCTTATTCTAGAATAACCCTCTTCCTAGACGGACGGGGTACAGACTAGTCATATTCTCCCGCGGAAACCTACTCTATACCCAAAGTTTTCCTGCCGAAGCAGACTAGGACGCATGCCCCCTGGGTTCCAGTCATATCCTCCCGGATTACTCACGCTCATCAGGAGGACGGACCATGGTTTGAGACACTTCTTGCTTGAAGAGACCATTTAGGGATGGTATATGACTATTTGTGATGCTTGATCCGGGAAATGAAAGTTGGTCCACGAGCTTGACCACTCTTCCTTCATGCGGAAAACACATTACTCTAAAGAGTGAGGAGACGATGGCTCCCATGCAATATATATAGTCTCGTCCAAGGAGTAGGTTATAATCCAAGGGTCCTTGAATGACCATCACGTTCATTTGAACGGCCTTCCCTTTCAATGTGATGGGCACATTGGGGAGGATCCCTAAAGGTCGACTGGTTCCATTATCAAAGCCTGATAGATTTCTCATTTCAGGCAAAAGCGCTGGTGAACCAAGCGCTTTCCAAGCAATAGAGGAAAGGATACTCACAGATGCCCCCTCATCAATGATAGTGCCAGCCATTACCATTATGTATATTTAAACGATAATTCGGAATGGTATGCTTGCTGGCAACCGGGGTCTGCCTAGTTGGTTCCAGTCGAACGAGACAACTAGGTTGCTTGGTGGTGGGACCGAATAGATGGCCGGGTATGACTCTGACGAAGTTCCTTCCTGCGATAAAGGAATGGGCAAATTGCCCCCTTGTTCGTCGGAGTCTGTGTCGATGAAGAGAATTTGGACGGTGTCGTCTTTATTCTCTTCTGTGATGGAATCATTCGAAGATAGAGCCTCTGAAGGCAAAACTGGGTCAACTGCCACCTCAACCTTTTGACTTTCGTCAGGCATGGATCCAGACGGTTCATCTTCAATGATAGGTGCTTCGGCTGACCACCTGGGCAGGCCAGCCGGGTTCTCAACTAGTGAAGGACTTGGCAGGAGTTTTTGATATCCAGGAGGAAGTTGCGCTCGTAAAATCGGGCGATCTTCCAGAACTCTTTTAGCCTCGTCTAAGAAGGGACAACGGTGGATGGCATGGTCGCCTTCACACAGTTTGCAGGGAAATCTAGCTTTCCCTCTCTGTCCTGTGACTTCACTTTCACTAGTTGATGGTGAGCAGTCAACATGGCTATCAGAGGTTGACGCTACCGAATTGTGCAGACGGGGAGACCAGTCCCTTAGTATCCGAGGGATGCAGGGACAATCTCTGTGGAAGTGGTCTCCCTTGCATATGAAACATGGCGATTTAGGCCTGGTTAGTGTTGTGTGTGGATTTTTGTCGGACGACACTTGTTTGCCCCTAGACGCTTTTGGCTCCTTCTTCTTCTTCTTCTCTTTCTTCTTCTTTTCCTTCTTCTCCTTAGGAACTTGGTTTTTTGTTTTACCAGTTCCGTCAAGCGAAGAGGAAGGAGGAGAGGAAGAATTAGATGAAGTAGAAGGCTGGTGGGCAACTCTGGTTTGGTCTAATTGTTGACTCGACTGTTCAGGAATAGTGGTGTTCTGAACGACATTGGTTGAAAAGAGCCAGACTGGCAGGCCAATTGTCAGTCCTGGAAGCGACAATGTGGCCATATGGGGCGCACCAACATCTCCCCAAGAGGAGAAGGGACTAGGATTTCCACCAAGGGGAATTCCTTGGTTGGTGTGATCCATTTTTTCAACCCAAAGATCAACGCAGGAATAGGGGTGATTGTTCCGTTTAAAATAAATTTTAACGACGCTTTAGACACAACTTGCTTTTTCAATTTTAAAGAGTCGAGAAAAAGCTAAAGATGACTCTAGTCTCCTTCGATGTTTTAACGAGCCCGAAGTGACAAATGCTCGGATGGACTTTTTCTGTTATAGAGTCTGAAAAAGGCCAAAAGAAACTGCTCTGGAGTTCTAGGCAGAGGGTGTGCCAAACTTTTCGCAAAACCGCAGAATAATTTTTAGGGTACGGGCGGTCGATCTTCCTGAATGCTGTGTTCAGTGCATTGCGATCAGTAGGGCGGCCAACACGGCTTCCTAAGGATAAAGGTTTTATGCCTATAGGGGTCTCCCAATATATACGCGACGGTACGTGGGAGCACAATCCGTACTGGCGCTATCGTCCCTCAGGAGGAATCACCCACCATCCACGAGATCGACAGTCACCAGGCTTTACGACGCCAGAACACGTCTCTAGCCTAGACCTCTATGTTGTGCGTTATGTTGCAAAGCGTTGTTAAGTTCATTCAATTTATTTTAGGTTGATCTTTTTAGAATTTTGCCTTTCAAGGTTCACCACGAGATGTATGATACAATTCCTAAATGCAGTCTAAAGATGATAAGCAAGCTTTATATCTTTTCAACTTTGAAAATCCTAGCTACTAAGGGAAAAGAAAGACACCATCTTTTCTCAAAGAGCAATCAGCACACTCTAATGCACTTTTCCTAAATCAAACATGCAAACTATCAAGATGCAAATGCACAATGCAGGTGTTTGTTTTCCGCTTTCTTAGTATTGATGCCTACAAAAGAAAGCTTTTTGTACAACTTTGAATTTTCTTTTAAATGACAAATACAAACAAGTTTACTTTTCCGAAATCAGAGAGGGTAGAAGAGATTACAACACTTAACGATTTCTGAAATGAACACTTGTTTTGACACTTAAAAGAGACAAACTCAAACCAATAAGCGAAAGCAAATGTATAATCAACTGCAAACAGCCAATGAACTCTCTCCTAAGATCACAATCAACAGATCTGAATCAAGGGCTACAGGATGATTATTTCACTCATGCAAAGGAAAACTGTGAATGACGCCACAAACACATAAAAACACTCACAGTCTTTTTGTACAAAAGGAGGCGGAATTTAAGCAGAGAAAAGGAGTTATCAGACTGGTACCTATGATGGTTACAGGCTGCAAAAATCAGAGATCAAAACAAGGAAAAACAGAGCAGAGAACCCCAGCTGCACAAGGCCAAACTGGTTCAGCGCAACCTCAACACAGGGGTTTTGACATTCAGCGCAGGTAGCCTTCACGGGACCTACATTGAAATGCAGAACCTCTTCACAGCTGTCGCGCTGAAGGAGAAACTCTCGTTTCTCACTGGGTTCTGGGTCACAGATTGCTATTTAATCTACTGTTTCAAGCCAAATAAAAGCAACAAGCAAGGTACAATCAAAGGGATGCTTTGAGGGAGTACTAAGATCTATCACAAAGGATCATCAAATCATTTGTGAGTCCATTGTTCAGATCATAGACAAGTCCAGTGATTGGATCAAAGCAGCATCTGTCTACTTTGCATCTGAGAATAGCAGATGCAGTTCGATTGTTGCTGTTGAGTCTATGAAACAAACAATGATAGAAACACAAATAAAATGAGTAAACAAATCTCCCCAGCGAAGTCGCCAATTTTTTGTGGGGAAAAATGCCTATGCAGGACGATCCTATCCACCTAAGGTGTCACAGTGCCTTAGCAACAAACAGAGACAACTATTCTAGTATTCTTCCTTTATGAATTAAGAATGAAGAGAGATGGATGGACTAACCGGTGTCTTCCGTTTGTCCCTCGATCCGGTTTCTCTTCTCTTGGAGAGTTCACAGCTACTTGCCTTCTCGCTCGCCCAGCTTCAAGAGGTTTCTGCAAGATCACAAGAAGAGAACACTACACAAGACATGGATTCATATTCATAACTAGTTCAGGATTAGAAATAAACTAAACATACTAATGCAATCATACATCAAAGATACACCAGTATATAGGAGAAACCAAGATAGCTTTATTGATGAATAACAAGGTTCAGGAAGAGATACAACCCAGAGGGCTCCAATCCAGCATCTCCTTCCCAGCAAATGGAATTCCTATCTTCACCCCCTTCAAAGCATTAAGCACCCAATGATTCCAATCTCAAACCAACAGCAATTCTTTGAAATAACAAAATTCCAGCCTTTAGATCTCATGGAGAAGAGATCTATATATATATATATATGTTTGGAGAGAGGATGAGTCAGCTTGAGATCTGACTAGTGTCCTCTCCCTCTGTCAGTTCTTGATTCCACTTGGAGGTTCTTGCTTCCACTTGGAGATTTGGAACCTCTTACTCATCACTAGTCGAATTCCCTGAGGCAAGTGTCATTTTGGAAGCTTCCTGGGTTCTGACACCTTGAGAAATGAACTTGCCACATGTCCACTCTCGCTCAGCACAGGTAGCCAGTGTTGGCTTTGACATTCAACGCAGGTAGCCAGTGTTGGCTTTGACATTCAACGCAGACAGCTAATGGAGCCACTGAAATGATCTTGAATTGACTTGTTTTTGAGCAGTTTCTGGTGGAGAACTTCTGTGAATTGCTGTGGTTTGTTAGCCTTGTTCATCTAGGGGTAGGAACAACATGTTTAGGGACTTTGGATCCCTTAGATTATGGACATTTCATGCTTAATGTTGTAAGGCACAAAAATGTATATAACACACACTAGCAAGAATCCTTCAGATATGTTAGCAAAAGTTGTAACCAGGGAGAAAATGAGATTTTGCTTAGTTTCAACTGGTCTTCAAGTATGATGATGAAGATGAGAAACAACAAGGTACAAAGTGGAATAATTTTCCAACAAATGAAGCAACGGTGGAGTTGCAATAATCAGTCTCCAAGTGGGAGATTATTGGGTGTGGAGCTTGATTATCTTCTTTATTCAAAGGTATCAGTGCATTGGACCCCAGTTCCTAATATGGTGGAAATGCTTTCTGTTTAATCACCATCAGCTAGGTCCATGGGGGGCGATAATGATTTTATAAGCCCCCCACTGGCAGGGGTTCTAGGGAAACAACCCCGAAGCTAAAAATAAATGAAAATTGCCTTGTAAAATATTGTAATTTTGTAGTTAATATGAGCCATTCATTAGGCAGATGATCTGATGGTAGAAGTTATGTTAATTTAGGTTTTTTTCCCTAGAAGGAAACCCTTGGTTTATATGAGGGAATTTTATTGCGACCGTGTATTATTATTTTGAGCGAGAAAGAGAGAGGAGACTCTGTGAGAGAGAAGGGGAAATTACAACATATCTGTTGTAGGTTGTATTTCTTCATTTTGCTGGATAATATAAAGGAAGGACTGTGTTTCTCCATGGACGTAGCCCAAATTGGGTGAAACACTTATATATGTGTCTTTCTTGTTTTATGTGTTTTCTGTGTTTGTGTTTATACAATATTTTATGTGTTCCATTTCTCTGTAATATATAATTTTCTAACATCCAAAAGCCATCTAGACTCCATGGGAGGTAGTAAATTTATGGGTAAATGGGGTGGTTTGGGATTTACCAATCTAGGAATTAGATCCACATATAAGGGAGGATAAGCTACAGGGATAAGAGATAAAACCTCATGAGTATGCATTCAAGATCTTAATCAATAGTAAATGGGTAAAACCACCTTGGAAGCTTTTGGAAAGAGAATATATGATTTTTTAATTTTATTTTTAATGAATTCTAGAGGCCATCGCTCTTGCAACATAGGAAACATGTGTTGGTAATTGCAGTTGTTTAGTGTACAACCTACACTAGTCTAGGTTTCTCAAAAGGAAAGTGCAATGGGGCTAAAAATTAGGATTTTGATCTATTTAACCCAAAATTATTAGACTTATTGGAGAGAATGTTCTAGGCTTTGCATGGGATGAATGCAAAGTATCAATGGATTTTGATTTATCTAGTTTCCAGGCCATTTGATTGGATGTGACAAAATGACCTGTAATAGATTTCCCCCTAAAGTACAAAGTCAAAAGAAGTGACTAAGGATTGAAATTATTTACCATGTGACAAGTTCAGATCAAGAATAGATTGGTTGAGATCACACATAATCATCATGATATCATCGCTGAGGTAGGCATACCCATACTCAACATATAAGCCAATTTACATGTACAATAATCAAAGCCACTTCCACTAATGACCAATGTTTTAAAAAATGGACTCAGGTTCAGAAATGACCAAGGATTGGCTCTGAATCTAACTTTGACGCGGTATCGACTCAATCGATTTGATTTTAATCACTCGATCGTTGTAGAAAATAAATTAAATATTTTTTTATTTATCAAAAAACATATTTTTAAAGATTTTCATTCATGTTTCCAAACACAAAGCATTAGAATAAAGAGAAAAGACAACATATGATCAAAGTAGGCTCATGAATATGTCCATTATATCAAAATGGAACCCAGTGCATTGTCCAATACATACATGATATAGAGATCAAAACAAAAACACATAACCAAGGAGGCTCTAAATGGCCTCTATAGTAAAAGTAAATTATAAAACATCACTAGTCACCAGTACTACTGGCTATTACTAGAGAAGCCAACATCATTTGGTTGAGACTCTGAATCATAGTCAGACATGGAAACTCATGGCTCCTCCTCCTCCTCATCACCATCTCCAATTGCAACTGTAGAAGTAGTAGCACAAGCAAGCGTAGTAGTTGCACGTTGAGATAGATGAGATATGTGCTTCTGTCGTGGCTTAGTAGAGGAAGTGCCTGCAACTGAAGGACTTGAGGCTGGGTATGGTACAATTGGATCTAAATTCAAATGAACATTATGTTAAACTAATGCCTCCATATGTAAATCCAAATCAAGGACAATATCCTCATCAGAATCAAACTCTGCTAGATGACTCTCCACTACCTAATCTGATGCTGGATCAATATCTTCCAACATAATGGGATTTGTATCAGGTCTTTTGTTCATAAATTGGTTGTGTCTTAGTCAGAGTTTGTATTAGACATAGACTATATCGTTTAACCATTTTTGTTCCAAATGGTTTCTCTTCTTCGTGAGAATCCTCTCAAAGACAAACCAATTGCGCTCACACCCAGTAGCATTGCAAGTTTGACTCAAAATGCGGATTGTAAACTTTTGCAATTGAGGATAATGGCTACCAAAACCCTCCCACCATTGTGTTGCAAAAAAAATAGTAGTGTAATGAGTTAAATAAAAAAATTATATCCAACTTTCAAATTATAAACAATTTAACAAAATAAGAATTTGAAAATTGAATTTTTTGTTTACCTGGCTCATCTGCTTCCCTTGCAATCCTTGCTAGGTTCTTTCCAAAGGTACTTGTGGCTCTGTGAAACAAGTGATTCGTCGGTGTATCTCCATCTGATCTCTCTCCTTATGGATCATGCGGTCAATGCATTCAATCAATCGATCTCTAACCTCCCTAGTCAAAGCGTCTGCCTCCAAAGCTTTATAATGATACCTTAGGTTCAGAAAATACCTAGCTACATGTATAGGGCGATGAAGTTGATTGTTCCATCTTTCATCAATATACTTAGCCACTCTTTCCTTGTATACTGCCTTTATTTTCTCCTTTGCTTGATCTAAAACCTCATAAATGAAGCCCATAACTAATGTTTTCCAATCCACAAACCACAACACCTTAACCAGTGGCTCAACAACCTTTATAATCTCTGCTACCTTTTTCCAAAATATTTCTTCATTAACTTTATTTTTCACATCTTTTCCATCTTGTTTGTGAGACCATTGGAATTCATTCCATTCATCACTGGAAAACACCCTTTGCAAGTTTCTATTTTTGGAAAGAATATATTGCAATGACAAAAAAATGGTTGCAAATCTAGTGATGGCATGCCTAATAATATCCCTGCCCCCTATGTGTTTCCTCATTAGGCTCAAAATCCATGAGTTATTGTAGATATATTTTGTTATGATTTTGGCATGCTCTACAGTGTCCTTCACCCAATCTATTTTGCCAATATCCTCAAGCATGAGGTCTATGCAATGTGCAACACATGGGGTCCAAAAGATGGTTTTGTTGTTTTTCCTCTAACACTTTACCAGCAAGAACATAGTCAGAGGCATTATCTGTGATGATTTGAACAAAATTAGCCATCCCCACCTCTTCAAAACCTCATTCAAAAGATGAAAAAACAAGTGTGCATCTTTCAGGCTATTAGATGCATCAATTGATTTTAGAAACATGGTTCCCTGTGGAAAAAAGATAAGAAAGTTTATGATGGTACAATTCCTTTGATCAGCCCATCCATCTGACATGATGGTACATCCTATTTTTTCCCATGAGCTTTTGAAATCTTCAAATATTCATCAATTGAGGAATCTTCTTTTTGTAAAAGAGATCCCCTTAACTCATGCAAAGTAGAGGTTTGAAGCCCTTTCCGGCAACAAATATGGCATCAAACATAGGTTCATAATATGGAGAATGAGAAGCATTGAATGGGATATCTGAATCATACCACCATCGAGCTATGTAATCACATGAAGTATCTCTCAATTCTTTCTTCCAATGGGCATCTAAAGTGGGTTGCATATAACATCTACTAGATTGAGGACCTTGTGCATCTGATGGAGAGGAGGGTGTGAAATAACTTTTGATATCACCCCTCTTTTTCATTTTACCCTTACCCTTTTCTTGCATAGACTCCAAAGAGGGAGGAACATAGAGAAAGGGGTTGGATGCATTGGTGCAAGGGATAGATGAAAAGCCCTCATAATCAAAATTGGGGTTGGTAGCCATCATTTGTTGTATACTCCTCTTCCTTCCAATTTCAACCTCTATTTCTTTATTCCTAGATTTTTCTTGCTCAAAATTCTCAAAGTTATTTAGCATCTCCTTCCTAATCTCCCCAATTTGTTCTGATGGTGCTTCACATGGAGTAATTTGGCCTTTAATACCAATGAACTGTTGTTTCAACCTATGAATGCTCCCTCCACCCTCCTTAATTTTTCTATGACAAAATTTGCAATGCATTTGATTATCAATCATTTTAGCATATGCCCAAGTAACATCTTTCACTCTAGGACCCATTTTTGGACTAGGAAATGAAAGTAAAAAATATGAAAATAAAAACAAAAAAAATAACATTGTTTCAATGTTCATTTCTTTTACAAAAATTACTCTTTTCAATTTCTAGATTTGCACAAAAAAACAAGTAGCAAAAATAGATTTTAGAATTGAAAAAAAAATACCTCTAGGCACAAGGTTGCCACAAATCGCCTCCTCAATGCTGCTCCAACAAAAAAAATCCTCAATGCTGCTCCAATGGTTGCCCAAGAAGCTCCTCAATGTTGCTCCAATGATTGCTCAAGAATCCTCACTGCTGCTCAAAAGACAAACTCCACAACTCTTCACAAATTCTCACACAAATACAATGAGATAGCTGTGAGGAAATGTGAGGGGGTTGGGTATCTTTTATAGGCTTGGGAGAGGTAAATGCACCTCAAAGAAACCTAAAACACAATTAGAATGTAGTGAGGGGTCCGTTTTCCCCCACAAAAAGTCAAGTTGGGCGTGCATGGGTGTGACTATCTGAACCAGCCGGGTTATATTGGGCTTGGCTGAGCCGACTGGTTTGTTACTGAACCGATCGAGCCATTGAACGGCTCATCAAGTTTGGTAAAAAACAACTGCCATGCCATTTTCTCTACCAATCTGAACTAGTTGGGGGTCTGGCTTAGCTGAGTCAGAACTGACTTGGCCATTTTTTAAAGCAGAGCTAATGAGAGGCGATGGACCCATGCTTGGATGAATTTCTGAATGAGCATAGTCATCATACTTTGTGATCTTATATGAATCCTGAAATTGCATCCTGGATGGATGAAACTAGATCCAGAATTTTCTACCTCATCACTTGATAGTACGAGTCTAACCATGTGAACAAATGTGTTGGAGTCGAACATCATAGACACCATATGATTACTGACACAAACTCAAGAGGAACCACCAATAATGATAATGGTTCTCAAGGCACTACAACACAATCTATGTGATGTGAATGAATGAGCTAAAGTTGAACATCACACAAAACATTTTGGTCGAAGGCCAATGATGAGAATCTGTTTCTGAAAGAGAGGAAACTTTCCATTGAGGTATGCAAACTCGAACACACAAAAGGGAGTTTCCAAGTCAACTTCCTACATATTATGCTGATGCCGACAAGAAGAAACCAATCGTAGGAGGGCCTTGGTGTATCCCCCATCAATGACACAAAACGAGTATCAAGATTTGAGATGGAATGATGATGATGTAGAGCTAGTTTAGGAGTGACAAACATGAAGGCTTGAGGGTATTTTAGAAAATTTCAACTGAGGGTGGAATTTTTCTTGAACATATTGGAGACATTGATGTGGAGTTGGAAACATTGACTCAAAGCCCCATCATGAAGGCTTTCATTAGGGTGTGATCAACAAAGAGGCAAGCAGATTCTGCAACCAAAATTAGTCACAAAAATGAAGTGAAAAAGTGTCATGTTCAAGATCGACTCACTTCCATTAATAGGAATGATGCCTTATTTTCCCAATTTCCTAAACATTTCTTTCAAGTACCTTTTTGTTTTTGACAAGATTTAGGAGGATATGATATGTTTGATCTATAAGTTCATCCTTCGGATGAATCCTTATGAGTATTTTTAATGAATCCTGGGAAGGAGTGGTTCAGCCTTGTCATGCTTGACGATTCCAATACTGTTTAACAATTTTTCGAGTCCAGTGGAAGTGTAACTTGACTTCTTTTCCATGTTTAGAGAGTTTGAAAAATAGGTGAAAAAGAAAACTCCAGAATGTTCCTTTTCTTAAATTTGTCTCTTGGGCCCAAAAATGCATAAAACAATACATAGGAGAACCTTTTAGCCATGTTTAAATAAGTTATTCCTTTTTCATAAATAGTCTATCCAGTTCGGAATGAAGTCCCAAATGTAAGAAGTCCCAAGTAGACCTCAAACCGTTTGGAGTAGGAGTCCCAACAGTGGGAGTAGGAGTCCCAACAATGGGTAGTAAAGCAATGCCTTGACTACAATAGCGTGAAGAGGTAAGTGTGATATCTTTGTCGGAAGCAAGTGTGTGAACTTGCAGTCAGTCAAATCAGATGCATGGGAGGTTCTAACACACGAAGGGGAAAATGAAGTGTGTCCCTTAGAAGCCTGTAATAGTATGCAGCCTCAAAGGAACACATGAAATGAATGACATCACAAGATGGAAAGCAGAATAGTCCACAATCCAAAGTGACAGGTTAAACCAAAAACACATTTGCAACAAGATTCATACAATTTCATACACAAATGCATAAGTTAAATAACATATATTTCTAAAGAAACAAGAATAATCCAACTACAATAACAACATATGCATGAAAACGTGTTGGCTCTGTTATATATATTAAGTGAAAGTTCCATCCATACATACACCATTGACAACCACTAGCCCCAATAGTGGAACATTACAATCAACATTGCTTGCTCCTCCAAAGAGATGTACTCGCTCTACGCTATGGAGAAGCTAAGGCTCGTCACAATACTCTCCAAGCCTTCTCTAAGAAATTCCTAGCCAAAATCTTGGCTCCCAAAAGCCTGTACTATGAGTTATGAGGTTCTATATATAGAAAAGGGTGGGGTGACCCTTGACATTCCCCTTTGAGTCTTGGACTACCCTCATGAATCTTCACATTACATTGTGACTGTTCACATTCCACTAGTGACACTTGGAATTTCACTTACAACATATTTACAATAATACAATTTCCACATATACCCATGTGGGACAAAAATAGGCTTGAGTCGGCAGGAAAAGATAAACAACATCACTTAGGTTCTTGGGGAAAGACCAACTTAGTAACCTCCTCATGATGGTCTTCGGTGATGAACTATTACCAAGCTTGTTACTACGTTATTGTGTCCCCGTACTATTTAGTGACATCTTTGTCGAAGCAGACTCTTGTCTCCATGGCTTCTGGGTACATGGTTCTGAAACCTCTGTCCCGCTCAACTTGAAGCATGCAAAACATTGTTTTGAGTGTGGCTGGACCACCGATATACTTCTGCATGTTCTCTGCGCTGAGCTGCAAGTCATCACTGGCGGGTTTGCACATTAAATGCTCTACGTACTTTCCGACATCCAACATGGCTTTGTTTTTCCTCATGGCTTGGGTGAGGGTTCCGATGAAGGGTTCTTGTGTGTTCACACTATGACATCAAGACTCCTGAACAATCGTGCATAGGAAGCCTCAATGCTAGTGATGAGCGGAGGGAGCTGCTTATAGTTCAGGATCAAAATTCGAATCCGTGCTTTGTCTAGCTCAACCTTTGTCTTCATCCTCTTTTCCAAGTAAAGTGGGGCTCCCTTGTACCTCATTTTCCATTCTTTCATGTGCCCAATAGAAATGTGAATTTATTTGAGAGTTTGGGATGTCCGCATGCACTGTTGCTGAAATCTGTATAGATGGACAACCACTTTGTGCACGGTGACAAATATGCTATACACTATCCACATGGTGGCCTCCAAAGTTGATATCTCTGCCACTATTGCTTTCTTCATCTCTGTCATGGAAGATCCTGTAGACTTCTATGTTCTCTGCCTGGCCTCTTCCAAGTCCTTCGCTAGTTGATCATTATCTATTATTAAGAACTTTATTGTTGACTCATGGATTTTGTATAAGCCCTAGAAGCCTCGGCCATGACAACTGGATGTCTTCTAACATCTGGTACAATCACCCTTTCTTTTATGTGCCTAGGTGATGTATGATCATTCGGGAGCTGCTTTCTTTGTGCCTGTACAATCCTCTGTTGTGATTTGTCAAATGCTAGATTGTACACATCCATCTCCAAATCATCATCAAGGAGAACAAATTATCCTTTCTCTCTGAAGACTGGTTGTGATTCTAGAGGCAGCGGAGATTGTGGTGCAACCTCAGATGCCCTCGACATGAGATCGATGTTTTGATCCTGTAGCTCCTGTTCCATTTCCATGTTTGTTGCCTCAACCAAATTCTCAACATGCTGAGCAAGTTCCCGAATCTGTACTTGCTTACCCTCATCTTCATCTTCTCGTTGCTCTTCTTCTTCAAATTGTATCTGTGCATTTTTCTCTATTAGTGTGTCTTTTCCTTCTTCCTATTCCTATTTATTCCTTTCTTCCCTTTCTCTCCTCCTGAGCTCTTGTTCTGCTTTTAGCTTCTTCTCTGTATCCTGCAATCTCCTCTATGTATATTCTAACCTTTGCTTCTCTCTCTTCTTTCGCTCTACTCTCATTTCACATTGTCACCTCTTCTCCTCTATCTCCAAAGCTACTTTCTCAACAAGGGTATCTACTCTGAACTTGTAGATTTGCTTAGCCTGTGTGCTCTCGAAAATCTTCCTCTTGCCTTTGTCTTGCGTGGATTTGCTGTTCACTATTGTTGTTGTTATTGCTTCCTGTGGCGCTTCTACCTGCAATTTCGCTTTCCATTCTACATCCATGCTGACCGGTTCATTGAGCCTAGAGGAGTTGTAGAAATACATCTAAGGATCTTCCTCTGGCCAATGACATGCCCCATGGATCCATGGGTAGTACACCTTTGCACAGTGGTTCTTGCATATGAGTGGAGATGATATAGATTGAAGCTCTTAGTGACGAACCCAAACTTCTACAAGTCCTCGGCCTTGGAATCCACATCTTTCAAGGTATGAATCTTGTACAAACCAATCTGCAAAGGAAGAGTGGGCCATGGTGCCTTCTTCCTCCTATGTAGTCTCACTGATAACCATGTGGAGATGTGGTATGCAACCTCTTGCACGACCATCTTGTCTGCAGAAAAACTTAGTAGCTCATGTGGAGGCTTCTTCACACCAAACATATTAATGAAGGTGCTACTGGGTAAGGCATACCAATCTGCAATGTTAAGAAATTCCTGCATCACTTCCCGGACATGCAAGGTGGATCCTGTTCGAATATCATCCTATACAGCGGGGTGATGAAGTGGTTAGCAAACCTAACCATGACTCCTCGGTAGCTACACTCAGAGAGAAACTTGCAATAGAAATTTACAACATCCTCTAATGTTGTCCATGTCCAACCCATGCCAGGGAATTGATGTTGGGCACAAATTGCATCAAGATGGTACGAAAACATAAATAATCTTGCTTTCTCATCCTTAGGTAGACTCCGGGCATTAAACACATGCACTTTTAGCTGAAGAGCCAACATGTCCGACCAGTTGAAAGGCCTTCCTTCATTTTCCAATTGATCTAACATAACATTCCAACTTTGCGAGAAGGTCTCTGTGCTCTCTTGACCATACAAGTGACATGCAAAGATGACCAAGAGTTGGTAAGCCTTCCTGAGTTATTTCATCCCTTAGACCTGATTGGGTGTCATCCTGAACTTCTACCACTCTTTTACCCAATACTTCATGATATCTCTAGTGTTTACATTTCTGTTGGGAGTGAAGAACAATGCGTCCATGTAGTTCACATGCTATGGAAAGTGATACATTTGATGGTAGTTTTTCGACCTGAAGGTGGAGAGCTATGTCCCACTTGTATTGCTCAATGTCATCATCTCAGGATCAATGTGTGAGACGACCTAGTGAATTATATCCGCGCATGGGAAGACGAGGTACCTGCATGCAACCCTGTACAAGCCTGACTTGTGAATGTTGACATAGACTTGTCGATCTTCCAGATCTTCCTTGAAATTGCCTATAAATATGTCTTTTGTTTCTTTCCATGTGATCTTCTTGTCCTTCTCTATGAACATCTGCGTGTCTACATAGATGGGAAAGTTCATTGGCACTTTTTCAACCATGTCTCCAGTGCTGCTTTGTATAGTGCCCTTTGATCTAGTTCTCTTGGAAACCATGATGCTTGTACTACTGAGAAACTACTCAACAATTGATGTACCTAAAGACAAATCAGACACTCATGGAAAAAAATGTCAGCTCAAAAACACAAATCAATTCAAGGATCGATCATGCAACAAGCTGGGTGATTGCTGGGCAAGATTGCATAGTAGTGACTCTTAGAGGTAGGGAGACTGTCAGCTGGATCTACGCATTGGGTAGTCACGATTTCCAGTGAGATGTGCTACTGACTGGAACTACACAGAGCACAGTCTAGTGAGACTAATTATGGATTGGAACTGCGTAATGCATAGTTTAGTCTAGCTTGATTACTGGTTGGGACTGCGCATTGTGTAGTCCCAGTGGGCAAGACCGGGCACTGTCTCCAAAAACTGCACAGAGAATAGTTGGAGGCTAGTGACGGGTAACTTCTTCACAATTCTTGGAGCCAAGGCAGAGCCTTGGAATCCAGAAATACGCAGTGCATGCCGGGCAAAGCTAGATCTAAGCGAAGGCAGCCTAGATCGGCCGTAGTGCGACTTGAAAATGAGTAGATATGAATGCATGAGTGAAGGATGGTGCAAATAAGAGTGAAGGATTGTGCGTACAATCAAAACCAATGCAAGAATTAGTAAAACTGACGAACAACGAAGCTGGTGGGGAGAGTCGCCACAACAACGATTGTTAGTGCAAAAACAATGTTATGCATTCTACACTTAAGAAAGACAATTCAAAACTTCAAACAACACTTTTACAAGTTAAAACAAACCAAAACGCCAGTGAACATCCAATAAAACATGAAAAACAACACTCACACAAGCTAAGGAATCGATAGCGATAGAAAAAGCAACAAAATCCTTGAAAATAAAACTTGCTCGAAAAAGCTATGCCGACTATACCAAAGGTTCCTAGATGCCTCAAAAATGCCAGAGCTTCAAGATCGAATGTGTAGAATGAGCTCTGGGTGGTCCATTAAACATATTTGGTAGATTCAAGGTTTAAAACGTGTATGCCAAAGATTTAGGAAAAAGCGACAAGTGGCAGGAAGTCTCTAAAATTGACTTGAGTGTAACTCCCAATGCTAAACATAGATCCCTATTTTTTAGGGTTGCTTTTTTCTTTCTTTTTTCTTTTTCAAGAAAGGCTGCCATGCATGAATGGAGAAATTGTGTAGTTATGGAAGGAACCGCGCAATTTTCTGGCACATGCCTTAGACAATGACTGAGGGAGTGCTTCTGTGCACTTCCTCCACTTAGTGGCTCTAGCTTCCTCTCATTCTCTACGCAATTTCCCAGCTAAAGCCAAGCTGTCAACTGGGTCTGCCCAATTTTTGAGCCGTAGCTCATTATCAGGATGCTCTGCACAATTTTGGAGAGCAAGGCTGACTACCGGGATACTCTGCACAATTCACGAGAGAAAGGCAGGCTGCCCTCTACGACTTGGTAGTATTCCAAGATAATGCAAGAACCATATGTAAACCAAGTCACGAGGTCAGCTTTTGGTTGGTCAGCAAAACAAGTAAGCGAACACAAGTTGCAAAGCGAAAGATAAATTCAAATGAAAACCCAAGTACCTTAGCAGTGCAAGACAAACTACTAAGATTTTGAGGATGGAGGCTCCAAAACAAAGTAAAGGGAAAATTTTGGAGGGTGGTTGTAGACACTAAAACATTAACGACACTAGTATAACTCTATCTCTCTATATGGACCTAGTTTCGTGTAAAGAGAGTCTAACTCCTCCAGAAGTATTGTTCGATTCTTTGATCATCATGGCTTCCTCACTAGCCTGAGTTAAAGATATAGTCCCTACCATTCTCTTGATTGGTTAGCATGCATGCCAAGCCAAGTCAACTGAGTTGTTTTGATTGGGGATGAATGGTATATTGATGCACAAGTAAAATGACTGTCCGATTTTTAATTTCATCTCTGGTGTTGCTCCACTACCAACAGGCCTCGATAGTACCACGACGGAGTCATGCAGGAGCACAAGCATCTCTCCATTGCCAGCAAGCCTGGTTAGCACCCCGATAGAGTTAATTGCATCACCTCTTTGTGCAAGAAGCCTTTCTATTATTTTGCCTTTATTTTATTTTTCATTTTTCATTTTTAGAGAATTGTGCATAGGCACTTATTTATTTCATGAGGCGAAAGAGGGATCTCAACTTATTGAGAGAAAAAGAGGCTATCCCTCCAGAGAAGTATGTTATATATACCTCTGACATACTTGTTAAGGTTTCCCCCTCACCTTACTCTACTTGAATGAGCTGAAAGGGGTTAACTGAATATTGAAAAACCGATTAGAGTAGGTAGTACTAGTTAAAAGTGCAAGCGTTGTGTTTTCGCCAAGACTCACTTTGAACATAGTGTATTTTCAATCAGGGTATCATCGAGTGAAGACAACAAGATATTCATAAAGAGAGAGGATAACAAATAACCAATTGTTGATAGTTGTACAAATCCTCTTGTACTTCACCCTACTTTTCTCAAGAGCCAAACAAAGATTCATGTGAAACTAAACCTATGGAAGCATAACAAGCAAACAAAAAAACAAGCAAAGAACAAAAGAAAATGAAAGCCAAAAAATTAATAAAAGAAAAACATGCAAGCAAAGAAAACAAGAAAGCAAACACTACTCCTACTCCTAAAATAAACAGTGCATGGGCCTACTCACGTGAAGTGATATTTCCAATGGAAGCACCGATGCATTGGTTGACCCATGTTTGTGAAGGCATGGTTGATAGGAAAGATATACAAGTAAACCAATGCGCAAGAAATATAAGACAGTGAAAACCAACACGTTGAAGTTTGAATGCATCCATAGAAAAGAAAAGAGTAAAAGCGCAAGATAAACACTTTGCAGACGTACCATGGTGTTGCAACACACTGTTTGTAAAAAATGAGCATGTACACTCTTTTGACCCTGACAAATGAGCAAACATGAAAAAGGAAGACAACTTTTGCTTAACAAGGGTGCTCGTTGTGTATGATTCTTCCAATGCATGAGAAATGGGATCATGTGATTATGGTGGATGATGTAAAATCTGTATATTAGACTGATCTTCAATGAAAACAAGAGAGTGATGAGGATCCTAGGGTGTTTCAACAGATTTCTGATCAGAAGTGGAACTGACCTCAAGACAACGAGGACCTGACATAACCATTAGTGCGGGCTGAAGTGCCTTGACAGCTTGAGGGGTTTCCACTTCATCAACAAGTAGATCATCAAATACGGTGGATTAGAAATATCAACATCTAATGAATCAACATTGTGATCGAATGAAGGAGTAAAGAGATCATGACAACCAAGATTAGAAAATTTTAGATGTTCATCCACATCCTCATGATCTGACAAATCATACAAAGGGGTTTATGAGAAACAAGAATATTCACCCTCTGAGTTTTCAGAAAGAAAAGATGATAGATTGGGTGGATTCAGAAAGAAATATGTGTCCTCTCCATAATGCAATGACAGATTGACATCTAATGTGTTCTGTGAATGATCGGAAGTAGAAACATCTGAGGATGAATGTTCACAAGACAAGTTAGAAATGGAAGAATAAAAAAAGATGTTAGAAAAAAGCAGATGAGGCATGGACGAAAGGAGGTCATCCTTCACCGTAGGTTCTTCTTCAGATTCCCACACATACTCATAAAAAATGGCAGCGCAGGTTGGATGCTCAACATCAACTCCATCAACAACATGATCCTCGTGAACACCGAATGTGGAGTCCAGAATGGGAGAAAACAACATAATACAATCTGGAGGATCAACAGAAAGAGAGGACGGAGGTTGAGAAAACGAGTTCACATGAAAGCCAATAGGCTTGCAAGACAAATCTACGTAGATATACAGAGCAGGTGGGGTGGGAGGATGTGACAGTTCAACAGATGGGTTCACAACTTCTCCCAGCTCGCATTGCGGAGCTAGAGATGTTTGATGAGGAGAGGACGGAGGTTCACATGTGACAAAAACCTTATCCATCTTAGGTTTGGAAGCTCTAACACTGAGGTATGCTGGGAGGGATTCGAATTATTCTAACATGTGTGGATTTTTAGATATGTGAAGAAGATACTGAAATCTTTCATTGATAAATTTCCAATCAATTCATCTTCTGGGATTTGAAAAGAAAGATTACAGAAGCGATTCCAAAATTGCAAAAGAGATTCATTAGGTGCTTTCCATAATTCCATTTTTTTTTTATTGAGTGCTTTGCGATCATAATGATAGAAAACATGAGCCAACTCTCCGATCATCTAATCATATGAGTGAATGGAGGTTGGGGGTAAAGTGACAAACCATTGCAGTGCATGCCCTCTGAGCATGTAAGCAAACAATGAGCAGGAAACGTTTTCTGGGAGGACTTCATTCCTTTCACGGAAACCCATGAAGGCAACTCTGTGACTAAGAAAATCTGCTCCGCCTTCACCATCATATGTGTTATGTGATAAGTCATTAAGGAGATCCTCCAACACTTCAAAAAAACGTCCATGAGACAGATATGTTAGAGGATCAACTGTAATGTAAGTCATGAAGAATGTGGAGAGATTCAGAACAAACTTTGAGGACTCATCTTGTCATCTAGCTCTCCTTCTAGCGCCATAAATGTTGACGGTGCTGGACCTTCCAACATATTAGGGGATATCCCTAGTAATAATTCCCAACTAGACCTCATATCGTTTGGATTAGGAGTCCCATCAGTGGGTAGTAAAGCAATGTCTTAACTGCGATAGCGTGCAGAGGTAAGTGTGATATATTTGTCGAAAGCAAGTGTGTCGCCTTGCAGCGAGTTAAGTGAGATGCATGGTGGTTCTCACACACGAAGGGGAAAAGGAAGTGTGTCCCTTAGAAGCCTATAATAGTACGCAGTTTGAAAGGAACACATGAGCTAAATGACATCACAAGATGGAAAGGAGAATAGTCCACAATCCAAAGTGGCTGGTTAAATCAACAACACATTTGCAAAAATATTCATAAAATTGCATACACAATAGTTCATACACAAATGTGTAAGTTAAATAGCATATATTTCTAAAGCAACTAGAATAATCCAACTACAATAACAACATATGCATGAAAACATGTTGGATTTGTTATATATATTAAGTGAAAGTTCCATCCATACATACACCATTGGAAGTCACTAGCCTCAATAGTGGAACATTACAGTCAACACCGCCTACTCCTCCAAAGACATGTACTCGATCTACGTTGTGGAGAAGCCAAGGCTCGTTGCAATACTCTCCAAGTCTTCTCTAAGAAATTCCTAGCCAAAATCTTGGCTCCCAAAAGCTTGTACTATGAGTTATGTGGTTCTATATATAGAAAAGGGTGCGGTGACCCTTGACATTCCACTTTGACTCTTGGACTACCCTCATGACTCTTCACATTAGATAGTGACTGTTCACATTCCACTAGTGAAACTTGGAATTTCACTTACAACATATTTACAATAATACAATTTCCACATATACCCATGTGGGACAAAAATAGGCTTGAGTTAGCATGACAAGACAAACAATATCACTTGGGGTCTCGGGGAAAGACCAACTCGGTAACCTCCTCGCGATGGTATTTGGTGACGAACTGATACCAATTTTGGTACTGCACTATTGTGTCCCCATATTGTTTGGTGACATCTTTTTCGAAGAAGACTCTTGCCTCCATGGCTTCCGGGTATATGTTTCTGAAACCTATATCCAACTCATCTTGAAGCATGCACAACCTTGTCCTGAGTGTGGCTAGACCACTGATATACTTATGCATGTTCTCTGCGCTAAGCTGCAACTCATCACCAGTGGATTCACATATCAACTGCTCTATGTACTTGTCGACATCCATCATGACTTGGTTCTTCATCATGGCCTGGGTGAGGGTTACGATGGAAGGGATCTTGTGCACTCACACTATGACATCCAGAATCCTGAACAACTGTGCATAGGAAGCCTCAATGCTAGTGATGAGTGGAGGGAGAAGCTCATAGTTTTGGATCAAATTTTGAATCCTTTCTTTGTCTAGCTCAGCTTTTGGCTTCATCCTTTTGTGGAGGTAAAGTGGGGCTCCCTTGTACCTCATTGTCCATTCTTTCATGTGCACAATAACAGTGTGAATGTCTTTGAGAGTTTGGGTTGTTTGCGTGCACTGCTGCTGAAAGTTGTATAGATGGAAAACCGCTTTATGCATAGTGACAAATATGCTATACATTGTCTGCATGGTGGTATCAAAAGTTGATATCTTTGCCACTATTTCTTTCTTCATCTCTCTCATCGCGGATCTTGCAGAATGTTGTGTTCTCTGCTTGGCCTCTTGCAATTCCTTCGCCATTCGATCATTCTCTTCTATCAAGAACTTGATTGTTGAACTTGTGGCTTCTGTATAAGTCTTAAAAGCCTCGATCATGGAAACTACATGTCTTCTAACATTTGGTACAATCACCCTTTCTTATGTGTGAGTAGGTGATGTATGATCATCCGGGAGATGCTTTCTTCGTGCCAGTACAATCCTCTGCTATGATTCATCAAATGTTAGATTAGAAACATCAGTCTCTGGATCATCATCAAGGAGAACAACTTCTCCTTGCTCGCTCGGGACTAGTTGCGATTCTGGACGTGGTGTAGACTATGGTGAAAGCTCGGATGCTCTCGACATGAGATTGATGTCTTGGTCCTGTAGCTCCTGTTCTGTCTCCATGTCTGTTGCCTCAACCAACTGCTCAACCTACTAAGAAAGTTCCAGAATCTGCACCTGCTCACCCTCTTCTTCATCTGCTGGCTGCTCTACTTCTTCAACCTGTATTTGCGCAGTTTTCTTTGTTAGTGTGACTTGTCCTTCTTCATGTTCCTATTTCTTCCTTTCTTCCCTTTCTCTCCTCTTGAGATCTTGTTTTGATTTCAGCTTCTTCTCCATCTCCTGCAATCTCCTCTCTGTATCTTCCAACCTTTGCTTCTCTCTCTTCTTCTGCTCTACTCCCATTTCGCACTGTCAGCTCTTCGTCTCTATCTCTAAAGATACTTTCTCAATAAGAGTATCTGCCTTTAACTTGTAGCTTTTTTCAACCTCTGCGCTCTCTGCAGTCTTACTCTTGCCTTTTTCTTGCATGGATTTGTTGCTCACTGTTTTTGTTGTTGTTTCTTCCTATGGTGTTGTTTCCTGTAGTGCTTCTTTCCATTCTACAACCATACTGAATGGTTCACTGAGCCTAGAGGAGATGTAGAAATACCTCCAAGGATATTCCTCCGACCAATGACATGCCCTGTGGTTCCATGGGTAGTACACCTTCGCAAAATGGTTCTTGTATATGCAGTGGGGATCATACAAATTGAAGCTCTTGGTGCCGAACCCAAACTTCTTCAAGTCCTCGGCCTCGACATCCACATATTTCAAGGTACATATCTTGTACAACCCAATCTGTAAAGGAAGAGTGGGCCATGGTGCCTTTTTCCTCCTGTGTATTCTTGTTGATAACCCTGTGGAGATGTGGCATGAAACCTCTTGCATGACTAGCTTGTCTGTGGCAAACCTCGGTAGCTCATGCGGAGGCTTCTTCACGCCAAACATCCCGATGAAGGTGCCATTGGGTGAGGCATACGATCTGCAATGTTAATCAATTCCTGCATCGCTTCCTAGGACATGCAAGGTGGATCCTATTCGAATATCATCTTGCATAGAGGGGCAATGAAGTGGTAAGATAGCCTCGCCATGACTCCTCGGTAGCTACACTTAGAGAGCAACTTGCAATAGACGTTCACAACATCCTCTGATTTCTGTGTCCAACCCATGCCAGGGAACTGCTGTTGGGCACAGATTGCATCAAGCAGGTACACAAACATAAAGAATCTTTCTTTCTCATCCTTAAGTGGACTCCAGGCATCAGGCACATGCACTTTTAGTTGAAGATCCAACATGTACGATTAGTTGAAAGGCCTTCCTTCATTTTCCAACTGATCTAACATAACAACCCAACTCTGCGGGAAGGTCTCCATATTCTCTTGACCATACAAGTGACA
The DNA here is from genome assembly GCA_031772625.1 of Pinus tabuliformis. Taxonomy (NCBI): domain Eukaryota; kingdom Viridiplantae; phylum Streptophyta; class Pinopsida; order Pinales; family Pinaceae; genus Pinus; species Pinus tabuliformis. The sequence goes on from CM062807.1 coordinate 1,009,186,466, forward strand.
TTCGAAGATGACCAGGAGTTGGTAAGCCTTCCTCAGTGACTTCGTCTTGTAGACCTATTTGGGTGTCGTCCTAAACATTGATGTCTCTTTTACCCAATGCTTATTGATATCTCTAGTGTTTACATTGTTGTTCGGAGTGAAAACAATGCATCCATGTAGTTCACCAACTACCGTAAGTGATACATCTGATGTTAGTTTTCCAAATTGAAGGTGGAAAGTTGTGTCCCACTAGTATTTCTCAATGTCATTGTCTCGAGATCAGTATGTGAGACAACCCAGTGAATTATATCCCTACATGGGAAGACGGGGTACCTGCATGCAACCTTGTACAAGCCTGACTTATGGATGTTGACATAGACTTGTTGATCTTCCTTGAAAATACATAAAAATATGTCCTATATTTCTTTCCATGTGATCTTCATGTCCTTCTCTACGAATAGCTACGTGTATTCATAGATGGGAAAGTTCATTGGAAGCTGTTCAACAACATCTCTAGTGCTACTCTATAAAGTGTCCTTTGATCCAGTTCTCTTGGAAACCATGAAACCTATACTTCTGAGAGATCGCTCACCAGCTGAAGTACCTAGAGATAGATTAGACAGTGATGACAAGTAAATGTTAGCTCAATAAAACAAATCACTTCAAGGATCGATCATGCAACAAGCTGGGTGACTGCTCAGCAAGATTACACAGTAGTGAATCTCAGAGGCAAGAAGACTGTCAAATTGATCTTCTCATTGCACAGTCCTAGCTTTTAGTGAGATGTGCTGCTGATTGGAACTACATAGAGCACAATCCAATGAGGTTGGCTGTGGATTGGAATTGTGCAATGCACATTTCACTCTAGCTTGATTGTTGGCTGGGACCATGCATTACGCAATCCCAGTGGGAAAGACTGGGCACTATCTCCCAGAACTACGTAAAGCCCATTTGGAGGCTAGTGACAGGTAACTTTTGCGTAATTCCTGGAGCCAAGGCATAACCTTGAGATCCAGGAATGCGCAATGCATGCTGGGAAAAGCTAGATCTGAGCTAAGGCGGCCTAGAATGGCCAAAGGGTGACTTGAAAATGAGTAGATATGAATGCATGAGCGAATTTTAGTGCAGATAGGAGTGAATGATCATGCATGCAATCGAAACCAATGCAAGAATTAGTCAAAAAGATGAATAAGGAAGCTGGTAGGAAGAGTCGCCGCAACGACGACTGTTAGTGCAAAAACATTGTTATGCATGCAAAGATTAAGAAAGACAATGAAAAACTTAAAACAACACTTCTACAAGTTAAAAAAACTAAAATGCCAACGACGTTCAGTAAAACATGCAAAACAACACTCACACAAACCAAGGAATCAAAAGTGACAAAAAAAGCAACAAAAGACTTGAAAAGCAAAACTTACCTGAAAAAGTTGTGCGAAGGTTCCTAGATGCCTTGGGAATTCTAGAGCTCCAAGATTGAATGTGTAGAATGAGCTCTGGGGCATCCATTAAATATATTTGGTAGATTCAAGGTTTATGACGCGCATGCCAAAAATCTAGGAAAAAGCGACAAGTGGCGGGAAGTTTCTAAAATTGACTTGAGTGTAACTCCCAATGCTAAAAATAGATCCCTATTTTTTAGGGATGTTTTTTTTATTTTTTGGGAAATACTTCCATGCATGAATGGAGAAATTGCACATATCTGGAGGTAACCGGGCAACTTGCTGACACATGCATCAGATAATGACTAAGGGAAAGCTTCTACGCAATTCCCAGGTCTGTGCAATTTTTGAGCCGTAGCTCACTTTCGGGATGCTCTACACAATTTTGGAGAGCAAGACTGACTGCTGGGATGTTTTGCTCAATTCCTAAGAGAAAGGAAAGCTACCCTCTAGGACTGCGCATTTTTCCAAGACAATGCAAGAACCGGATGTAAAGCAAGTCACGGGTCAACTTCTGGTTGGTCAATAAAACAAGCGAACGCAAGCTGCAAAGCGAAAGATAAATTCAAATGAAAACCCAAGTACCTGAGCAATGCAAGACAAGCTACTAAGATTTTGAGGAGGGAGGCTCCAAAACAAAGCAAAGGCAAAATTTTGGAGGGTGGTTGTAGACGCTACAACAAAAGGGTAGAAACTGGTTCTAGTCATGATGGAACTGCTCAAAACATGTTGAGATCAAGAGGTATGATAATAAGACCACTCATCACAATTGTTTCTCAGGCAAGGGTAAGAACCAAGTGAAAGTGTA